>CM028342.1:32727049-33412274 GCA_016618105.1 Dendrobium huoshanense | reverse complement strand
ACCTGCACTATAGATGCATTATATGTACGCTAAAGTTGTGTTATACTTGTGCTTTAGTTGCGTCTTTTATGATCTTTGGTTGATCTTTTTATGCGATTTTCATGCGCTTTTTTATGTATTTAAAAAAATCATCAAATTAAATTTAGTTTTAAAATGTACCTACTTTGTTTTAAAAATTTAAATAAAATTATAGTACTGTCTTGGGTATATAATATTTCAGTATTCCCCTTCCATCTCAAAAAATGTGAACTTATTTTGAATTGGATGGTTTATTTATGGATAAGTGCTCAAAAACCAAATTTTTATAATACCACACATAAAATAATATTATTTAATATTAAAAATGATTAGAAGAGGAAAAAAAGAAGTAGAGAAAACTTACTAGTATTGTTACAATTCTAAGTTTATGGATTAGACTTTTGATGATAACAACCATTCATAATTGTATGCGATTGTTTTGCCTACTAACTTTTCAGGTCTAGAAGATTGAATGCAACTCAAGCCAGCTCAAAATTGGGTAGATTTAGTTTGAGTCAGTTTGTAATTTTCCTTACTTGAGTCCATTTCTAAAGTAGTTCATGATGCTAAGTAACCTTGCACACACACACACTTGAGATTTTTTCTGTTGTTTTTATTTTGAGTACAACGTCCTGGACGATGTTCATATTGGCCAAGATTATCCGACTAAAAATAGAAACTCTAATTAGGGCATCCTATGTAAGGCAACCGTCATTAAGCACATCATCCTAGACGATCCTTGTATCGGCCAGGACGATAGACTCAAATCAGAAAGAATCAGCCGCCAGATCTATTTAGGTAAGATTTATTTTTGGACATCGGCTAGGCTGATCCATTATATCGGCCTGGACGATTTAACATAATTATGTCTAAATTAATCTAGTAATTAAGGAAAGTAATTAAGGCTTGATTGATACGATCACATCTTCTTTGACGATCTTAGGATCGTCCAAGACGATCAGTTTAAAAATCCTTGGTTGCTCCTAGACGATCAAACATCAACCAGCTCTTTTCCGAGCGATGTTCTAGTCGATTTTCCTCAGTTTTGAACTAATCGTCCGGGATGATCATGAGATCGGCTTGGATGATCAAGCTAATTTTGGATCGTCCAGTCCCCCTTTTCGAGTGATTGTCTGGGCGATAATATGTGATTTGAACCAATCATACAAGAAGATATGTTATCATCCTGGACTATGTGAACAAAATTTCTTCTGATCATCCCATGTCGTATAGGCTGATTGAGCTTAATTTGTATTGATCGTACAAGACGATAGAAATGTCGTCTTGGACGATAATGTCGGTTTTTGAAATTCTATTTAAAGGACCCAAATTTGCTCATACTTAAGACCTTTAGTGCTGCTGTCTTGACCTGAAAGAGCTTAGGGAGAGGGAGAGAGAGAGGAACTTATGAGGGGGAGTTTGTGGGAGGGTTCACAAAGGTTGCTCCAAGTAAGGTTCCCAGTCGTCTTCTCTATTCTTCTTCCTTTATCCTTGGGAGGTTCTTGGGAGGTCGACTTCAGCAAACTGTCCAGGTTCTCTTCCCTCTTCATGAGGAAGCAAAAGGAGTTAGTTCTCTGCCACACCGGGGTTGGTGAAAAAGAGCTTGTTGTAAATGCTTCTTTGCTTAGCTATGGGAGTTAAAGGAGAGACACTTAGTGCAATACTCGGAGGGTGCCTCCGAGGAGTGGACGTAGGTCAATGTTTGACCGAACCACTATAAACCCGGTGTGAACTTTCTTTGTTTTATTTATGTATTTATTTTTTCGCACGTTAATTTCCTTGTGATGATTTTGGTTTTTTTTTTTTTTGTGCTTTGTTTAAAGTTTTTTTTTTTAAATATCAATTCACCCCCCCCCCCCCCCCCCCCTCTTGGTTAGCCTCGGGCTGGTTCTTAAGGGCTTAACATCCCTAACGAACTTTCAAGTGGTATCAGAGTGGGATTTATAAAAACTAAGTTTGAAAACTTTTTGAATTTTGATCCATGGCTAACAACGGAAATTGTAATACTGCGGAAGGGTATTCTATTACCCGAACACATTTGTTTGATAATATTCCTTTTGATTTTTGGAAAACTTGCATGTCTACATTTTACAGTCAATTGATTATCGCATATGGATGCTTGCTAAGGATGATTATACACCTCCAACTGAAAAATTGAATGGAGTTATTGTTCCACTTTCATTTACTGAATGGACTCTAGATGATATGGATCTTGCGCAACTTAATGCAAAATATCTGAACTATTTTTTCTATGCTTTAAAAAATCTGAAGATTACATGTGTGTTTCAACTTGCACAACTAGTACAAAGATTTGGAATAAATTGTGTATCACTTATAAAGGAACCAAAAAAGTTAAGCAATCTCGTTTGAATATTTTATTGCATCATAACGAACTTTCAAGTGGTATCAAAGCTTAGGGTTAACATGATTGGATATTTTACCATTATTTAGATTTTTGATGTTGTTAACTCATTAAATTATAAATTTTTAAAATCAATCAGATGGAGACTATATCATGTTCATGCCTTGATTTTTTTAAAAAAAAAACCTTTCTTTTTTTTGTTAGTTTTTATGCATTTTTTGTATTTTATCATTATTATTTTTATTTAATTTTATTGTTTTTGGGCTTTCTCTGATCATCTCCATCCTTCCTCTGATTTCAAATTTTTTGTCACATCGTTCTGGATAATATTTATATCGTCCCGGAAGATCTGTTCATCATTTTTCAAAAAACTCCATATGCTAAATATTTTGACTTTTCTGCTCTTCATCATCCTGGACGATCCATTATTATCTCGGACGATATGATCGTCCTGGACGATATGATCGTCCTGGACGATATGATCGTCCTCTGTTGCAATCACCTTGATCCTCCTGGCCGATACCTTTTCGTCCTCTTTGATGCATTTATTTGTAATCGTCCTATCTGATACACCTGTTCGTCCTGGATGATACACATGTCAGCACGTTTAAAATCTATAAATTCGCCCGGGATGATCCATTTTTGGACAATCGTCCTGGACAATCCACTATTCATCCTGGATGATACACGTGGCATATGATTTAAAACATTTTAAATTCGGTCGGTATGATCCATTATTGAGCATCGTCCTAGATGATCTACATAATCGGCCTGGATGATATGCTTTTTTAACGGTCGTCCGGCCTGACGCCTTAGGTCGATTGCCTGTGTTTAATCGTCTCGGACAATATCTGATCATCCCGGATGATCGGACCACCTTTTTGACCAATCGGCCAGCCGCAATAATTGTACCGAATCATCCTGGATGATCCTGCGATCGGCCTGGATGATCCTTTAAATTCTGAGTCGTCCAACAAGATTTTTCACACCAAACTCTTCCTTTGGCTTCTTCTTTCCTGTTCCTTGCAATTCTCTGCTAATGGCTAGCGACAAGTGTTCCTGTCACACGTCTGGAAGCTCCTCAAGGGCCACGCTGGACCCTCAATTTTGGTAGGCAGACGATCAGGCTGCCTACCACCAATACAAAAATTGCAGCATTACTCTCTCCAGATCAATTAATTCAAATCACCTATCTTACCCGGTACTCGACCTATTCACTCACACCTCTTTATGTTTTATTCTCATTCTCGCAATCCCTTTAAATTCTGAACTTCTCTTTGAATTTTATTCCAACCTCCAAATAAATTCTGCCTACACTGCTCTCACCTTGTATGTGAATCAACACCCTGTCGAGGTCACATACCAGGATTGTACAGAATTGCTACAGCATTCCACCACTGGGGATAAGCTGCATACCCTGGTTTGTGATCGTGATTTTAACTAGGCTATGGCCAATCACTTTCTTCGTCATACCAATGCCCCCTTTCATGTTAGAGAGACTAGCTCTTTACTTAAAGATGCTAGGATAATCCAGCACGTCCTTCGCACCTCTGTGATTCCCAAAGCCGACGATCGAATCCATATCACTCCCCTTCTTTCACTCACCACTTTTTACATCATGGCCAATAGTGAATTTAATGCAATCGACCTGATCTTTCACTACATCAAACATTTGACTACAATTAGAGATCCAGGTCATAGAAGGAAGCCCAATCTTGCTCTAGGACACATCATTGCATATATTCTAGAATCCAAATACAATCTTCAATATCCTGCTCCTCCTAATTTTCTACCATCCTTCTACTCAAATAGTTCCTTCAACGTCATTCACAGTACTCGTTTCCACAGGATGAGTAAGCTCAGGGTGCTGAGGAGGAGGAGGCTCCCGCTCCTCATCCTGCGCCTGTTTCTCTCCGCCAGCACTCTCAGCTGGATCAGTTTGGTGGAGAGATTTGATCAATGGGAGATTCTCTTTGAGGCCTACGTTGCTGCATAGGAGCAGCAACATACTAAGGACATCATCTGCATGTAGCACCAGAACGATTAGGACATGGCCTGATTCGGATCTCAGTTTGCCACATTAACTAGTTACCTTTCACCACCACCACCACCACCTCCTCCTCCTCCGTTTGACGATCAGGGTCCCTCATTTTTCTAGTCTTTTGTTTATTATGCTATTTTTTAAGTTTATTTTTATTCTGATTATTTTAGTTTCTATTATGTTTTTTTTTAGTTTCCTCATCCTTTTTGTGATGTCAAAAGGGGGAGTAGTCTGCTGTACCTTGTACTTTGATTCTGGAATTTAGTAAAATGCTTTTTGTTAAAATATTTTCATTAGACTGTCGAAATTTCTTGAAACTTTCTGATTATGTTCGTCATCATCAAAAAAGGGGAGATTATTATAAATCTAAGTTTATGGATTAGACTTTTGATGATAGTAAATATTCATAATTGTCTGCAGCTGCTTTGCCTACTAACTTTTCAGGTCTACAAGATCGAATGCAACTCAAGCCAGCTCAAGATTGGGTAGATTTAGTTTGAGTCAGTTTGTAAATTTTCCTTTCTTGAGTTCATTGTAAAAGTGGTTCCTGATGCTAAGTAACCTTGTATACACACACTTGAGATTTTTCTATTATTTTCTATTTTGAGTACATCGTCCTGGATGATGTTCATATCGGCTAGGATGATCCGACTAAAAATAGAAACCCTAATTAGGGCATCCTGGTTAAGGTAGTCATCATTAAGCACATCATCCTGGACGATCCTTGTATCGTCTAGGATGATATGCTCAAATAAAAAAGAATCAGCCGCCAGATCTATTTAGGTAAGATTTATTTTTGGACTTCGGCTAGGCCGATCCAATATATCGGCCTAGACGATTTAACACAATTATGATGAAATTAATCTGGTAATTAAGGAAAGCAATTAAGGCTTGATTGATATGCTCACATCGTCCTGAACGATCACACGATCATCCGGGATGATCAGTTCAAAAATCCTTGGTTGCTCATGGACGATTAAACATCAGCCAGCTATTTTCCGAGCGATGTTATGGATGATTTTCCTCAATTTTGAACTAATTGTCTAGGACGATCGTGAGATTGGCCCGGACGATCAAGCTAATTTTGGATCGTCCAGACCCCCTTTCCGAGCGATTGTCTGGCCGATAATCTGTGATTTGAACTAATCGTACAGGACGATATATTATCATCCTGGACGATGTGAATATAATTTCTTTTGATTGTCCAATGCCATCCATGCTGATTGAGCTTAATTTGAACTGATCGTACAAGATGATAAAAATATCGTCCTGGACGATAATGTCGGTTCTTGAAATTCTATTTAAAGGACCCAAATTTTCTTATGCTTAAGACCTTGAGTGCTGCTATTTTGACCTGAGAGAGCCAAGGGAGAGGGAGAGAGAGAGAGAGGAACTTCTAAGGGGGAGTTTGTGAGAGGGTTCACAAAGGTTTCTCCAAGCAAGGTTCCAAGTCATCTTCTCCGTTCTTCATCCTTCATCCTTGGGAGGTTCTTGGGAGGTCTACTTCAGCAAACAGTCCGAGTTCTCTGCCCGCTTCAGGAGGAAGCAAAAGGAGTCGGTTCTCTGCCGCACCGGGGTTGGTGAAAAAGAGTCTGTTGTAAAAGCTTCTCCACCTAGGTTTGGGAGCTAAAGGATAGACACTTAGTTAGTGTAATACTCGGAGGGTGCCTCTGAGGAGTGGACGTAGGTCAAGATTTGATCGAACCACTATAAATTCGGTGTGTTATTTCTTTGTTTTATTTACGCATTTATTTTTCTGCACGTTGATTTGCTTGTGGTGATATTGGTTTGATTTTTATTTGTGCTTTGCTTAAGAAATTTTTTAAAATTCCAATTCACACCCCCCCTCTTGGTTAGCCTCGGGCTAGTTCTTAAGGGCTTAACATCCATAACGAACTTTTAAGTATGAGAGAAAAAAAATCATTGATGTAACCCAATGATTTCTCCATTGCAAACTTGTTTATAATTTTATCGAATTCCTCGATCATGAAATCCCTTATGCATGTAACCCAATTGATATAAAAGAATTCATTTACATTATTTGCTATAGATATGCGCCTTTTAGGGGTTTTATGATTATTTAGGGGAAAAATTAGATTAGATAACAAAAATATTATAAAGTTTCTTAACTTAATTGCATTATCGATTGATCTATTTAATTTTAACATTTCAATTTTTATTTTTATTGATAGAGGTCATGTGAGGAGATTAATCTTTCATTTGATATCAACACATCTGTTAGAAAAATATGTGAGAAGATTTTTGTTTAATTGGCCAAACATAATACATTACAAAATAAAAAAAATATATCAATAATTTCATATTTAAAATCAGATCTGTCAGCAGAGCCACCTTATCATAAGTGAATTTAAACAAATGACCATTCACAATGAAGCCTTCATTAGAAGAATTCCAAAATTTCAGAATCTCATATAAAAGTGGTATACACTATTGGAATGTCGGGAAACTCAAAAATTGATGAATGTTCAAATTTCTCAAAGTGTCCTCAACATATTGGTCAATTATCTCCACAAAAGTGTTGCAAATTTTTCTGGAAGTGATAACATAGCATCGAAAAATAACAGACCTTTGATAGGCAGGCATTTGGAAAAAAGATTTATAAAAGAGAATTAAAAAAAGCGCAACTAAAGTGTAAATAAACCACAATTTCAAAATCATTTAATGTAACTTATATTCTTTGATGAGAATGTTGAAAAACCAAATAAAACTATATTAAAAAAGTATTGAAGGAATTAGTATGTATGAAATGAACTGTAAATCCAAAAAAATAAAATCGCACATAAAGCGCAGTAGATGCGCAATATAGGCGCAACAAAGTCGCAACATCTTTTCTTAAATGCAGCCTAAGCACTCCAACGTCGTCTACCTCCGAGAAGGACGTGAAGAATGAAAATGCCGAAGGATTGGAGAACCGCACAAGTCCGAGCGCGGAGAGTGAAAGTGAAAAATGTCGGGTGAAAAATAAAAACGCCCCATTTTTTCCTTTTTGTATTTTTGAATTCAAACATTGAGTTAGTGGATTAGGTCAGACTGACAAGAGATAAAGCATAAAATTATATTAAAATTAAAAAAATTCTAAGTTTTGCATCGACATGTCAAATCTTTATGGGCGTCCGAACGAACGCAAGCTAGTCTGGTCTCGGGACCTAATAATTTTCCGACTGATGAGCCAGCCATTCGATCACCCTCGCGATTCCTTTCCATGGCTGCGGCTTTCCGTCCTACGGCTTCCGTTTCCACCAATCTCAAGCCCATCTCCGCCGCCACGAGGTCGCCGGCAATTGTCGGCGCTGTCGACCTCTCGACCTTGGAGAAACGAAAGCTTCCGGTGCTTCTGTTCGATGTTATGGACACCATCGTCCGCGATCCATTTTACTATGACATCCCCGCCTTCTTCAAGTGCATTTTTTTTATATCTGTTAATCTCTATTGAACTCTTAATATAATTATTTTGGAGCCTTAAAATTTTTATCTTGATTTGCATACTTTTTCATGCTGTGTTATTGGGCCTTTGAAGCACTCGGTTTACTCTCTATTCCCGTCTTTTTTTCATTTAAAGGCAAGATTCAATACTAGGATTTTGATAATATCCTCATTTATATAATGATTGCAAATGTCTTTAGTTTTTTGGTTTAGCGGCTGTTTGGATGAAGGATTTAGGAAGGATTTAGCTGCCAAACAGCAAAAAAACGACAATTTCAGATACTGTAAGCCATAATTTTATTGGCACAAATATCTTGAAAATGGTTACAATTGTCTTCATTATTTTTGAATAGTTTATAAATTAAAAATGAATAAAGCAAATACTTGACTGGAAATTTTTTAATTTCATGTGTCTTGAGAAAGCGTCATTCTTTTTTTTTTTTTTCGTTTTCTGAAATATATTGGGCATTTCGATGGGTCAAGCTGGTAGATTGAGGCTCTGTTTAGTTTTTGCCCGGTCTGAGAAATTGAGGATATTATTTTAGTTTATAAAGTGAAAAGGGGGTAATCGAAGTTCAACATTGTTATTAACCCTTCTTTATTTGATTTGGTTCATTACACAAATAACGAGAAATTGCAAGGCTAACGTAGAACAAGTTATGAAGAATCTTCAGTTGAGCATGCAATCTACTATGTCTCATTAAAATATTTGCTTTTAGAACTCTAATTGATAATAAAAGGAAGCAAGTGTTATGAATTTTTACACAGGGTGTAGGTTATGGAATCCAGAAGCTTGGGATCTTTTAAATGGAAAAAAAACATGCTAATGGATATTGTGAGAATTTTGTTTGTGTATGAAGAGAAGAGCTAGACAAATCCCAGGAAGAGAACATTAAATGCCATTATGATAACTGAAGATAGTTGGTAATGTTTAGGGAGAAAAAATTAGGAGTCTCTAAGATCTACTAAGACAAAAAAGCAGCGATATTAACATCAAACAATGGGCAAAGAGTTAAGGGAGTGAGAGTTTATGCTAGTGAACATTTTGGATTGAATAATGTCTAGGTCAGTACATCTACAATTTTTTTGATTGTGAATCAAATAGCCTATGCAAGTCAGAACAAAGCCCTCAGCTGAAAGTATTAGTTTGGATTCCTAATTCTCACTATCAAATTTTGAGAATAAAAACATTTTGAAGAGTATATGATAGTGATTAAAATACTGATAAGAGGATATCATGGATGCTTAAATGTAAATTTTATAAAATCTCAATTAGGCTAATGATACTATATTCAAATATTGAGCTGGAATATAATCATTGATATTTACGGTGAGTGTAGCATGATTGAGAATGTTAAGATGGATGAATTATAAAATTATGAAGGATAAATTTAGAAATTATTATGTTAGATGAAATATTGAACTGCTATTTATTGAAGATAAGGTGATTGAAAGTAAATTTAAGTGGTTTAGACATGTACAACAAAAGGTGAAAAAATATCAATTAGAGAGTTCATAAAATTAATGCTTGATGATTAGAAAATGGAAGGGGTAAACTTAAAGATACATGGATAAAAGTTTTTCAAAATAATTTGAGAAGAATATGTTTAACTCCTTAGAAACCACTCAACAAGAGCAAATTTAAATTGAGGATTTATAAATAAGGCCAATATTGCATCAGAGTTTTATAATATGTTGGGTATGCATTCATGTTTTCAAAGTTTTACCTTTTTTTAGTGTGCTAAACTGGGTGAATTATTATTATGATGCATAAAACTAGGATTTTTGCTATGCATAGTTACAATGTGGATCCAATCATCTAATTGATGATGCAGACTCTTTATATGGACGATGACATAAATGATCTTAGTATGTTAGAGAGAGAAAACCCAATTAACGTGCGACATGCATAGAAAAAAAAAAGTTGCATTAACATTGAATAAAAATAGCTGCAAGTAATTTGTTAATATAAAACATTTTAATGTGATTAAAGTAGTTGCTTCTTACAATAAATTTGTGAGCATATATATGAGCTTTGAAAGTATGTCATGTCAGTTGAGGAGAAGATGTTGGATTATATCTCCTTGGAGGAAGAAAAATGGTGATAAACCTTCTCTCAACATGAGAATCTTTAGAAAGCATATTGAGAGGAATCTCTTTATGATTTTTCTTTAGTGATATGAATGTTATAGTGCATTTAAAGACTATGGGATATTGATTTCTCATGGCCACATGCCATCGTGCTTAATTTCATTTTATCAATCATGGTTGTGAAAATTGGACCGGATGTCGAACTAAAAATATGAGAGGTTCAAGGTAATGGTTTGATGGGGGTTGAATCGGATGACGTAATAAATATTATAATTATTTAAATAAAAATAAATGATATAATAATTATATAATGATATAAATTTGTGTAAAATAAATTTAGTTTATATATAAAATTATAAATTTAATATAAATTATTACTAATTTATATTAATATAAATTATTATAAACTATTACTAATTTATATTAATATAAATTATTATAAACTATTATTAATTTATATTATATGTTTAGATAAAATTTACAACGATAAATTATATATTAAACTTACAGAATTTTACATCTATAAATCATTCATGTTAGATTATTTAAAATTAATAAATAGATAAAAGGTATATTTCAATAATGTATATTTTTAAAAATGAAATATAAAATCTATAAACAATTAAATATAATTAAATTAAATAAATATTTTTCTCATAATTAAAAAAAAAAACTGTTTAAAATATATAATGTATATATTTTAAAGCAAAAATTTCAACTAGTTTTTTAGTTGCACATTACTTGGAAGCTTTCTTTTGTGTTGTTTATATTGCTTTTCATGTTTTCATGCGTTAAGAGATCACATGGAGTGGTGGGATCATGTGGGTATGAATTGTTGGTGCTTAATTGATACATAATTATTATACAAATTTTAATTTTTTATTAAATAAAATGTGTTATATTTAAATTACTTTAATATTTAATTAAATGTTTTATATTAAATTAAATTATTTAAATAGGTTATGAATTGAACCGATCGGTTCTTAAAAACTAGGATTGGTTCAATGGTTGGCCACTTCCAACCATTGAACTGACAGTTTAAACTTGTTCTCACCGGTTTGATGTTGGGTTAGTTTTTCATGAGAACCGAACCGACCATATGACTGGTTCACGGTTGAATTGGCCGGTCCAATTTTCAAAACCATGTTATTTGAGAACACTCTCGATAGAAAATTTTCTTAATTAAACATAAGTGGATCTTTACAACAATCCCAATCATAGGAGTTAGTCTTATGTGGTAATCAAGCTCACATGGCCCCACAATGGGGTAAGGGAGTGAGAAATTCAATTGGTGTCAGCATGATGTTATGGAAATGTGGGTCTTAGAATCTGCAAATAGGGAGCTAACCAATGATGAAGGGGATTACTCGACCTTTGCCTTGATGTCAAGTCTCTATACAATATAAGATAGGCTGGTTGACAAGGACAAAAATTGAGTTTATATTCTCTCCTGATAGACAAGAAGACCAAAATGCATATGAGGATCTTCAACATAATGCAAAGTTCAAAGTGATTCTAGATCTATATGTTGACATGATTCAATGATATGCAATACATATATGCATCGACTAGACACTTGTTGACAAAGTTTTTAATTTTAGAACATGGCTAAACACCATAGTATCATTTTGTATTCGAGCTAAAATGGATGAGAATTTCATTTTAACATTTTTTTAAAAAGGTGGCAAAGAGGTTGAGGAATTCACAAAATATTTTTCTAATTTTTATCTTTTTCAATTCTTTTGGGGAACCTAATGCATGATGCCCAAAAAGAAAATATACAAGTGTGCATACACAAACTTGTATAAAAATCTGTAATAAATCTAAAGGTACCTCCAAAACTCAATAAATAGAAAACATGCAAAAAAGAAGACAAAAGTACAATAAAGGTTCAAATACTCACCCTATTGATCTTCAATTCTGCATTCCAGGGCTAGGTATACCAAGCAAAGACCAGCTTTATTCACATATTAGGTTACTACATTAACCTTTAATTTTGCATCAATGTTAAAATTGATGAAAGAACATGAGTTTTCTAAATGAATGAAGCCTAAGTGCTTATTGTAAGAGTAAGCTGCAATAAAATATACTTGAGCGTGGAGATCTACAAGAAAGGTAGAATACGAAGGAGTGCATGTGTATGTTGCAAAGTAGGCAGAATATAAGAGTGCAAACTGTATAGTCTTCCTAAACCACAAGTATGAGATTTAGTTTTATGCTATTAGGAAGACTTAGATGACAAACCCATAAGTTTTAGGCCACGTAGCTTCGGATCAATCTGGACTGAATGCGAGGATATTCTAAGAATGAATGTCCTTGAATCTTCCCCCATTTTAAATAGTATCCCTTCCTAATGATAGAAGCTAAATGTGATTATTATGGGTTGACCAAAATTGGCTATAAGGGGTTCGACCAATTGGCTGACGAGCCCAAATGTTGTACTTGAGAGAAAGTTCTTGAAAGATTTTGAACAGCATGTTAGATGACTGGTCGGATCATGGGACCTATTGGGTTAGGTCCCAACAAGTTTATGAAATACATTGTGGTTTTGCCCGATAAGTGTGTAGTGAGTTCTATCTCTTATGATGCCCTATATTTGTTGTTAAGGAGATGATAAGTTTGGTGGTGGCAGATGTAGGTTGAGTTGATGTTAGATCCATGCGTGTTGAGTTGTAGATTTCTCAAACACATGCGGGTGCACAGGCAACTGGCTTTGGACTATAAATGTGTACTGGTCGCTAATATGCACTGCCTGGAGGGTGTAGATAGTGAATTTGCTGGGCGATGAGCCTATAAATGTTGGGTGCATAGGTATTAAGTTGACTAGAGATGAAAGTTTAGTAGGCATTAGTCATGGATTTGTTGACAAGTTAGAGAAGACAGATGTTGGAGCCTGTTGGTGGGTAGCGACATCATGATACCTATCAGCCATGGTCTTCTAGCCTCCTTAGTTGGACACAAAGGTCTGCCTTTAGTGTTTTCCCAATATATCTTGTCAGAAATCTTAGAGTCTATTTTAGGAGGTGGTAGGACCATTTTTTATATTTTTATGATTGTGGGTTAGGAAGGGCTACTGTGTGTACGACCTGTTGAAGGCAAACCTAACAACTATAGGCTCACACGAGACCAAAACTTGAAGGAAAAAAAGGATGGTACGTTATTTAGGGTTGTTATGGAGGATATTGGCTGATAAGTGCCAATTGAAAGAATTTGAGAGCTACGAAAATTGAGAGAACATTGAGCACTGGGAGGTTGGGGGCGGGGTTGGCTTTAGATGCCAAAAGGAGGCGGCCTCATCTTCCATGATGGGCAAGGTCAAACTAAGAATTTATTGAGAGGGAAAACCCAAAGGGCTTTGCTATTGTGCGCTTGAAATGGGCAGGGTAACAGGAAGATTTTTCAGATTTGCTTTCATGCTGCATGGAAATGGAAATGTTTTGGTGCGGAATATTGGTTGCAACATGGGTCTTGAGGACTTGGGAGCTATATGATAAGTTGAGGCTTAAGGTCAGGAGGGCATGGATCGGGGGGGGGGGGGGGGGGCATAAGAAAAAGAGTCAAGAACAATATAAGTTGTTGATAGGAATTGAAATGAAAAACATCGATTTAGGAAGTATTTGGTCATCTCGCTCATTGAAGTAGTCAGTAGAGGACAAACTCATCATTGACTATATGGATGAATTCGATAGGTTGATGGAGGAGCCTATGTTTTGATGGACAACATAGAGGGATGAATGTGTTTCAACAACTTAAGGGTAACATGGTAGGACATGGGCTTCTTGACTAGTCATGGAGTGGGCAATATGGTGGGAGTGATGAGTGTTAACGAGTTATGAGTGTTGACAAGTCATGTGAGTTGACAAAGTTGAGTGTGTCGAAAAGTCAAGGATGACACGGCAGGACATGAGATCGTTGACAGTTCGCCAGGATTTTGACCATTCGGGTGTGTCAAAAGGTTGCCAAGTGGGTAAGAGGTCAAAATTACATTTGTGGGTTTGATAAACTACAGGGCTAGAAGGGCTAGTTGACCAGGTGGAAAAGTTAAGGGCTAGCTGTATGGTTGAAAAAGGCAATGGACACCAAGGCAGAATAATTTTTGGACAGAGAGGACTTTTGTTTAGGAACATCGATGGATCCATATTATCAAAATAACTTGAACAGGATTGAACCGACCTTTTGCAGGTTTGAGAAGGAGGTCAACAATATCAGTGTTCGCTTTTTGAGAATTTGCTAATAAATATGAATCCTATGATGCTTGATTCACTTAACATAAACACAAATCTATCATCATTTAAGGTGCTTGAGAAAAAAAAAAGGTGCTAGAGAAAGATGAAGATAATCCTTGATAAGTCCCCCTTTTGTCATAGTTTTATTGCACTTTTTCTCAATATTTTTTGGTATATTCAGTTTAGCTTCAGATTGCTCAAGTTTATCTTGTTTCATGAATACAATTGAGTGTATGAGAACATTCACTCTTTCTGTTCTAAAACTTTTCACGTTGTTTTAGATTTTCCTGTTGAGTTAGGTTAAAATGTCTGCTTGCAGAATGTCTATGAGAGAATTGCTAGAAGAGAAACACCCCACTGCATGGGTTGAATTTGAGAAGGGTATGATTGATGAGGTAAGCCTAGAGAAGTTCCGGACAAGATTCTACGGTCATTAATTTTCCTTGTTCATAAGATTGAAATATTCAAGCAAGTGCCTAGAACAGATCATGTAATAGTTTGTGTTTGCAACCTAGAATGCCTAACATTGTATATATTGCTTCGTTATATTTGATACGATGATATGTCTTTCCAAATCTGTCCAATGATTGGTCATTGGATGGCTAAATGAATTTTCTTTTTGTGCTAAGTTAGTTTGCTTGCGTAATGCTGGATTCTCACCCAAAAAAAAAAAAAAAAAAGGCGGGTGAAAGTTGTCAGGTGGGGTAAAGGAAAAAATTTGAGCATGCTGTCTTTGTAATTTCCTGCCTTGCTTGTTGCAAATTTGAAAGGACATCCATTTGTAATCTTTCCATAAAAAGAGTCTATGGGCGTGTTCTGCACTTGTTGTGATGTAGAACTACGTATGAATGCAATTAGTTTGTTAAGAATTTGCACAACTCTTGATTAGAATAAAAGTAAAGAAACTATTAGCAGCTTAAACAACGAAATAAAACGAGCAAGGGGTCACACCCGCTTAGGCTAAATCACATAACCAGAGATTTGAAACTTTTCATAATAAAATAGAAAACAACGTTATGCCAGAGTAGTAGTTTCAATAAAAATCTCTAATCTAACAGTGAGATTAGTAAGCACATGAATACACTCAAAGCCCTACGTTTACTAGGCTTAGCAGAAGCAGGAGGAATCGTCCTTCGTGACTACAATCAAACACAAGATAAAGTTAGACATAAAAAATATGTTGAAAGGGGAAAGGAGAACCTTTTTTCAAGGATCGGTGAGATCCTCCACTCAATGCCTTCAAACTGCTCTTCGATTGCTTCCACCAAAGTGTCCAGAATATGCTCTATGTAATCTTCAACGGTGTGATCGACCCTTGTATTAACGTCAAGGAAAGTTGACTGGAGAATGTCTATGAAACCGTCCTCGTAGTAGGTCAGGCCGTATTCGGTTTCTGGATCCGCCATTCATGGATGCTTGGCGACAAGTCTTCCAAGGATTGTTAGCACCCTTGACTATTATGAAGAAAAAGAAGTTTCTCTTCAATGGGAAACAGAGAAGAGGCCAAGAGTAAGCTTCCTTCCCAAAATCTAAAATTAAATTTCAGGTTTTAGAAAATCAAGAATGGAAATTCAAGAGGGAAAATCCAATCCCTAAATCCCGTTGGGGAGTTAAGTGGAGAGAGGGAGATTGGAGAGAGAGAGGGGCGGGTATGGGGAGAGGGGCCGGCGGCAATGATGAGGGGATTAGGGAAATTGTTTCCAATTTGCAAGACTTGATTTTGGAAAGAAATAAGGAGGTGTAGGGGCTTAGGAAATTTCGGCCAAAGGAGATTTGGAATTTAAAATTATTTCCTAAGTGAAGGATTGAGTTTAGGAAGTAATTGAAGGAGCATTAATGGGATGGGGTAAGGGAGGGCCGGCGGCATCATGGAGTGAGAGGGGATTGGGGGCAATTGATTGGGGGTTCCTATTTTGGATTTAGGAATTAGGAAAGTTTTAAATTAACTCCAATTTAAATTTGAAATTCAAATAGGATAAATTTAGAAATTTTTCTAAAATAGGTTTAAGAAATTAAGGAAAATTTTGAATGTCAAATTGTTTAGATTTGAATTCAAAAATTTACCCCAATGACTCCAATTCAAATTAAGCAATGAAATTTAAGGTGGGGAGGAGGCTAGGGCCGGAGGGGGGGGGGGGGGGGGGGGGGGGGGGGTAAGGTTGTCGGCGGCTTGTGGGGGAAAATTGGTGGAGCTCAGTTAGGAGGAGGCGATGGCTTGGAGTTGGAGATGGTTTGGGTGGAGTGATGTCCGGTATGGGTGGTGGAAGGAGAAAGGGAGAAATATAAGAAAGAAAACCACGAATCCGGTCGTCTCTAAGGTTGGTCGATGATCTGATCTCCCTCTCGTAGGGATTTCTCTCCATTCAAACTCTCAAGCTCTCACAAGAACTCATGCAAGGAAGAAATTTTGTAATCAATCATTCATTACTTCAAAAATAAAACTAGGGGCTATAAATAGCCTAGTTACATGAGACTCAAGACATAAAAGAAGAAAACGCCCTCGAGGCTTACATACAACATCCCTCACTAAAAGGGTACAACTGGAAATATCATAAAACAAATACACGACACTGAAAATAAGAAAATATATAAATAAGAAAATAACATAAATAAATCAAAAATACAATGACTCGATCGTGGCCGTAGATCGGCGGCCACGCCTCTGATAAACCTTCCATGCTCTGATGTCCCCATCTTGTTGTTAGCCAATTAACCCGAATATGAGGTTAAAAACTATTCACTGCAGGGTTGGGCTGCATGTTTGCTGGGGATACTTTGGTGAAAGCCCATTTCCAACTAACTTTCTCTCTTGGCCCTTCTTCGCCTATCCTCCATTTTCTCTTTTTCTTTGTTTTCATAACTTATGGGTTTTATTACCATTTATATGCAGACTAAGTTTTCAACAGTCTGATTGGAAATCCTCCATCGAAATCTAACTTAATGCAGTTAAACTGCTTGTGTTGTTTTAATTTACTTTTCTATAGCTCTTAAAAGGATGGTGTAAACTTCTACATTTATTCTTTGTTACTATTCTTAACTCAGGTGATTGTCAAAGTACTTGGTTTTTACCAATGTTTAAAATTGCGTATTCGGGTATTGAGGCGTTTTTCATTCGTGAGACGAGGCATAAGCCTCAAGACGTTTTGAGGCGTAAGCCTCAAAATCAAAAGATTGCGTAAACATAAAATAATAATTTTTTTATATACTAATGAGTGAATAATATAAAACATAAAAAAGCATAAGATATGAAGTAAAATCAAAATATCCCAATAATAAGACAACATGAAATATAGTTTAACTCAAAATTCTATCTTTCCCAAATCTCAGTATTCTTTTTAATAAAATTATAATTTCAATTTCAAAAAATAAATAACAATGACATATCACATAAGAACTCATAAGTCCTCAGCACTATCATCACTAAGGGGTTATTCATTTGAATCATCATTATGATGAACTGTTCTCTCCCTTTCCTCCTCTCCTATAGAGTCCAATGTCGGGCATTTACTTCAAAATTTATGTAAGCTTTAATATATATAGCGTGAGGCGTAAGCCTCATGCTAGTGAGACGAGGCGGGCCTCAACCAAGTTGAGGCACAAGCCTCATAAAAAAAACTGGAGGCGTAAGCATCGAGGCGTTTTTTACTGGAATTGCGCAAAGGCGGGCCTCAAGGTGAGCCTCATATTGCGCAATTTTAAACCATGGTTTTTACTAGCACTTATTTATAAAGTGATGGTGAAATAGATGGGGATATTATTAGTAGAATTCAAATTGGATGGTTGAAGTAGTGGAATGCATCAGGTTTATTGTGTGATAAAAACATATTCTCAAACTTGAGGGAAAATTATATAAATGGTGGTGAGACCTATAGTGTTTTATGGCGCAAAATGTTGGCCATCAAAAGAGAAGCATAAAATTAAGTGTTGCAGAAATGAGGGTGCTCAAGTGGATGAGCGGATTTACTCTTAGAGACAGAATGCAAAACGAGTATATATGTGAAAAGTTTGGAGTAGGTCTAGTGGCAGATAATATTGGATAGTCACCTTAGAACATCGGCCTTCTGATGACCCTGTTAGGAGAGTAGATGTATTAGATTTGACAAATATTAAGAAATGTAGAGGTAGATCTAAAAAGACTTGGTTAGAAAGCATTTGAAATGACCTTTTTTTTAATTTGATCTGAATGAGTGTTTGACTCTTAACAGGAAAATGGAGAAAAAGGATTTGTGTTGCCGATCCTACGTAGTGGCATAAAAGCTTGATGTTGATGTTGTTATATTTATAGCAAAAGGCTGAAAAGTAATGTTCTTATTAAAAGTCTTCATTTGCTAGTACTTAATTTTTCGCTTCTCTTCCATGAGCTTCCAAGTTAGAAGTGGAAATTTGTATTGTTCATCTCTGAGAATTCTTGTTGTCTTTTTGGTATTGCAATTCTCCTAGCTCAGATAAGTTGAGGTAAGTGATTGGATTTAGGTTCATTGGTAGCTATTACACCATGTCACTACTATATGTTAACATGTAGCTATCAGGTCTTGACGAGGATGCTCTCTCTCAAGAAGGGTTCCTTTGGGGATCTCGCATGGGGCTGACGGAGGAACTCTCGCTCTAGGGAATCATCAGGCTCAACTTGCCTCGCCCTATTATGGAGCTCGTCCTACATGGGGATAATTGAAGATCCCTTATCAAACCATCACTCGCTACTAGCTCTCTCACTTATTCTCCCCCTGAACATTTAAGCTTGCCTAACTTAGCTATAAGAAAGCGCCTACTTAGAAGACATTCTTCAACTACAATCATTTGGCCTAAACTCTTTCATTCCCACAACATCTCACTCACCTTCTTTCTCAAGGTAGCCTGAGATCTTCTACACTTGTCATCACTAACACCTAACTATTCACTAGAGCACACTAGCAGACTCACCTGGAGCCTACTCATTGTCTCCGAGCTCACACTTAGAGAGCTCACTCATTGACTTCATCCTTCTATAACCTATTAGGAGGTTACATATTTTTAGACTCGCCTGTTTGTACGGATATTTTGTGTAGCTTGTATTTTTATCTTTTTCTTTATATAACTTTTTCTGTAGCCCTCAGAATCTTGTAAATAAAGGGTGATGAGGAACAGTTGGGAGGACATTAGACTTTTAGAGCTTGTATTTTTATCTTTCTTTTGTATAGTTGCTTCCTCTTCCTCGCAATAAAGCGGTGTGATGTCCCAGAATCTAAATTAGAAGAATTATTTTTTTAATTTTTTTAATTTTTTTAATAAATAATAATCAGAACTGTATAATATTATCTATCAGTAATAAACAATAAAACAGATTATATAATTCAAAACATGAATGCACACATCTATATTAATTTCTAAAAATCTTGCTCACTACTCAAGATCTACACAATCATATTACAATTTCTCTGTCATGAGTACAAAAGAATAACTAGAACAAAAATAAATAAAACCTGAAGAATCCTAACCAGCCTTATACTCTTGATCCTCTGCCCTGATCTGAAATCAATTAATCACATATAATAAGCTAAAAAGTCATTTAAGTCACCAAAACTTATAACTGAATTTAAAGCATGACAAAAGAATAATATCCAGGTTAACTATCAAATCATAACATTTACATTCATATGATCATTGAATTAGTGCAGAAATAGTAAAATTAAAATGCAGTAGTATAATTTATATGTAATAAAACACTACAGTATAGATGCCAGTAAAACAGTAAGCCAATACGAGTGCTAAATCTATAAAGCAATCATCGTGTTCGTAATATCAATCAGTACAAAAATCGTATAAATCATCAAATCAAAATGTCGGTAAAGACTTTCGAAATCATGTCAATTCAGTAAAATCATATAATAATGTATCTATAATATCCAAATATTCTATATCATGTGCTCATTATATCACATGTTTAGTATCAATATCTAAATAAGTAATAATAATAATCCAATGGCAAGAGTAGTAGAATAATGTAATAATAAAAAAATTATGCAGTAATAATAAATTCATACAATAATAAGAACAATATCTCAAGAACATGCATTTCAGTAGTCACACTAATAATCAAATAAGAAGTCATAGCTATCACAATATTTTTTAGTATTGTATTAGTATCAATAAACCGTTGATTTAGTAAATAGAGTCGTCACCTCTTTGCCCATCGGCACAATAATCATCTTTTTATAACTCCCAACTAGTGTATCACATGAATTAGTAGAGGATAACACTAAATCACATTATTTAAAGGAAAGCTCGTCGGCCCGCCATCCTGTATAGGTCAATCAGTCTCCAACCAACGGGTCAACTAGTCTTTACTTGTCTTTTACACATATTATTGTCACAACACTATAATAATAATCTTAATCACATATCCATATTCATTTTCAATACATTGCAACAAATAAAATATAATTGAGCTTAATTCAGGAAATGCCAAAATGTTCTAACGATAGACAACAAAAATCATACTGAATAAAAATTCATATTTTTAAAAGTTAATCAAATTATTAAATATCAATGTTTAAAATTGCGTATTCGGGTATTGAGGCGTTTTTCATTCGTGAGGCGAGGCGTAAGCCTCAAGGCGTTTTGAGGCGTAAGCCTCAAAATCAAAAGATTGCGTAAACATAAAATGATAAATTTTTTATATAATAATGAGTGAATAATATAAAACATAAAAAAGTATAAGATATGAAGTGAAATCAAAATATCTCAATAATAAGACAACATGAAATATAGTTCAACTCAAAATTCTATCTTTCCCAAATCCCAATATTCTTTTCATTAACATATAATTCAAATTTTCAAAAATAAATAGAAATGACATATTACATAAGAACTCATAAGTCTAAGGGGTTCTTCATTTGAATCGTCATTATGATGAAATGCTCTCTCCCGTTCCTCCTCTCCTATAGAGTCCAATGTCGGGCATTTACTTCAAGATTTATGTAAGTTTTAATATATATAGCGTGAGGCGTAAGCCTCATGCCAGTGAGGCGAGGCAAGACTCAAGGCGGACCTCAACCAAGTTGAGGCGCAAGCCTCATAAAAAAAACTCGAGGCGTTTTTTGACTGGAATTGTGCAAAGGCGGGCCTCAAGGCGAGCCTCATATTGCGCAATTTTAAACCATGTTAAATATTACATGAAATAACATTCTGAAGCTTTAGTTGAACTAAATCTTTATTTTTAGACGTTAAAATAAATTTCTGAGTAGGCAAAAATCATTGTATTTTCAAATTCTCCTAGTGAAAAATCTTAAATAAATATTCAAAATGTTCATAATCTCAATCTCTATAACATATAAAAAATTATGTGATAAAAGTTTTACCAATACAAAATTAATCTCGTTTTTCGGTAACGGAAACAAAAATTTGATCATAAAAATACCAAAAACAAAAACTTTGAATTCAGAAATAGGGTAAAGCTTCCTTATAGTGAGACGAGTAATTCTCTCAACTGGGCTGCCTGATGAAAATCGTTTCGCGACCTCCAAATCCTTGTTTATTCATTTCTCTCTCTTCTCTTTTTCTCCTAAATTCACATTTTCATTCTATTTTAACCGAATACTTAGGGAGAAAAGAAAAAGATTTAATAAAGTCATGTAATGGAAATAAATATTTAGGAATAAAATAATAATATAATATAAATAATAATATAATTAATCAATTTTTCAGTATAAAATTCATAGAGCTATTTTTGGGGCTTTAAAAATTATAAAAAAATATCCATAAAATAATCATTTTATTTAAAAAATATTGATGAAATTGGTTTGCAAAACGGACATCTGACGGTCCCAAAACCATCACTTGTATTAACAGGTGTCAATTTCTTAAGAATTTTCATCAACGCCAAAAAATTATAAAAAAAATCGTGCAAGTAAAATACTATAATCTCAATGTTATGTTGAAGACGGTTTGTGATTTGGAGTTATATTGACTCTAGAAAAAAATTATTTGATAGAGTCAAAACACGGACAATTATAAATGGCGCCTACAAGCACGTGCCAAAGGGGAAGTGAGGTTTTGCTTTTCCTTTAAATGAATGTTCATTGTACCGGCGAGTGTTGGTCGAGTCCTCCTTGAGAAGGCATCCCTTCCTGTATGCCCTCTCCTTTAGCAATTAGGCTTCGACGAGTTGCCTAGGGAAGATTTAGTGTAGGCGAGAGGGTTAGTGACCGACTCATACTTATTCGTAGTTATATTTCTTATATTTTTTCCTTTATGCCCTATGGGTTCTTACACTTATGTACTATAAAAAATAAAAATAAAGATAGATTTCGATTTTTCTCTTATTACTTGTGTTGTTTATTTTTCTTAATCTTTTACCAATCCTGATGAGAACTCCCTAAGTAAAATCACTAGTTTCTAAAGAATACATGCAAGAAAGGCTTAGGTCAGAATAGGGAACTGACCTTGCCTAAGTGACGAATTTTCTTCGCCACGGGGCTTTGCTCGCTCTTAGGTATTTGTGCTTAGCCGCTTGGCTCTCCTTCAGAAAGTAATTCAAATTGCTTTTTAGCTTGAACCTGAGTGAGAACTTGGCTCTCCTTCAATGCATTGCAACAAATAAAATATAATTGAGCTTAATTCGAAAAATGCCAAAATGTCCTAACGGTAGACAACAAAAGTCATACTGAGAAAAATTCATATTTTCAGAATTTAATGAAATTATCAAATATTGCTTGAAATAACATTTTGAACCTTTAGTTGAACTAAATCTTTATTTTTAGACGTTAAACTAATTTTTCGAGTTAGCCAAAATCGCTGTATTTTCAAATTCACCTGGTGAAAAATCTCAAATAAATACTTAAAACGTTCATAATATCAATATTTATAATATATAAAAAGTTACGTGGTGAAAGTTTACCAATATAAAATTATTCTCGTTTTTCGGTAACGGAAACACAAATTTGATTAGAAAAATACCAAAAACAAAATCTTTGAATTCCGAAATCGGGTAAATGTTCCTTACAACGAGACGGGTAATTCTCTCAACTAGGCCGACTAATGAAAATCGTTCCGCGACCTGAAAATCCTTGTTTATTTATTTCTCTCTTCTCGTTTTCTCTTAAATTCACATTTTCATTCTCTGTTAGCCGAATATTTTTGGAGAAAAAGAGATTTAATAAAGTCATGTAATGGAAATAGATATTTAGGAATAAAATAATAATATAATATAATATAATAATATAATTAATCAATTTTTTAGTATATAATTCATAGAAATATTTTTGGGGCTTTAAAAATTATAGAAAAATATCCATAAAATAAATTATTTTATTTAAAAAATATTAATGAAATCAGTTTGCAAAACGGATACCTGACGGTCCCAAAATCCGCACTTGTTACAGATATCAATTTCTTAAGGATTTTCATCAGCGCCCAAAAATTACGAAAAAAATCATGCAAGTAAAATACTATAATCTAAATGCTATGTTGAAGACGGTTTGCGATTTGGAATTATATTGATTTTAGAAAAAAAATTATTTGATAGGGTTAAAACACGGGCTATTATAAGTGGCACCTGCAAGCACGTGCCCAAGGGGAAGTGAGGTCTTGCTTTTCCTTCAAATAGAAGGTCATTGTACTGGCGAGTGTTGGTTGAGTCCTTTCTTAAGAAGGCATCCCTTCCTGTATGCCCTCTCCTTTAGCAATTAGGCTTCTCCGACGAGTTGCTTAGGGATGAAATTAGTGTAGGCGAGAGGGTTAGTGACTGACTCATACTTATTTGTAGTTATATTTCTTATATTTTTTTCCTTTATGCCCTATGGGCTATTACACTTATTTATTATAAAAAATAAAAATAATGATAGCTTTGGATTTTTCTCTTATTATTTGTGTTTATTTTTTTTCTTTTATCAGATCGTGATGTGAGCTCCCTAAGTAAAATCACGGGTTTCTAAACAATACTTGCAAGAAAGACCTAGGTCAAAATAGGGAAGTGACCTTGCCTAAGTGACTAATTTTCTTCGCCACGGGGCTTTGCTCGCTTGTAGGTCTTTGTGCTTAGCGGCCTGGCTCTCCTTCAGAAAGTAATTCAACTTACTTTTTAGCTTGAACTTGAATGAGAACTTGGCTAAATCCTACTGTAGGCAGTCTCACTTGGTTATTGTGGAGTTGTGTATCCTAGGCTTCACTAGTTCTTGACCTTAATTTTGCTAGGAGCTCGCCCAGGCGTTTGGCCTTGGTGGTTCGAGTTCCCCAATCATTTGTGCTACTATCTTTCTTGAGTGAATCCTTTCATTGTAATCCTCAGGGAAGTACGAGTTCCCCAATTACTATTTTTATGAGTCAAAGCGAGTTCCTTGAGCATTTTTATTAGAATTTTATCAAGTGTTAAACTCATTTTTTAAAGGACTCGCTCACACAAGAGTACATAGAAGCATAAAAGTGAAGAGGATTTAATTATCACTCTAAGATAAACAGGTACAAGGGTAAACAAAATTCTAAAGGCAATCTTAGAGACTTCCTCTCATGAGTAGAAGATCATGAGCTCGTTAGCTCCCCATATCTTTGAAACTTCTTTCCTTGAGTGCGTTTATAGCTGATGGGCATTTGGATTTACTTTTTCTTCGATAATGTATGGGGCATCCATATGCTCGCCAGTTTGTTGAGTGCCGATTGACAAGTAGCAGCATTTTCCTACTTCAGAATGAGGTCGCCTAGTTGGAAGGTCTTCTCTCTACTATAGGCGACTTGTAGTACATGGTCCATTCTCCTTTTGACTTCTTTAAGGGCGATTTCTACTCTTAGTTGCTCCAACAAATCTATTGTAATTCGCAGGCCTTCTTAATGGTCGCCTCCCACTCGCCGAAGTTCACCATCTTTATGCTTGGTAGTGGAGACCACCAGTTGATTGTACAGGTTAAGCTCCACAGGTAGTACTACCTTGACACCATGGGAGAGTGAGTATGTTGTATGCCTAATCGTCGATGATGGAGTTTTTCCTCCGAGCCCATAAGATTGAGGGAAGCATGTCCAGACGACTGCCATGCAAATTGCTGACTTCTTCAAGGTCTTGTCGGCAAATCATGGCCCATTGTCGGTGATAATGGTGAGAGGAACACCATGTTCATAGATTATATCAGTCAAGATGAAGTTCCTTATTACCACGGTAGTGTTTTGGCGAGTGTCTTGGCTTCTATCCATTTGGCGAAATAGTAGACCATAGTCAAAAAAGAATTTTATTTTCCCGGTTGCAGGTGGGAATGGTCCTATCAAATTCATTCCCCAAACAATGAATGACTATTGGCTACCAATGGGTTGTAGCTTGAGTAAGCGCTATAAAGGCATAGGAGTGAATTTCTGGCATTGAGAGCAACTTCTTGAAAATTCCTTTTGAGTCCTTCCTTAGAGTTGGCTAGAAGTATTCTTTCTTTAGGATTCTATGGGCGAGTGTCATTCCTTCTAAGTGATTATTGCACTTGCTTGAGCGGACCTCATTGAATACTGCTTCTTTATCTTCTTCTCTGACACAACTCAAGTTGAGAGAGGTCATTGACCTTTAAATAATTTATCTCCTATCATCAAGTAGTTTGCTGTCTTGATTTTAAATTGTTGATGGTCATCAATTTCCTCATTGATTGCTACTGTCTACAAGCACTATATGAATGGATCTATCCAATTAGTTGGGTTGCTGGTCTCAATCTAAATAACTTCCTTCTCTTCAATGATTAGCCTTATGACTTTCATATTGGCCCGTCAGGATTCCCTTGTTTGGAAAGGAGATTGACGAGTTGTTTTTGGTCTCTTGGAATTTGTGAAATTTTGAAGTATGCTAACTTGCCAATGTCTACCTTCACTCTGAATAGATACTTCAAAAATAGCTTGTCCCTTCGTATTATCCATTGATTTGGTTCACCATTAGTTGTGATTCAGAATACGGAATACACAACTAATTGTGTTTCCCCTAGCCTTGAGATGAGCCGTAGGATAGCAAGTAAAGCCTCGTACTCAACTTGATTATTTGTAATATTGAATTCTTTGCTCACCACCTGAGTGATGATCATTCTTGTCGGGCTCCTTACAACCATGACCACATCAAGTCTTTGCTCACTTCAGGCATCGTTGACATAGTGTCAAGCACTATTGCCGAGTTGTCGTCTCCAACTTGCACATTAATCATTGAAGTCCTATGAGGAAGTCGACGTGTGCTTGCGCCTTAATGGCTGTCCATGTCATGTAGGTAATCCAGAACTCACTTAGTTCCAATGACCATTTAAGTTTGGCTAGTACAACTTTTAGTAGGTGGTCGATTATCATTTGAAATGGATGGGCTTGAAAGTAAGGTTGCAATTACTTGGCTAAGTTCAATAAGGCCCATGATAGCTTTTCCATGATCAGGTACCTTTGCTTCACGCCTCTCAGTGTTTTACTCATATAGTACACCCAATGTTTAAAATTGTGTATTCGGGTATTGAGGCGTTTTTCATTCGTGAGGCAAGGCGTAAGCCTCAAGGCGTTTTGAGGCGTAAGCCTCAAAATCAAAAGATTGCGTAAACATAAAATGATAAATTTTTATATACTAATGAGTGAATAATATAAAATATAAAAAAATTTAAGATATGAAGTGAAATCAAAATATCTCAATAATAAGACAACATGAAATATAGTTCAACTAAAAATTCTATCTTTCTCAAATCCCAGTATTCTTTTCATTAGCATATAATTCCAATTTCCAAAAATAAATAGCAATGACATATCACATAAGAACTCACAAGTCATCTGCACTGTCATCATTAAGGGGTTCTTCATTTGAAGCATCATTATGGTGAACTGCTCACTCCCTTTCCTCCTCTCTTATAGAGTCCAATGTCGGGCATTTACTTCAAGATTTATGTAAGTTTTAATATATATAGCATGAGGCGTAAGCCTCATGCCATTGAGGCGAAGCGGGGCTCAACCAAGTTGAGGCGCAAGCCTCATTAAAAAAACTCAAGGCGTAAGCATCGAGGCGTTTTTTACTAGAATTGCGCAAAGGCGGGCCTCAAGGCGAGCCTCATATTGCGCAATTTTAAACCATGAGTACACCGGCCATTACTTTGCCCCTTCTTCCCTGACAAGTGTTGAATTGATGGTGTCCTTGCCCATTCCTTGATATAACAATAAATCATTGCTTGTGGTGGGCTTTGGAGTAGGGCTAGTGAGGTGAGAAGAATCTTTAATTGCTGAAAGGTGGCTTCGCAGTCCTCATCCAAAGAGAACATCAGGCTCTTGAGGGCTTTGAAGAAGGACGAGCACCTCTCGCCGAGTCGAGAGATGAAGCAATTGAGTCCGACGACTTGCCCAGTGTGTCGTTGCACTTACTTGGCCATATTGGATAACTGCATCTCCAGGATAACTCTCATTTTATCTGGATTTATTGTGATGCCTTAAAATGTGAAAAGGAATTGCCCTAAAGGTGCACTTCAAGGGGTTCAGAAGCATAATTACTTCTTAAGGTTGATGAACGTCTCCTTGAAATCCTCAATGTGCTGCTCAAGTGACTAGGTTTTCACTAGGAGGTCATCTATATGTACCTCAATTTTCCTCCCCTTCTAATCTTTTGAAAACTTTATCCATCACTGTCTGGTAGGTTTCCATTACATCCTTTAACCCTAAGGGCATAAACTTAGTACAATAGAGGTCTTTTGTAGCGCTGAAGGTTGTCTTCTCAAAATTTCTTTGATGTATCTTGATCTGATGGTAGCCTGAGAAAGCATTCAGGGAGCTCATAATTTAGTAGCCCACTACTGAGACAATCGGCGCATCAATACTTAACAGTGGATAGCCATTCTTAGGGCATGCCCAGTTCAGATTCATGAAGTTCACACACATCCTCCATTTTGTAGTGGCCTTCTGCACCATTGCCACATTGGAGATCCAGTCCGCATACTAAATTTCCATGTTGAGGTTGGCATGTATTAGTTTCTACATCTCCTCCTTGATGGACTATGCAGGTATAGCAGTTGCCTTCTTGATCTTTTGTTTAATAGACAGAGCATCCCTTCTTATGTTCAACCGATGGCATGCCACCTCTTCACTAATCTTGGGCATCTTTGTGACCACCCATGCAATGATGTTTCCTCCAAGGGCCTGGATCAACTTGCCCTTGTCCTCCCCATTGAAGGAGACACTTATTTTGAGAGTCCTGCTTGACTCACCTTTGATAACTTGTATATTCTCTACTGTTTTTGTAGTCTCCAAGCCTGGACCTTGCTCTACATCCAGTTGAAGGATTTTTGTGGTGGTCACCACCTTTCCTACTGCATGTATGTAGCCAGTTCATGACTAAGTGAAGTCTCTCCTCGTTGTGATCTTTCTTGGATCGGGAACTTGATGCAATGTGATAGGTGGATAATACTGCTCGAAAAGTGTTCAACAAAGGCAAGCTAAAGATGGCATTGCAGGTTGTCAGTGTGCCGAGTATGATGAAGTTAGCCATTATAGTGTATTGGTTGACGCCCTCTCCCCAAGTAATAAGTAGGGCAAGTACTCATGTCTCCCTTCATTCTCGTGAGAAGCCGTAGAGAGGCCTTATAGTTGGGGTGTGCTGAGAATCAATTAAATTCATTTTGCCAAATATAATTTTAAAAATAATATTCACGCAACTCCCGATATCTATTAAAATGTTTCCAATTTGATTGTTGGCGATTAGGGTCGTGATGATTGCTTCATTGTTGTGTGGGTTCCCTCCAGCGGGTTTGGCGGCTTCACAAAAAGTAACCGGGGTGATGTCTGTTGTCGGAACTCGCAAGATGGACAACGAGTTTTCTTCTCCAACCTGCTGTTGACCTAAACAGATTTAAAAAAAAAATCATTGCATGCTTGACAAATATCCCTACACAGCTGCCATGTCACTTATACAAATCTGCTCAAATCTTTTGCCAGATATCCCTGCACAGCTGCCATATCTAGTGCTCAAATCCTGCTTTTACTTAGCAAACTCCTGGCAAATTTCTGCTGCAGCCGCTTGTTTGATCAGGCCAGTGGAAATAAAACAAAACTAGCTTATCTAATCTGAGAAAAATAAAAAAACCTTCGTATTCCTTATCTTCTCTATTCTCTCACACAACCCACGCCTACCCCCCAGCTTTCCTCTCCACAAGGCTGCAAGTTCTTCTTCTCGTTTTCAACTCCGCACAATAACTCCCTCACACCTCTACAGGTTTCCAGCCATGTGTGCCTCCAGCTAACTCCACTTTAGATAACTGGACTGATCTCTCCCTACTGCAAGCAACAACTGGAGTTTCCACGCAATCACAAATTAACCCCTACGTCCAGCCCTCAATCCCATTTCCATTTCCTTTGTGCTGAAAATCAGACAGGTAGCCTTCTCCAACAGGCCGAACTCCCCACCTCTTCTTTTGTACTGAACTTGGACTCCACGCAAAGTGGTAGCAGTAGTCTCCTCTTCAGCAAGATCCAAATAGCAGCTAGATTCCATTTCATTTTTTTTATAAGAAAGGAAAAGAGACCTGTAGCATTTCAGAAGCCACAACAACCACCCCTTTCACCTTTTTTACGTGCTATGTACTGAACTTTATCCCCTCCAATCATTCATCCTATCTAGCCAGATAATTCCTAAAGCCCAACACAAAGTCAGCCTTCAAGCCCATATGCAGTTTCTTTTCTCTGATTTACACCCCAACAGCCCACCACTTCATCCCTACAGCCCCTTACAAAAGAAAGCCCATCTACAACCTTTTCATTCACCAAGGCACCCCACCCAAAACTCTTCCATTTGCCCCCATTGCATTCTCAAAATAGTCCAAAATCACTTCAAACCAGCCCACTACAATCTCAAACCCTTTAACTCCCCAAATCAGCCCAAAACTACCTCCAAACAGCAGTTTTTACACCCAAATCCAGTGCAAACCGAGCCCAACAGCACTCAACAACCATTTGACCCCTCAAAATAAGCTCCTTGTATTCACAGATCCACTCAAGAGGCCCAACTCCACATCATAACTCCTACCTCAAAACAATCAAAATCAGCCCACTTGCAATTTTTTTTTTCTGTGTTAACACTCAAAACAGCCCCTTTTCTTTTGTCATTGTTCTTATTTAATTTAGTTTGTTTTGTTTAATCATTTCTTTTTATTTCTTGCATTAGTCATCATTACTAATTAGTATGTTAGCTGACATTGTTGACTATTCTATTTATTGGCAATCATATATCCACATATATATGTGTATGTATAAGCACATATATATGCATGTGTAAAAAAAAAAAAAAGAGAGAAAGAGAGTGGAGTTTCAAAAAAAAAAAGAAAAAAAAGAGGGGGATTAGAGATGATTTTGTGCATCTTTGTAATATGTTTTTTTGTACACTTCATTTTCCATCATCGCTGCCAACCCCGAAGGTATAAATTTTCTAAAACTCGGATTTCACATTCTCGTCGTTTGCGGCTGACCAAGGAACCCCCTGTACATGCTCTCGTAGCATGTTAGGAGGGAGCCCGGTGCGACGACTACGACGATGCGGTCAACCACTTAAAATCCCAATCTCATCGTTTGCGGCGGACCGGAGAACCAGCTATACGCGCTCTCGTAGCACGGTAGGAGGGAGCCCGGTGCGATGCCTATGATTAGGCGAATAATCACTTTAAATTCCATTTTCGATGTTTGCGGAGAACCGGAGAACCACCTTTATGTGCTTTCATAGCATGGTAGGAGGGAGCCTGGTGCGACGCATACGACGAGGTGGGTGAGCCCTATACACGCTCTTGTAGCGTGGTGGGGAGAGCCACTTGTGTTCTTCATGCGGGTACTTTTGAATGACCCATACATGCTCGTGTAGCGTGGTGGGATGTAAGATGTACGACACGATGTCCCCCGACACCTACCATACACGCTCGAGTAGCATAGTGGGATGACCAGTTTCCCGTGGTTTCCCCTAAACTGGGGAGACGCCGGGAGGTTGCCAAATTTTTCGGTGAAACATAAGACCTAACTTGGACAAAATGTGGACAATTTGAACTTGAGCTCGGACTTGAATTTGAACAAATAAAAGGACTTTAACTCAATTTAAACAATAAATTAACTTGCAAGCATTAAATTCAAACTCGAATGAACACTTACAGGGGACTTGACTCGCATTTGATTTGAAAATCAATGAGATGAACAAAAATTTGAACGTTTGAACAAAGTGCAAGAGAGTGGACATGAACTTGAATTTGACTCAAATTGAACTCAAATTTGAACATGACTTGAACGACAAAGTGGTTTGACTCAATTTGAACCCCAAATAAAAGTTATAAAAGATCATGCTATAACTTGAACTCAAATGGACTAAGTGCAGAAGAACATGGTTTGGACTTAAATGAACTAGCCATATAGAGCTAAACTCATGACAATATAAAGCTTGAACTAAGCATGAGAGGATTTTATATTGTGTAAAGAGAAGCACGTGCAAAGTCTATGTTGGATGAAGAGCTTACAAATAGCCCTTCATTCACAAATGATAATAAAAATTCATGCAAGCAATTTACCTAAGACATTTACAATGATTTCAAGCATATATGGAAATGCTATGACATGTTTACACTTAACAATACAAAGTTTTCAATGAACATTAAGGAATCATCATTTCAATTAGAAGGCAAATGTCATTAAGCAAATCTATCATGTACAATCTAAGTCATTTTCATATGATATAGAAGACTTGCAGCTTTACCACAGAGGACTCGGACTTTAACTTGAAAGTGAACCCGATTGTGCAAATGAAATTATGATTGCATGAGCATGACGAGGATGTAAATATTGAATGATAATTATGATCATTTGTGCTTCAAGTGAAGAATTAATGATGGGCATGACATCAATATGGCTTGCCTATGCATATCAATTGATGAAGTTAAAGGAGATGTGCAGCTTAATCGCAACTCATAAAATAGAGCCTCGGAGAACTCTTTGTCTGATGCAAATATGGAGCTTGAGGAGTTTAGGGAGAAAGTGGTAGTTCTAGAAGGTTCGTGCAAGTCACTAAATGCCATGTCTTATAGTTTATGCTAACATGAAGTCAAATACAACGCATCTTACAAGAAACAAAGGGCATGAATACACACATGTCTTCTACAACAAGAGGCCAAGGTGTGATGAATGTAGCAATGCTCCACGACCGGCATCAAGATACAAATGAATGTATCCAACCTCATAGCCAATGAGAATTTTGAAGGAATATACAGTCTGGTTATAGGCATATATGCAAGAGCCTTCAACAAATACAAGATCTTGTTAATGAAAATGCATAACGAGCACTACGACTCTCCTCCAATCAACGACAGTCGACTAGTGGATAAATACCATAGTTGCCTACGGATGCGAGGATCAACACATAATGAGCATGATGGACACTCTGATATGCCTTCAATCGCTGCAGTTGTTGTTTCAAGGAGTCAGCCCTTGATTTCGACATATAGAGCATCAGTAAGAATGCAATCATCCAAGGTTAAAATGATTGATTCTTTATTTCAGCCAACAATTAAAGATGACGATGATGGCATAATTAGGGATTTGCTCATTGATCTCTATATAAGTTTTGGGAAGAAGAAATTAGATCAAATCATCTCTAGAGATGAAGTGAGTGAATCTCAGTTCAACCAAGTTCTGAATGTCAAGTCGAACAAGATTATCGAGGCTTACGAGTTCTCGATGAATCAGTGATCTCCCAAGCTTACATTGATGATTGCACAGGACTCAAAAGTGAAAGATGTATAGTGTGCATCAACTCTCACGGGCCACTGTGGGAGACCTGCTGTACACCAAATATATTATCCACATGCAAAATACAAGGTGAATACATTAAATACGAGCTCCTACGAGTTGTTTTAGGAGACCCTCCATAAATATAAAGTGCCATCCCCGAGCTAGTGCAAAAGACCGACATCAAATACGAGCTTCTACAAGATGCAACAACACGCCACCGGATCTGCAACATCTATACAAACAGATAGAAGGCATGCATAAGCCCCCAAATTAAATGATGCATTCAAATAACGATTGCCCATAAAGCTGATCAAAATTGAATATTTTTAAAAATGTCATCGCACATGCACCGTAATATTTTTTTTTCACATATGTACACAAAAAGTGACAAGTGCAATCATAAACCTGGATGGGCCCCGGCAAGCGTGTCGTAGGAATACAGAAGACGTATAGGGATGTTGCGCAGGTCAATAAAATTGAACCCAATCCTCCTAAGTAGGTAATTAGGAGTCGACAATTTTCAACAAATAATTATGAATTATCCCCAAATACCCGCATGGGCCCCAATGAGCATGTTAGACACTTGTCATCTAGGGATGCTGCATGGGCCAATAAATGAACGTAGTTCGAGCCCGATCCTTCTATATGAATAGATATGAGTTGATATGGCTCGAACTATCAAACATATATATGATTAAGGTGTCAACTAGAATATTTATTTTGTACGTTCATATAAGGCCTTCAAGGTCTATGATAAACAAAATTAATCAATAAAGGTTTGAAACCTATAAGGAACCCGATCCTCTGTCGACAGCTCGACAGAGTCGTCAATGTTTAATCCACAAATGAAAGTGACCCCATACACTTTGATGATAGCCATATTGATAGAAGATCTCAATCAGAAGGGTTAATTTCAAATATTTCAAAATTCCCCCACTTCCACAAAATTCAAATTCCTACGAAAATATAAGTGACTGTAACGTCACCCCGTTGATGGTGTTGAATATAGATATAAACTGGAGGGGTGATTCCAACATTCAAAGCTCCACCCAAATACCCACGAAAATCCAAAAATTATTAAAATCAAAATATTGAAAATTTAAATTCAACCATCAAACCACTTAAATCAAAATCCATCCACTCTCCGCAATAGTTTGCCGGGGTGAACAAATTGAAATTTACTTCTGCTCACAAGGAGCTAATGCTTAGTCGAAAACATCACTAGGATTCATTCTCAAATAATCTCCTCCCAGTAAGGACATAGTACGTGTCCTCTAACCAACATTTTTTCCACCAAATGACACTGCAGGATAAACGGTTATGGTCAGAGCCAAAATGTTTCTTAGTGACATCAAATTGTTGAGATATGAATCAATAGGATATGATTGGTGGAGCACAAAGCCCTATGTTAGCTAAGATGGATTTAAATTTGTCCCTTTAGACAAACATCAAACTCCAGGTCTACAAGGTACCTTTGGACGAAGCAACCCACGGCTGCCGCAAGGATCCTTCTGTCAGGTTGGGTTGACTACCTTCTCTGACTAAGTAGACCAGGGACCACGATGGCCCGGGATGACCATAGATGTCAATGACTCAAAATAGCGCACGCCATGACGCACGGCACGGCGCGGTGCACCTACAACGCCATGTGTATGGCGCGGCACAAACGTTCAAAATGGCCCGCGCTATTTGCGCCACATGCGCGCCATGGCGCATACCGCAAGGCGCAAAATAGGGCACGCCATTTGTTTTAAAATTTTCTTAATGTATTTATAAATATTTTTTATATTTATTTATTTTTTAATTTTTAAGATGATATATTTTCTAATTTTTAAATATATTAAAGGTATTAAGATAAATGTTAGATTGCATATTATTATCTTCTTAATGCTATTGCTTTCTCATTTAAATATATTTTAGTTGTATGAAGATTGACTACTTACTGGATTTGAAATTATGTTGGATTGTTTTTATTTGTATTTCATTGTTTGCTTGTTATTATGATAGTTTTTTTTTTCAATTTAATGATATTTCATATTCATGCTTATTATTTTATAATTATTTTATAATTTGCGTCATGTTCAAAATGGCGTGCACCACGCTGTGCGCTATGCGCCATGGCTCAAATAGGATCTTTGCGCCATGGTGCGCCATTCGCCGTTAACAAGTATGGGGATGACGGAGTCATGGGATCTTGATCTGGTCCATCATCCGTTCCCCCACCATCCGTTTTAAGTGCAAGATGGTGAAATTTTCAATTTTAATCATAAAATCTTCATACTCCAAATCCAATCCCATGTTGCTACTATATGCCAAATAACACGTATCTCTACGTATCTGATTGACGACTACCTTTAATTGAAAGTTCTCTCTCGTTATCGGGAGGGGTAATTAACTATAGGGGCTTGCGCCTATAGGAAATCAAAACTCAGATCATAAATTCCTCGCAAAATGATGGCAAAATCTCTAGGTAGTGTCTTATCTACAAACCTCATCTGCCTTCCAAAATTTACCCCGAAACGTAATTCCGTTAAAACTCCCCCGAAGAAAGAGCTGCGGGGGAGGCCAGTGCCGAATTTTCGGAGCCCACACTTATCTTCTTTGCACTTGCCAGCATATCTTCTCACTCACTGCCCAAAATGGTGGATACCATTCTAGTAATATATGCTGAGCAAACAAGGGTTGATTTATTGATGCTTTCTTCCACTGGTGCCTTTCATGGTAGTCGTCTTGGTTCAGTGAGTTTATACTCCTTCAATTTCCCTGCTTTGATGAGGTCCTCGACCATACCTTGTAGGTGATGAAATTCTGACTGTAGAACTTTTTACTCTGGCTTCTTGTACAATTCACAAATATATGTACACAAAATGCCGTAACTCTCCTGCCTAGAGCTCTGCAGACTCCTTTCTTTTTCTTACAGTACAACCATTGCTAATGAGTTAAAATTTAATGAAATATACAACCATGGTATAAGTAATAAGAAATATAAAATTTGTAGTCAATTATAAATAATATTGGGATTTCTATAAGAATCATAAGTTGTATAAGAAAGCAATGCATATATAACTTTCCACATTTTCTTGTTCTGGTTATTTTCTAATATTTTAGGCAAATCATATGATAACTATAGGATTTTACACACTTATAGTTCTCTTATTCAAAGTTTGGTTTAAATTTTCAACATTTAGAAGTGAGAATGCAGCTCTCTCATTTGGATTCAAAATTTCAACTTTTAGAAGTAAAGAATCGGTTACCTCCTATACGGTCCCTAAGGCTTAACTCGTTAGATCTTTCACATTTTCTTGTGCGGGCCTATTTCCCATAATATGATTTTATTATTTACCTTTTATTAGGCTTCACATTTTCATAAAATACCACTATATGCAATAACTTAGATAAACAAGTGCTGAACTTAAGGGAACTACTAAACAATTAATATGTTAAATAAGAACTAATTGCTACCTCTATTATATAAAATTGCTATATAAAAATGCTCTCATTTCCTATACTATAGATTGAATATCTTTCCTCATTTTCTAGGGTAGTCGGGTAAATTCGTTCATCTGCAATAACCCAGCCTATTTTCCTTTTATATATAACCTAAAGAATACCTTTTATCATTTTATACATGAATTTAATAAAAAAATCAGGCTATATGCTAATTGACCTTAGTTGAACTCCTCATTCAATACAAATTATCCTTTCCCTCTCCGAAAATTCCCTCTCTACTTCCTTTACTTCTCTTATTACCCGCCTTCAAAAATCAGCCGCAACAGCCCTTCCCAGATTGCCTCCTGCTCACGGCATACTCTGCAAAATCTGGTTTGGATTCACTAGAGAATAGCTGGTTCGGCCTCCAGAGGAAACTAGTGGGTGGGGAGGGAATACAATGTTATAGGTTTACTTTAACTTAATATAATATACCTTCACTAAGCACTAATGCCAACCGTGTGATCCAATACTTGCTTTAATCAGCCCATTACATGCTCTGTTTAGTGGGGACGCTACACTGATATAAAATTAATTGACTTTTAATTGAATACTTAAGTTTAAATACTGTTATATATATATATATATATATATATATATATATATATATATATATATATATATATATATATATATATATATATATATATATATATATATATATATATGCGCGCGCGCGTGTGTTCGTGTGTGTGTATATATATGTGTGTGTATATAATTAGGCTTGTAAATTAGGTACACTTTTATATATCAGAATGCTTGAAATTAAAAATATGGTTTAATGAAAATAGGTTTAATGCTTTATGGATGTATGATGAAATGGGATAAACTTGGAGGAAAATGCATGCTTACATTTTCTTTTTCGAATATTTTGGGTATGATACTGTCCTTGCTTTCCTGAAGGGCCTACAGTGCGCCAACTAGTGTTTAGGGTGAAGACAATCGCCCTGTGGGTTTGGTTTCCAAGCCCTTTGAACCCTAAGAATCTTTTCCTTCTCTTCCTTATCGTTGCTCTCCTCTCACATTGATCTCATGGGGGTGAGTGGCTGATGATGATCAACTGCTTTGTTGTATACCTCAGTATTAACATGGTTGTTGGCCAATTCCAACAGCTCCACAAGTGTCTATGGCTATTGCAGGCCAAGTGCATATCTAAAAAGACCTGTCTCTCAATTATTTGGTCAAAGCAGCCTAGGTGACTAAATACTCTAAATCCTTTACTTCCAGCATTTTCCTTTGGAACCTCACTGTGAAGTTCATCAGTGTTTCCCCTAGCTCCTACCTCATCTTCGACAAAGTTTGTGAGCTCTTTTGGGGCTTTTGGGGGCTCGTGAATTGTGTCATAAACATTCATTTGAACTCAACAAAAGTGGTGATCACTCTTAGAGGTAGGCCGGTGAATCGCTTGAGTGCGGACTCCGTAAGTGTGGGGAAGAAAAGTTGACACTTAAATAGTGTCATTCTCATCTAACAGTGAAACCATCGACTTGAAAGTTGCCAAATGATCATTGTGGTCAATCTTGCCCCTTTATGACATTAGGTGATGCACATTGAACTTAAGTGGTGGCTTCGCCTTAACAATCACCCTGGAAAAGACATTGGCAAGTTTAGGCTCATCTCATCTTGTCCGACTGGTTGACAATCTATAATTTTCATTACTCGTTCTCATGCCAATGTATTCACAGATTGACATTGAGGTCAGTGTCATGCCTCATAATTTAAATTGGAAAAATTATTTTTTTTATCTTTAATAATTATAACAAAAATCACCAGAGCTATATAATCTCTTTTATCAGTAATAAAAGCTAGCAACAAAAATTATTCTATTGATTAAATATCAATTTACATTTGTATTCATATTCTAAAATCATATATAATAGTCATGAGTTACATAATCAAAACATATAATCTATCTGCTCCTAACTACAATAAAATAACTAAACAAAATAATAGAAAAAACCTAGAGGATCCTGGAACTGTTCTATCTCACACTCCAAATCCTTTTTCCTGGCCTGAAATCATTGAAACTATATATAATGAGCTAAAAGAACAATATATAAATAAATTATATATATATATATATATATATATATATATATATATATATATATATATATATATATATATATATATATATATATATATATATATATATATATATATATATATATATTAGTCAATTCATAATAGTAGCAATCAATATAATTATGAATCTGTGCAAAAACATTAAACCACATGCAGTAGCAGTAAAATCTATAAAATAATAGTACAATATGATACAAAAGCCAAGAATCTGTGCAATACATAAATCGTAGAATCAGTAAATCAATAAATTAGTAAATTGGTCAGTATATCAGTATATTAGTACAGAGGTCAAATCAAATAAGCAGTAAACAATTATTTCCAAATCATACGTCGTAATAAGGAAGTCAGATAAATCAATAAACCAGAAATATCTGTGAAAACTATCAGAATTCATAACAATGCAGTACAATCAAATCAGCTACACACGAGGTTCAATCATTCTGTTTAGTATCCAATCAATATCTTATATCGCATGCTCTGTATCACTTGCTCAGTATATGAATCATGTGTTAAGTAACAACATATCAGTAAACAACAAATCTATAGTAGTAACAATGACAGTGAATCAATAGCAGTATTAGTAATAGTATCCATATATATTTCATCATTAACAGTAAAATAGTACATTAGCAGTAGAACAATAAAACATTGCAGTAACATGCATTCCATCAATCACATTAAACAAGGAGTTTTGGTTTACTCGGTGTTTTTTTCCAGTACTCGATAATTAGTAATTAATAATCGTTGGCTTAGTAAACAAAGTCGTCACTGCTTGTTCGTCGACATAGTAATATCTCCTTATAACTTCCAATCGGTGAATCAGTAGAGAATAACACTGAACCACAATATTTAAAGGAAAGTTCGTTCGGCTCACAATCATGTATAGGTCAGTCAATCTTCATTCAACGTCAGTAAAACCAGGCTTTACTTATCCTCACACATATTATTATCACAATGTTATAACAGTAATAGAAATCAACTATTACCTAATCACATGCTCACTTTTATTCACAATGCTTGTATTAACATTATGTCTATACCAATGTTGTGAAAACCGGACCGGACATCGAACCGGAAGAATGAGAGGTTCATGGTTCGACCGGTTCGACCGGTCGAACCGGGGTCGAACCGGATGACGTAATAAATAATAATATAATTAAAAATAATAAAATTAACATAATAATAATGACAATTTATTCATTAAAATTTTATAATTCTAAGAATTTTTAGACTAAAAAATAAATAAAATTCATACATATATAATATATTACATAATTTTAAAATTAAATATAAATAATTATTATATTTATGTTATATATTTAAATATAAATAATTACAAATTTTAAATTTAAATATAAACATCAATTTTTTATTTAATTTATATTTAATAAAAATTTAGTTTATATATAAATATATATATTTGATATAAATAATTGCTTTATGTTATATATTTAAGCATAATTTACATATATAAATTATATATAAATTTTACATTATAAAACTATATTTATAAAGTCATACAATATTATTTTTTAAGATTTTTATTTTTCTATCATTTAATTTCGCATTTAGAAAATGTTTTAGAACTTTAAAAATGATAAATAATTATTTTTATTTGAATAATTATAAAATATAATTAATAATAAATTTAAGAAGTTTAAAAATTATTATGATAATTTTTTATTTGAATATTCTACAAAAAAAAAATTCAACAAGTTCTCATTCAAACAAGCCTAATGCACACATTGTTGAATGTTGAAACAAAAAACAACTAGTTGTTTAGTCCCACATCACTTAGGAATTTTAAGTTGTGTTGTTTATATACCTTTCCTTATACCCATGGCTTAAGAGCTTTCATGGTATTATGGCATCATGTGAGCTAAATTATTTATATTAAATTTAATACATATTATAATAAAGTTTTTTAATCATATTTTTAAATAAAATATATGATATTTAAACAAATTTATAATTTAATTAAACATTTTATATAAAAATAAAAAATTTAAATATATTATTAGTTGAACCGGCCGGTTCTTTAAAAACGGACCGGTTCAACGGTCGGCCGGTTCAACCGGCGGTTCAAACCGGTTTTGGCCGGTTCGTTGTTAGACCGGTTCTTAGGGAGGACCGAACCGGCCGTAAGACCGGTTCACGGTTGAACCGGTCGAACCGGCCGGTCCGGTCCGGTTTTCAAAACAATGGTCTATACTAAAATACCAAAATTATCATTTTGTACAAATTGCACAAAACACAAATTTCATTTATCCAGTGAAATCACACAATGAACCAGTCAAAATGTCTAGAATAATCAGTACTGTAACATATAAAAAGTTATGCAGTAGAAGTTCACTAAATTCGATATATAATAAAATTAATTTAGAAGAAGTTGGACAATCAAAATCAAAATATATGAAAATAGAGATAGGATAACAGTCACCTACCACGATTTAATCATTTTTCGTAAAACAGTGAAGTAGATCAGCAACCAAAATGCAAACTTCTCTTTCCTCTCTCATCTTTTCCTCCCCCTTATGTTCTTCTTTCCACGGTAAGCCACGACGCTGCGTTGATGTCGTGAGTGAGTGGAGAGAAATAGGGAATATATATTTTAGTGCGTATCGTCTCAGCGCCACCACCTAGCGCCCCAGCGCTGCATGCTGAATCCAGAATCAATGTAAAACAGAGGCTTCAATAGCACTGGTGTGCTCACATGTCCAACGTCGTGGCATCTCAAACTCAGTGCCACAATGCGCTAGTTCAAACAGAAATTCAGATTCTTTATTTTAAATTTATTTTCCAAATATCGGGTTGTTACAGTCAGTTCCTTCTCTAGGTGCCTTTGATGAGTTGCCAAGTTAGAAGATCCCTTGCAAATGTTGTTGCCCCGACTCGCCCCGCACTCGCCCCTATAGCCTAGGGAATCTTGGATTGTCTTCATGATTTGCTCCATCTTCTGCCGATTGAGATGAGTAATGAATTTAGTACTCTCCATTTTCATTTTAACGGAAGGCTCTTATGTAAGTTCCTCATCTAGTTGGATCAATATTCTTGTCATTGGAATTAGTCCAGGCTCAACACACCTGAGAACATGTTGAATTTAAATTTTTCAGTGGGTGATGCTCGACTTTATGAGCAGGTAAACTGGTGAGATGGAACCTGTGAGTAAGAATGGAGTGTAGTGAGAGTAAAGAGAGCAGAGAAGAAGACTAGAGACCTTAAACTGGCAGAGTATTTACTATCAAAGAAAATTCAGGGTCCATGCTCCAAAAGTCGAAGGTCCGCCCAATACAATGGAGAATGATTTTACAAAGAAAATGACAAAAATAAAGCTATTCAAAATACCCATTCAATGATACGCGCTAGTCCAAAAAATGTGTCACCCCCTGATAAGTTATAGGAGGATGAAGTCAACAAGTGAGCTCTTTGAGGGCGTGCTCAGTGGTGACGAGTAGGCTCTGGGTGAGTCTGCGATTGAATCTTGGAGAGTGGTCAGACATGATTGATGGCTTGTTTAGAAGATCTTAGGTTGTCTTAAGAAGTAAGGCAAGTGAGATGTTGTTGGACTGGAAGAGCTTTAGGTCAGATAGTTGTGACCGAACTTTGTTTCTTTTGAGTAGTCACTTTCGTGTTGCTAAGTTGGGCATGCTTGATGTTTGAATGGGTTTTTATTTTGAGGGAGGAGGGGGGGGGGGAGGGGGGTGATGGGGGTGGTTCCAATAGAGAGGTAGCAACGAGTGATGATTTGATGAACGATCCTTGATTCGCACTATGTAGGGTGAGCTTCGTTTTAGGCTCATACGAGTTGAGCCCGTCCATTCTCCTCAAGCGAGTCCCTCTATAAGTCCAAGGCGAGTTCCCCAATGAAACCCTTCTTGAGGGAAAGTATCCTCGTAAATACTTGTTACTTGTGTGTGAAACACCTGTGAAGTCATTCATGAGTTTACCACCATAAACATATCTTTGTTCTCCATTAATGGTTGGAATAATGCTTAGGCTTGTGATGATGACTAAAGTATCTCATCCTCGGGAATATGAATCTGATTAGGCTTCATTGCTTTATTTTAGTATGTATTCAGATGTGCATATTATAATTCTTGATTCCTAAATGGTATTATGTCAGTTTTGTTGTTCATATTAATCGTGCCTTTAGCTTCTTACCTTTTTCTCCGCCTTTGGCACACGAATGAATTTTTTTTTCATGGGAAGATGATTGCCTTTTCTGTGACATGCCCATATCTTTTTTATCCTGTTTTATCTTGTTTTGGTTTTCCCCGGTCTGGTTTTTACTATTTATAGGGTTTGTTATATTTATTTAGCGGTGATCAATTAAATATATGGCTGTTACGTTATCTAATATCCTTTCTTCTTCCACTTCAGATTGAACTAGGTAAAAAATTCTTCAAAGATGGAAGGGCCATTGATTTGGAAGGTGAGAACTGTTTCATGAAACCTAACTTAAAAATGACATTACTGATCATTTACAAAGCTTGTAGCTTTGAATATACAGAACAAGTTTTTTTAATTATTTTTGTTTTTTTAAGTTTTGTCCTACATGCTTCTCCATAGAAACGTTTTCATTAATCAAACTTAAAAGGTGGCTTGCAAAACAAACTTGATGCCTTCATGCATATTATTGCAGATAGTATGGTTTGGTGATCTAAGTCAGGAAAATAAGTTTTGATAAAGAGAAAATTGGCTGGCACTTTTGCACCAATTTCTTAAAAAATGGAGAGATATCAAGTTGCTTGTTTGCAGGTCTGAAGAATTTCTTGTTTAATGGATCTTTTTTGTGGGATCTGTTGTTTAATGAATCTTTTGTTTACTTATTTATGTGGTAAGAGTTATTCAAGATATATGCTTTGCATTCTGAGGCATTTTTATTTGCATTTGATTTTGTTTTTTAACCTCTTGCTATATTAAGAAAGAGATGCTTTTTTAATGCGTATTAATTACAATAATTCCTGTTCAGTTAGTGTTTTATGAGATAAAGTTACCTTTCTATTTGTGGTAAAAAGTTAACACGAAGTGTTTATAAATCAACAAACTAGTTACAAGATTAAGTTCGGCAAAATTGATAAATATAGTTATCATCAACAAAATGGAAGTTTAATAAAGCAGCCACAGCGTTTTCTTGTTCAACCTTATTGACAATATCAAATAGCTATTGAACTAATTAAAAACATGTTCACCATCACAGCGGCTGACTAGATCAGCTTTAATTAATTATATTTGAAGGAGACACAACATAGTCAAAGGACAAATTTTTCATAATTAGTTTGTCTATGCTTGGTAACTTTTTGCTTAAATTTGACCAATTAGACGAGCATGATATATTGCTAACTGCAAATAGTTTGTATCAGGCTAATAATAATGGTATTACTGATGATGAAACAAAGTCGGTCAATTGAATTCGATGAGTTTAATGAAGTGGTCTTTTATGTTTGTGTTAACATATATTTCAATTTGCCTCTTGGGCTTGCGAAAAATGATGCTATAGTAATTTTGTGAAATGTGATTTATATATAATCTGTTTAATCTTTTACTTAGACTTTGGAAATTTAGGTTTTCTTTAGTTGATATGATAAGATTAATTGTTGCTGAAAAATAGAAAAGAAAGTACTTATCTTATTCCTTTTTAATAGAAAAGATACATATTTTATGGGGCATGCACAACCGCTTGAATAGAAATCATTAGGAAAAAAAAAAAAAAACTAGGTCCTGCACGGCTCTTCGGAAAAAACTTGAAAAAAGGTAAAACAGTTAACTGGAAAGCTTTTTAATAGAAATTCATTGAATTAAATATATGATTTTTTTCCCCTTCATATGGAAGTAAGTGATCGTCATACCCTGGAAAATCTGGATCTTTTTGATTTGAACATGTGTGGGAACCTTTCTTCATGGATTATGCAGTATAACTGGACTGGGTTGGCAGTGGACAGCAGCAAGAGGGATTTCTGGAGTGATTTGATTGTTTTTTTTTTTTTTTGATGGAAATGCCAAATGCATTAAAATAAAAGAGGAAAATAAACCTAGAAACAAGCTACTAGGTGATAGAACATCTATCACCGTCCTCCATCAATATAGACATAAAATGTGGAGGAACATTATTACCCATGAGATCATCCCAAAAAAAATCTCCTTCTAAAGCTAAGTTAGCACAAAAATGTGCCAACTTATTAAAATTTCTATAACAAAAATTAAAAATGAATGAACCAAAATCTTTAAGGAATGATAAGTCTTCAAAATCATCTTCCATATTGCTCCCATCAGCCCTCTCCACCGATTTTTGAAGATGCTTGATGACATTTAAATAATCTCCCTCTATGATTAATCCTTTAGCTTTCATCATCCATCCCTTAATAGTCACCTTCAAGTGTTGAAATGCCGCAAGTTCCAATGCTCCTATATCCCAATGTGAGCATTTAACACCAAATGCTAAGAGGAACATCCCTTTATGATATCTAAACACTCCAACAATTCCTGCCTTATATGATTGTAACAGAGCTGCATCAAAGTTAAATTTAATCCAATCGGGGGGATGAGGGTGCCAATAAGAATTGTTCAGCCGAAGCTGGCTAGTACCCCAGATTTTCAAAATTAGATTAAATTTTAAAGCATTGGGGGCTATACTGATAACATTGGACACCGAATTCTTCATCTCCATGCTTAACCCGATTCTTGCTTTTCGAAGAAACAAACACCATAGAGAAATACAAATTACCAATGAACTTATTGCTTCCAGATAAAGCCTTTAGTTCTGATATACACTGAATTAATGAAGTAATCGTTGGAACTATGAACCCCCACTCGTTCAGCTTGGCTGTAACTGAAATAATCAGAGAGCAATTCCCTACCACATTGATGCAATCAAAAATTTGGGAGAGGGACCCAAATTTTTGATCACAAAAAATAAACCTTACTAGGAAAGAGGAACTTACAAAAACTAGACAAATTAAACAAAACAAAACACAATTTTAATATTATAAAAAACTATTACAACTTGGACACTTACAAACGACTCAAATGACTCTTACAAATGACTCTTACAAAACACCTAAAGTTGCTTTCCAAGAGAAGAAGGATACAATGGAATGATTACTATGGAGAGAAGAAAGAGATTAGAAGCCGAGACGAAGGTTGGAAAGAACCCGCAGGATTTCCGGAGGAGGGGAAGAAGCTTAGAAAGAGCCCGCAGGATTTCTAAAGCCAAAAACCACTCAGGTTTTATCCCAAAAATTACATCATAACACTCTTTTTTTTATCACCCTAACATCTAGTATATATAGGCATAAGAAAGGAATACAAATAGCCTCTAAAAACATTAATTAAAGAAGATCAAAAGGCACTTAAAATTGTAGCAGGAATCTGCCCAAAATTCAGCAAAAGATTCTTAGAATTCTTTCCAAAACAGTCCCCAAAAAGTGTTCCAATTCTGTCCAAAAACTGTCTAAAAACAGTCCCAAAATTTCCCATAAATGGAGTAATAAAAGCCTTCAATTTCCTGTACAGAATTTCCAAATGTCACAGCAGCAAGTCACGGCTCCAGCACAGGAAACAGGGCATAAAAATTCGGTTTCCAGCATAGGAAAACCAACAGCAGCAAGCTTTTTTTTTAAAAGCCACAGAGAAACTCCAAACATCATAGCAATTCTCAAGGGAAAACCATGGTTCCAGCACATCAATTAAAGGGGGTTAAAGGCCACGGGTTCCACCACAGAAAAACCCCAAACGCCAATCATTAAAGCACATTGAAGGCCACGGTTTCAGCACAGGAATCCAGCAGTTTTTGTTATAGAAATTCCAAACAGCATAGCAATTTTCAAGGAGGAGGCCATGGTTCCAACAGCCAAGCACAAAAAACCAACAGCCACAAGAAGACCAAGGGTCATTAAATTCTGAGTTTGATTTGACCCCCCATTGCCTACATCAAACTCCCCTTCTTGAAGACTCATCTCCCGATGAGTTGGCTTTTGTTTTCTTCTGCCTTTTTATTTCTTTTTTTCTTTTTTTGACGACTCAAAAAAGACTCAAAAGACTCCACCTAAAAAAAAAAAAGACTTAGACCCAACTTAAGACTCTTGACAACAAGACTTACTAGACTCACAACTTGACTTTGACCTGAAGACAAAATAAAAACTTGACAAACTACAAACCTAGGACTACCTAAACTTGCTCTGATACCAAATTGATGCAATCAAAAATTTGGTAGAGGGACCCAAATTTTTTATCACAAAAAATAAACCTTACTAGGAAAGAGGAACTTACAAAAACTAGACAAATTAAACAAAACAAAACACAATTTTAATATTATAAAAAACTATTACAACTTGGACACTTACAAACGACTCAAATGACTCTTACAAAACACCTAAAGTAGCTTTCCAAGAGAAGAAGGATACAATGAAATGATTACTATGGACAGAAGAAAGAGATTAGAAGCCGAGACGAAGGTTGGAAAGAGCCCGCAGGATTTTCGGAGGAGGAGGGGAAGAAGCTTAGAAAGAGCCCGCAGGATTTCTAAAGCCAAAAACCACTCAGGTTTTATCCCAAAAATTACATCATAACACTCTTTTTTTTATCACCCTAACATCTACTATATATAGGCATAAGAAAGGAATACAAATAGCCTCTAAAAACATTAATTAAAGAAGATCAAAAGGCACTTAAAATTGTTGCAGGAATCTGCCCAAAATTCAGCAAAAGATTCTTAGAATTCTTTCCAAAACAGTCCCCAAAAACTGTTCCAATTCTGTCCAAAAACTGTCTAAAAACAGTCCCAAAATTTCCCATAAATGGAGTAATAAAAGCCTTCAATTTCCTGTACAGAATTTCCAAATGTCACAGCAGTAAGTCACGGCTCCAGCACAGGAAACAGGGCATAAAAATTCGGTTTCCAGCATAGGAAAACCAACAGCAGCAAGCTTTTTTTTTAAAAGCCACAGAGAAACTCCAAACGTCATAGCAATTCTCAAGGGAAAACCATGGTTCCAGCACATCAATTAAAGGGGGTTAAAGGCCACGGGTTCCACCACAGAAAAACCCCAAACGCCAATCATTAGAGCACATTGAAGGCCACGGTTTCAGCACAGGAATCCAGCAGTTTTTGTTATAGAAATTCCAAACAGCATAGCAATTTTCAAGGAGGAGGCCATGGTTCCAACAGCCAAGCACTAAAAACCAACAGTCACAAGAAGACCAAGGGTCATTAAATTCTGAGTTTGATTTGACCCCCCCTGCCTACATCACACATGATTAATGTTTTCAATTTCCAAGCAACCCCTAGGACAAGAGTTGTTATTTACCATCCTCCTATAAAAAAAAATCATTGGTAGGTAAGGCGTTATTGAGCAAACACCTCCAAAAGCATTCTACTTGTGGAGATAGCTTTAACTCCTTGAACCATTTGATGTACTCCTCCTCATGAACTCTATTGTTCTTAGCCACCATAGCCGAGATAGTATTCCCAGATAATTTCAGCATAAGTTCTAATTGATCATTACAGTTTTTATAGATTTGAATTTGAGAAATACTATCAACCAAATTCTGTCCAAACCACCTTCGTAACATTGTGAAATTCTAGCTCCCGTCATTTATAAACTCCAATAATTTTGGAATTTCTTCATCAGTTACCGCAATAAATGTTGGCCATCTATCAAGATATTTGTCCAAGATCCAAACATCTTTCATAATGTCGAAAGAAGATCCAGAGCCAATATTCCATCTCACCATTGATTTAAGAGCTTCCATGCCACTTAGGAGAATTTTACAAGTAATGAAACTTGTTCTTCTTGATTTCAACATTCTAGATATTCCCATATTTAGCTTTTATTGATCTATTTAATAAAGAATCAGATTTATTGAAAAAGCTCCAAGCAAATTTAGCTCTAAGAGATCTAGAAATGGTTACAGCTGAACATAGTCCTCTTCCACCTTCTGAAATTGGTTTACAAAGCTCCTCCCAGGACAAATAATGCATACCTTGATTTCCTCCAGGCTTGTTCCATATAAAGTCTCTACATAGCTTGTCAATTTTCCTCAAAATGTTCATTGGAATCAAAGAATGAGACAAAAAAAAAAAAAACAAGTATTGCTTGCAGCACAGATTTTACCAATACAATTCTTCCTGTTAATGAAATGAGTTTATTACCCCATACATTGAGCTTGCTAGCAATTTTATCAATAATGTTCAAGAAATCCGATGACATCATCCTCTTGAAAGTCATTTTACTCCCAAGATAGTTAATCTCCTTAATTTCTTTGAACTTGAATATTTTTTGAATTTTCTTTCTAGCTCTCCTTCCCACCATTTTCCCGAACAAGACATGAGATTCTCCCCTCCCAATATCCAAACATCCTGACTAAAAACCTTCCAATAATGCTTAAAGAATGAGTAAGTTATCCCATCCATACTTAGGGAAATGTTCGAACCAAGCTCTCTCACCACCGCCTCCACTTCCTAGAAAGATAAATTAGCCTCCATACACTTTCATTCTTCTGAGCTTAGTTTGAAAAGAGAATTAGGCCATCCAGATAATTTACATTTCCTTCTTCGCCATTTGTTCTTAAAAAACTGCAGCAAAATACTCTCTATTTCAGATTTAGAATCAACCAAATTACCTTGATCATCCTTCATTTAATGAATAGCATTAGAATTCCTACTGCCATTAACCACCGCATGAAAGAATTTTGAATTCTTGTTTCCTTCGCTCCACCATTTAACTTTAGCTCTCTGTCTCCACCAAGTGTTGATCCTAGCAAGTGTAACGTTCAGTTCATGCACCTTGGCCCGAAGCAAAATCAATTTTTCCTCATTTAGACCATTGTTAGCCTCCTCCAATTCCAGATCAGCCACTTCCATCATCAATTTGTCTTTTAATCCAGACAAATTTTTCATTTTTGCTCTACTCCAGAAATGCAGAGCCTTTAAAGTTCTATCAAACTTTGAATTCAATATTTCCATTGGGTCTCCTTCATAACCTTTATTCCAGATTTTCTGAACTATAGCTGCAGATGCCGAGTAAGAGACCCAGACATCTTCAAACCTCCGGCAATGTTCAACTCTCTCCATAGGATTGAAGATCTTCAGGTGGATCGGACAATGATCCGATGCAATCCTATTCAATTGTCTGGTTGCAGCTTGAGGGATAACTTGAAGAGCTCTAGTATTTAACAACACCTATCTAGCCTCTCCAAAATTCTTGCACTTCTACTTTTGTTGTTACACCAAGTATATCTTGGTCCAACAAACCCGATTTCATGATAATCGTTGAGGTTCATAAAATTTTTCATCTCTTGAGGTCATACGGAAAATTTGAACTTCTTTCCTCCCCTTTTTTCATCTTGAGATAAAACACAATTAAAATCTCCCCTAAAATAGAGGGAAGATTGCTACAGGAAATGGATCCCAAAAACACCCATAAACTTCTCCTATTATACGGATCACAGTCTGCATAGACCGTAGAAATCAGCGACTTCGAATTATTCTTCAAAGATCTCAGCTCCCCAACCACACATTGAGAATAACTTTTTATAACTGAGAAAATAGCTAAATCTATCCTCCACATAGTCATAATGCCCCTTGATTGCCCATCAGACGGTTACATGAAAACATCCCAATTGCTTCCCAAACCTTTACATCTTCTTTTTCAGTAGAAGAAATTTTCGTTTCAACTAAGCCAATAAACAAGACATCACAATCCTTTACAACCTCTTTCAAATAAAGAGAGGCCTCCCTCTTATTGGCCCCTCTACAATTCCAAAAGAGAATTGAACTCATTTGAGCACCGAGGGGGAAGGACCCCAATCCTCTTCCTACTCCAACCTTCAGTCCTGTTGCTTCTCATGGAAGAACGAATCGGACCAGTGATTTGATCTCCTTGCTTAGCTTGATTTTTGAATTCCCTAGCAGAGAAACAACACCTCTACCTGCTGCTGTTCCAGCAACATCCTCAGTACAATTTCCTTTTTCTGTTACCACATCTCTATTGCCATCCTCCTTAGTACATGTTGTTTCCAATTCTCCTTCCAGAACAGAGATCTCATTTTTATTTTCATCACCAGGAATCACCTCATCCTCTTCAATTCCGTCCAGCAACCTGAATTTATTGTTTTCTGAGATCTGACTATTTTCCTTCTTCTGGACTTTTATCATTGCCTTCATCAGGCTCACAACGTCCTGGTTCCTGCATTTTGTTGGGGTCCAGCCTTCCCAAATTCTTAACAGCTGTTTCTTGTGCAACAAAATCTTCCTCAGCATCTCTTTTACTGACATCCCCACTTTGTTTTGACGTTCTGTCTTGAGCTTTCCCAGTTTTAGGAACATATACAAACTTCTTATGATTCACCTTTGTCTTCATCTTTATCTTATGATTAACATGGATCCATGGTCCATAGTTGTCCTGTGCTTCTATTTCTCCTTTCTTTTCTTCCTGTCTTTTACCTTCTTAATTTATTACGGCTTTCACATTGTTTTGACTACTGGACTTGTCTCCTCCATTCTTGATCTTGCAATCAAAGCTTAAATGACCAACATTTTCACATCTATAATAAAAGGATGACACCTTCTCATACTCCACCTTTTGAAAAAACCTTCCCTCTCTTCTATCCACATAAACTCCCAACGGTAATTGTTTATCTAATTCCACACGGACACATATCCTTGCAAATTAGTGTCTTCCCCATTGAAACATGTTGCCGTCGAACATAAGCGGCGTGCCAATAAGCGATGCAATCCTTGTAACGTTGATCTCATCCCAACAGTATAGTGGAAGATTAGGCATTCTTATCCAAATTGGAGAAGAAAGGCCCTTTAGTGAAGTTGGAGAAAATTGTGTGGACCATCTATCCATTCCCACAATGTGACCATTAACGAACCATGATCCTCCTGCTAAAATCTCCTCCATAGCATCTAACAAATTGAAAGAACACAAGATCCATCCTGATCCCAGCACCGTCATATTAAATTTCCCAATGTGTGTCCATTGCCGCTTCAGTTCAGCACCTATTAGATGACTAGGGAGTTCACGGCCAAAAACCTTGACCACTATCGAAAATTTGAGCTTCTTTGAATTAGCTAGAACATTAGGTTCATGAAGTTTCACAGCTACACCATCTTCCGACATGAATAAATCTTTCTCAACTAGATTTATTTTGATGTGAGATCGTTTAACCCAAGGATTGGTTTGCCCAGCGTTTCCTTGATTAACCATGTGTTGAACTTCTTTAATAGAAAAATCACAAACAGTGGTCGTGTTATCCATAATCTTCTGGACTGAAGGGACTCCTTCCATATAGGTGCCATCATTTTAGACACAATATTGCCAAATTTATTCACAATTAGGTTCATCCTTGTTGCGACGATGCTTCACGGTCGATCTTTCCTGGGATTTCAATAGAATGAGGAGTTTTGCTTCAAGAATACTGATCACCTACTTACCTTTTCCAATCATTTGCTCTGCTTCTTTAACTGGGATATCCAACGGTTCCCTGATCACCAACGGACACAATCCGTCTTGCACCTCCTTATGAAGATGCCGATAATTGTTAAGAGACATTTAGTCCTCCGTTCCAATCGCTTTCCGGTCACCGGAGACGGTGACTGAAGAGCCCACCGGCAAACCCAGAAAAATAGCCAAACAACAAAGAAGAAGAAATTTTGAAAAATCTCACCGAAATCCTGGACTTTCTTTCTCTACTTTCTCTCTCTGACTCCGTCACTTCGAAGGAGGGAGCAAGTGATTTGATTGTTGACATGTGCCAGGGAGATTTCCAAAATTGCTTGGTTTCTTCCTGTTATCTTGATGACTTCTGGTTATCTTTCTTCTTTGCTTGAGAGGCTGTAGTTTTGAATGCTTTAAAAAATGGTCAGAAAGTTTCGACACTCAATTTTGGACTCTATGTGGATTATTGATAGCTTGAAAATAAGAGTATTGAATTGTATTTGATTTAGAGCCTTAGTAAGGATATTAGTAGTTTGATATCTTGTTGGAGTATAAATCATCTTGATAATATTTTATAAAATTGTTTTCCTTTATGAAGTATCTGTCTCTATGTTCTTAGTTCTGTCATGGTTGATAGTATTCCTATTATTGTTAAAATAAATAAATAAATAAATAGTATTCCTATTATTGTTGTGTTATGCCCAAGCCCATAGAGGGCGGAAGCCCTCTACCCAGTTCAGGAGAACCGAACCCGGCGAACTTAGCAAAGGAGTCGGGTGGGAACAGAGAGGGGGGTTCGGCCCCTTTGTGGGGCCTTAGAAAGCTTTAATTCAATATATAAGAAGGAAAAATAGAAGGAGAGATTTAGGAATGTTTTAATTTTTTTTTTTTGGGTGGAGGCAATTATTCCAAATTAAATTCAAGTTAGAGAGAATTTTGTAAGGAAAGTAGGCTGATTAAGGAGGGAATTAGATAAGCCTTTTTAAATTTTTATTTAATTCTTATTTTTTTTAAGGGAAGCTTATTTAGGACTAACTATCGGTTGATTTTAGGGTATGCAGGATTTGTGTTTGCTGTAATTTTATTTGGTGAGTCTCCTAGCGGTGGTTAGGGTTTATGGGAGAGCTAATTTGCCTCTCGAATGGTAGATCAATTGTTTCTTTCTTTGCTTTCAAAGAACAAATCCAAAAAAATAGTCATTATCTTGTGTTCCTAGGCTTTTCTTCTCTTGCTATTTTTTACTTCCACGATGCAGCAAATTGGTATAAGAGCGAGGTTTTTTTTAGACAATGATAGCAAAGAAGGTGGATGCATTGGAAGGTGAGATGGAGCAATTAAAAACTGTGGTGGAGGAGAAATTCTTCTCCATGCATGAAAGGTTTTCATCTATGGAGAACCGATTTGGACGGTTGGAGATGTTATGGAAGCTTTTGGAGATGCAATTCAAAACTCCATTGGTTGTTCCAATTGCTAATCCTAACCTAGAATCAACCAAGATTCCCTTGACCGAAACTAAGGGAAATGGGTTCAAACGGGAAAAGTTTGATGAGGAAAGCTTCTTTCATCAAGAACCACCTACTAGGGTCCGATAAGGGGCGAATCAAGAGTTCTAGATAGATGGATAACAAGAAGGGAGTTTTATGGTGAGGGTGGTGGAGTGACCGACCACCATGAAGGAGGTGGATGAACCGAACCATAGGGATCGGATCATGGGAGGCGGATGGAAGAAAAGTGGGATCCCCACCCTTGATATGCAGGGGGAACCATTGGTGGGAGAGGTATTTGGGGTGAAGCGAATGTGAGGAAGTTGAAGATGCTAGTGTTTGAAGGGGAGGATGCCATGGTGGGTGTACCGAGTGGATAAGTATTTTGCGGTGAATGGATTGAGAGAGGTGAAGCTTACAACTATAGGGTTATGTCTAGAGGAAAGCCCTTGCTTAGTTCCATTGGAGAGAGGCTAGAAATGTGATTTGTTCATGTGAAGAGTTTAAGAATTGCTTTTTGGAATATTTTCGAGACACTCGGGAAGGAGACCTACACGAGCAATTACTTGCTTTGACTTAGGAGGAGATTATCACAGAGTGCTGAGAGAGATTTGAGTTGTTATTGGGGAGGTTGAGGGGAATTTTGTAGGTTGTGTTGGAAGGAAATTTATGTAGGACCTCAAGTCGACATATGAGCATATCTTCGATTGCTGAGACCGAGGGGGTTACAGGAAATGATGGAACTAGCCCAGGTAGCGGAGGTTCGGAGGCGGGAGGCTCTTATATGAGTATATCAACTTCATTGACACCGAGGACCCATACAATGTTATTTTAGGGGGGAAGCACTGAGGGAGAAAAGTGGGGGAGTTTGCCTCCAGGCCAACTTCAAGCGCCTTACAGAGGTAGAGGTGCAGGACAAGAGAGCGAATGGTCTGTGCTTTTCTTAAGATGAGAAGTATGCACCAGGTCATCTGTGCAAGGACCGCACACTCTAGGTCCTTATGGTTTGTGAGGAGGAGAACAACAGTGAGGATATGATGGAAGAAGTAGAAGAAGAGGAGCACTTACATCTAGATGTGGCGGAAGTGTCCCTTAATTCAGTGGTGGGGTTTACTCCGAGCCACACCATGAAGGTGAGGGAGCAGCTAGTGGTGGTCTTGGTTGATAGCGGGGCTACTCATAACTTCATCTCCAATTGTGTCATGGACCTGTTGAGATTGAAGTTGGTGGATATAGGGAGCTTTGGAGTCGTGATGGGAACTGAAAAGTTAGAGAATAAAGGGATTTGCAGGAGGTTGGTATTGACATTCTAGGGCATAAAGATAGTAGAGGATTTTCTTCCCTTGAATTTGTGGAGCATTGATGTGATCCTAAGGATGAAGTGGTTACAGACGATCGAGGAGACAACGGTGGACTGGAAGTCCTTGGCTATGTTGATTCAAGTGGAGGGGAAGAAGATGCTACTGTGAGGGGATACCAACCTATGAAGAATCATAGTTTCACACAAAACCATGGTCAAGGCGATATAGGGAACAGGGTTAGGCTACTTGGTAGAGCTATAGAGCGTGGCCGATCTGAGATTCATAGGTAGTCAATATCCTTGAGTGTGTACATCAGCTCCTGTAGCAGTTTCCTGAGATTTTTGAATAGCCTAGCGGATTATCACCACCCCTGGAGCACGAGCATGATATTACCTTGAAGGAGGGTGCTCCTCCTATCAGTGTCTGACCGTATTGGTACCTCTAGATTCAGAAGGATTAGATAGAGAGGCTCAATAGTGAGATGCTGGAGGTATGGATGAAAGTTGAAGGTTTTGCATGGATTACAGGGCTCTAAACAAATAAACTGTGCTAGATATGTTTTGCATCCCTGTGATTGATGAGCTGTTTAGGGTGCTCGTCTTCTCAAAGATTGTCCTAAATTCAGGGTACCATCAGATCAGAATGAAGTCGAGGGATGTGCACAAGACAGCTTTCAGGACTCATGTGGGTCACTACGAGTTTTTGTGATGCCTTTCGACCTTACTAATGCTCGAGCCACCTTTCAATCCCTCATGAATCGAATTTTTCAACCCTTACAAAATTCATCTTGATATTTTTTAACGACATCCTGATCTTTAGTCACATAGAGGTAGAGCATGTAGGTAACTTGGGGACTTTATTGGAGATGTTGAGGGAGTACCAGTTATATGCCAACCTGAACAAATATTCATTTGCACAGCCATAGGTCGAGTATATGGGACATGTTTATCATTAGGAGTATTTGCGCCTTGAGAAATAAGAGTCAAGCCCTCTAGGTAGGTTATAGCTTCTTGATTTCCTATTTTTTTCTTTTTTTAACTTGCTTCCCTATGAACATTAGAAAAGGCATTTCAAATAGATGGACAATCTTTATCCAAAATATTCTCTTCATCAAGATTCTTATTTAGTATGAGAAGAAACTTTATATCTTATCTCTCTCAACAATTTTGTTACTTGGCTATATCTCCTGGATATTCCCAATATAGTTCTTCATAGTCTTAGCTATTGTCAATATTGGATTAGGTTGTTGTTGTATTGGATGGTAGAGAGATCCGCTCAGCAAATATCATGAAGCATGCTTATAATTTCAAGTAAGAGAAAAGAATCAAAATGGTTCTATCTCGAGGGATCATTTTTGATCTTTTAACTCCTTAAAATTGGATCATTTTAATCCCAACATCCAAAATAATGGATGTTGGACTTAATGGTATTAAAATTAGGTGTGTTTTAGTAATTTTTTGACTAAACTATTTATTAGATATACTTTTCAAATAATTATAATTTAAAAATATTAATATTTTGTTTAATAGGAAAAATTAATAGTATTTTTAGTTATAATTTTAAAAAATTTAGTTTTATTTTATAATTTTCAAGTAACTATTTATTATATAACTATAACTTTAAATTATAGTTTTAATAAAAATATAGTTAAATGTTCATTTTAATCACAAATATATTTACCAATCATAATTTATAAAATATAATTAATTTTTTTAAAATTATAACTAAAAATACTATTAATTTTTTTATTAAATAAATGATTAATAAATTTATTTTAAAAATTTATAATTACTTGAAAATTAAATCTAATAAATAGTTTAATTAAAAAATTACTAAAATACCCCTAATTTTAACACTATTAAGTCTAACATCTATTATTTTGGATTTTGAGATCAAAATGATCCCATTTTAAAGAGTTGAGTGACCAAAATGATCCCTCAAGATAGTTGGGGACCATTTTAGTCCTTCCTAAATAGTTGAGGGACCATTTTGGTCCTTTTCTCTTTCAAGTAATTATGGACTACTATCATTCTTAGAGAAGATTTTTTGCAGCATCCCATATTTCATTTGTGATTCAATAAAATATAAAATTTTGTTAGATTGCATTTTCCATTGTATTGGTAATTTAATAATTTATCACTTTGTTTTATGTTCTCCGTATTCTGAATTTTGGGCCTTTTTTTGGAGGAATGGCAACACTAGCTGATCTCCATATTCCTGATTTTGGTTTTTCTTTTTTTGGAGGAATGGCAATAACAATATCAATATTTCTGAATTTTGGGTTTTTCTTTTTTGGAGGAATGTCAACAACAATATCAATATTTCTGAATTTTGGGTTTTCTTTTTATGATGGAATGATTCATCGTTGCCTCTTTTTCCATTAAACTTATTAATTAGGCCAATTGTAGGTAGTTTTGCCTGTTCAATTTTGGTCGAAGAACTGATGGGTTGGAGATGTTCTCTTGATTGCAATGTTAATGTTATCATGAAATCTTGGATCATTGCAAGAGGTGACAATGGAGGATATTATAATCATCATCACTGTTAAATCAGATGAAGAAACAATGAGAGGAGTTAAATATCTGAGTGGAATTATAATTAGAGAATACTCTCGAATATTCTATTACAAACAGAGAAAAAGTACTTATTCTTAATTCTTATTACTTTTAGATAGAAAAGGTATAGATTTTATGGGATGTACACAACCAAATTAGCAACCCTAGAATAAAAATCATTGAAAAAAAGGATCCTCGCTGGTTCTCTGAAAAAAAAAAAAAAGGAAAAGGTAAAACAACAAACAAGTTTTTGAATACAAATCTAAGGAATTGAATATTTGATATCACTCCCCTTCACATGGAAATAAGTGATCATTGTATCATATGATTGGGGACCTTTCTTAATGGAATATGCTGTAAAACTGGATTACATTGGCTGTGGACAACTGCTATGGTGATTTATGGAGTGAATTGATTGTTGACATTCTAGAATTGCTGGGGCACTACCTGTCATCTAGAAGACTTCCAGAAATGGTTTCTTGATTGCTGGCCGCAGCTTTGAATGCTTCCTAAAATGGTCACAGGGTTTCCACAATTGTGGTGAGCCTATTGTTTTCCAACTAGCTTTTCTGTCATTGTACAGATCCTGCTACTTCAAATTTGCTTGCTGAAGACCGTGTCATCCACAAGTGGACCATAATCTTGAATTGGCAAGCGATCACAATAATGCATGCCTAATAAGAATTTCCTAGGTTTTTTAACTGTAATGTTCGAAACATGTTATTAAGCAAATTGATTGGAAATTTCATTCCTCTAGCATCTTAGATTGACTGGAAATCCTCTTGAACCTCCAAGATGTTGATCTATTTTGGATCCCAATTTTACTCCTAGCTTCAAGCGAGCTATAACAGTGAGGGGTATGGTATCATCATCTTTTTGCTTTGATGTGATGAGAAGTTCAATATTGTGAGACTTTTTTCTCATGCATCCTTGAATTAGTGAGTTTTACATTTTGTATGTGTATTGTAGAATTTTAGTTTTATGAGCAAATTCAGTTTTCTCTATCCATTATTACAAACTTAAACTTTTAGGTCTCAAGGACTGCATGCGTAGAGGATATTCATATGTGGACGGAATCGAGGAACTGCTACAAGCTCTGAAACAAAACAACTATGAATTGCATGCCTTCACAAATTATCCTATTTGGTTTGTTTAGCTATTTTACTTTTTCTTGGTCCTTTTATACAAAATTCTCATCTTTGAGTTGTTCTTTGCAGGTACAAGATGATTGAAGAAAAGCTAGAACTTTCAAAATATTTATCTTGGACATTCTGTTCTTGTCTAATAGGTACTTTTTGCTTAATAAATTAGGCTTTCCTCTTAAAAATAATTTCTTTGAAATGCTTCAATGCATGTCATCTAAATATTTATTCAAATAAACTTATTGTCAATCAAATGTTCTGTTTTTTATTTATATGGTACCACGCTTAAAGAATAAAATGTTTTCTAAAATAATGAAAGTGATTGCCATTTTCTTTTTAACGTCTTTTTGGGCCATTAGATAGCCTAATCTCCAAATGTCTCCCAATTTGGGTGACATTCAGATAACAGCAAACTTATCAAGTAGGTCTCAAATATTATTTAAGGACGTTAGCAAGCATGACAGTTCATTTCGGAAACAAATTGCCACAGAAGCTGTAAACTGTTGCTCCTTTTATATTCTATTAATTATATCTTGCTTTCAATAGGTACTTTGGTTTGTGGTATACTTAAAAGACTGTGTTACATGAAATTATCACCCGTCCGTCCAACTGTTAATCTTTTTCTCTGATTATGGTGCTCGTGCATGTGAAATCAGGAAAGAGGAAGCCGGCACCTGATTCATACGCTGTGGTTGTGCATCTCCTGAATGTTGAGCCAGAAAGTTGTATCTTCATTGACGATAGGTTCTCGTCTTCTATCATTACATTGTTTCTGTCATGCTTTTTCTTTTTTCTCGATGGATCCATTTTGATTCACTCAAAAAAAAAAAAAAAAAAGAATTTCGTGACACTCATTTATGTTGCAAATCTGATCACAAACACCTATTTGCAATCAATTTGGTAGTCCCAAGGCTGCTTATTGAAATCCTTCTCGCAAAACATCTTTGAAGAAATTTTGACAAAAACTTGTCACAAAGAGCTCAATCTTGCTTGTTCTGTTCAATTTTTTTGCAATGGGTACCTTTTGCAAATACCGATATAAAAATCATTTTTCCTTGTAATTTTCAATTTATATACTTGCAATTAGAGATAACAGTCATGCATACAGTTAATTCAGTTCTACAATAATGACAATTTTTTACGAATCCTCAGCCATACAGTTCAATTCAAGATTCAAGTCGAAATAATGCTCAACCATATACATTTGATTTTTAGTTCATGAAAAAGATGATGCAAATATAAAGTTAGATTTATATTTTACAAAGTGATACGAAGATAAAGTTAGTTTAGTTATAAAGATAGATGTAGTTAACTTCAATATTGAAAATAATTGTCCACCCATTTGTGTTTCTATCAAGTAATATATACAAAAATCTTCAAGTGTAATTAAAAAAAGCGCCTACTCATCATGGTCGTCATTATTATTATTATCATCAACTTCATCATCATCATCATCATCTTGAACTCCTACTAATGCCCTTTGATTTTTGTAGCTCTTTCGTTAGTAACCACATGATCTCATTGAGCTCCTTCCATGCGTCTTTTTTTTCTCCTTAATATTGATTCTCTTTTAATCTTTGTAGTATCAACGAATACTATCTTTAGTCCAGTCCACATGATATCTTATTTTAAGGTTTATAGCCTTCACATATTTTTCCTAAATAAAACTTAGTATATATGAAATACATTAATATTTCTACTTAATTCAAGTTAACATAAAAATAATAATAATTTAATGTTAATGGCAGCATGATAGGAATAAGTCAAATCTAGTCTATTGTCCTTTTCTTCTGAGTCTTTATTAGATCTTGTTCATATCGGCACTTGTATAGTACATAATACATTAATTAATTATCATAATAAGATGTTTTTTATAATATTTTGACATTTAAAATACTTAAAAATTTATATTTTATTTGTACCAAGCGGTGCCCATGTGTAGCAAATAGAATTGAGCCTCCTGAATGTTTTGTTATTTCCCCTTCCATTAGAGTGTGGCTGGTACTGGAAGCCAGCTTTGAGGACTTATGTTGATGACCACTAGCCTAATGTAGGATGAGGCCATTCCACACAACACTATTCATCCATCAAAACTCACATCCTTTTGTTTTGCCAATGCAATCAGCATTGATTTTTTTTGGGACATCTTTGCATGCAGCATTAAAATTTTACAGCTTTTTTATTTGAGTGTCTTCAACCCAAGGATTTATTTGTGGCAATCATATGTTCCTTAACAATTGATGGACCACAAACATCCCTAATCATAATGTCATGAGAATAAGGTTGAAATTCATTTCGTGACATCAACTCTAAATAAGAGTCTCCTTTTTAATGATTCATTTTGAATATACCATCACAATAGTTGAGTGTTAATTTTGCTATAGATTGTATTATCTTTGCATGTATGAAAATATGTGTCGTCATTTCGACATGATATTTAATCTTATTTTGATGATATATATATATATATATATATATATATATATATATATATATATATATATATATATATATATATATATATATATATATATATATATATATATATATATATATAATTAACATTCTGGGCTCCGAAAATGTGGCCTCCCCCGTTGCTTTTCGGGGAAAATTAAGTTTCGAGGTAAATTTTTGGGAATTTGGATTGTAGATATGGCTTACACAACACTATTCATCCATCAAAACTCACATCCTTTTGTTTTGCCATAATCAGCATTGATTTTTTTTGGGACGCATGCAGCATTAAAATTTTACAGCTTTTTTATTTGAGTGTCTTCAACCCAAGAATTTATTTGTGGCAATCATATGTTCCTTAACTTGATCCACAAACATCCCTAATTATAATGTCACATGCATGAGTAATGATTCATCCAAAGTAAATCTATATAGTTATGTATATTTCGACATGACTTATTTTGATGATATATATATATATATATATATATATATATATATATATATATATATATATATATATATATATATATATATATATATATATATAAGAATGTAAAATTGATAAAAATCTTTGATTCGAAATTATTTAATAAATGATTGTTACTATCAACATGCTGATACATCCAAAGTAATCAATAGTTGTATCTTCCGAAAATTTAGCCCTGGCCTCCCCCGTTGCTTTTCGGGGAGTTTTAACGGATTAAGTTTCGAGGTAAATTTTTGGGAAGGCAGATTTGGATTGTAGATATGGCCATTGTTTTGCCAATGCAATCAGCATTGATTTTTTTTGGGACATCTTTGCATGCAGCATTAAAATTTTACAGCTTTTTTATTTGAGTGTCTTCAACCCAAGAATTTATTTGTGGCAATCATATGTTCCTTAACAATTGATGGACCACAAACATCCCTAATCATAATGTCATGAGAATAAGGTTGAAATTCATTTCGTGACATCAACTCTAAATAAGAGAATGATTCATTTTGAATATACCATCACAATAGTTGAGTGTTAATTTTGCTATAGATTGTATTATCTTCGCATGTATGAAAATATGTGTTGTCATTTCGACATGATATTTAATCTTATTTGATGGACTTTGATAACCTTATCAAAATTATTTAATAAATGATTGTTACTATCAACATGCTGATACATCCAAAGTAATCAATAGTTGTATCTTCTACATTCTAGGCTCCGAAAATTTAGCCCTGGCCTCCCCCGTTGCTTTTCGGGGGAGTTTTAACGGATTAAGTTTCGGGGTAAATTTTTGGGAAGGCAGATTTGGATTGTAGATAAGTCACCACTCAGAGATTTCGCTCTCATTTCGTGAGGACTTTGTGATCTGAGTTTTGGTTTCCTATAGGCGCAAGCCCCTATAGTTAATTACCCCTCCCGATAACGAGAGAGAACTTTCGATTAAGGCTAGTCGTCAATCGAATACGTAGAGATACGTAATATCTGGCATATAGTAGCAACATGAGTTTGAGAATTTGGAAATTGGATATTTAAAATTGGAATCTTACCATATTGCACTTAAAGCGGATGGTGGGGGGAGTGATGATGAGCCCGATCAAGATCCCATGGTTCCGTCGTCCCAGGCCATCGTGGTCATTGGTTTACTTAGTTAGAGGAGGTAGTTGGCCCAACCTCACAGAAGGATCCTTATTAGCAGCCATGGGTTCCATAGTCCAAGAGTTCCTTACAGACCTAGGGTGAATATTTGTCTAAGGGATCAAATTTGAATCCACCTTAGCTAATAGAGGGCTTTGTGCCCTATCGATTATATCCTATTGATTCATATCTTAAGGATTTCATGCCATGAGGAAGTATACGGGCTCTAGCCATAACCGTAATTTGATGGTACAATTTGACGACAAATCACTGGTTCAGAGGGCCCCAGACACAATCGTTTATCCTACGGTGTCATTTGGCGGAAAAAATGCCGGTTAGAGGATATATGTCATGTCCTTACTAGTAGGTGACTATTTGAGAATAAATCCTAGTGATATTCTCGACCACATTAGCTCTATGTGAGCTGAAGTTATTTTCAGATTTGTCCAACTCAGCAAACTGTTGTGGTGGATGGATGGATTTTTCTTTTAAGTGTTTTGATGAAAAATTTCAATTTTAAACATTAAGAATTTTGATATTTTTTTATCTTGAATATGTATTTGGGAACTTGAAGGTATTTGAAATATTTGGAATTTTCCCCTCTGATTGAGATCTACATTCGATGTTTGCGAATCCATCAGAGAAAGAAAATCGTAGATTCCCCCATTCGATGTTTGTCGAATGGGGTTTATTTATTTCTGGGGTAAAGAAAATCGTAGATGTAAAATTTATCTCTATTTATTTATTGAGTTTTCAATGATAAAATTTACAATTTAACAGAGATTCCCCCATTTGATGTTTGTCGAATGAGATTTATTTATTTATGGGGTAAAGACGTCCCATAGGGGCAAGCCCCTATGGTTAATTACATCTCAAGCTTTTGTGTTTGAGAAAACTTTTGATTAAATTAGTGGTTTTCTTCATTTTAAGAGTCATTCAAATATTGGCTAAAATTTGATTTTTTTAAGAATCCATGAAAGTCTTATTTAAAGGTTTTGGCCTTTAAGAATTTCAAGGAGAAAGGGATCAACTTAGAATCAGATTTTGGAATGAGAGCCAAAGAAGGTGAAGTAGGAATACTTGATTATGAGAAATCTCAAAGGTGCTCAGACTATCCTATCTTGGGCTTTACCCTTTTGAACTCTAATTTTGTTTAAGTTGATCATTTTAATTAGAAGGTCGAGACTTATATTCTAACAACACGTGTTAGAGGAACTGCTCGAAAGGTGAGGACTTACATGGTGATTGGAATCAACCAGTTTCCTCGGATCCTAAAACTAAGGTAAGGACTACCGAGAGGTAGCACCTCGAATCTAAGTCTAACGAAATGCAAATAAACTTACAAACTATATCTCACTTGAGGTATAGTCAGTCCGACCTTTGGATTTATTGCCCTGCCTGGAAAGAGCCACCAACTAAACCCACATGATGTATTTTAAAACCATGTTGTCTGGTCTTAATGCAAATGTGGAGTAAGGAGACTATCTTGTTTATGAAGGTATGACTTACAACTTGGCTTTGAGTCCAAGATGCATGTATATGCAGGGTATGTAGAATGCAGACTTACAAAGAAAGTAGATTTTTGTTATCTAGCTTTTAAATAAGGGATTTCTATATGCAACACACTTGGGCTATGCATGCTCATTTTAAAATTTTGAAAACTCGGCTCCTTGAAGGGAGCCATGCAAAATTTTCTTATTTGAAAAACATGAAGCCTAGATTGATTTTAAGTTGTTTACAATTTAAATGGTAGAAAATTTATTTTATCCTAATAGCCTATCATATCACAAGTCACACTCCCAAATAAAATAATAGTAGAAAATTAGGAAAAACATGTTGTTCTATTACGCACCTAGTAAACAAACAACACATATGTAAATTAATCAAAATAGAAGTGCAAGTAATATTCCAATTATTACAAATAGGTTTGACAGCTGAGTTGCCTGCCATTATACAATCCAGTTAAATTTACATACTCTATTTGTGTGAGTCTTCAAACTTTAACTCTTTAGTGGACCTTTAGGCTTCACCTCTAAGGGAGTATATCCTTTCTCAATCCACCTTTCCTTCTAGTTCAAATTCCCCAAGTTTCACATCCTAGATCTAATCAAATACATGATGAAAATATAAAAGACTCAAATATGCAAAACAGAGTTAGAAGATAATTTATATGATAATCACATTACATCCAAAATTTGCCTAGTACTTAGAGTACAAAACATCTGCTTCTGCCCTATTGGTCATGTCTCTTGGGGGTTTTAAGTAGCAACAAGGAACCAATATTAGAATAATCATGACTTATTTTACCCCATTTTTTACCCCATTCTAGACATGGCCACATGCATAAAAAAGCATGCATATATTTCTATACTAACCACTTAAGGTAAATTGCCCACAATGCAGACAATTCAAAAAGGTATTCACACTTAATCATCAATCACATGCGCACACAAAAAAAAATTTAATCCTAGCATGCCTAAGGGACTGTTCACCTTAGTGTGTGAGGCTTGTGTGGTATGTCACACTAAGGATACTTTTCTTAGAATTTGGATCTAAAGAAGAAATGTCCAACATGTAGCTTTTGAGCTAAATGTTGGAGGAATTCCCCTTTAAACTTTTGGAGCTAGAAGAAGAATGTATACTTCTTTTAGCTTTGAGACTAAATAAGGGGGATAAAGGGAGTCCAATACATAGTTTTTGGGCTATATGTTGAAGAATTCTCCTTAGCTTTTGGAGCTAAGAAGAGAAAGTAGGAATCCAATATTTAGATTTTGGGCTAAATGTTGGAGAACTTTCTCTAGCTTTTGGAGCTAAAGAGAAGAAAAATCTCCTGTGATTTGGAAGTTGGAGGAGAGTTAGGGGAATATGCAACTTATGGGTTACAAATTCATGAATGTCTTTGAACACTTTGATGTTCAAAGAGAGGGTTGCACCCTTCCAACTTGAGTTTGGAAGGATGGATAGAGATAAGACTTTGAATCTTATGTTTGAGATGAAACTACTTGTTTCTTTTATTTCACAAATAGGTTGGTTTGGAATATGATTGATTCACTCACAATAGGTTGAATGAATGAGATTTTCATACAATATTTTGGTTGTAGAAAGAGAAGAATTTCTCTACAATTTTGGCTTGTAGGAAAGAATAAAGAGATGCAATTCAGGGATTACAAATCAATGAAAGTTGCAAATCAATGAAAGTTCTTTGAACATTTGTTGTCCAAAGAGGGGATGACATTCTACTAGTCCGGGTATAGGAGAGTGATGGGGTTTTATTACGACTTTTCAGTTGTAGAAATGAGGGAAGGAACATGCAACTAGTGGGTTGCAACTCCATGAATGCTCCTTGAACATTTGATGTTCAAAGAGAAATATTCATTTGCCTAATTTGAAGCTAGGCTAATGAAGAGGAATTTGGAGGTTTCCTACAATTTAGGCTTGTAGGAAAATAAGTGGTCCAAAGTGCAACCTAGGGATTACGAATTGGAGGAGTTCCTTTAAACATTTGGTGTCCAAAGAAGAGGTTAATTCCTCTAATTTGAGCTGGAGGAATGGAGGAGACGAAGATGCAACTTGGAAGTTGCAAACTCTTGAAAGTTCATTGAACATTTGACATTCAAAGAATGATGCATACTCTCCTAATTTAGGTTAGAAGAATGAGAAGATCTTCCTACAACCTTTGAGTTATAGAAAGGGATGAAGGGATACACAACCTATGGGTTGCATACGAGAGGGATAGATCAATAGACCATGTGTCCAATGATGCATAATCTCTTACCAAGTATATGCTAGGTAAATGAGGGAAGAGGTGTGCACCTTGGGGGTTGCAAGCTCATAAATGCTCTTTGAACATTTAGTGTTCAAAGAGAGACTATACATTCTTCCTACTTAAGCTTGGGAAAGTGGAAGAAGATCTGACTATTCTCCCATAATTTTGGCTTATAGGATACGATGAAGGACATGCAACTTAGTGGTTGCAGCTCATGAAAATCTCTTAAACTTTTGATATTCAAAGAGAGGATATACACTCTCCTAATTTAGGTTAGGAGAATGAGGGAAGGATTTGGAGAATTCCCACAATCTTGGCTTGTTGGAAAGGGGAAGAGAAAATGCAATTTGTGCATTACAAGTCTATGAATATCTCTTGAACATTGAGAAGACATCATTCACTTGGTTAGGGTTGAGTGAACGGAGAAAGAGGACTTAGATTTGAATCTCAAGTCTAAGAGATTAATTGGTTTTGTGTTCCAACAAATGAGTGATTTGATAAACACCTTACAAGTTTAGAGTTGAAGGAGGGAGATGTAACTTTGAAGTTACAAAATTTTATGAATGCTCTTTGAATACTTGGTAATCAAAGAGGATCATTCACCTAATTGAAGTCAAGTGAATGGAGAGGTATACTCATTTGTTGATTTTGTGACTCAACAAACGAAGGATGTAGCTTAGGATTTGGCCCTAAACTCCAAATGATTCATACAACGATATATTTAGAGACTTGAGAGGTCCCAAATAATCATGCATGAAAGAGGGAGGTAATTGTTTGTTGATTTTGTCTCAACAAACAAGAGGTGGGTTACTTAGAATTTGTTTCTAAGGTCTAACAACCATGTAATGATATCGGTAGGAGTCTTTGGAGGCTCCAAATCATCATACATGAAAGGATAAGAGTTGGTTTCTTTTGTTCGAACAAATACATGTTGAAGAACTTAAAATTTGGTTCTAAGCTTTAACAGTTCATGGAATGACATTGTTTGAAACCTTTGGAGGTTTCGAAATGTCACACACATAGAGGAAGGATAGTTTTAACTTGTTGATTTTGTACCAACAAGCAAGAAAACATGAACTTAGGATTTTCATCCTAAGGTTATAAGGGTTATGCAATGAAGTGTTTGGAGCTTTGAGGAGGCTCCACACATCATGTATTAGAGAGAAATGATTTGTAGTTTTGGAACTACAGATCAGGAAGCAATCATCGAGTTTGTACTCTATGATATAAGCTCATCTGCCTAAGTTGTGTTAGGTAAATATGATAGGCTAAGATTGGGGTCTTATGCCCAAAGAGAATGTTCACTTGTCGATCTTGTTTCAACAAATGAAAGGGGAAGCTTGGGGGTTGGTTCTACGCTTCAAGGTTTTCATATAATGAAGTGTTGGAATTCTAAAGAGTTCCAAATCGCTATACATTAGAGGAGAAACACATTCATTTGCTAAGTTTGTGTTTATTAGCAAATGGAAGGGGATTTAGGATTTGATCCTAGAGTCTGCTAGTGCTCTTTTAGTTTCTCTAGAGGTTATTTGGGAAACTTCCAACGTGAGTTTGGAAAGCAGCAAGCAAGGGAACCATTTGTTGTTTTCGTATTTCAACAAATGAAATGAAGAAAACTTAGAATTTGATTCTAGGTTTGAGGGACTCATGTAGTGATACATTTGAAGGCTTGAGGAGCCTCAAATCATCGTGCATGAGAGGATGTTTGTTGGTTTTGGGGTTCTAATAAGAGATGTAAGAAAACTTGAATTTTGGTTCCAAATTTCTAAAGTTTCTAACATGATGCATTAAGGATAGGGAAATCCATAATACAATGCATGACAAGGGTTGATGATAACCCCTAAGACATGCTAGGAGTCAAGCGGCTAAATATTTGGAGCATTGAGGGAGCTCCAAAGGTCATGTAATGATAGATATTTAGAGCCTTGAGAAGGTTCCAATCACCATGCATGGGAGGGATGGATGAATGCTTTGTAGATTTTGTGTCAACAAGCAAAGAGGTATGAACCTAGGATTTTTGGAATCTTAAGTTAAGATTATTTATGCAATGAAAAATTTGGAGCTTTGAGATGCTCCAAATTATCATGCATGAGGGAGGAAAGACTCTATTTGAGAGCTTCAAACTCATTGAAACGGTCTCCAAATCAATTTTGGCATGATTTGGGTTGGAGGGATTGGTCCTATTTGAATTTGGAAGACAACCTATAGCATTATCTAAATGACTACATGAAAGAGGTTTTCCCAAATTCAAACCTAATATGATTTAAAAATTTAAGAGCTTGTATATAGTTATACTATCTTACAAACTTGAAATAATTAGCTTAAATAATCCCTTAGTGTGATGGGGCAATGATCATGGGCCTTTGGGATCCATGAAATACTCCAAATCAATTTTACCAACACTTAGGATTAAATTAGCACATTTAAAAAAAAATTATAAATTAATAGACTCATTAATCTAAGCAAAAAGTATATGGTATATGTCTTGAATTATGACATAGTAGGAAACATGCATTTGAAGCTTTCAAGGGATCAAATCACTTTTAACATGATTTGATTCATTAAGGGCATAAAGATAAGTTTCCAAACTTTGGAAAATTTGCATAACAAAAATAATTAGCCATAAATATTTTTATCCTAAGCTATACAATATGCCCAAAAGTGAGCTTGATCAAACACACTTATTCTAGAATTTTCAAAATGAACCTTTGAGATTCACATTAAATCCTACAACAAGTCATCAAAAATATTTTGGATATATTGCAAGGCTTATGACAAACTCCACAAGCTTCACCAAACTCCTAAATCATATGTCTATTTGTCATGACACTAGTGTTGAGTAGGAACATATATAAAACGTGGAATTTGGGAGGATATGCGAGCTACACCTTCAATTTGGCTACGAATAATAACATTCCCTAGGGTTTGAATGTAGGTGAAAGTGTTAAGCTCAATATGATGCACAAACAAGCATTTGAGAGGTGTTGGATACCAATCCAACACCCCTACACGCATTAACATCCTCTCTGGACTCTCACATGAGAACCAACAAATGAAAACCACCAAGTTTTCACTGTTTTGTGAAGAGGACAGCCAATGAGGGATTTCAGGAGAACAAAATTTGAAGTTTTCTAAGGATCTAGGGCTTGGAGACGTCAAACATACAACCATGTCTAGGGGGCCTTAGGGCTTTTTCCTAAGTTTTAGTGTTTTATCTCTCCCAGGTTGTTCTAGTGCTCCAATCCAAGCTCCAGATCACTGTCCAAGCCGCTCCGAGGGAGGAAGACCATTGTCCAAGCTGCACTGGATGTCGCCGCCGCTATCTAAAGCGTTTCGAAGGCTCCAAACCGCTGTTTGAAAGGTTTAAAACCTTCCCTTGCTGTTTGGAAGCTTCTAACAGTCTCAAACTCGCTACGAACTCGTGGGGGTTGAAAGAGGAGATGGGAGAAGCCACTAACTTCGCTGATCTTTGAGAAAGGAAGTGAAAGAAGGTTTCACCCTTTGATTTGCTTCTTCAAAATGAGGAAGAGACCCCAAATCCTCAACTCCAATTCTCCCTTTGCCACCTGGAGGAGTCGCACGAAGGGGGAGCCCAGCTAGGCACGGTAAAGCCACACGCAAATGCCCAGGTTCCGCCTGGTGGAGTCGCATGAAGGGGGAGGTTCGCCTGGTGGAGTCGCACGAAGGTGGAGGTTCGCCTGGTTGAGTCGCATGAAGGGGGAGATTCGCCTCTCCTCACTCTCTCCCGCTCTCTGGCTCTCTAGATCTAGACGGACAACACAAGGGGAGCCAAATGAGGCTCCCTTCTCCCTTTCGTGCTCTTAGGGGCGCACGCACGCGACAGAGAACCGCCCAAATGCGTCTATGAGGCTTCCTCGTTGCATGAAACGAGGGAAATTATACTTGAGTACATTTCCTGCATGATTGGACACAAATTTTGGGTGAGATTTGGGATACAATCTCAGCCGTAGGTCTCAATTTTGATTTTGGGAACCCAATTCAGCCCAAATTGACAAATTAGGGCTGAAATTAAGTCCGGATTGGACTCGACCCGAACCGATTCTGATCAGTTTGGGTTGATCAAGTTAATTTGTGAAATTGAACTCGAATCAACACGGAATTGTGTCGAATTGGGCTCGACGATGCTCGACGGGATTCGATTTGATTTGATTCAATTTAAATTAAATTAAATTAATTTACTTTAATTTAATTGAGGCTTAATTTGGCTCGATTGCACCTTGACGATATCGATTGGGTTGGTTGAGCACGATCGAGTCCAGTCGAGCTCGATCGGGGTTGGGTCGATACAAAAATATTCGTCAACAACCAACTGTACTCAAAATCATATATTGGTTATTGTCCCTTGCATACGATGAGTCTTTTCACTAATGCTTGCTTTTGAATTGATATGACGACTCCGTCAATATTCGTGCAAAAGTCTTATATTGTTGATCGCGAACATGTAGCACCTGAATTTCTTGATCGAATGTAGGCAATTGCATTTTCTTGCACGCATGTTGTTCTTAGTAAGCAACGAGTTCTATGTTTGCTCGTTAGTGCTTGTATGCATATTCTGATTTAGCACTTGACATTCATATTTCTATTACACACTTATCAAATTTTAGTTCATTGCTTTTCAAATCCTTCTACTTGTAAGGGAGGGAACGGTATTTGCTTGCATGTTATGTTCATTATAATTGCTTTATTTGTGTTCGTTGGTGGACCATTGGATTCCTTGCATATGAATCCAAACAATCCACTAGAGCTTGATGTGTTTATTTGCAGATTATTAATGAGTGTTGGGCTATCATGTTTATTGCACATCCTTATAGTCTTTGCAATTATTTCAAGTCACCAAATTGCACTGAATTTCATTGTCATTTTTATGAATGAATCGTGCTGGCAAGAGTTTGGCATATCGACTTGTAAGTTCATATTTTGGATTAGTGCTATTACAAATTCTTCATCACCTCTGAGTGCGGCTCTACTCATTAGGAGCTTGTTTCATTAACACCATTAAGCTCCTTTACATGAACTTATGGATCCACTGATGTGGACACTACGGGCATTATATTACTCATGTGTCAATTGAAAGTTCTTTGTGGTAGCAATGAACATACTACAAATCTTCTTGTTCATGAGTTCTACATATGTTCATTTACATCTTAATTGAGGTGACAATTTCTCAATATTCCATTGACAATACTTGTGTTATTGTTAAAATGAAATTCTTTACTAATTCATTTCAATTATACTCAAACTCAAGTTAGGTTCAAGTTTGAATTAGCTCAAGTTTGTGTCCAAAATGAATCTTTCTCATTCGCTCAAGTCCCTTGTGATCTTGAAAGTTTAAGTTCTATGTTTAGTTCATGTTTAAGTTCAAACTCAGTATGAGTCTTCTACATTCATTATTGTCTCCTGTGGTCCTTCAAAGTTCAAATTCTTATCATTTTGGTTAAAGTTTAAGTTAGTTCCCTTATTTGTTCGTGTTCGAGCCAAGTCCCCTGTCATTGTAAATTCAGGCAGCCTCCCAGCGTCTCCCCTGTTTAGGGGGAAATTCTGAAAAACATGGCCTTCCCCTCCATGCTACATGAGCACTTCAAGTAGATGTCGGGTAACACCGCGACCGCAATTCTTCAATCCCCGTTGCACTGCATGAGCGCTTAAGTGTCTCGGGTACCTGTTTAAAAGAGCACAATTTTCTTTCCTCTGCTACGCTACACGAGCGTTTAAGGGTACTTAATTTTTGTCCCCATTACGCTACGTGTATAATACCCAAAGTTTTCTCAAATGTAAGCATTAAATTCTTCAAACTAACAGCATATCCATATTTAAATTATGAGATAATAAAATATTTCTATATTCAGCTTAGTAATAGGCATTTCAATTTCACATTTTATTATGACTGATTTCTAAAAACCAATCAACCATTTATTCAAATGCATTACTGTAACAACCCACTTAAAACAACGTGCGGAGGCCAGATGTAATCACTCAGCTGGGAGTGGGGGAAAGTGTTGTACTGGAATATGTAGCAGAGCATTAGTATTAGTTTAGTGTTATATAATAAAAGTGAAGTTAAAACCTTTGTATTGGTTTCATTCTTTTTCTTTTTCCTAGCTAACTTTCTCTAGAGGTGGCAATGTCTGGGAGCTCAAGCCATAGGCTGTAAGGGGAAGTGAAGCTGTTGTTGAGGAGAAAAATTCAAAAATAAAGGAAAATAAAAGAAGGGAGACTGAGAAAAGAGAGATAAGAGAAAAAATTTGAATGAAATGAAGAAGAATTAAATTGAGGTGGTGTATAAAAGAAAAAAAAAAATCGGCTCTAGGAGAACCAATTCCAAGTGAGGTGAGATGTCCAAACAATGCTATAGGAATTGGTAAATGTTCTATTTAATTTCATTTCATCTTTATTATGTTTATGTTCGCATTTATTTCAATTCACTTTAGTATTTTTTATGAACATGGACGAATATGTATAAATTGTTCATTTATAGAGTAATGTTTATCAATGGTAAAGATTGTGTAAACATAAATGATAAAACTAATAAGTGTATAAGCAAAAGCGTAGCAAAAGCGTAACAAAATGCAATAAAAGCGCAACAAAAGCGCCATAGATTTGTGAAATTTTAAACCATGATGTTTATCAAAGCATATGTTCAAGAGGGCTAAAAAGGATAACTATGGGGAATGTGAAATAAAATAAGTCATTTATGGGGGATAAGCCCGCACAAGTAAAGGCGAAAGACCTGACGAGATAAGCTTATATTCTCAATTTTAATAGTTGGGAATTTGGACCCAACCTTGAATAAGAGAGCAACTCTCAATTCTGAAAGTTATGAATTTAGACCCAACCTTGAATGAGAGAATAACTTCAATTCTAAAAGTTGGGAAGCTAGACCCAACATTGAATTGGAAAGCTAAAAAGGTGCAAAAGCCTATAGCCATTTTATGGCTGGTTTAAAGATGTTGAACAGTTTTTGGCAAAATAAATAGTACTGTTAGGCACTTCTTATGCTTAATATGGCATTTCAATATGTGTTTTAATCATGTTAGTATTGTTAAGCCTTTCTTAATGGTTAATAATATTATTATAATTTTTTATACATTGCTTGTGTATTTCATTGAGCCGTTGGAACAGTAAGAAGGGGTTATTATCTTTTTGGTGTATATACGTTTTGTGTATACGAAGAGATCTAAGTGATATATGTACAAACTTTTGAGGTATGCGATTAAATTTTAAAGATTTTAGTAAAGCTCTGTTTCGTATAAGATGCATATCTTAGTTGGGATATATTTTCTATGCTTACTATCATGATTATCTTGTTGTGTTGAGGTTAAGGGCAGGAGAGAGGGGGGGGGGGGGGGGGGGGGGGGGTTAGGATAGTTTGAATAGACTACTTTTTACCTATCTAATTCTTATATCAGCGTTTCAGAATGGGAGTAAGTAAGAAGGTCTGTTCAGATTCTCCTTCTCTGTTACACTCCAATTTAACTGTAGGGGGTTAAAATGGGGTGTGACAACGTGAGCGCTCCAAGGCTTACCCGCCTTGTCGCAAGCGTCACATCGATTTCCCTTCCATCTTGCTACGTGAGTGCGTAGGGAGGTTCGCAGGCTCGGAGCAAGTGTTGAGTCTGGGATTTTATGTTAGAAACTTATACCTGAGTGACAACGACAGTGGAAATGAAAAAAATGCAAATATCTCTTTTTTATTTTCTCCTTAATTTTTTTCTTTTTCTTTTTTTTTTTTCTCCTTTTTTGCACTCTTTTTTGTCTTTTTTTTACACACACACATATATATAATAGTATTAATACATATTCTATTAGCATTAATACATATTTATTAGAGAAAGGGAGATCACCTCAATTCAATAGGTTAAAGTGGCACTGAGAAATCGACAAGGAGAAGAGGAGCGCAATCAGATGGTCTTCGACTATAAGTAGGGTCGAGTGAATTAGATAGAGGAGGAATTAGATGGATGTTTGAGTGGGTTGCGACTGGGGGAATTAGACAGAGGGTGTTTCGGCTAAATGGGGGATTGGAATTGGTGGCTGGAAGGTTGGGGAGGTGTGGTCGATTCTTCAGCTAAGGCAGGAGGAAGGTTTAGTTAAAAGAGGTAAGCAGCTAGGGAAGATGTGGGCTTTAGTTTGCAAAGGGGAAGAGCTAAGGAAATCGACAGGACCTTGAGGTCGGGTCAAGGCTTTCGGCCTTCTAGATCGGTACAGTGGAAGGCTCGGCGTTGGGACCGGAAGGTGGTCGGGATGATCAAGTTGATGCAAAGGGGCGGACGGCTTCGACAATGGCTGTTGTGGGTTCGGTCTCTGCGGCTATAGATAAGGGTCACTTATGAGTCTAGAGGTTGTTGCAACTCAAGCTTATGAGTTTATATTTTTTATAATAATAAACATTGTGGTTTACATCTTTATGTCTCCTAGTATTTGCAGTATATATTTGTTTGTGTGTACTAACATTTCAGAAACATCATGCACCATCCAACGAAGATACAAGGCTCAAAACTGGATAAAATAGGTCATGTTGTAAATAATATGTATTCATTAATGTGCTTTTTCATTTCTTGAGTCAAAGTCCTCTAAAGGTGTATATTTGCTGAGTAACCGTGCACACATACATGGAGAGAAAATATTTTTGAGAGAGTGATTTCTTTTTTATGTCCATCGTACTGTACATTATTGGCTTCGTAGTGTATGAACTTGTTTCGTGCTGTATGATTTAAATTCGTACTGAACAATTTGTTTTGCTCTGTCAAAACCCTAACTGCCAGAGGTTAAGAAAGATATTATTTACATGCTGATCGTGCAATATGATTCCCTAATTAAAATTTTTCTTAGTTAATCCATCGATAATTGGAAATCAAATTATGGACAATTATTGTGTCTGATCGTACTGTACGATATAGTTCGTACTGTACGAAATTGATTGTCCCATGGATTGTACCAAATGAAATCTATGATTTTTGTATTGATCATGTCGTACGATGTCCACAGTGTTGGGCGATTGCCTGTGTACGAAGTTAGCCGTCAAGGATCGTCCTAAACAAACAGAAGAAATTTCTACAGTTTGTACCATACGATCGTTTGATCGTACTGTACGAAATATTATTAAAATTGAACAGTTCGTCTGAACGATCTTGCTGGAGGAGTCTTAATTATACTGATCTTATTGTCCCATACGTGTATCATACTGTACGGATAGAAGACGAAATTCTTGAATATTAGGGTTTTTTGAAGCCCTCTATTTAAGCTTCTCTAAAGACTTGGTAAGTGGGAGAAGATTCTTATGGGTTTCAAGGGAGTGTGGAGATGGTTTCACACGGTTGCTCCGGCAAGCTTACATCTTAGTACCATCAAGTTCAATATTTCACTTGAGGGAAGTTTTGGAAAGAAGAAGATCTCTTTGGTGTCAAAGGACTCGACTATTCTGTCGCACCGGGGAAGGTGAAAGTGATTTAAGGTTCTCTGCCTCACCAGGATGGTGAAAAGGAGTCCAGGTTCTTTGCCTCACAAGGAGGGTGAAAAGGAGTCAAGGTTTTATGCCTGTGAAAGGAGTACGGTCCTCTGCTGTTGCACTGGGTTCGTGGAAAAGAGTTTGTTAGGACTTTTCCGCCTAGCTGTGGAGGTTAAAGGAGAGTCATTAAAGAGTTTAGTCCAATATCTAGAGAGGGAGTCTTCAGGGAGTGGACGTAGGTCAGGTTGACCGAACAACTATAAATCTCTGATGTGTTTGTTCTTGATTTTATTTTTTCGCACTTTATTTTTCGCATTTATTTTTGTGTTAATTGTGGTTGAAAAATCTGGTTTATTTTCATTGTTGTGAAATCTACTCTTTCCGTATCCGCTATATCGATTAACGTGCATGGGTTTGAAAAGTTTTTAAAAGATATTCTTTTCGTTAAAGAATTTTTAAACCATCAATTCACACTCTCTCTTGATTAGTTTCGGGATTAGTTCTTTAGGGTTTCACAACCCTCACGAACTTTCAGATGTTGTGGCTTGAAGTGGTCTCTGACAGCTTGTATGCGGGAAGCTTGGTTGGAGGGCGAGAGAGGAAGAAGCAAGGAGAGAAGAAATGGAGTTCGGATCTTGAGGAGTTGTCACGTGGGTTGAGTGGGGAAGCTCATGGAAGAACTGAAGCTCTTGCATGTGTCCCTTTTTATCGACTGATGGAGAGATTCGCTCGAGACATGCACGAGGATGGGTCACTGACATCGGCTCCGTTTTGGAGAGTATGGGTGACTATAGAAGCGGCTTATACGAATGGGATTTGCGCATGTTTTTGGTAGGTATGTGATAATTTGAGCACGTTTTTTTTATTATTGTTCCCTTTTTTATTATCCAACCATAGAGCTCAACATACATCAAGCAAAGTAAGTTATAAAAGGTTATTAAATCATGAGTAGAGATGAAGGCAGAAGAAGCATCGGTGCTTGAGTGGGTATATAATGCACTAGAATAGTGTAGATACTAAGTCTAAATTTTTGTCAATATTGATAAAGTCATTTTCATTTAGGCTGAGGGCATTCTAACTACAGTAGATGTCACAAAACATGCAATCAGCATCATCATCATACAAAACAATAATAGCACTAAGAATTAAGGAACAGATCCTAGTTTATATTTACTAAATTAATTAGAAAAGTCTGTTTCACCACATCTACCATAACAAATGGGAGAAAAAATGAGTGCTAAATTGTCAAATACAACAAGAATACATTATGTATTATTATTTCTTTTTGGCTATTTTTTAGAGTCAAGGCGTCACATAATGTCAGTTTTTCTTAATAAGATAGATTGTTCTAGAACATCCTACTATAAAAAGCTCTAAATATCCAAAAAATAATAGTGTTAATTCTTCTCAAAATATCCCAAGAATCAAAGACATAAATCTACCTCAAATCCAGTGATGGATTTATCAAGGTTCATTTCTTGAGCAAGTTGCCAATTTCTAGCCCCAATACGAGGAAATGCCAACCAATATTGTACATCAAATTAACAAGGTTAGAAAAAGAACTTAAGCATTCATTATAAAATCATGTGACACAAATTTTCTTGTTAGTCCATCTACCAATTTCACTTTCAACTTAGAAACTAAAGGAAGATTTTCCTTAGCATATTGTTGACGGAGATGGAGATGAGAGGAGGAATGAAGCAAGAGCATAACATTGTGGGGGACTCTCCTCATGGTTCGAAGGTCGCAAATCTTTTCCCCTAGCAATTTAAAGCAACTAAAAGAAATAAAAGAAGAAAAATGAGTAATTAGTTAGAGGAGGCAGGATAATAAAAACATTTGCAACCGGCCCCGATATGCTCACACAAAACTTATGGTAAATGACAATATTTGCATAGTGGTTGCCCATTATGAGAACCAGAACCTTAATTATCATTCCTAGCCCTCAAATTCAGTATCTGGATTTTTTTTTATGATTTATGTCCATCAAAATTGTAGTTTTGACAGGAGTGATGCCTTTCCATTGAAATTTTCATCTTTAGAAAGAAAAATGATTGGAAGGTAAAGTAAAACACAAAAGTCTGGGTGTTCAAAGCCATTTGTTGATAAGCAAGAATGTGGCTGCATTGGCCATAACCCTTCTAAAAGAAGAGTTGATTCGCGCAGTCATGAGATCAACATTAAATAATTCTCATCATCAGAGGATACCAGGGCGTAGTTCGTTAGGCCTCCTGCTTATACAACTTCATCCTTGTATAACAAAGAAATTCTTTTTGTGAATTGATCCGTGAATCAAACTCAAGGCCTCCATATCAAAATAAAGACAACCTAATCATTGCCTTAGCCCCTCCTATCTTCGCGCCATAAGAAGATAAAAGATCAAACATAAAAAAGAAGCATTTCCTTGTTGCTCTACAATAAAAATCTACTGAATAGAGGTGTAGGTTCTGTCTAATTTTATTACAGCTAGAACTATTATGAACTGCTCTCTTGAATTTTCTATGACTGATTTGAAGCTCTTCGTGTTTCAGAGTGACAAATGTGGAGGCAGCTGTGAATGCTGGCATGGTTGGCATACATTTTAAAAACGCTGATTCTCTAAAGCAGGATTTGTCTTCTCTAGGAGTTGTGCTTGAAGTTTTAAACAATTGATGGGTGATTTTTTAGCGCTTTTTCTTCATTATGGTAGAAGTATTTGTTATTGTAATTCTTGCATTGTTCTAAATACATTTCAGGTTGTCTTCAGCAATAAATGTGAAAGATTCCCGTAAATTGTACCAACTTGTTTGTGTTTCGTTGGTTTTCGTAGAGTAATTCTAAACTTTCCAAATAAATTCACCTTAAATTTTTTTTTCTTATCTATCATGTCCACATATTTTGTGGCTCAGTCGAAAAGAGTGATATATCAAGAAAAACTCATTTTAAATGCTAATATGTATATCAATTGTCAAGCAGCTGGGTGCAAGTAGGCTCAAATGGCAAGCAGCTTTTATGATGATAAGATTATTAAATTATGACTGGAAATATTTTCTGTTGTAATAGGAAATAAGATAATTAAATTAGAAAACGGCACACAACACAATATATCATGGTCTGTTGGTTGGGAGCTTAGGCTATCAACTAAGAGGTTTTGAATTTAAGTCTTATGTATGCGATGTGTGGGTAAGTCGTCTGTCTTAATTGACTTAAATGTACAAAAAAAAAAATGGCCGTTTTACTATGAACTGAATGCAAAAGCGGCCAATCAGTCAATACTAGGAAGCATGGTAGCTTGTGCATAACGCTTCATTCTGCGGTGGCCTAATCTTGATAATAAGGACTTCTCCGGTGAAATTGTACTTTTATATGGAAAAGCTTTATTTATTTCATCTAAAAAAAATTTGGTCATTTCCTGAAATTTAGGTAATTCTTTGAGTTGTGTAGCTTGTTTTCAAATTTACTGTTTTTTAGTAAATTATCATTATGATTTTTGCAACTATCTAATAATATTAATTAAGGTTGTGAAGATTGGACCGGAAATTGAATCAGAAGTAGGAGAGGTTGAAGATTCAATAATTTGATCAGTGTTGAATAAGATGATGTAATAAATATTAAAATTATTTAAATATTATTTAAATAAAATAATAATGATATAATAATTATGTAATAATATAAATTTGTGATTAATATATATATATATATAATAGTTTATATAATTTAAATTTAAACCCATTTAATTTTTAAATGTAATTCACAAAAAAATTTATAAATTTAATATTAATTATTGTTAATTTATATCATATACTTAGATATAATTTACATTTATAGGTTATATACCAAATTTTTATTATAAATTTAAATCTACAAATTATTTATATTAAATAGTTTATCATTAATAAATAGATAAAAGTTATTGTTTATAGCATATAAATAAATAAATAACTATTATTAATTAATAATAAATATTTTTTGCATTATAAATAATTAATTAAAATTTATGTTTAAAAATGCATAATATACATGTTTTAAGGTTCATAACCTCAATGTATCTATTTAATTTCACATCACTTGGGAATTTTCTCTTACTATTATTTATATAGTTTTTTGGGTTTGTTTTGGAGAAGTAACTATTATAAAAATATCATGCTTTTTTAAAACTTTAAGTATTTTAAATTTAATTTAATTTTTTTTAATTATGAAATTTAAGTAATATTTAATCCTTAATGTAATAAAATAATTTTATTTAATTATTAAAATAGTTAGGCAAACTAAATCAGCCGGTTCAAAGGAACTAAGATTGGTTCACAAGTTTGATGCAAAAAGCACTTTTTAGGATGGACCATATTGACTTTATGATTTATTCATGGTTGAATAGATTGGATTGGTTGGTTCGGTCTGGTTTTTAAAAATTTGATATTAATGACTAGTGCAATTATTATTTATTTTAAATAAAAAATTGGTGTTAAAGGTCCTAAAATATTAAAACTTGAAGGACATTAGTGTGTGAGAGAGAAGTTTTAAAAGAGAAAAAGTAGCTTTCAAGAAGGGGGGGGGAGAGAGAGAGAGAGAGAGAGAGAGAGAGAGAGAGAGAGAGAGAGAGAGAGAGAGAGAGAGAGAGAGAGATAAAAAAGAGAAGCATTTAAGGAGGTAAGACAAGCTTCTAATAAAGTGGCATTTTAGGGAGAGCATTTATGAAAAAATTTATAAGAGAGAGGGAGAGAGGTTTTTAAGAAAGAGAGAGAAGCCTTTAAGAGAGAAAGAAAGGGTGAAAAGAGAGTGGCTTTTATGAGAGTGAGATTGGGAGATAACCTAACTTCTAAGAAAGAGTAAGACATAAGAGAAGCTTCTAAAAAAGAGATAGGCTTTAGAAGAGAGAGATGTATCTAGTTGTATATGAAAAATGATGTATTCCTCTTTCAATTGTAGGTTTCTTTATTATTATCATCGACGTACCTTCCTTTATGATTCCTTCTTAGTAGGGGTCATGTTGTTGCATATTTGTTTATTTGTTGGTGACATCAACATACATTTTTCAAACATATTCGAACAATGTTTCAATGAGGTTTAATACTTGGGAAAATCAAATTTGAAAGATAATTATATTAATTGTTGATCAATTATTTTCTAAAGGTTAATCCAAATTTTAAAATTCTTATTATGTATAGAGGAGAATAAAAAGAATATAGACAAGTTGATTGGGGCATTCACAATTAGATGAAGTAAATGGATTATGTTACAATTAAATATTTTTCTTCAAGATCTCATATATCATATGTATAAAGTGACAAAGAATGATAAAAATCAATCTTGTCTAAAATTGGAGGTCAGGTACCATAATGGTAGAGTACAATTAACAATTTAAATTTCTTGAATTATGTTACTTATAAATTATTATCTTTCCTTCTTGAATTATGTTGCCTATTTCAACTTTTTTTTTTTTTTTTGCAAATGAGGATAATTTAAGATCAACTAGTTCACCATTTTCATCAATATAGGTGATCATGTAAGCATATCACATATAAAAATAGGTGATTATGTGTACATGAAAAATATATAAGTAGGTGATGCTTTGGGCATATAGGCTTCATATGATAATGGTTCCATGGATGCTCCTTAAAGTATCCATTGGAGATTACAAACCAGTTTCTGAGAAACCTATAACCAATAAATAAGTAAGGCCATTTGATTCTTCATGTATCTTGGGACTAAAAGCAATAATTCAAGTTATAAAGAGCTCATAAATAACTCACATCCTATAAGGGTCAGCACTTGAAAGTACCACCAATTTAATAACTATTGATATAGTGAAATTATGCTCATATTTGTCCTATGTGCAATTACAAGTTGGGCAACTCTTTGAGAGCAAACCAAAGTTGAAGTGGATGCTACACATCCATGTAATGAAAAAAAAAAAACACTTTTATTTCAAGTTTAAAAAATCAAGTAAATAAGTATAGTACATGCTTTGTGCTTTGGAGAATGCTCATGGAGCTTAGGAGTTATGAAATTGAGAACCTCAAGCATATTTGAGATCACAAGCCTCAAGTCAAAACACACTTGCGCATTGCATGCTAGATAAAAAACACACTTACAAATTCAAACATGGCTCATTGGACCTTTTATTAAGGATAAGCACATTGCTTTTGATCCTAATATGAAGCCAAAGGTAATTATGTCAGATATAGAGAGGGGCTAAAGTATTGATTTATCCTACAAGAAGACTTGATATTATAGTGAGTAGATTATTACTTAAGATAAAAAGGCCTCCTAACACATCATTTTAGTAGTTGCCATCTTATTTGCTTACACTACACTAAAAAAATTAGGAAAAATTATTAATCTTCAATAAGATAGTGAAGCTTTGTTTATATATATATATATATATATATATATATATATATATATATATATATATATATATATATATATATATATATATATATATATATATATATATATATATATATATATATATATATATATATATATATATATATATATATATATATATATCAGTGTTTGTATAAGGATTTTAAAAATTAAGTGTATATGGAATATTTTTACTACACATTATGGATGTACTTAGTGGCACAAGATAGTAATAAAAAGTTATAATGAGTTATGGATTATTTTATGACTGTGATGAATGAATCAATTGATAATAGAAAACTTGGTAGTAATCTTTTATATACAAAAGAAATATCACAAATGCTCTATCAACCATTTTTTGAGAGGTGCACTATTGGGTTGATGCTTGTGATGTTGCAATGAATATCATGATGAAGTTCAAAATTGATAGTGATCATGAGAATAATTACTTAGCTTCTAAGGCTTACAAAAGGGATAAGTTTTATATGCACATTGAAAAAATCTATCTTAAGAGTTGAGAAATAAAAACTTAACTTAAGAATGAGATTAGCTTTGAGTGTCAGACTCATGCATTCTTCCCTAAAAACTAACATGGCTTGATGCTAAATAAAAATATTGAGACCTTCAATAATTTTAATTTAGTACGACTACATGCTCATTTCTAATGTCTATAAAGTTTTTTAGGTACATAATATAAAATAATACTTTGATAGATGTAAGATTGCAATTAGCATAAATTATTTTACTGAAGAAATTAAAAAAGTATTGAGGAAGCTCTTGAATAAAGCTCAAGGCTTGATTGTCTACTATATTAGTCAATTTGATAGCATGTCTTTAACGATGAACTTAATAGTGATGTCTATTTGTGTGAGATGACACATATATGAAGAAAGTATGAAGTTATTAGCCTCTTAAGTGAGCATATACTGATTGTAACCAGTGGTTGGGGTGTTAGTTATTATAGCTTATGTTCAATATTCTATATATAGGCAGTATGGCTAGCTATTTACATTGAAAAAATATATGTAATTGAAAAAGAAGACAAATATGATCCAAATGAAAGTGGGAGTTATCGTGTTATGCCCATTAGTGCAGCCTAAAAGTGGTCGTCCAAAGGTAAAAATAAAGTCTTTAAAGGGAGAGGGATGTAGCCTAGTTTAGGTGTAGCTGATGTAGAGTGAATGGATATAACTTAGTTATTTATGAAGCTAAGTGCCCACGAAATTTATAATAATTTTAAGTATATTTTTCTTTGAATTGTAATAATATCATAAATTGTTGGTTATATAATGATATAATATTTTTCATTATGATATGTTATAGTTATTAGTTTAGTCTCTTTCAGGTTATAATTTGTTATGCTATATCTACTATAATTGCACTATGTTGTAGTAGCCTTATAATATGCTCTGTTTAAGGTATTGGAATGCACTCTATTGTATCGATCGTAGTTGCACCATCCTCCAAACCTTATTGAACCATATCTGAGCCTTGTTTAACCCCTTCAAAAATTTTCAAACATTGTACAAACCTTAATAAAATTTTAGTTGAGTCTTCTTTGAATGTTGTTTGTATTATGTTTGAACCTATCTTCGAATATGAACTTATGATTTCAATGGGGTTTGAACAATATTTGAACATATTAAAAAATTTTATATATGATCAAAACATGTTTGAATTAGTTTCAAAATGTTTTCAAACTAATATTGGTCGTACTAGACTTTAAAAAAATAATTCACGGCCAAAAGTGAGAGTGTTTTGGTCTAAAATGAGCTTTCAGGTATACGTTTCTATGAAAATATTTAGTTTGTATGCTGTCATTTTGCAACTAAAGTCAAATTTCTTATTTTAAATAATTATTAATATCAAAAACTGATAATTTACTTATTATTTTATAATGATAATAAGTAATTTTCAGTATCCCCTCTAACTTTTTTAATTAATAAAATTTATATATGTATAAAATGTAAATTTAATTTGAATTTTGTAACCATAAATTTTGAATATTAAAAAAAATTATTGTGTTTAAACCTTTGATATTTTTATAATTTTATTTTTAAGCAATGAATCAACAATAATTGCATTACTTTTTTTTTTTTTTTTGAAGAAATGCAAATTGCATTAAAAAAAGAAACAACTATTACAAACTAGAAAGCAAAGACAAGCCCTTAAAAACTATCATAATGGATATGCGATCTACTAAATTCCATTTTAAATCTATTGGGGTGATGGGGACACCAAATATTAAAACAACCTAAAAGGTTGGTTAGTATCCTAGAGTTCCAAAAAGATAAAAAATGAAACATAGTAAAAATCCCACATTTCATTACAATAATTTTGAATAGGATAGAAATCCCTACTAGAAAACCAACAAAACAACAAAGTACAATAAGAAAAAGAATAACTAAAACAGCCTTCAAAGCATCAAAATGATCGTCTTCAACATCCTTAGAGGCCAACGAGCTTCAATTAAGAGTTTAATCCGCTAAAACCTCAATGCTTCCAATAACAACCACCATGGATGAACAAAGCAAAGTTGATGAAGCAATAACACTGACACCCACCTCAAGAGGCCAATAATCGGCCTCAACATTGCCAAAGCCATACAAGCTGATAATCATCACTATACTCATCACACTGGCAAGATAAAACTAGTAAAATTCAAACCCTTCAAGTCTTTAACCAATAAGACTTGTTCTTCAAAGAACAAAGAATAATCCATCTTAAGCCTTGATGAGATAAGCTCCCACCAAAAGCAAGCTCCAATATGTCTTTGATGATCCAAACAACTTTCCATAAACGAACCAAACCATATTAGGACACTTACTTCAATAACTCTGGATTCACCATAGCGATATTCTGAACTCTCTCCCTTGGAAGATCCACTCAAATCCATCAAAAAACTGCATGAAGATCCAAACAACCTTCTATATACAAACCAAACAACATTAGATCAATCACTTAAATAATTTCAGCTACCTCAGACCATCTTTTCGAAATATCTTCCTTGGAAAATCCAATTAAAGCCATCCAAATGGCTGCATAACCAGTAGTATAAAGATTATCTCCAAGAATCTTCAAGAAACTTAAAACTGGTTCTTCATAATAGAGAGGTTCAACTCTACAATCCAAATAACCATACACCAACAATTTTTTTAACAACAAGAGGTTACATACTAAGAACACCATCAAACCAATTCTGGATTCAAGGAAAAACCAGAACAAATCAAGAACGCAAGAATTATTGTAGGCAATGTTGAACCAAAAACTAAACTCATTCAAAATCACTTTCAGACTTGAATTTTCACCAAAATCAATCATGAATAAATTTGATCTAATAGCTGTTGAAACACAGCAATCACAATCATTCTGCAAACCAAGCCAAAGGAGTTTCATTGGCAGGCAATCCTCCGCCAAAATGAACTTCGAAATAGTCGCTACATGAAAGTCATTTTCAGACAAAAGCAAATCCGATAAAAAATCAGCAGAAAATTCAAACCAATAGAAGTCGTCAGCCACATCAGACCAACAGAAAACTTCTACCAACCAAAGATTCTTCAAAATCTCATTGAGATTAGATGTTTCGCCAAAAACTCCTTTAGCCAACTGAAATCTTGACATAGAAGAAGATACCCACCAAGGAAATCCATCAGCCATACCGGGCCAATGGAGCACCTTCGATTGCCAAAGATCTGCTCTCAGTTCACTTGGTTGTTGTAGAGTCCAAGGGACTCTATCGGCCATACTGGGCCGACGGAGCACCTCTGATCGCCAAAGAAATTCTAAAATCGTGCTCTCCGCTTTCTTCTCTGCTTATCCACTTTCTCCCTCTTTTTTTTTTCTTTTGTTTTTGAAGAAATACAAATTGCATTAAAACAGGAAGAAAAAATTATTACAAACTAAAAATGAAAAAAAAAAAACTAAAAAACTTCCATTTCCAAATAAAGGGAAAGGAAGCCCTAAAGAAAAGCAAAAAAAAAACATAGAAAAAGTGTATTTACAAAAAAAAAGGCATAATGGAAATAAGATCCTCTAATCCTCACTTTGAACCAGTTGGGGTGTTGGGGACACCAAATTTTTAAAACAACAAAAAAAGATTGGTTAGTATCCCAGAGTTCCCAAGCAAGTAAAAAGTTACAACTAGATAGAGTCTTAACTTCCATTACTCTATATTCATAATGCAAAAACACAAAATTAATAAACTGAAAATGAAGAGACCAAATAACCACCTCGTCATTGTAGACACCAACCAATAAACTCATCAATGTAGTCAACCCATTGATAGACAGGAACTCTAAAGTATCTGTTTGAATAGTTGCTATTTGAATGATTTATATTTGTGCAACTTATGTAGTTTTGATGATTCCAAACATTATTGTTCAGATGTATAGTTATCTCCTAACAATTTTAGAAGATTTGCATTTGCTCTTGTGTGTACTAACATTTCAGGAAAATCAGACTCCAGACTACGAAAAATTCAAATCAAATTCAACATGAGATATTTTGTTTATTTGAAGTTTGTCTTTTCTTTGAATTAATTTTGAAAGGGAGTGATTGTAATTGAGTGAATAAAATCTCACACACACAAATAAGGAGATCTTGAAATTCTATACTGATCGTACAGGACGATATTTATCGTACTGGACGATCTGTCAGTTATCTCCTATAGAGCACTTGGAACGAATAGGAACTTGCTTGGAAAAAAATTTTCTAAGTCCTATTCGTCCAGGACGAATTTTATTATCGTCCCAGACGATGGGTTCTCTGTAAAATTTTCGTCCAGACAAATTTTATCATCGTACGAGGCGACCAGTCCTCTGGAAAATTTTCGTCCCGACGAAAATAAATATCGTACCGGACGATCAGCTCTCTGGAAAATTTTCGTCCAGACGAAAACAAATTATCGTCCGCGGCGATTGGTCCTCTGGAAAATTTTCGTCCAGACGAAATAAATAATCGTCCAGGACGATCGGCTCTCTGGAAAATTTTCGTCCAGACGAACATATTTTCGTCCAAACGATTAACCGACTTAGAACAGTTTTTAGCAGTTTCTAGAACCGACCTTGTAATAACCGTTCGTACTGGACGAACCTAGTTCGTACAGGACGATCAGCTGTACGAAGTCATTTCGTACACATGTACAAATTGGGTCGTTTCAGATCGTTTAAGTAAAATCGTCCAGGACGATCCAGGATCGTACAGGACGATCCACTGCGTACAGAATTGGAAACTTGCAGTTTTTGGGCGGTTTTTCATGTCTTTTGTATAAATAGTCCAAATTAGACTGCCACCCAATCTTTTTGTCATTTGATCTTCGTGCCTCTTGAGAGAATAGCCAAGGAGAGAGTGGAAGAGAGCATTCAAAGGAGGATTCCTACCATTGGAGCGAGAAGGCTTCACTTGGATTACTAAGGTAAGAGTCTCTACTTGTGAAATTGGATTTCTTCACTCTTTTCTTTCTTCCTTCTAGATTCTTGTGAGAAGATCAGTCAAGGAGATCCGGTTCTCTGCCGACACTTGGAGAGTGTGAACAGCCGAAGGGTTCTCTGCCCACACTAGGAGAGTGTAAAAGGAAGAAGGTTCTCTGCCTACACTTGGAGAGTGTGAACAGCCGTAGGGTTCTCTGCCCACACTAGGAGAGTGTAAAAGGATGACGGTTCTCTGCCAGCACTGTGGAGTGTGTAAAAGGACGACGGTTCTCTGCCGCACCGGGTAGTGGTGAAAAGAGTGTTTTGTACAGGCTTCTCCACCTTGCTATGGGTGCTAAAGGAGAGTCACTTTGTGGTATTAGTGCAATACTATGAGGGTGCCTCTGTGGAGTGGATGTAGGTCTGGTTATAGACCGAACCACTATAAATTTGGTGTCATTTACTTTATTGCTTTTACGTTTCCGCACTTTAAATTTCAGTTTTAACAACTCTGTGGTTGAAAAACTTTTTTCTACAAACTTTAAAAGAAAATTTTATTTCGATTCAACTTTATCATTAAGAGGGTTTAAAATTAATTTTAAAACTACCAATTCACCCCCCTCTTGGTAGCCGTGGGATATTTACTTAGGCTTAACAACCTAATTACTGGACTCAACAAGTGGTATCAGAGCATAGTTTCAAAATCATAAGTTTGAACTACTTTTTGATTAACGTAGATGGCTACATTTGGAAACCGAAACACACCTGAGGGTTACTCTATCACTAGACCTCCACTGTTTGACAATATTCCTTTTGATTTTTGGAAAACACGCATGTCTACTTTCTTACAGTCACTTGATTATCGCATGTGGATGCTAGTCCAGGAAGGTTACATAAAACCAACTAGATTAGTTGATGGAATTAGGGTAGAAACACCTTATGCAGATTGGACTATAGAAGAACGTGACTTAGCACAATTAAATGCGAAATGTTTAAATAGTTTCTTTTGTGCTTTAAAATCTGAAGACTACATGCGAGTTTCCACTTGTAAAAGCGGAAAAGACATATGTGGATAGACTTTGTATTACTTATGAAGGGACAAATGAGGTTAAGCAATCAAGACTCAATATCTTGTTACATGACTACGAATTATTTTGCATGAAACCTAATGAATCTATATCTGACATGTACACAAGATTCACTCAAATTGTCACCTCTTTGCATGCACTTGGTAGGGAATTAACAAATGCTGAAATGGTTAATAAGATTCTTCGTTGTTTACCTACTGCATATGATGCTAAAATTACTGTAATTACAGAGTCTAAAGATCTGAACATTTATTCAATTGACAATCTTCTTGGTTCACTCATTGCTTACGAGCAAGGAGTAAGTCAAAGAAAGATTGATGCAGGTGAACCAAGAAAAGACAAGAATATTGCACTAAATGTGGAAGAGTCAGAAAGTGAACACTCACAACCTGAGGATGAAGACGATATAGCACTGATGACTAGACAATTCAGAAGCTTTTTAAAGAGGAAGCAGAAGAGACGCCAACAATGGAATAGAGGTAAGTATAACAGAAATGGCAAGGTTTCTAATGAAGTGATTTGTTATGAATGCAGGAAACCAGGTCATATAAAGACTAATTGTCCAAAACTCAAAACCACTCCTAGCAAGGAGAAGGTAGAGGAGAAACCAATGGTAAAGAAGGGCAAGAAGAAGTTTCAAAAGGCTTTTTGGGCGGACTCAGCTTCAGACTCATCTGAGACTGAAAAAGAAGAAGAAGTCACCAACCTTTGCTTGATGGCAGATAAAGCTGAACAATCAGATCAAGAAGAGGTATGTGATTTAACTTATAATGAATTGTTTGAAGTTTCTGAACACATGCATGACGCATATAGGAAAATGAAAAGGATGCATGCTAGTGTAGTTTTAGAATTAGAAGAGCTTAATAAGGAACATGAAATCCTTAGGAAAGATCATGCTTTAATTGATAGCAACCACATGAAACTACTTGATGAATATGATGACTTGAATAAAAATTTTGAGAATTTAAAATCATCCTATGCTGAACTTGAAAAAGAATTTAAGAAATTTATGGATGAATCTGAGAGCAAGACATATAGAATCAATTATACAAATCGAATCTTGGAGGATATGAATTCATTTTACAAACTCACTATAAGAGCTCTCGAGGATAATAGGAACCCCCCTAAACTTGAAGATTTTACAAATCCTAAATATTATCCTAAATTCATGAAATCCCTTAGAAGACAATCATATGAAAGAAAACATAGAAATATTTTTCCTAATGTTAAATGTAACAATTGTGGATTTTTGGGACATATATCTCACACCTGCACTTTAAAGATGAAACCTAATTTGGTGTGGAGAACTAAGATGCATAAACCTAGACATATCATACATGCATCTTATTATAAATTTCATAAAGGTGAACCCAAACTAGTTTGGGTTCCCAGGTCTAACATTTGAGAATTTTGCAGGAGTGCTCTCACACAAGACCTCGTGAGAGTATATGGTACCTGGACAGCGGATGTTCACAGCACATGACTGGAGATACTGCTCAATTCATAACGCTGGAAGCCAGGAGTGGAGGCAAGGTTACACTTGGAGATAATACCACGAAGAAAGTGGTTGGATCAGGTATGATTGGAAATTTGAAAAACTTTTTCATAGACAATGTTTTATTAGTTGAAGGCTTAAAACATAATTTGCTTAGCATAAGTCAGCTATGTGATAAGGGCTATAATGTAAAATTTTTACCTACTAGCTGCAAAATTAGCCTAAATGGAAAAAGTGTTTTAAATGGAAATAGGGTAAACAATGTCTACATGCTAGATTTAAATTGTATTCAATCTCCTACTGCTTTTTGTTTGAAAACTGTTTCTGATGAATCATGGCTTTGGCATAGGAGACTTTGTCATTCTAGTATGAAAAATCTTAGAAGAACTTACCCAAAAGAATTTGGTGAGAGGAATACCTAAACTAGACTTTACTAAGGACCATCTTTGTGATGCATGTCAATTAGGAAAACAAGTGAAATCCTCTTTTAAGTCCAATAAAGATCTTAGGACCAGTAAACCTTTAGAAATTCTTCACATGGATCTTTTTGGACCTGTAAGCACTGTTAGTCTAGGAGGAAAGGTATATGGATTTGTTATAGTAGATGATTTTTCAAGATTCACCTGGGTTAAATTTCTTTTTCATAAGAGTGAATCATTTGAGGAATTCAGAAATTTTTCAACTTGGATACAAAGAAAACTAGGATGTGAAATAATTTCTATACAAAGTGATCATGGAGGAGAATTTGAAAATGAAAGATTTGAAGATTTCTGTAAAGAAAAGGGGATTGATCACAATTTTTCTGCACCTAGAACTCCTCAACAAAATGGAGTAGTTGAAAGAAAGAACAGAACATTAATAGAAGCCGCCCGAGCAATGTTAGCAGAATACTCGCTTCCTAGATATTTTTGGGCTGAGGCGGTTAGCACTGCATGCTATGTTCTGAATAGGGTGAATGTGAGATCAAATTTGAATAAAACACCCTATGAGTTGCTAAAAGGTAGAACACCAAATTTGTCTCATTTACATGTATTTGGTTGCAAGGTGTTCATACATAATAATGGAAAATCTGCCTTAGGAAAATTTGATCCAAAATCAGATGAAGGAATTTTTGTTGGATATTCAAGTGTTGGAAAATCTTATAGAGTATTCAACAAAAGAACTTTAGTCATTGAGGAAACCACACATGTTGTTTTTGATGAAAATGGAAACATGGAAGAGCCAAAAGTTGTTGAAGAAGAAATTGAAGAAAACTCCCAAAAGATTGATAGATTAAATTTGGAAGAAAATGTGGAAGAAAATTTAGAAAGAGAAGACCCTTTGCCTAGAGATTTGAGATTTTCTAAAAACCACCCAAAGGAATTAATCATAGGTGAACCAAGTGAGGGTGTTAGAACTAGGCGTGGATTAAACAAGGAAGTCAATCATTCAGCCTTTATTTCAACTATTGAACCCACTAACATTGATCAAGCACTTTCAGATGAATTTTGGATATTGGCCATGCAAGAAGAGTTGAATCAATTTGTAAGAAATAAAGTTTGGGAACTGAACTACAAGGCCAAAAGATCAAAGTGTTGTTGGAACCAAGTGGGTGTTCAAAAATAAAATGAATGACTCAGGAGTAGTCATTAGAAATAAGGCTAGATTAGTAGCTAAGGGGTATAATCAAATTGAAGGAATTGATTTTGAGGAAACTTTTGCCCCTGTAGCTAGACTTGAAGCAATTAGGGTTTTACTAGCCTTTGCCTGTTTTAAAGGATTTAAATTATTTCAAATGGATGTCAAAAGTGCCTTTTTAAATGGGGTAATTGAAGAAAATGTTTTTGTAGAACAACCTCCAGGTTTTGAAAATTCTAAATTTCCAAATCATGTTTTCAAATTAAAAAAGGCATTATATGGATTGAAACAGGCACCTAGGGCTTGGTATGAGAGGTTAAGCACCTTCCTACTTGAAAGATCTTTTGAAAAAGGAAGTGTGGATACAACTCTCTTTTTAAGGAAAATTGGAAAGGATATACTTATTGTTCAAATTTATGTGGATGACATCATCTTTGGATCTACAAATAAACATCTTTGTGATGATTTTTCTAAAACAATGAGTAGTGAATTTGAAATGAGTCTAATGGGAGATTTAAATTACTTTCTAGGATTTAGCATTAAGCAACTTGAGGAAGGTACTTTTCTTAGTCAAACCAAATATATTAAGGACATCCTCAAAAAATATGAAATGGACAATGCTAAACCTGTTAGTACACCAATGAGTTCTTCAGTTCAGTTGGATAAAGACCTTAAGGGAAAATCTGTTGATCAAAAGAAATTTAGAGGGATAATTGGATCTTTACTTTACTTGACTGCTAGCCGACCAGATATTATGTTTAGTGTTTGCTTATGTGCTAGATTTCAATCAGATCCAAAAGAATCACATTTGATAGCAGTGAAAAGAATTTTAAGATATCTATTAGGAACTCAAAACTTAGGAATTTGGTATCCTAAGTTTAGCTCTTCATTTGAAATTATTGGTTACTTAGATTCTGACTTTGCAGGCTGTAGAGTGGATAGGAAAAGCACTTCTGGAACATGTCAATTCATTGGAAATTCATTAGTTTCATGGTCTAGTAGAAAACAAAATTCAGTGGCACTATCTACTGCAGAAGCAGAATACATTGCATTAGGAAGTTGTGTGGCACAAGTACTTTGGTTAAAACAACAGTTGATTGATTTAGGATTAACTATAGGCACTATTCCAATTTATTGTGACAATACTAGTGCTATTTGCATTTCCAAAAATCCTATTCAACATTCTAGAACCAAACACATTGATATAAGGCATCATTTCATAAGGGATCATGTATCCAAAGGAGAAATTGAACTCATACATGTTTCAACTGAAAATCAACTTGCAGACATTTTTACAAAACCTTTAGCCTTTGATACCTTCAGTACTTTAAGAACAAGGCTTGGTGTTATTGATTTGAATGCTTAACCAAAATGTCTTTGCAACATTGATACTTGTTGTGTTTTGTTTTTTGTGATTTTGTGAATTTTGTGTGTTTTTGAATGAATTGTTTTTGGATTTATGATTTTGTTTTATGTTTTCTGTGTTTTTGAATGTTTTTGTTGATTTTCTTAATTTAAAAAATCAAAATTAAATTTTTTTTTGGAGGACATCGTCCAGGACGAAATTGTTTTCGTACGGGACGATGTGTGAAGGAACAGTTTGCGCGAATTTAAACCGTTTTGAGAGCAGTTTTTTTAATTAGATCGTCTGTACGATATGTGATCGTCCAGGACGAATTTTTCTCTCTCAAACGTCGGGACGATTGAATGCAGCGGTTGAGTGGATAAGACAGTTTTTAATATGAACTTTGTCTGTACAAAATTTTCGTTCGTCCAGACGAACATGTGTCGGTTCATTGTAGGGGACGGTTTTCAAGAGTCATTAAAACGATTCACTTTTTGATCGTCTGTACGAAATTTTTTCGTCTGTACGATCGGTCAAGTCAAAAAGCCTGTACGAAGGGACGCATCGTAAGTTGTGTTGAATACGAAAAGCCGTTACATTTTGGACGAATTGGATCGTCTGTACGAAATTACTTCGTCCAGACGAACGATAATTTTTCGTCCAGGACGAATATTTTCGTCCAGGACGAACGTATCGTTTTTCTTTAAATATAAAGGCTTTCAAACTTGTCAATCACACTTTCAAACTTCTTTTTCAATCCCTTTCTACATCAAATCAACAATGGCCTCCTCTAGCAAAAGACAAAAGGTTTTGGTGAGGAAACCAAATAGGAATGCCCCAGACAACTTTCTTTCCAAGGCAAATGAGGACTCTTTTCCTCGTTTTGCATCTGCAAAAATCACTCCGTCTCGCATTCTTATCCAAACAGAGTTGAAATTTCGGGTATTGCACCTCTTCGCCTCAACCCAATTTCAGTTCATTCTTTCTCTCGTCCATCTCTACAATAAACAAACCTACCACTACTTTCTAGCCAACATGAGTTTCAATTCTGACCACTCTATCATTAGTTCTTTTGTTTTTAAGAAAAAAGTTGAGATCACCAAGCACGACCTTGGTGCATTTTTAAACTTAAGAACTGAGGGATATAGAGCCCACACCCTAATGTCAGAAACCTCCTTCAAATGGTTTCAAATCAATAGGGTAATTAGAGAAAATGCGATTGACAATCATGTTGCTAGAGTCTCCGGTATGACCCAAGATGCCCGAATCATCCAGCATATCCTTAGATCCTCAATTATTCCTAAAGCTGGTGATAGGATTAACATTACTCCTCTTCTTTCTTGTCTAACTTTTTTAATCATGCAAAGACATCCTATTGATGAAGCCCAACTCATCATAGATCATATCTATGGGCTTTCAGAAATAGGACATCCTGATCAGAAGAGGAAGAAGAACATTTCATTAGGGCACTTAATTACTTATATTTTGGAAAAGAAGTACAATATAGTGCATCCTGATGAAGAATATGAAGAGCCAGTTTACTATAACGATGCATCATTCAGATTGCTCTTCAAGGAGGAAAAAGAAAAAGAAAAAGCACATGCCAGTGCTTCAGAAGAAGAAGAAGAAGAAGAAGAGTGCAAGCTTCTGCTTCTCAATCAGATTACCAGAATCTGATTGAGAGATTTGATAGACTAGAGACTCACATTGATCAAAGGTTTGATCAATTTGATGCTCAACTTACGCAGCAGCAACATGACATTGGTAATATTAAAGATGAAGTTCATGAAATAAATACTAATGTAATGTTGATGGCCTCCTACTTCAACCTCTTTGGCGGCATTCCTCCTCCTCCTCCAGAACAGTGAAATTGTTTTTATGTCTGTGTCTGTTGTATTTTTTTGTGTTTGTTTATTTTGTTTTTATCTTATCTGTTTTAGTGTAATGTGTTTGTTTTTATGTTTTTAAGTTCAATGTATTTTTTTTTTTAATCTGTTTCTTTAATATCAATGAAAGTTTGTTTCTATTAGATTTGTTTTGAAATGTGGTTAATATATGTGAATTTCATTAGTATTATTTAATCTACATAGTGCTTAAATTCGAATGTAATTTGAGATTATCTATATTAGAAAATCTAGACTTTCTAAATTTATAATTTGTTTATAACTTGTTGTAATTAGAACTTTTAAATTCATGTCTATTCATTTAGACTACATAAAAGTTAATATTATTATTGCAATTTTGATGATTTTCTTATTTTGTATTTCTATGCTCAAATGATATTTATGCACCTAGAAATATTTGAAATTTTAGATTATAGATTTTGGAAAGAATTGGTCAAATTACTCTTGAACATTGTACAAATGTACAAAAATCAAAAGGAATTCGCAAAAATTTGCAAAGTGAAAAAGAGGCACAAAATAAGCCCAACCAAAGAGAAATGCACAAAAATGTGCTCCAAAACTTTGAAAAGATGCGCAAAGCGCCACATGAGGTAATTCTCTTCTTTCCAAATTCATTCAATCTCTTAATTCAAATTGATCTTATGTTCATTTATATTCTATTGAACTTTGAAATATAGAATTTTTTTACATCTCTCTTGTAATGATCTTCAATAGTCAAATGTCTAAATTGAATCATGTCTTTGATAAATTCTTCTTACTTACAATGTTATATCACTTCTTAAATTTTATGAATTTCTATGATTGATCTAATATCCTTAGTTTAAAATTGCATACCCTATGTCAAATCACAATTTAGATTAAATTTTAAAAATGAATTTCATATAATTATTTACATTTCTTGTCTTTTTCTTCTTCACTTTTTGTTGCTGTCAAAAAGGGGGAGAAATTATTATGTTTGTGTTTTGTGTTTTTGTGGTTTGTGTTTGGTTTGTGTTTTCTATTTTTTATTGTTCTGTTTGCAAGTTTTTTTGTTTGTGTTAAAAAATTTGAAAAACAAAAATATTGTTCTTTAATGCCTCCTTATTTTAATGTACTCATAAATTCAGGGGGAGTTTAGGAGATAAGAGATTTGTTTTAACTTGAAACCATACTAATAATAATTGTTTTGCCATCATCAAAAAGGGGGAGATTGTTTGAATAGTTGCTATTTGAATGATTTATATTTGTGCAACTTATGTAGTTTTGATGATTCCAAACATTATTGTTCAGATGTATAGTTATCTCCTAACAATTTTAGAAGATTTGCATTTGCTCTTGTGTGTACTAACATTTCAGGAAAATCAGACTCCAGACTACGAAAACTTCAAATCAAATTCAACATGAGATATTTTGTTTATTTGAAGTTTGTCTTTTCTTTGAATTAATTTTGAAAGGGAGTGATTGTAATTGAGTGAATAAAATCTCACACACACAAATAAGGAGATCTTGAAATTCTATACTGATCGTACAGGACGATATTTATCGTACTAGACGATCTGTCAGTTTTCTCCTATAGAGCACTTGGAACGAATAGGAACTTGCTTGGAAAAAATTTTTCTAAGTCCTATTCGTCAAGGACGAATTTTATTATCGTCCCGGACGATGGGTTATCTGTAAAATTTTCGTCCAGACAAATTTTATCATCGTACGAGGCGACCAGTCCTCTGGAAAATTTTCGTCCCGACGAAAATAAATATCGTACCGGACGATCAGCTCTCTGGAAAATTTTCGTCCAGACGAAAACAAATTATCGTCCGCGGCGACTGGTCCTCTGGAAAATTTTTGTCCAGACGAAATAAATAATCGCACAGGACGATCGGCTCTCTGGAAAATTTTCGTCCAGACGAACATATTTTCGTCCAAACGATTAACCGACTTAGAACAGTTTTCAGCAGTTTCTAGAACCGACCTTGTAATAACCGTTCGTACAGGAAGATCAGCTGTACGAAGTCATTTCGTACACATATACAAATTGGGTCGTTTCAGATCGTTTAAGTAAAATCGTCCAGGACGATCCAGGATCGTACAGGACGATCCACTGCGTACAGAATTGGAAACTTGCAGTTTTTGGGCGGTTTTTCATGTCTTTTGTATAAATAGTCCAAATTAGACTGCCACCCAATCTTTTTGTCATTTGATCTTCATGCCTCTTGAGAGAATAGCCAAGGAGAGAGTGGAAGAGAGCATTCAAAGGAGGATTCCTACCATTGGAGCGAGAAGGCTTCACTTGGATTACTAAGGTAAGAGTCTCTACTTGTGAAATTGGATTTCTTCACTCTTTTCTTTCTTCCTTCTAGATTCTTGTGAGAAGATCAGTCAAGGAGATCCGGTTCTCTGCCGACACTTGGAGAGTGTGAACAGCCGAAGGGTTCTCTGCCCACACTAGGAGAGTGTAAAAGGAAGAAGGTTCTCTACCTACACTTGGAGAGTGTGAACAGCCGTAGGGTTCTCTGCCCACACTAGGAGAGTGTAAAAGGACGACGGTTCTCTGCCAGCACTGTGGAGTGTGTAAAAGGATGACGGTTCTCTGCCGCACCGGGTAGTGGTGAAAAGAGTGTTTTGTACAGGCTTCTCCGCCTTGCTGTGGGTGCTAAAGGAGAGTCACTTTGTGGTATTAGTGCAATACTCAGAGGGTGCCTCTGAGGAGTGGATGTAGGTCTGGTTATAGACCGAACCACTATAAATCTGGTGTCATTTACTTTATTGCTTTTACGTTTCCGCACTTTAAATTTCAGTTTTAACAACTCTGTGGTTGAAAAACATTTTTCTACAAACTTTAAAAGAAAATTTTATTTCGGTTCAACTTTATCATTAAGAGGGTTTAAAATTAATTTTAAAACTACCAATTCACCCCCCTCTTAGTAGCCGTGGGACATTTACTTAGGCTTAACAACCTATTTACTGGACTCAACAGTATCCATTCCCTTCCAGTCTTCCACAATCACGCCAAGATCTTCAAAGATCAAAGCAATAGCATCCATTGGCTTAGTTGGGATATGATCCCACCTAAAGTCTTCACCAATGCGACCAACAACAAACACCTTAGATGATCCAAATAAAGTTGACGAAGCAATAACAACGACTCCAACATCAAGAGGCTAAGAAACAACCTCTACACTATAAAAAACATACGAAATGATAATCATCACCACACACATCACCTTGGCAATAAAAAAACCCAGTAATATTCAATTTCTTCAAGTCTTCACCAAACAAGACTTGATCTTCATAAAACAAATAAGTAACATTCTTAAGCCTTGATTGGATAAGCTCCAACCTAAAGCTACCGCCAATACGTCTAGGAGTGTCAAAACAAACTTCCATATAAGAACCAAACAACACTATATCAAACAATGCAATAACTTCGGCTTTACCAGAAAAATCCTTCCAAATAGCTGCATAACCAGCATCAATCATACCAAAATCTGCATAAAACAAAACTATTTCCTTAAAAGTAGAAGAAAATTTGAGTCTATCCATAATCGTGTTACAAATTTGTTTTCAAAGATTATGATTTTGATGATAGCAAACACTTTTGTTTATTCTACGACTACCTTGCCTACTAACATTTCAGGTCCACAAGATCAGACGATAATTCGAACTAGCTCAAGATTGGGTAGACTAAGTCCGAGTCACTTACACACTTTTCCTTTTCTTGATTCTATTATGTGGATCCTAATGCTAAGTAACCTTGCACACACATACCTTGGGAGAATTTCTGACTATTTCTTAAAGTTTACTATTTTTGGTAACATCGGCCGGGTCGATATTTATATCGACCTGGACGATGGGTTTAAAAATAGAAACCCTAATCAGGGCATCATGGTTAAGGCAATCGTCATTAAGTAGATTGTCCTGGACGATATTATATCGGTCGGGACGATTTGATCAAATAGAAAGAATCAACCGCCATGATCTATTTAGGTATTCTTTATTTTAGGACATTATCCAGGATGATATCCTATCGGCCTGAACGATGCAGCACAATTATGCCTAAATTAATCTGATAATTAAGGAAAGAAATTAAGGCTGATTGCATGATCACATCAGCTGGGCCGATCGCAGGATCAGCCAGGACGATGTCGTGGATGATCGACATCGGCCTACTTCTATTTAGGGCAATGTTCAGGATGATTTTCTTAGGATTTGAACTTATTGGCCAAGATGAGTTGCTATCGTCCAAGGATGATGTGACCAAAATTACTCTAATCATCCCAAACTAACTGGGGTGATTGAGCAAAATTTATGCTGATCGGCCAGGCTGATACCCCTATCAGCCTGGACGATAAAGTTGGTTTATATAAAATAAGAGCTATTCCAAAGCTCTTCTATTTAAGATCTCTTGCTCTACCCTAGAGGAGATCTTTTTCTGCTGTCTTGACCTGAAAAAGCCTAGAGGAAAGGGAGAAAGAGGGAGAGAAGAGAGAGAGAGGATTTTGTGAGGGGTAGTTTATGAGGGAGTTTCACAAGGGTTGCTCCAAGCATTGTTCCAGTTCTTCTTCTTCCACTAGAGTCTCTTATCCTTGGAGGGTTGAGAGAGGTCTTCTTCAGCAATCCATCAAGGTTCTCTGTCTGCTTCAGGAGGAAGAAAAAGGAGTTAGGTTCTCTGCCTGCTTCAGGAGGAAGTAAAAGGAGTTGGGTTCTCTGCCTCACCGGGGTCGACGGAAAGGAGTTTTGATGAGGGCTTCTCCACCTTACTGTGGGAGCAAATAGATAGTCACTATGTTTAGTGCAATACCCAAAAGGCACCTCCGCGGAGTGGATATAGGTCGAGTTGACCGAACCACTATAAATTTCTATGTTCTTTTACTACTGCTTTTTGCATTTATTCTTTCGCACTTTGATTTTCATTATGGTGATTTTAATTTGAGTTTTTTTATTATGTTTTGATCTAAATAATTTTTAAAATATAAATTCACCCCCCCCCCCTCTTGGTTAGCCTTGGGTTAGTTCATAAGGGTTTAACATCCTTAACAAATTTTCAAGTGGTATCAGAGTGAGATTCATAAAAATAAAATTTGAAAACATTTTAAATTTTGATCCATGGATAATTTTGGTAATCATAATACTGCAGAAGGGTATTCCATTACCCGACCACCTTTGTTTGATAATATTATGTTTGATTTTTGGAAAACTCGCATGTCAACCTTTCTACAATCGATTGACTATCGCATGTGGTTGCTTGTTAAGGATGGTTATACACCTACAACTGGTAAACTAAATGGCATTACTGTTCCACTTCCTTTTACTGAATGGATTCTCAATGATATGGATTTAGCATAACTTAATGCAAAATATTTGAATATTTTTTTGTGCTTTAAAATTTAAAGATTACATGCATGTTTCAACTTGCACTACTGATAAAAAAATTTGGGATAAATTATGTATTACTTATGAAGGAACTAAAGAAGTCAAGCAATCTTGTTTAAATATTGTTTTGCATGATTACGAACTCTTTCGTATGAAACCATCTGAATAAATTTCTGAAATTTATACAAGGTTTACTCAAATTTTAACTTCTTTGCATGCCTTAGGAAGAGAACTCACTAACTATGAATAGATGAATAAAATTTTGAGATGCTTGCCTTCCTCTTTTGATGCTAAAATCATCACAATTACTGAATTCAAAGATTTGAACACTTATTCAATTGATAACTTACTTGGATCACTCATTGTTTACGAGTAAGGAGTGAATCAAAGAAATCTGGATATAGGTGAGAAAATGAGAAAACTATAGTACTGAAGGCCAATGAAATAAATTTAAATTCTTTCAGGTCTGAAAGAGATGAAGTTTCCTTCATCACTAAGCAGTTCAAAAACTTTATGAGGAAAAGCCACAAGCATCATTAAAGTTGGAAAAGAGGTAAGGATAACAAAAATTTTAAAGGTTCCTCTGATGTTGTTTATTTTGAATGCAGGAAGCCTGGGCATGTCAAAGCTTATTGTCCTACACTTAAGGATCACTCAAGCAAATAAAATAGTGAGGAGAAACCTAAGGTCATAAAGGATATGAAGTGAGTCCAAAAGGCATTTTGGGTGGAATCTGCATCTGACTCCTCTGAGACTGAGGCAGAGGAAGAAACCACAAACTTGTGCTTAATTACAGATGATCATCTTGGTCAAAGTGACCAAGAAGAGGTATGTGAACTAACCTATAACCAATTACTTAAAATATGCAAGAAAATTCATGCATCATATAAAAAACTTAAGAAAACTTATGCTAGTTTGAAATTGGAGTTTTTGAATTTACAAAAAGAGCTTGAAATTTTGAGTAAAGATCACCTCCAAATTGATAGCAATCACATGTCTCTACTTGATGATTTAAATATAAGCATTATGAATTAATTGTTGAGCATGATTCTTTGAAAGCTTCCTACACCTCGCTTGAATCTGATTTTAAACCTTATACTAAAGAATATGAGCATAAAAAGTACTGTTTGGATGTTGATTTAGAAAATGCTAACTTGAGGTTTAAAGTAAAATTGAATATACTTGAGAGAAATTTGAATACATTAATACCTTATTTAAAGCCAAAATCTAGGAAGATGCATTATAACCTGAACCGATTAAGAAATCCTTTTCATGGTATTAGATATTTTTCATGTGGCATGTTAGGACACATAGCACACAGTTGCACCATTCACCGTAGTACACAATGGGTTTGGAGACCAAAACTGCATGTTTCACAGCATAACATAAATGCATTACATTCTTCTTTTCATAAGGAGGGACCCAAACCTGTTTGGGTTCCTAAATCTGACAGTTGATGATTTTTATAGGTGTGCTCTCACCAAAGACCTCGTGAGAGCTTGAACAGCGGAGGCTCGTGGCTCATAATTGCTTAAACTTGTTGCTTAATAAGTTCTGGATTGCGTATTCTGTTGATTATTATTATTGTCTATCTTTTGTTTTTGTTTTAGCTTTTCATTTTTTTTTACTTTGGCTTTCTTCTTCTTTATGATATTTTTTTCTAGTTTTTTTTTTAAATTTATAGCCAATGTTTAACATCTCTAAATCGGTTAATGGGAGAAACACCGTTGATGGTTTTCCCTCCCTCCAACTTCTTTTAGTGGTATAATTTTCTTTTCTAAACAAAAGTCTATCTCAAATTAACAACTGGATTTTGAAATTAAGATCTTTTCTATCTTGCTACAATAATCTACCTTATATATATAATATTCAAAGTTTTTATATATCTTTCAAGTTAATTGAAATATTGCCATTGCATTTATCATATAATTACTAAGTTTGCTTTATGGTCTATTCTTCCTTATATTAGAGAGTGAGTTTTTCTTCTCTAATATCTAAAAGATCTACTTACAACTAAAAATATTTAATAATTTTTGAAAAGGGATCTAGCTTGTAAAAATAAAAAAATAAAAGGGCCAATGACGCCAAAGACAAAAAGATGCGCAATGACGCCAAATTGAAAAATATACACAAAGTGCACCATTCAAACTGACAAGAGGCATAAAATGAGCCTGCAAAAATACGCTTACTTCTCTTTCAAACTTTTAAAATTTCAGAAGAATTGATGGGTTACCTGATATTTTCAAATGCTTGATTTCAAATTTCATGATTGTGACAAATTACTTTGGTATATTATTTTATAATATATTTTATCTAGAACCAAGTTTTGAACAGATCTTTCTTTCTTACCCAATTAGTTTGTTCTGAGTTAGGTCCTTTGTTTTCAAAAGATGATTTTTGCCCTGAAAGAAGTCTGAGCTAGGGTTAAGAGGATCAGATATTCTACCATTTTAAGATTTCAATATTGTTAACTCATTGGTCTTACAAATCTTTAAAATTTAATTACTTGGAGCATCGGCCCGGACGATCCACCTATTTGGCCTGACAAAAACATGTGACACATGATTTAAACATTTTAAATTCAGCCGGTATGATCCATAATTGGACATCGTCCTGGATGATCCACCGAATCAGCCTTGTCAATCTGCTTTTTCAATAATTGTTCGGCTTGACTCCTCAGGACGATCACCTATGTTTAATCGTCCTGGGCGATATCTAATCGACTCGAATGATCGGACTGCCTTTTTGACTAATCAGCTTGTACGCAATTATTGAACTATATCGGCCTAGATGATCCTATGATCGGCCTAGTCGATTTAGCTAATTATTTATAAATCGAGCCCTTCCAGCCATTTTCTTCACACCAAATTCTTCTCTTAGCTTCCTGATCTCTATTTTCTTGCTATTTCATGAAAATGTCCAGAGGAAAGCGCTCTCGTCACCCATCTAGAAGTTCATCGAGGGCCACTCTGGACCATCATTTCTTGGAGGTGGATGATCAAGCCGCCTAGCAGTGCTACAAGGAGGTTGGAATAACAGTCTCCCGGATAGTCAATCCATTTTTTCTCTCTTATTCGGTACTAGACTTATTTGCCCATACCTCCTTGCACTTTCTTCTGACTCTTGTTATCCCATTCAATTCTGAATTGCTCTATGAGTTCTTTGCAAGTCTTCGTATTAATTCTGCTTTTACCTCTATTGCTTCATATATGAATTGACGCCCTGTCGAGATCATATATCAGGATTGTATGGAGATTTTGCAGCTTTCCACCACAGGGGATAAACTTCACACCCTGTATTTTGATCCTGGTTTTGATTGGGCTACGGCCAATCATTTCCTTCATAATTCTAATGCTAATTTTCACATGGGCGAGACTAGCACCTTACTCAAGGATGCTAGGACCATCTAGCATGTCCTTCGCATTTTGATAATTCTTAAGGCTGGTGATCGTGTTCACATCATTCCCTTTCTTTCACTCATCACCTTTTATATTTTAGCAAATCATGAATTCAATGCTACCGACCTGATCTTTCGCTACATCGACGATCTTACTACCATTCGGGATCCAGGTCATAGGAGGAAACAAAATCTAGCCCTAGGACATATCATTTCTTATGTCCTAGAATTAAAGTATAATTTCCAATATTCTGCTCCACCAAACCTCCAACCTGCTTTCTACTATAATATTTCCTTCCAAACTCTTCACAGTACTTATCTCCACCTAGGGGACGGGAAAGCTCAGGCAGGAGAAGAGGAGGCTCCTGCACCTATTTCGCTCCACCAGCACTCTCAGCTGGACCAGTTGGTGGAGCACTTTGACCAATGGGAGGCCCGATTTGACACTTACATTGCTACACAGGAGCAACAATATGCTGTGGACATAGCCTGCTATGAGCAACACCACGCAGAGAACTTAGCCGTTTTGACTCCTACGTTACTCACCAGCAGCAGCAACATGACCAGGACATAGCCTGGTTTGGTGCATAGTTTGCTACATTGACTAGCTACTTTCAGCAGCCTCCATTACCACCTCCTCCTTCAGATGATCAGGGCCCATCATTTCTCTAGTTTTATCTTTTAGTTTGTTTCTATTTTTCTTCTGCTGTTTAGTTTCTGCATTATTTTTTGTTTTTCTCCTCCTTTTTGAGATGTCAAAAGGGGGAGTAATATGTTTGTACTTGTACTATTCTATTCTGATATTTGATGTTCTCTATGTTTGCACTGCTTCCAGTACACTGTTGTCTTAACTATTTAGAATTGTTCATTATGTGTTTGCCATCATCAAAAAGGGGATATTGTTGCAAATCTGTTTTCATGAATTATGATTTTGATGATAGCAAATACTCTTATTTTTTCTACGACTGTCTTGCCTACTAAAATTTCAGGTACACTTTTCCTTTTATTGAGTCCATTATGTGGCTTCTAAAAGTAACCTTGCACACACACACCTTGGGAGAATTTTTGACTATTTCTTAGAGTTTACTATTTTTAGTAACATCGGTCAGGACGAATATTTATATCAGCCTGGACGATCGGTTTAAAATTAAAAACCCTAGCCAGCGCATCATGGTTAAGGCAGTCGTCATTAAGCATACCATCTTGGATGATATTCTATCGGTCGGGACAATTGGATCAAATAAAAAAGAATCAACTACCATGATCAATTTATGTATTCTTTATTTTAGGATATCTTCCAGGATGATATCCTATCAGCTTGAATGATGCAGTAATATTATGCCTAAATTAATCTGGTAATTAAGGAAAGAAATTAAGGCTGATTACACGATCATATCTGCCGGGCCGATCGCAGGATCGGCCGGGACGATGTCGTGGATGATTGACATCGGCCTACTTCTATTCAAGACGATGTTCAGGATGATTTTCCTAGGATTTGAACTAATCAGCCAGGATGATTTGCTATCATCCTGGATGATGTGACCAAAATTACTCTAATTATCCCAAATCGACCGGGCTGATTGAGCAAAATTTATGCTGATCGGCCAGGCCGATAACCCTATCGGTTTGGATGATAAAGTATATTTGTATAAAATAAGAGCTATTCCAAAGCTCTTCTATTTAGGATCTTTTGATCTACCCTAGAGGATATCTTTTGTTACTGTCTTGACCTGAGAAAGCCTAGAGGAGAGGGAGAGAGAGAGAGAGAGAGAGAGAGAGAGGATTTTGTGACAAGTAGAATGTGAGGGAGTTTCATAAGGGTTGCTCCAAGCATTGTTCCACTTCTTCTTCTTCCAATAGAGACTCTTGTCCTTGGAGGGTTAAGAGAGGTCTTCTTCAGCAATCGATCAAGGTTCTCTGCCTACTTCAGGAGGAAACAAAAAAAGTTAGGTTCTCTTCCTGCTTCAAGAGGAAGCAAAAGGAGTTGGGTTCTCTGCCTCACCGGGGTCGGCAAAAAAGAGTTTTTTGTGAGGTCTTATGTGCCTTGCTGTGAGAGAAAAAGGAGAGTCACTGTGTTTTGTGCAATACCCAGAGGGCGCCTCTGGGGTGTGGACGTAGGTCGAGTTGACTAAACCACTATAAATTTTTGTGTTCTTTTACTACTGCTTTCTGCATTTATTCTTCCGTGCTTTGATTTTCATTGTGGTGATTTTGGTTTGAGTTTTGTGATTGTGTTTTGATCTAAATAATTTTTAAAATACTAATTAACCCACCTCTTGGTTAACCTTGGACTAGTTCATAAGGGCTTAACATCCCCAACGAACTTTCAAATCGAAGGTAGCAAAATAACCAACAGGACTGCATTATCTCCAAGAATCTTCAAGAATCCATATGAAACCAGTTCTTCTAAATAGAAAGATCCACCTTTATAATCCAAACACCAATACAACAACCATCTCATAACCATAAAACGATCACACACAAAGAACACAATCAAACCAAATCTGGAATCAAGAATAGCCATAAACCAGAGCAAACCCGAACTCCAATTATCGCACATAATAATAAATTTTAGCCAAGTAGAAAATTCATTACAAGAATTATTGTAGGCAAAGACGAGCCAATAAAAAAACTCCTCCAAAAACATCTTCAGATTTGTAGTCTCGCCAAAATCAATCAAGAATCTAATACTAGTAGAATAAATACAACCCAAACAATTGAAAGACAAACCGAGCCGACGGAGATCCGTTGACATGCAAAACTCTGCAAAAATTGACTTCAAATCAGTAGATACACCAAAATCATTGGTCCAATGGACAACCTCTGCCGGACAAATCTTCATCAAAATCGTATCTCTACACAAATTGCCTTTAGCCAATCAAAAACTTGATCCTCCAAAGTTGCACCAAGGAACTCCGGCGTGTTGAGTCCAGTAATTAGGTTGTTAAGCCTAAGTAAATGTCCCACGGCTACCAAGAGGGGGGTGAATTGGTAGTTTAAAAAATTTTAAACCCTCTTAATGATTAAGTTAAACCGAAATAAAATTTTCTTTTAAAGTTTGTAGAAAAATGTTTTTCAACCATAGAGTTGTTAAAACTGAAATTTAAAGTGCGGAAACGTAAAAACAATAAAGTAAAATGACACCAGATTTATAGTGGTTCGGTTTATAACCAGACCTACATCCACTCCTCAGAGGCACCCTCTGAGTATTGCACTAAAACCAATAGTGACTCTCCTTTAGCACCCACAGCAAGGCGGAGAAGCCTTTACAACACACTCTTTTCATCACTACCCCGGTGCAGCAGAGAACCGTCGTCCTTTTACACAATCCATAGTGCTGGCAGAGAACCGTTGTCATTTTGCACTCTCCTAGTGTGGGCAGAGAACCCTACAGCTGTTCACACTCTCCAAGTGTAGGCAGAGAACCTTTCCGCTGTTCACACTCTCCAAGTGTAGGCAGAGAACCTTTCGGCTGTTCACACTCTCCAAGTGTCGGCAGAGAACCGGATCTCCTTGACTGATCTTCTCACAAGAATCTAGAAGGAAGAAGGAAAAGAGTGAATAAATCCAATTTCACAAGTAGAGACTCTTACCTTTGTAATCCAAGTGAAGCCTTCTCGCTCCAGTGGTAGGAATCCTCCTTTGAATGCTCTCTTCCACTCTCTCCTTGGCTATTCTCTCAAGAGGCACGAAGATCAAATGACAAAGAGATTGGGTGGCAGTCTAATTTGGACTATTTATATAAAAGACAAGAAAAACCGTCCAAAAACTGCAAGTTTCCAATTCTGTACGCAGTGGATCGTCCTGTACAATCATGGATCGTCCGGGACGATTTTACTTAAACGATCAGAAACGACCCTATTTGAATATGTGTACGAAATGAATTCGTACAGATGATCGTCCTGTACGAACTAGGTTCGTCCAGTACAAATGGTTATTACTAGGTCGGTTCTAGAAACTGCTGAAAACTGTTCTAAGTCGGTTAATCGTTTGGACGAGAATATGTTCGTCTGGACGAAAATTTTCCAGAGACCCGATCGTCCTGGACGATTATTTATTTCGTCTGGACGAAAATATTTCAGAGGACCAATCGCCACGGACGTTAATTTATTTTCGTATGGACGAAAATTTTCCAGAGACCAGATCGTCCTGGACGATATTTAATTTCGTCTGGACAAAAATTTTCCAGAGCACCGGTCGCCTCGTACGATTATAAAATTCGTCTGGACGAAAATTTTACAGAGAACCAATCGTCTGGTACGATAATTATTTTCGTCCTGGACGAATAGGACTTAGAAAATTTTTTTAGAGCAAGTTCCTATTTGTTCCATGGGCTCTATAGGAGATAACTAACGGATCGTCCAGTACGATAAAATATCGTCCCGTACGATTAGTATAAAATTTTATGATCTCCTTATGTGTGTGTAAGTTTTTTATTCACTCAATTACAATCACTCCCTTTCAAAATTAATTCAAAGAACAAAATGCAAACTTCAAATTAACAAAATATCTCATGTTGAATTTGATTTGAAGTTATCGTAGTCTGGAGTCTGATTTTCCTGAAATGTTAGTACACACAAGAGCAAATGCAAATCTTCTAAAATTGTTAGGAGATAACTACACATTTGAACAATAATGTTTGGAATCATCAAAACTACATAAGTTGCAAAAATATAAATCATTCAAATAGCAACTATTCTAACACGGCGGTTATACCAGGCTGACGGAGAACCACCAAATGCCAAAGAACTGCCAAAATTGCCAAGAACGCCTTCTCCGCCAAGATCGTCTTCTCCGCTCCGCTACTTGCATTACTTAGTGGCTTATAAATTATCAATTATAACATGTAAGTTGACAAAATCAATAATTATTTCATTTACTCTATTATGATTTATATGTTGTGAAATTATTTGTAATTTATAGGATGTAATTTCACTCACATGCTTTCTCAAGTATTAAATCGGTAGGTGATAGGTTGTAGTAGATAAACTCACTCCAAATGAACCCTAATAATAAAACATTGCTTAAGGGTCACTAGCCCCAATTTGGCACAGCAACCTAATAAGAGTTGGTTCTCAAAGAAATATCTATAGTTCACACTAATAATTCAAATTAGAAATTTCCCTTCTTGCACAAAAGTACCCTATAAGCCAATGGCGCACTACAGGAAAAACCCTGAAAACCGGCGGTTTTTTCCGGCGGTTAGTGTAGATTTACCGGCGGTTTTTAACTTTACCGGCGGTCTAACGGCGGTTTGTTAACCGCCGGTAAAAACGGCGTAGGAAACCATTTCCGACGGCTTTTTACCGGCGGTTTATTTTTGCGGCGGTTTGCCGGCGGCCAATACCGCCGGTGACCACCGGAATTTTAACCGTCGGTCTTCCGGCGGTTAGGCCGCCGGTATTGTAACCGCCGGAAAACCGTCGGTCAAATTACCGGCGGTTAAACCTGGCGTCGTCTGGTTCATTAGACCGCCGGACGGCGCCGTTAGACCGCCGGTAAGGTACCGGCGGTGGACGGCGGTTATAGCTGTCGGTATTACCGACGGTTTAAACCGTCGGGCGTCCATCATATCACCGCCGGCGGCCGTCGGTAAGCCGTCGGTACGTACCGGCGGTTTAATAATATAACCGGCGGCTTTATCTTGTCCGTCCGGTATCGTAGTTTCCGGCGGCTAAACCGCCGGTTAGCCGTCGGAAACCTGTAGCACCTGAAAAAAAAATTGACAGCATCCCCTCTATTTGAGGGAGGTTCACCCTAAAGTCTAAACCTGCAGAAAAAACAATATATGTTGGGCAACACGCCACTATATTCATCACAGTCCAGAAAATACAAACAAAATCAAAAATTCATCATAACATTACAATCACAAATTCACAAGATAGTTCATGATAATGTTACAATCACAAGTTCAGAAGTTCCCAAGTTCTAATTAATACATTCATCAAACATAATAAACATCTAATCATCATCGGTATCCTCACTATCTGCAGATGGCTGCTCCTGTTGGTCCTTCTTCCTTTATTTTCCAGCTGTGTAGGATTGCAACTGTGCTTGCATTTCATTCTGAGCCTTCCTCATTTCTTCAATCTCTCTAGCTTGAACCCTTTTCATCTCTTCAATCTCTCTAGTAAGTGCTGCAACCCTCTCACTTACAGATTCTTCAGCTCCACTTGGATCATGAAATGCAGAGGTGTATGAACTGCCCTCAATAGCAAAATCCTGTGAACCCATGCATATACCCTCCCCCTCTGTCTTCCACCAACAACTTCTGATCATGTCTGATACTCAGAAATATGGGCCGATCCAGAAGATGATCCCTCGCCAGTGGACTGCCGACTTTCTCTAGCTCGTAAGAAATCATCCTGCGAGTTACAAATAGTTTTATTAAAATAAATTTTTATTCTAAAAATCCAAAAAATTTTACTCACATGAGCCTTCTTAGACTTCTCATCAACCCATGGTCAGCTTGATGTTGATGAGTTCTTGTATGCAGCTCCAATGGTGTTGGCTCCCGACCCAGGTGCTCTTTCTGCAAATTTGATGCTTAGTTATACTAACATAAATATATGTAATAAACCAATTCAAAACACTTACCAGTCGCCGCATATGTTCTGTATGAGGTACAGATCCACCAGTATGAAGAGAGCTTCCTAAACCGCCGCTGTCAGAGGCTCTGTTCTGTTTATTCTGCTCTCTCATTTTTATAAACTCCGGGGTAGCCCAAGCACTACTCAAATCTGCCCAAACGCCCTCTCCAATCCAATTAGGCCTCTGCCCGGACTTTCTAATGTCCGTGAACATGTCTCTGAGACGGGTCGCTCCTCTCCTCTCAAAATTTGATCTGATCCTCGTGCTGTACTCAGGCAACCATCTAAATTCTTTCTGTACAAATTTAGATAATATCAAAAAGATTAGTACAAATTAAATCATATATTTCAAATCATACCAAAAAAACATACCTGAAATTCTCCAAACCACATATCTCTAACTGGCTTTGGGATCTTCTTCCAGGATAAGTAAGGAGCATCATACTTATTCTTTATTATATCCCGGATCATATGTATAGGTGGCCTTGAAGGATTGAAGCTGCAAATGACTTTGTTTATCAATAACATGTAATATATCAAAATAAAAACAACTGAATAACTTAAATTGAACTTATTTATCGCCGTCAGGCTCGATGTATTGACGCTTATCTGTTGCTGTTGCAGGATCGGTAGCGCCAACCTCTGGTGGTCGTGATGATCCACCCTGTTCATGCTGCACCGGATAGGGGTAGTAATATGGGTAAGGGTAAGGAGGGTGAGGACCAGTGGATGGACCAGCAGCCTGTGATGATGGTGGGGGGTAATATGGATAGAATGGAGAAGCATGTGTCTGATCTGGAGAGGGGAAGCGAGGACTCGTCGAGCTGGGAGGGAAGTGGCCAGGGAAGTATGGAGGTACAACAAGAGGTGGATCTAACTGTCCCTGACCCTGCTCTGGTGAAGGCTGCTGGCTCCTAGCAGGTGGTGGCGGTGGTGGTGTAGGTAGATCTGGTGGAACTGAAGGCCCCTCACCTACCTCAGTCTGCGTGGGTACTCTGCTAGTCGTAATCTTCTTCTGGCGGAACTTTGAGGCAAATGATTTACGAGGAGGATCGTCGCCTGAAGCCATCTGCAATATTAAAAAAAATAATTGAGAAACAATTAATAAAATAGTTAATAAAGCAGTTAATAAAGCAGTTAATGAAGCAGTTAATTAAGCAGGTAATGAATTACGAGAAGCAGTTAATACATACGTTAATGAAGCAGTTAATAAAAGACAAGGTGGCAAAATACAATATCATTACTAAGCAGTAATAAAAATTACAAAACATTTAAATTCTACAATTCTGAATTACAGAAACTAATCAGAATCATCAAAACTATTTTCATCACTCTCAAGAGTATCTTCACTTTCATCCTGGTTCTCTTCTTCTTCTGAACTAGTTGAACTATTGACATCTTCTAACTCCATTTCAATAGTAGAGGTTGTAGTTGGCATATCCTCAATTTCAACAGGCATATAACTTGACATCTCATCCTCTTGATGTGCAGTTGCTACAATGTATTGTTGATCAATTATTCCCCGTGCTTTTGTTTTTATGACAGATAGCCAATCTTGTTTGTCTCTGCGACCACTGGGATATTTGCTGAAATAAACTTGCATAGCTTGGCTTGCTAACACAAATGGATCAAACTTTCCGTATCTTCTACTATGTTTAACATCTACAAAACCATACACAGGATGAACCCTTATGCCTCTATTTTGAACTGGATCATACCACTGACAGTTAAATAAGCATACAAAGTTCTCATCTTCGCCTGGGTATTCCAAGTCAAGGACCTCATTCAAAATACCATAATAATCACACTCATCTTCTTCATGAGTGTTTCCTCTAACACATACTCCACAATTTTCAGTTTTTCTTCCTTCACTCCACGATTTGGTATGAAATCTGAACCCATTCACTATATATATTGGCCAAGTTTTTACTTTTCGCATTGGACCCCATGCTAATGCTTGCAAACCTTTATCGAAACATTTGTTATCAGGATTTTGTACCTAAAAATATTTTCAAATTTTAGTATTTTTGATAATAAATAAGATTTAAATTTATAAAAAAATGTACTCACATATGATCTGAACCAAGTTGGAAATTCATTTGCAACAGCTTGCTCAATTTCCCTTGAATCTGTCAAAGGCAAATTGCTTACGAAATACCTGGTGACAAATAATGCATAAGTATTTTAAATAAACATTACTAATTTATTATTAACATTATGTTAGAACTTACTCTAAGATTGGCTCAACTTCTTCACAATTCAGTAGTACATACAAATTCGCTGTATTTATTTCTAAATCGTTGAGATATCTTTCAACACATTTGCCACTAGGCTTTCCTTGCCTTCTAAATACTGTTAGTGTAGCATGTGATTGTTCTTCTACATCGAAGTCCATGTTACGACCCATTTTTATTCTTGTACTCCTTACATGTGGCTCGAAATAGTAGGAGCAAAAGTGAGTTGTTTCTTGAGATAAATATGCTTCACATATCGATCCTTCAGGTCGTGCTTTATTCTTAACATATTTCTTCAACTTGTTCAGATATCTATTAATCAAATAAAAATATGTTATCTTAACTGATTCAAAAATATTGAGTAATTAATAAAAATCTTAACACATTTACCTTTCGAAAGGATACATCCAACGATATTGTACAGGTCCACCAACTCTAGCTTCATAAGGTAGATGGACTGGAAGATGTTCCATAGAATCAAAAAAACCCGGGGGAAATATCTTCTCTAACTTGCATAGGATGATTGGTATGTTATCCTCGTACCTCCGTAAAGCATTTTCACTTAGTTCAGATGAACATAAATCTTTGAAGAAAATGCTAAGCTCAATCAACGGATTTGATATGTAATCGGGTAACATACTGACTATGATCGGCAGAAGAACCTCCATAATTATGTGACAATCATGACTTTTGAGTCCAAATAACCTTGCAGATTTCAAGTCAACACATCGGCTTATATTTGATCCATAACCATCCAGCATTTTTAAACCTTTAAACTACTGACATATCATTCTTTTTTGCTCTAACGTGAAAGAGTAAAGAGCTTTGGGCTTCATTAGTTTACCGTCAGTTGTTGTTACCAACTCCTAATTTTTTCGCCGACAAAACTCTTTAATGTCCATCCTTGCTTTGACATTATCTTTACTCTTGCCTTTAACATCCATAATTGTATTAAAAATATTATCCAGAAAGTTCTTCTCAATGTGCATAACATCCAAGTTATGTCTTATCAAATTAGTTCTCCAATAAGGTAATGTCCAAAAAATACTTTTTTTAATCCAATTATGTTGAACACCATAACCCAGAAATTTAGATTCTGATAGCATTGGATAATCAATAATTGTTGGAATGTTGGATAGTCTCTGTAGTATCTCATCACCACTTAATCTGGGTGGAGGAGGTGATCGCTCAATTCTGTTTTTAACAAATGCTTCTTTATTTCTTCAGAACTGATGATTAGCATTTAGAAACATACGATGACAATCAAACCAAGTATTTTTCCCTCCATGTTTTAATGTGAAAGCTTTACTGTTCTCCATGCAGTAAGGACATGCTAATTTCCCTGCTGTGCTCCAACCAGACAACATACCATAAGCTGGAAAATCACCGATAGTCCACAGCAAAGCAGCTCGAAGGAGAAAATTTTGTTTTATTGATATGTCATATGTGAGCACTCCTTCTTCCCATAATAATTTGAGGTCATCAATTAATGGTTGCAAATAGATATCAATCTTTGCCTTCGGATTATGTGGTCCAAGTATAATCAGAGTTAAGAACATGAATAGAGTAGTCATACACATCTCTGGTGGCAAGTTGTATGGTGTTAATATAATCGGCCAACAAGAATACGGTGTAGCTGTTTGACTATAAGGAGTAAAACCATCAGTACATAATCTCAATCTTATGTTGCGGGGTTCAGCAGCAAATGAAGGATGCACTCGATCAAAATGTTTTCACGCTTCAGCATCTGATGGATGAGAAAGAACATCACTTTTTGCTATTTTCTCCTTATGCCATCTCATATGGTCTGCTGAACTCATTGATGCATAGAGCCGCTGAAGTCTTGGAATGATTGGTAAATAAAACAAACGGGAATATGGCACATCTTTCTTTGGACGACGTTGTTTTCCCGAGTTCTGCTTAAAACGAGGAGCATTGTAGCTGCGACAAATAACTTTTGCTGCATCATCCTTATAGTATAACATACATCCATTGATACAACAATCAATCTTTGTAGCAGTGAGACCCAGCTTGGATACTAATTTCTTTGTTCGGTACAAGTCTGAGGGAATTATATTGTCAGCCGGATTAGTTTCCTTCATAAGACCAATAACGTCATTAAAACACTCACGGGGAATATTATACTCAGTTTTAATACTTAGCATCCTCACTACAATGGATAATTCTGAATGCGTACTGCAACCTTCCCAAATTGGCTTTTGAGCTGAATGTAATAACTCAAAGAATTTTTGTGTCTCTGCATTTGGTGGCTCTTCCACATTAGACCTTAAATTATGACCTGCTACATCAAAAATAAGGTCTTTATAGGGTCTACTCATTTGATCTTCATCAAATGTTTCATAAGTTGTAGATGAACCAGCATGAGCATCTCTATGTGGCTCGTACTCGCCATGTGATGTCCAAATCCAATAGTTTGGAAGAAATCCCCTACGATATAAATCAAGTTTCACATCATCGGGCTTTAGGAATGCTAGATTTTTATGCTTCGAACACGGACATCTAAACATTTTATCAAGCTGAAAGGAAGGCAGTTGAGATGCAACTTGAATGAAAGTTTCAACTCCCTGTATAAATTCAACTGTCAATCCTTTTCGAGCCGGCAACAATCTGTTATACATCCAATATCTCTCTTCTTGGATAGTCATTTGCACGTTGAAGTAAACGTACCCTACATGTTGGAGGCATAAACAATCTGTTATATGTTCACCATCTCAAAGCAATCGAATTTTAATAAGGCCATCTCAAAACAAAATTTTCAAAGGATAATTTTATCTAAATATTGGCTCAAATGTTCAATTACTTGAAAAAGAAAAACTTCTATTGTGCTATTTTAAAAATGATATCACTTTGTTATGATCCTTACGCCTGCTTGCTTATCTCTTTTAGAGGTTTCTAAAATAAGTTACAACATATGGCGTGTTGAATTATTAATTTTTTAAGTAGAAGCCAAACTCCACATCAATTAATCAATTGAAAATTAAATAATGAAACGCTTGTCTTTATTTCCTTTTCTTCCCCGTTACTGAACTCTTGAATCCATTAATACATATCTTATCTTCTGGACATCCTATCAATTATATACATAAGCATAATCAAATTATTATCAATTAGAACACAATTCAAGAATATGACTTTGATTGTACTTTGGAGTACATATTAAGTATCAAGATAAAAATAATAAAATACAGAGATCACAGGAACTCGCCCTTCCCAGGGTAAGTGTCGTCATCCCCCACACATCCAAGTCTAATTATAGAAAAACTCCTACCTAGGGAGCCCTGATCCGCTTTATCCACCATAACCGATTGATCCTACTTAGACTTCGTTCAGGACAACTATTTTGCTGCTTTCTAAAACAACGTCTTTCCAGTACAAAAATGTCTTCAATTAGAAAGTTTTTAACCAGAAAACCATTTTACAAAGCCTTAGTTCATCTTCTTTGCTTGATATAATCCAACCGAAATAGGAAAATACTTGATCAAATAACCATGTATTTGAACACAAGTAATAGCTCCTACATACATATCAATAATGATTTTAATATAAGCATTATTAACTCCTTCCTTCTTAAGAACCCTCCATAGCACTTCTCTTGGAATATTAAGATATATTTTCTCTAAATAGATAAATATCATATATAGATCCTCCTTATTCTCATTATATTTCTCCATAAAATCTCTCAAAAAATGTATGACTTCCATTGCATCACAACCAAGCATTAATCCAAATTGATTTTGAGAAACATTAGTATCACACCTAAACCTATGCACCATAACTCTCTCCCACATTTTTAAAGTATAAAACATTAACTAACAAGATAATATCATCAAATAATCAAAGAAAAACCATAAAAAATAACCTTAAAAGAGAAATCGGTTTGTTTGGGGTCGGAATCGGTCGGCGGTCGGGCGTCGGAGAAAACTCGTCGGCGGCGGTCGGACAGGGGACGGCGACGGTCGGACTGGGGTCGGCGGCGGTCGGAATGGGGTCGGCGGTCGGAGTTCCTTCGTCGGGGGCTGATCGGACGAGCGGAGGAGACGATAGAGCGAGCGACCGAGAGAGAGAAGGAAAGAGTGAAAATGAAATGAGCGGGGCGAGGGGGCTCGTATTAGGGCTTTTACCGGCGATTTTCTGGCGGTCTAGACCGCCGGACAAAAATCACTTATCACCGGCGGTTTAGACCGCCTGATAACCGCCGGTTAATGTTGATAGCCGGCGGTTTACCGGCGGTTTATAAACCGTCGGTAATATCCGACGGTGTATCGTAGCTAAGCCGCCGATTTGATCGTCAATACAGTCCGACGGCTTAACCGCCGGCGGAGCCGTCGGTAATACCGACGGTCTATAAACCGCCGGACCGCCGGTATTTGCCATTTTTCCTGTAGTGGCGATTTCCTCATGCTGAGAGTCATCAACTAAATCCATGATCTTAACCTCAAGGTATGATCTACCTAGGAAGATTATCACCTCATTGCACTAAGTCGCTCATGAAGTCTAGACTTGCAAATAAAGCTTCTCAAAGAAATATCTACAGTTCACATGGATCATTCAAATTATAACTTTTCCTTCTTACACGAAAAGACCCTATAAACCAATTGTGATTGCCTTAGGCTGAGAGTCATAAACTAAATCCATTTCTTAACATCAAGGTATGATATTCCTAAGATGATTATCACCTCATTACACTAAGTCACTCATAAAGTCCACTAGCCTTGCAAATTAAGCAATACGCCCCCCCCCCCCCCCACATCAAAAACTTCTAATGACTCCATCTAAGAGGTCACTAATGCCCCAAAGGATTCATCAATAATAGCCCTCTAAGTTCAATCCTATTAACAAACTCGCCTTCGCCCACACGCTTACGAGTTCTCGGCACATGGGGACACACCTTGAGGCTGAGTGGTTAGAATAAAAAGTAGTATCCATCCATAATACCTACCCGTGTATGATACATATCTAGGATTGTCTGTATTAGGGATTATTTAATATTATACTTTTTATTCATTTTGATGTGGCCTTCCCTATAACCCTCATATCACTTTAAAAAATGGTGAAGAGGCATATTTTGATTCTTTTGTTGCTTTCTAAAGATGAGAGAGATAATAAAATAATCCCTCTAAAAATTTTATTATTCTTTCCATACAATAACTTTTTGGTTCCTATCCTACTTACCTTCCTTACTAGTATGGTCGGGTCTCACCCATAAATAAATATAGATTAAATATCCTAAAAGATATGTTAAGTATGAATCAATGAGATCGACTATAATATAAGTCTAGCTTGATAAGCAGCTCTTAATATGCACTATAAAGCTTAGTTGAATTATAAATTGAGCTGAGTTTGAATAATATGTAATTATATTATTTTTTCTTTGGAAAGATTTAAAAAAATTGAAATTATAATTTCTTTGAGAAAATTTGAATTTTATAATTTCATTTTTGAAGTCGAATACATCATTCACAATGATATATTGCCTCGAAAGGTGAAAATATTATTCTCTAATGGGTTTATATACAAGATTGTAAACTTCATCCTAATTATCATATTCCAATTCAAGAATGAACTACATACAACCCCGAAGGGTCAAAATGATGTTCGAATGAGTATTTAGATAAGATATTCTAGACGTAATATCATTAATTTCATATTCAAAGTCATGATAATAAATGATATATCTTCCCAAGGAAAGAAAATATAATCTATTATCAATAATTTGAATATGACGATAATGGTTGTCTTTGATTTTGATTTTTCTAACAAGAATTAATTAATTTTAAAATTAATATGGGTTCTTTAAATCTCCTACGAAAGCAAGTCTTCATAGTTAATTACATCGTAAAAATTTTAAGTTTCGTATGAATAATCTTGATTAAAATAATGGTAGGAATTTCATTTAGGATTTTTAAAGGGTGATATGAAAAAGTGAGGTAGGAATTTAAAAAGAGATTGGAGAAAATTTTGAAAACTTATTTTTAGAGGCCAATGGAAGAATGGCAGGTGGTGTCTTCATTTTTTCTACATTGCAAACTTTAAACTTAGGCCATTAGCAAGCCTAAGTTTACTTCTTAGGTCCGTTTATATTTCTACATTGGCCTATATATTTTATTTAGTTATGACTAAAAATATTTTGTCCTTAAAGAGCCTAATTGCATCCATGTTAAAATAAAATCGGCATGGAAGAAAGAACCCTAAAAGGATTTACAAAACTTCTAAGGCATGAAAAATGAACATAGCAATCAATTCACATCATCAAAATATATCAAATGAATGTAAGAAAGGCCATCTAGAAAGTGCCACTTAATTATAACATAGGATCTACAGAAATTAAAAGTGGCCGAGAACCACTAACAATTAGGCATATTCATAAGATCACTACTCCCAATGGTTATGTTATTAACAATCCTTATTTGGTTCATGCTTCTGGTATTCAATATTTTGAAAATGTCTTCAATAAAGATTTTTATCCTAATTTAAAGGTTGATTTCTCTTTTATTCCATTGGTTATTACTGAAGAAAATACCATCTCCTTAACTAAGGCTCCTTTTAAAGAGGAAGTTTGGCAAATAATGAAATGTATGAATTCTGACTCGATGACTGGTATGGATGGTTTCACCACCAAGTTTTTTTAGAAATTGTGGACCATTATTAAAGATAACCTTATTAACACTATTAAGGATTTCTTTTTGGACAATTCGATCCCTAAATTTTTTACTTCTATGTCTATTGCTTTAATTATGAAGTCTAATGCTATTAATTATTGGAATGATTATTGGCCCATCAGTTTATGTACTTTTTCAAATAAACTTATCGCTAAAATCATCATGGGTAGACTTACTTTTATTTTACCTAATATCATTTCTTTAGAGCAAATGGGTTTCGTTAAAGGTAGATCCATATTTGATAATGTTTTGCTTGCCCAAAAATTAGTTCATGATTTGCATGCTAAGCTTTATGGTGGCAATATTATTTTAGAGGTTGACATTGCTAAAGCTTATAACAATCTGAATTGGAACTTTCTTTATACTATTGTAAAGTAATTTGGTTTCAATATGCAATTCATTAATCTGATTAAAAATAGCATTGAGCATTATTTCTTTTCTATTATTATTAATGAAAGACTCATGGCTTTTTCAAATCTTCTCATGGTCTTAGATAGGGAGATCCTCTTTCTCCTACCCTTTTCATTATTGAGATGGAGTACTTATCCAGATGTATGAATAATCTTTTTAGAATTCATCCCAATCTGAATTTTAGAATTATTGGTGCTTTCCTATATCTCATTTGAGCTTTCCTGATGATTTCATTATTTTTTCTAATGGTTTTATTAAAATGCTCCACATTCTATTTAAATTTTTTATCATGTTTCAGCAAGCTAGTGGTTTGATTTTTAACCCCTCAAAGAGTTGCTTTATTCCTACTAAGTCTATTCTTGCTAGAAGAATTACTAGCATTGAAAATAATTTTGGGTTTATTAGGAAGAATTTACTGTTGAAATACTTGGGTACTCCTCTTTACAAAGGTAGAAACCGTTCGCACCTTATTTATGACACTTTCACGAGATCCATAAAAACTTTTGTCTTGGGCTTTAATTTTCTTTCCTTTAGTGGTAGAATTCTGCTTATTAAACATGTATTATGTTCTATTCCCATTTATCTACTCCATACTCTATGTCATACTCTTAATGTGTGTAATAGAATGGAGATTTTGTTTAATAAATTTCTTTGGGGCCCTAAATAAGGTAAACATGTTATTAGGTGGGGTTCTTGGTTTAACATTTTTGGGAAAATTGATGAAGGTAAACTAGGGTTTAAAACTACGACTGAGATGTCTAGAGCTTTTTCTTATAAACCATGGTTTGCTTTTTCGTGAAAAGACTAGTTTGTGGGCCAAATTTATGGCCGCTAAGTACTATGTTTGTAAACATCCCATCAATTATTTTTTAAAGCAAGGTGATTATATTATATGGAAAAGAGTTTGTTCTATTAAATGGGAGGTTAAAGAGGTTATCCAATGGGGTTTGAGTGCTGGCAACATTTTCTTTTGGCAAGATAAATGGATGGGCAATTTCTTTATTGTTAGTCTTCTTAACACTCATTCTACTACTGCTTGCAAAGTGAGGGATTTTATTATTAACAACAATTGGGATATTGATTTGCTTAAAGATCAGGTTCCAGGTTCTATTGTCAGTATTATTCTCAAGTTTCTTATTCATTTACATATACAGGATTATATTTTGTTTAAAATCTCTAATGATGGTAAGTTTGCTACTAAAAGCAAGTTTGGATATTTTTTCGGCAAGCTTATTCGAAAGACTCTCTTTATTTGACTATTTTGCATTCTAGTATCCCTATGTCTTACTCGTTTCTATTATGAAGAATTTTGCATTTTTTTTGCCTCTTGATTCTACATTAATTAAAAAAGGCTTTTACATTATCTCCAAGTGCCAATGATATTATCACATTGAGAATTTGGCCCATGTTTTTATTCATGGGCACATTGCTATGAAAGTTTGGCTTTACTTTGATAGTATGTTTAATGGTCAACCTTCTCTTTATTATAACTCTATCTCTAATCTTCTTAAAGATTGGTCGTTCCTGTTAAGATAGTTGCTATTTGCATGCTTTACATTTTTGCAACATGTATAGTTTTGATGATTCCAAACATTATTGTTCAAATGTGTAGTTATCTCCTAACAATTTTAGAAGATTTGTATTTGCTCTTGTGTGTACTAATATTTTAGAAAATCTAACTCCAGACTATGAAGACTTCAAATCAAAATTCAGCATGAGATACTTTGTGAATTTGAAGCTTGTATTTTTCTTTGAAATAAACTTGAAAGGGAGTGATTGTAATTGAGTGAATAAAAACATGCACACACACATAAGGAGATCATATAAAATTTATATTGATCGTACGGGATGATATCAGTTTGTACGGGACGATCAGACAGTTATCTCCTATTAAGATCACATGGAACGAATAGGAACTGGGCAGAAAATTTTTCTAAGTCCTATTCGTCCAGTACGAAATTAAATATCTTCCAGGATGATCGCCTCTCTGTAAGATTTTCGTCAGGACAAAATTAAATATCGTCTAGGATGATCTGCTCTCTGTAAAATTTTCGTCCAGACGAAATTAAATATCATCTAGGACGATCTGCTCTCTGTAAAATTTTTGTCCAGATGAAATTAAATATCGTCCAGGACGATCTGCTCTCTACAAGAATTTTGTCCAGACGAAATTAAATATCATCCAAGACGATCTGGTCTCTGTAAAAATTTTGTCCGGACGAATCAATTTTTGTCCAGACGATACAACTGACTTAGAACGGTTTTTCTGCAGTTTTTGGAACTGACCTTATAATAACTGTTCATATCGGACGAACTTTGTTCGTACGGGACGATCAGCTTGTATGAAAACATTTCGTACACATATACAAACAGGTTCATTTTAAGGCTTTTAAGTAATATCGTCCAGGACGATCCACGATCGTACGGGATGATCAACTGCATACATAATTGAAAACTTGCAGTTTTTGGGCAGTTTTTCTTGTCTTTTGTATATATAGTCCAAATTAGACTGCCACCCAATCTTTTTGTCATTTGATCTTCGTGCCTCTTGAGAGAATAACCAAGGAGAGAGTGTAAGAGTGCATTCAAAGGAGGATTCCTACCACTGGAGCGTGAAGGCTTCACTTGGAGTTTAAAGGTAAAAATCTCTACTTGTGAATTGGGATTACTTCACTCTTTTCTTTCTTCCTTCTAGATTTCTTGTGAGAAGATCTGTAAAGAAGATCCAGTTCGCTGCCGACACTTGGAGAGTGTGAACAGCCGAAGGGTTCGCTGCCGACACTTGGAGAGTGTGAACAGCCGAAGGGTTCTCTGCCTACACTTGGAGAGTGTGAATAGCCAAAGGGTTCGCTTCCGACACTTGGAAAGTGTGAACAGCCGAAGGGTTCTCTGCCCACACTAGGAGAGTGTGAAAGGACGGATGGTTCTCTACCAACACTAGGGATTGTGTAAAAGGACGACGATTCTCTACCGCACCGGGTAGTGGTGAAAAGAGTGTTTTTTAAAGGCTTCTCTGCCTTGCTGTGGGTGCAAAATGAGATTCACTATTGGTGTTAGTGCAATACTCAGAGGATGCCTCTGGGGAGTGGATGTAGGTCTGGTTTAGACCAAACCACTATAAATCTGGTGTCATTTATTTTACTGTTTTTACTTTTCCGCATTTTATTTTTGGTTTAAAAAACTCTGTGGTTGAAAAACGTTTTCTATAAAAACTTAATAAAAATTTTCATTTCGGTTCAACACATTTTCAAAGAGGGTTTAAATTTTTTAAAATACTAATTCACCCCCCCCTCTTAGTAGCCTTGGGACATTAATTTAGGTCTAACAACCTATTTACTAGACTCAATAAGTGGTATCAGAGCATTATTTCAAAATCATAAGTTTAAACTACTTTTTAATTAACGTAGATGGCTACATTCGGAAACCGAAACACACCTGAAGGTTACTCTATAACTAGACCTCCACTGTTTGACAATATACCTTTTGATTTTTGGAAAACAAGCATTTATACTTTCTTACAGTCACTTGATTATCGTATGTGGATCCTAATCCAGGAAGGTTACATAAAACCAACTAGATTAGTTGATGGAGTTAAGATAGAAACACCTTTTGCATATTGGACTATAGAAGAACGTGACTTAGCACAACTAAATGCCAAATGTTTAAATAGCTTCTTTTGTGCTTTAAAATCTGAAGACTAAATGCGGGTTTTCACTTACAAAAGTGGAAATGACATATGGGATAGACTTTGTATAACTTATGAAGGGACTAATGAGGTTAAGCAATCAAGACTCAATATCTTGTTACATGACTATGAATTGTTTCGCATGAAACCAAATGAATCTATTTCTGACATGTACACAAGATTCACAAAATTGTCACTTCTTTGCATGCACTTGGTAGGGAATTAACTAATGCTGAAATGGTCAATAAGATTCTTCGTTGTTTACCTACTGCTTATGATGCTAAAATTACTATAATTTACAGAGTCTAAAGATCTAAACATTTATTTTATTGACAATCTTCTTGGTTCACTCATAGCTTATGAGCAAGGAGTAAGTCAAAGAAAGATTGATGCAGGTGAACCACGAAAGGAGAAGAATATTGCACTGAAAGTGGAAGAGTCAGAGAGTGAACACTCACAACTTGAGGATGAAGACGATATTGCATTAATGACTAGACAATTCAGAAGCTTTTTAAAGAGGAAGCAGAAGAGACGCCAGCAATGGAATAGAGGTAAGTATAACAGAAATGGCAAGGTTTCTAATGAAGTGATTTGTTATGAATGTAGGAAACTAGGTCATATCAACACTGAATGCCCAAAACTCAAAGCCACTCCTAGCAAGGAGAAGGTTAAGGAGAAACCAATTGTAAAGAAGGTCAAAAAGAAGTTTCAAAGAGCTTTCTGGGCGGACTCAGCTTCAGACTCATCTGAGACTGAAAAAGAAGAAGAAGTCACCAATCTTTGCTTGATGGCAGATAATGTTGACCAATCAGATCAAGAAGAGGTATGTGACTTAACCTATGATGAATTATTTGAAGTTTCTGAACACATGCATGATGCATATAAGAAAATGAAAAAGATGCATGCTAGTGTAAGTTTTGAATTGGAAGAGCTTAAGAAGGAACATGAAATCCTTAGGAAAGATCATGCATTAATAGATAACAACCACATGAAACTTTTTGACGAATATGATGACTTGAATAAGAATTTTGAGAATTTAAAATCATCCTATGCTGATCTTGAAAAATAATTTAAAAATTTTAAGGATGAATCTGAGAGCAAAACATATTGAATCAATTATACAAATCGAATCTTGGAAGATATGAATTCATTTTATAAACTGACAATAAGAGCTCTTGAGGATAATAGGAAACCCCCAAAACTTGAAGATTTTACAAATCCTAAATATTATCCTAAATACATGAAATCCCTTAGAAGACAATCAAATGAAAGAAAACTTAAGAATACTTTTCCTAATGTTAAATGCAATAATTGTGGATTTTTGGGACATATATCTCACACCTACACTTTGAAAATGAAAACTAATTTGGTGTGGAGAACTAAGATGCATAAAACTAGACATATCATACATGCATTTGATTATAAATTTCTAAAAGGTAAACCCAAACTTGTTTGAGTTCCCAGGTCTAACATTTAATATTTTTGCAGGGTTGCACTCACACAAGACCTTGTGAGAGCATATGGTACCTGGACAGTTGATGTTCAAAGCATATGACTGGAGATACTGCTCAATTCATAACGCTGGAAGCCAGGAGTGGAGGCAAGGTTACACTTGGAGATAATACCACAAAGAAAGTGATTGGATCAGGTATGATTGGAATTTTGAAAAACTTTTTCATAGACAATGTGTTATTAGTTGAAGGCTTAAAACATAATTTGTTAAGCATAAGTCAGCTATGTGATAAGGGTTATAATGTAAAATTTTTTCCTAATAGCTGCATAATAAGCCTAAATGAGAAAAATATTTTAAATGGAAAAAGGGTAAACAATGTTTACATGCTAGATTTAAATTGTATTCAATCTCCTACTACTTTTTATTTGAAAACTGTTTCTGATGAATCATGGCTTTGGCATAGGAGACTTTGTCATTCTAGTATGAAAAACCTTAGGAGAATTACCCAAAAGAACTTAGTGAGAGGTATACCAAAACTAGACTTTACTAAGGATCATCTTTGTGATGCATGTCAATTAGGAAAACAAGTGAAGTCCTCTTTTAAGTCTAATAAGGATCTTAGAACTAGTAAACCATTGGAAATTCTTCACATGGATCTTTTTGGACCTATAGGAATTGTAAGTCTATGAGGGAAGGTATACGGATTTGTTATAGTGGATAATTTCTCAAGATTCACTTGGGTTAGATTTCTTTTTCATAAGAGTGAATCGTTTAAGGAATTCAGATATTTTTTGGCTTGGATTCAAAGGAAACTAGGGAGTGAAATAATTTCTATACAAAGTGATCATGGAGGAGAATTTGAAAAAAAAAGATTTGAAAATTTCTGTAAAGAAAAAGAGATTGATCACAATTTTTCTACACCTAGAACCCCTTAACAAAATGGGGTAGTTGAGAGGAAAAACATAACATTAATAGAAGCCACCCGAGCAATATTGGCAGAATACTCACTTCCTAGATATTTTTGGGCTGAGGCGGTTAGCACTACATGCTATATTCTGAATAGGGTGAATGTGAGATCAAATTTAAATAAAATACCCTATGAGTTGCTAAAAGGTAGAACACCTAATTTGTCTCATTTGCATGTTTTTGGTTGCAAGGTGTTAATTCATAATAATGGAAAATATGCCTTAGGAAAATTTGATTCAAAATCAGATGAAGGAATTTTTGTTGGATATTCAAGTGTTGGAAAATCTTATAGGGTATTCAACAAAAGAACTTTGGTCATTGAAGAAAACACATGTTGTATTTGATGAATCTGGATATTTGGAAGAGTCAAATGTTGTTGAAGTTGAGATTGAGGAAAACTCTCAAAAGATTGATAGAATAAATTTGGAAGAAAATGTGGAAGAGAATTTGGAAAGAGAAAATCCTATGCCTAGAGATTTGAGATTTTCTAAAAATCACCCAAGGGAAATGATTATAGGTGAACCGAGCGAGGTTGTTAGAACTAGGCGTGGATTAAACAAGGAAGTCAATCATTCAGCCTTTATTTCAACTATTGAACCCACTAACATTGATCAAGCACTTTTTGATAATTTTGGATACTGGCCATGCAAGAAGAGTTGAATCAATTTGTAAGAAAAGAAGTTTGGGAATTAACTTCAAGGCCAAAAGATCAAAGTGTTGTTGGAACCAAGTGGGTGTTCAAAAATAAAATGAATGACTCAGGAGTAATCATTAGAAATAAGGCTAGATTAGTTGTTAAGGGGTATAACTAAACTGAAGGAATTGATTTTGAGGAAACTTTTGCCCCTGTAGCTAGACTTGAAGCAATTAGGGTTTTACTTGCCTTTGCCTGTTTTAAAGGTTTTAAATTATTTCAAATAGATGTCAAAAGTGCCTTTTTAAATGGGGTAATTGAGGAAGATGTTTTTGTATAACAACCTCCAGGTTTTAAAAATTCTAAATACCCAAATCATGTTTTCATGTTAAAAAAGTTATTATATGGATTGAAACAGGCACCTAGGGCTTGGTATGAGAGGTTGAGCACCTTCCTACTTGAAAGATCTTTTAAAAAAGAAAGTGTGGATACAACTCTCTTTTTAAAGAAATTTGGAAAAGTTATTCTCATTGTTCAAATTTATGTGGATGATATCATTTTTGGATCTTCAAATAAAAATCTTTGTGATGATTTTTCTAAAACAATGAGTAATGAATTTGAAATGAGTCTAATGGGAGATTTAAATTACTTTCTAGGCTTTAGCATTAAGCAACTTGAGGAAGGAACTTTTCTTAGTCAAACTAAATATGTTAAGGACATCCTCAAAAAATATGAAATGGATAATGCTAAACATGTTAGTACACCAATGAGTTCCTCAGTTCAGTTGGATAAGGACCTTAAGGGAAAATCTATATATCAAAAGAAATTTATAGGGATAATTAGATCTTTACTTTACTTGACTGCTAGCCGACTAGATATTATGTTCAGTGTTTGCGTATGTGCTAGATTTCAAACATATCCAAAAGAATCACATTTGATAGCAGTGAAAAGAATTTTAAGATACTTACTAGGAACTCAGAACTTTGAAATTTGGTATCCTAAGTTTAGCTCTTCATTTGAAATTATTGGTTACTTAGATTCTGACTTTGCAGACTGTAGAGTGGATAAGAAAAGCACTTCTGGAACATGTCAATTCATTGGAAATTTATTAGTTTCATGGTCTAATAGAAAACAAAATTCAGTGGCCCTATCTATTGCATAAGAAGAATACATTGCATTAGGAAGTTGTGTGGCACAAGTACTTTGGTTAAAACAACAGTTGATTGATTTAGGATTAACTATAGGCACTATTCCAATTTATTGTGACAATACTAGTGCTATTTGCATTTCCAAAAATCATATTCAACATTCTAGAACCAAACACATTGATATAAGGCATCATTTCATAAGGGATCATGTATCCAAGGGAGAAATTGAACTTACTCATGTTTCAACTGAAAATCAACTTGTAGACATTTTTACAAAATCTTTAGCCTTTGATACTTTCAGTATATTAAGAACAAGGCTTGGTGTGATTGATTTAAATGCTTAAATAAAAATGTTTTTGCAACATTGATATGTTTTAGTAGTTTATGTTTTTATGATTTTTGTTTTTGTGATTTTATTTTTTGTGTATTTTGAGTGATTTTGTTTTTAGAGTCTGTGCTTTTGTCATAGTGTAGTGTGATTTGTGTTTTGTTTTATTTTATTTAATAAAAATTCAAAAATCCAAAAATATGGAAATCATCCGGGACGATGTGTGTTAAATTCAATTTGCGTGATATGAAACGTCTTGAGAACAGTTTTTAATGTAGTTCGTCTGTACGATCTGATGATCGTCTAGGATGAAATATTTTTTTTCAAATGTCGGGACGATTGAATGCAGCAGTTGAGTGGATAAGGTAGTTTTAATTGTAAAGTTCGTCCGTATGAACTTTTGGTTCATCCAGACGAACAGACGTCGATTCATAGGCAGGGACGATTTCTAACTAACATAAAAACGAATTATTTTTGATCATCTGTACGAAATTTTTTTGTCTATACGATCGGTCAAGTCAAAAAGTTTGTACGAAAGGACACATCATAAATTGAGTTGATTACAAAAAGTCGTTACATTTTGGACGAATTTGATCATCTGTACGAAATTTTTTCGTCCAGACGAACGATAATTTTCATCCAGGACGAACTATTTTCGTCCAGGACGAACGTATCATTTTATTTAAATAAGAAGGCTTTCTAACTCAACAATCACATCTCCAAACTTCACTTTCAATCCCTTTCAATTTCAAATCGATAATGGCCTCCTCAAGCAAGAGACAAAAGGTGTTAGCGAAGAAACCCCACAGGAATTCCTCTGAAAACTTCCTTTCAAAGCAAATAAGGAATCCTTTCCTCGTTTTACCTCTGCTAAAATCACACCTTCTCGCATTCTGATTCAAAGTGAGATTAACTTCAAGGTAATGCACCTTTTTGCTTCTACTCAGATCAATAAGTTTTCTAAGTTTTAAGAGTTTTACCAAAGAGATGATAGCTTGTATTGGGCTGATTTTATGCCTCTAGTCACTTTTATTGGCTCTTTGAGCATCTTTTGATTTTTGATACACTTTTGTGTATATAGTTTTCTTTTCAATTTGGCTTCATTGGCCTATTTCCTTTTTAACTTTTGCAAGCTAAAAATTCTTTAAAATACCCTTAAAGAAAAAATACTTAGTTGTGATTATATCCTCCAAATATTAGAGAATAGGGGCTCTCTCTCTAACATAGGGAAGAACAATTCACAACACAAAATCAAAATCACGTGATAACTGCAATGGTAAGATTTCAAAAGCTTGAATGATATCAAAGAATTTTGACTATTATGCATAAGATGATTTAATGTAGCAAGATTAGAAAGAGATCTTAAAAAGCCATTGGTTAAACTGAGTTTAGACTTTTGTTTTATAGAAGAAAATCATGCCACTAAACAAAGTCAGAAGAAGGGAAAAACATCAACAGTTTACTCCCTTTAACCAATTTTAAAAAGCTAAACCTTATCTCCAAAAACTCCAATATTTAAAAGCTTGAGAAGTTTCATCATATGGAAGCCCAAAAAAAATAAAGACCAAAGTGAAAAAGCAAAAACTAAAAAAATAAGCAAACTAAAAACAACACAAAGTGAACACAAAAACTAAAAATAAAAGACATACAAAAACTAAAGATTTCAAGCAAGTGATAAAGCAACGGATTTAAGCAATTGAGCTGCAAGCCTCCTTATGTTCAGTTATCTTATGCTCCCACGAGGTCTTTGGTGAGAACACTCCTGCAAAACTCAACAGCAGTCAGTTTTAGGAACCCAAACAGATTTGGGCTCCTTCTTAGGAAATGTAGAGTGCAATGCAGATGTGGTATGCTTTGAATCATGCATCTTAGGTCTCCACACCCAATGTGTACTGCGGTGAACTGTGCAAGTGTATGAGATGTGTCCTAGCATGCCACAAGAAAAACATTGAACTCCAGGAAAAGGTTTTCTTAAATGGTTTGGGTAAAAATGCCTCTTCCTAGGTTCTGGCCTTTGATTAAAAGTTGGTGTCATCCTAGCTTTCTTACATGTTTCCAAATCATTTTGAATTCTCAAGTTAGTTCTTTTTAATGCATCATTCTCAATCCTCAAATTTTTCTCAATCTCTTTAGATTTCTTAAGATCATCGTTAAGTGAGGTGTGTGAAGCTTTTAATGCATTACTTTTATCAACTAATTCCAAATGCTTCTTGTTTAATTCATCAAATTCATCAAGGAGAGCCATGTGATTTGAATCAATCGTTGCATGATCTTTGAGAAAAACTTCATGCTCTTTTTGTAGATTTGAATGTTCTAATTTTAGGCTAGCATGAGTTTTCTTAAGTTTTTTGTATGATGTATGGATTTTTTCCATAAATTTCAAACAATTCATCATAGGTTGGTTTACATACCTCTTCCTCATCACTTTGATTTTCTCCCATGAAACACAAGTTTGTAGTCTCTTCCTCTGGTTCAGTCTCAGAGGAATCAGTACCAGATTCTGCCCAGAAGCCTCTTTAGGTGCTTTTCTTAACTTAAGAACTGAAGGTCTTAAAGCCCACACCCTTATGAACGATAACACCTTCAAGTGGTATGAAGTCAATAGGGTGATTAGAGGAAATGGCTTAACTTATCATATTGCTAGAGTTTTTAGAATGACCAAAAATGCTCGAATCATCCAGCACATTCTTAGATCTTCTATTATTCCAAAAGCTGGTGATATGATCAACATTACTCCACTCCTTTCTGTTGTGACTTTTTTTATTATGAAAGGTAGTCCTATTGATGAAGCCCAACTTATCTTAGACCATCTTTATGGGCTTTCTAAAATTGGACATGCTGATCAGAAAAGAAAAAGGAATATATTATTGGGTCACTTGATTACGTATATTTTTGGAAAAGAAATACAATCTAGTGCATCCTGATGAAGAATATGAATAGTCGGTCTACTACAATGATGCTTCTTTTAGAGCAATCTTCAAGGAGCAAAAAGAGAAAGCACCTGCCAGTGCTTCTGAAGAAGAAGAAGAAGAAGAAGAAGAAGGACAGTAAACATCTGCACCTCAATCAAATTATCAGAATTTAATTGAGAAATTTGATAGACTTGAGACTCATTTTGATCAAAGATTTGATCAAATTGATGCTCAACTTCTGCAGCAGCAACAGAACATTGATAGTATCAGAAATGAAGTTCATGAAATCAATACCAATGTTATGTTGATGACTTCCTACTTCAACCTATTTGGTGGCATTCCTCCTCCTCCTCCAGAAGAATAGAGATATGAGTGATGATTTTCTTTATGTTTGTTGTATTTGTGTTTGTATTAGTGTTTGTTCTAGTGTTTTTTTTTAGTTGTGTTTGTTTGTGTTAAATTTTTAAAAGTTCAGTGTATTTTTCTTTTAGTATTTTTTTATATTGATATTATGAAATGATCTTGTAATTTTTTTCATCAATATCAATATTTGTTGTAGTTGATTTAAATTTGGTTTTTTTTCGAAATGTGTTTAGTTTTTATAAATTTCATTAGTCTTTTTAATCTTAATTGTGCTTAAATTAAATTGTAATTTAAGATTAATTTCATTAGAAAATCTAGTCTTTCTAAATTTAAAATTTGTTTATAACTTGTTATAATTAGAATTTTTAATTTCATGTCTATTCATTTAGACTACATAAAAATTAATATTATTATTGCAATTTAGATGTGTTCTTATTTTGTATTTCTTTTCTCAAGTGATATTTATGCACTTAGAAAAATTTGAAATTTTAGATTATTGATCTTGGAAAGAATTGGTTTCAATTACTCTTAAAAAATTGTACAAAGAGTACAAAAATCAAAAGGAATGCACAAAGGTTCCCAAATGTGAAAAAGAGGCACAAAATAAGCCCAATGTAAAAGGATGCACAAAAATGTGCAAAAATTTTAAAAAAGATGCGTAAAGCCCCACATGTGGTAATTCTCTTCTTTCCAGATTCTTTCAATCTCTTAATTCAAATTGATCTTATGTTCATTTATATTTCTATAGAACTTTGAAATATAGAGTTTTTATTCATCTCTCTTGTAATGATTTTCTTTATCAAAAATATCTAAATTGAATAATGTCTTTGATAAATTCTTCTTACTTACAATGTTATATCACTTCTTAAATTCTATTAATTTCTATGATTTCACTAATGTTATTAGTTTTAGATTGCATACCTTATGTCAATCACTCTTTAGATTAAATTTTTAAATAGATTTCATATAATTACTTACATTTCTTGTCTATTTCTTCTTCACTTTTTGTTGTTGTCAAAAAGGGGGAGAAATTATTGTGTTTGCATGCTTGTATAATGCTTGTATTTTGATTTTATGTCTTTTGACTTGTGGTCTTGTCTTGGTCTTTTTTTAATTTTTTTTTTTGTTTTTGTTAAAAATTTTTGAAAAACAAAAAATTATGTTCTTTGGTTCAAAATACCTCCTTATTTTCATGTATTCATCAATTCAGGGGGAGTTTAGGAGATTTGTTTAAATTGAAATCATACAAATAATAATTGTTTTGCCATCATCAAAAAGGGAGAGATTATTAAGATAGTTGTTATTTGCATGCTTTACATTTTTGCAACTTGTATAATTTTGATGATTCCAAACATTATTATTCAAATGTGTAGTTATCTCCTAACAATTTTAGAAGATTTGTATTTGCTCTTGTGCGTACTAATATTTCAGGAAAATCTAACTTCAGACTACGAAGACTTCAAATCAAAATTCAGCATGAGATACTTTGTGAATTTGAAACTTGTATTTTTCTTTGAAATAAACTTGAAAGGGAGTGATTGTAATTGAGTGAATAAAAACATGCACACACACACATAAGGAGATCGTATAAAATTTATACTGATCGTATGGGACGATATCAGTTCATACGGGACGATCAGACAGTTATCTCCTATTAAGATCACATGGAACGAATAGGAACTAAGCAGAAAAATTTTCTAAGTTTTATTCGTCCAGGACGAAATTAAATATCGTCCAGGACGATCGGCTCTCTGTAAGATTTTCGTCAGGACGAAATTAAATATCATCCAGGATGATCTGCTCTCTGTAAAATTTTTGTCCAGACGAAATTAAATATCGTCCAGGACGATCTGCTCTCTGTAAAATTTTTCGTCCAGACAAAATTAAATATCGTCCAGGATGATCTGCTCTCTATAAGAATTTCGTCTAGACAAAATTAAATATCGTCCAGGACGATCTGGTCTCTGTAAAAATTTTGTCCGGACGAATCAATTTTCGTCCAGACTATACAACTTACTTAGAACGGTTTTTCTGCAGTTTTTGGAATCGACCTTGTAAGAACCGTTCGTACCGGACAAACTTTGTTTGTACGGGATGATCATCTTGTACGAAAACATTTCATACACATATACAAACAGGTTCATTTCAAGGCTTTTAAGTAATATCGTCCAGGATGATCCACGATCGTATGGGACGATCAACTGCGTACAGAATTGAAAACTTGCAGTTTTTGGACGGTTTTTCTTGTCTTTTGTATATATAGTCCAAATTAGACTGTCACCCAATCTTTTTGTCATTTGATCTTCGTGCCTCTTGAGAGAATAATCAATGAGAGAGTGTAAGAGTGCATTCAAAGGAGGATTCCTACCACTAGAGCGTGAAGGCTTCACTTGGAGTTTAAAGGTAAGAATCTCTACTTGTGAATTGGGATTACTTCACTCTTTTCTTTCTTCCTTCTAGATTTCTTGTGAGAAGATCTGTCAAGAAGATCTGGTTCGCTGCCGACACTTGGAGAGTGTGAAAAACTGAAGGGTTCGCTGCCGACACTTGGAGAGTGTGAACAGCCGAAGGGTTCTCTGCCTACACTTGGAGAGTGTGAATAGCCGAAGGGTTCGCTGCCGACACTTGGAAAGTGTGAACAGCCGAAGGGTTCTCTGCCCACACTAGGAGAGTATGAAAGGATGGACGGTTCTCTGCCAACACTAAGGATTGTGTAAAAGGATGACGGTTCTCTGCCGCACCGGGTAGTGGTGAAAAGAGTGTTTTTTAAAGGCTTCTCCGCCTTGCTGGGAGAGTCACTATTGGTATTAGTGCAATACTCAGAGGGTGCCTTTGGGGAGTGGATGTAGGTCTGGTTTAGACCAAACCACTATAAATCTGGTGTCATTTACTTTACTGTTTTTACTTTTCCGCATTTTATTTTTGGTTTAAAAAACTCTATGGTTGAAAAACGTTTTCTATAAAAACTTAATAAAAATTTTCATTTCGGTTCAACACATTTTCAAAGTGGGTTTAAATTTTTTAAAATACCAATTCACCCCCCCCCCCCCCCCCCTCTCTTGGTAGCCTTGGGACATTAATTTAGGTCTAACAACCTATTTACTAGACTCAACAGTTCCTACTAAAGGTCATCTTAGGAACATCTTACATGTTATTACTTGCTGGTTTTTATGGAGAAGCATGAATGAGTCTAAATTATGATGAATGCCATTAGTGTTATTTCTAAAATTAAAGAAAAAAAATTCAATATTTTTTGGCTAATTTTTTAAAGGTTGGCTCTTTTAATGGTTGTTATCATGTTGTTAAGGATTTTGGTGTTCCTTTCCAATCTTCTTCCCTTGGTGTTAAAGATAGATTTGTTATTTGGAAGAAGCCTTTGGAGGGTTTTTTTAAGCTTAATACTGATGGTTCTATGAATAATCTATATATTGTGTGTGGTGGAAATATTAGAGACTCTAATGGGTGTCTTATTACTACTTTTGCTGGTCCCTGCTCAGTTAGTACTGCTATTAAAGTTGAAATTGAGGGTCTCCTTTTTAGCCTTCAGTTATGTATCTCTTTAGGCATCACTAATGTTTGGATTAAAGTGGATGCTATACTGTTGGTTCATTATATTAAAGGTAATTCTATTTCTTATCCTGCTAATTTTTAATTATTAAGAGATATTAATCACTAGTTTTCTTTTATTAGTTTCTATATATCTCACATTTGGCATGAAGGGAATGTTGTTGCTGATTCACTTGCTAAAATGGGGTGCAATTTAGTTAGTTACATGGAATTCATGGAACATTCTTTACCTAAGGATATTAATGGTTTTTTTAGATTGGATTTTATTGGGTTCCCCTATATTTGGTTGTCCTAGTTTTTTTTCTTTGTTAGTTTAATATATCTTTGCTTGGTTTTGGCCTTTCTTTCCTTGGATGTTGTTGGTTTCTGATGTGTAAGCTTATCTATTCATTTGAGGCTTTGTTGTTTTTATTTGTGTTGAAATCTTTTTTATCCTATGATTATGGAGTGGAGTTTGGAAAGTTGGTTTTTTGGCAAGGTGATGATCCTCTTTATGTATTGGGTTTCCTTTTGGTTCTATTTCTTTTATCATTTTCCCTGTTTACTATTGTTTTTCAACTATAGTGATTGGTTGGAATTTGGAAAGGATTTGAACGTTTATATTGTTGATTTAACCCCTAAGTGTTGCTCTCTTCTCCCTTGTTGGTTTTCGTTGAACCACTTGTCTCTAATTTTTTTGGGTTGTGGTGTCTACCAATTGTGGTAACCACTTGGGTTTCAATTATATGTTCCAGTTTCTTCATACTTGGGGGTCCTGGAATCAGTATTACAGTTGTGTACTCATCATTTTTTCTACTTCCTTTTACTTTTCCATATATTCCTCTATTTGTCTCCTTTGCTGCTTTTGCTTGGATGGGATTGGGATTAGATTTGATGGTTTATCTTTTAGTGGGATATTTCTTGTTTTGGTTTAATTGCATGATTGTGTGTGGATTTTAGTGGATACTTGCCTAGTCAATGTCTACATATTCAATGTATGGATCCTTTTGGTTATTCATGTAATCATTATGAGTCTTATCATTTGTGTTGATTGGTTGCTTGTCTTCCTCATTGGGGTTGTTGCTACAAGTTATGGCAGTCCTAGGTTACGGATGGTGTCAATAACTGCTATAGCTGCTCTCATTACTTATCTTTTTTGAAGATGGATCAGATTATACTTAATTGTCTTTGTGTGAACAACCTTGTTTGGTGGGTTTGGGATATCTAGATTTCTATTTTGGTTTGATGGTCTTTATATGGTGTGGGGGCCTTCTATGGAATTTTTATTCACCTTGGCTGTTAAATTTTGGTTTCCTGATGTTTCTTCTCTTTTAGGTGCTATTGTTGGCTGTATTGCCTTTCGAGATTATCTTTTCCCTCTAGTTTATAGTTTCTATTTGAGCAATTGGAATTCCAATTAAGTTTTTGGTAATGGGAGCTCATATTTGGCTATCTACAGGTCTTTCATCAATGTTGATGGAGGGGTTTCCTTCACCTGCAATTCTTACAAGTCTAATTGGGATCAAATTCTTAATAGTTATAATCCTTTTTCCTATTTACTTGTTTGGTTATGCATTTTCTATCTTTGCAGTCCTTATTTCTTGCATGTTTTTGGAGTGAGGAATATGTGGACAAGTTGATAAGTTTTTGCTAGAAGTGCATACTAAAAGTCTACCTTATGGCCTTCCTTTTTTTAGGGGAAACCCACGAAGGGAAATACACGTTGATAAAAATCAAAATTACAAGGTCCTTAAAGGGACCTCGAGCTCTTATACTGCTCAAAAGAGAAACAAGCAAATCGATAAAAAAACCTAGAAGCTCAAGGTCCTTGCTATGCTAAAGTACAAAAATACCTAGATATAATCTACGGTGCATAAGGAGCACCCAAAAAATAGGGAAGCAACCCAAAAAAGCTTTCAGTACGAGCTCCCTGATCCAAAATTGAGTAGAGCAATAACCTGCACAAAAAGAATCCTACAAAATAGAGAAGAATCCACAGCAAAAATAGCAGAAGAAAGGCCACCATAAATGGAAAAAAGAGTACCACCAATGATTCATGTCACCAGGAAACAACCATCTAACATTAATAGCTAAAACATCACCACCAATTACAAAAAAATAATAGGTAAAAAAGAGAGTAAGTGTAACAAAATAAAACAATAAACCACCAAAACATGCCATAGAGATTAATGTAAGAAGAGCTCCAGCAGGAATAAGGCCCATCAACAACACTGGATAAACTCTGAATCCACCACCTTCAACCCAAAAGACCCAGCAAGCACGACCCCCCAGCAAACCAGGTAAAACCACTAATCACCACCCAAGGAGGAAACCCCCCCCCCCCCCCCCCCCCACCCCCCCCCCCACCCCCACCAAACCCAACCATCCAAATAACATAGTAGGGCACATTACAAAACACCCTACAGGCTCCACCTGCATAAGCCCAGTACTCAACAAAACCAAACCAAGTAACCAGCTTATTCTAATAATACCCAATATGAATCCAAGAACCATACACCAACCTCCAATACAAATAATTAATGGCAACAATAAACGGGTAGGAAAAGCTCTCCAGCACCCAAATAAACAAGAAAAAAACCCACCACAATAGAACCCCAAAGAAGGCTAGCTAAAATTGGTCAAAAAATGAAAAGTAAGCTCATGAAGGAAAATCCAACATGAATTAGAGACAACAACCAAAAACCAACAATCCATCCACGTAGATAAATGCAGCCAGGTGAAGCCATAAAAGAATGGGCAAGACAATATCAAGAAAGAATGAAACACACCAACATCAAAGAGACCCTGATGCCACTCCATCCTACCCCAAGACTCCAGCACAACACCACAACTGGCAAGGCCAGACAGCGATCCCCAAAAAAATAGCCACCTCCACCACCCAGCCCAAGCTAAACAGCCACAAGCACTGACATAGAATCTTGATAAATAAACTCCCAAAACACCAGACAACCAGCCCAAGATGAAACAACAAAACTAAACCCACCAGTAGCCCAAGAAATAACCCTAACTAGTAACCAGTGAAGCCAAGACTCCACCAGCTCATAAAGTACTGCATACCCAGAGCCACAGAGAGGGGAGCAACAACCAGGCAACCCCTCAAAAAAGGGTTACAATCATTGCTCAACCCGAACAAACCCAAGCACACCAAACTCAAAATATGAAAAATAAAAGATGAAAGATCGTTACGGATGTTAAGCCCTATGAACTTAGTCCCAAGCTAACCAAGAGGGGGGTGAATTGGTATTTTAAAAACTCTTTTCACAAAGAAAGAAAATTGCATAAACCAAGTCACACCACAGAAATAAATGCGGAATTTAAAAGTGCGGAAGCAAGAAAAAGAACACAAAAATTTATAGTGGTTCGGTCAACTCGACCTACGTCCACTCCTTAGAGGTACCCTCCAAGTATTGCACTGCAAAATGCGACTCTCCTTTAGCCCCCACAGCTAGGCGGAGAAGCCCTCACAAGAACCTCCTTTTTGCCACCCCGACAAGGCAAAGAACCTACCTCCTTTTGCTTCCTCCTGAAGCTGACAGAGAACCAAAATAAAAAGCAAACTCCTTACCTCTACCGACCCTTCCACGGATGAGAAACTCTAGATGAAGACGAAGCAGAGCGATCCTTGAAGCAACCCTTGTGAATCCCCTCACAAGCTCCCCCTCACAAGATCCTCTCTCTCTCCTCTCTCTTTCTCTCCTCAAGGTCTTCTCAGGTCAAGGCAGTAGCCAAAGGTCTTGAAAAACGTTAAACATAAGCTCTTAAATAGAAGAGCTTCAAAGGAGCTCATTAATTGCAAGTTGCCGACAATACCGTCCAAGTCGATATTGACATCGGCCTATCCGATCAGTACAAATCAATGAGGATCGGCCAGAGCATAGCCCTGGATGCAAAATAGAATGATTAAAAATTGGCTTGATCGTCCAGGCCAATCTCACGATCGTCCTGGCCGATTAGTTCAAATCAGAGGAAAATCATCCTGACAATAGCCCTGGATACGAGCTGGCCGATGTTTATCGTCCTGAAGTAACTTAAGGTTTTTGACTGGATCGTCCTGGCCGATCCTGCGATCGTCCAGGACGATATGATCGTATCAATCATCCTTAATTACTCCCTTAATTTCCTGAACAATTATGGCATAATTTGTGAATATCGTCCAGGCCGATCCTAGGATCGTCCTGGCCGATAATTTAAAAATACAGTATACCTTAATTGACTATGGCGGCTACTTCTTTCTGTTTTGAGCTTATCGTCCTGGCTGATACACGTATCGTCCAGGCCGATATGTTAATGACGGCTGCCTTAATTAAGAATCCTTACTTAGACTTTCTATTTTAAGCTGATCGTCAATGATATAGTATTACATGTGATTGATTTAAAAAATTTGTGAGTTAATGAGTTACCAATCGCATTAATACATAGAATAGTAGAATATCCGTTCATGGTTTACCCTTAGCTCAAAATATTTTCTTAGGGTAGAATCGTGTTTTGAAACCAATGACCTATCTCAAATAATTAATTGGATATGAGAAAAGGAATCCACCTACCACTTGTCGTAAGAAAAATATCTTCATGAAATAATGAAGGTGGATTTGTCACAATCGTACGATAATCGAGATCAAGCCTTTGAGAACCAAAACTTCTAAGTTCTAAGAGATTTAAAAAGAGAGAGTAGCTTGCTTTTGAGTGGGCTCATTTTATGCCTCTTGTCAATTTTGTGGCGCTTTGCGCATCTTTTTATAGATTTTTCAATTTTTGACGTCTTTGCGCATCTTTTGTTGGCATCATTGGCCAAATTTTTTTTTTTTTTTTTGCAAGCTAGATTCTCTTTTATAATCCCTTAAAAAAAATCTTAGTTGTGAATATATCTTCTCAGATATTAGAGAATAGGAGCTCTCTCTCTAACATAAGGAAGAATTACCACAAGCAGGATTAATAATCAAAGACAAGAGTAACGAGGGATCTTATTGATGTGACAAAAAGACTTTAATCATTATAAATACAAGATAGATTTTCTTAAGCAAGCTTAAGAAAAGATCATAATTTCATAAACAATCTTTAATTTGAGATAGACTTTTGATTAGAAAAGAAAACTATGCCACAAAAATAGGTTAGAGAAAGAGACACAATCACAAAATATTCCTACTATTTAAGAGATTAAGTAGATGAAAACATATTGACTACAAATTTCCAAAGGTAAGGATAAGGAATATAGTATCATATTAGCGATGATTTTCAAAACTAAGAAAAGAGAGACAAAAGGGAAAAATAAAACTAAAAAAAAAAGATAAAGCAATAAAAAATAACCAAAAGCAAAAGAAAATAAAAAGCAAAAGAAAAAACAAAGAAAAAAGTTTCATGCATTTATGTCAATCACACCCAACCTGATCCTTAAAGAGCTGAAAGTATCGAAGGCCAGAGGTTTAGTAAAGATGTCCGCTAGTTGATTTTCAGTTGTCACATGGTGTAACTCAATGTCTCCCTTAGTCACATGATCTCTAATGAAGTGATGCCTAATATCGATGTGTTTAGTCCTGGAATGTTGGATAGGATTCTTAGAGATGCATATGGCACTAGTATTGTCACAAAAGATTGAGATGGTACTTACATGTAATCCTAAATCCAATACCTGTTGTTTCAACCAAAGGACTTGGGCCACACAACTTCCAAGAGAAATGTATTCAACTTCAGCAGTGGAAAGTGCAACAGAGTTTTACTTCCTACTAGACCAAGAGACCAAAGATTGTCCAATGAATTGACAAGTTCCAGAAGTGCTCTTTCTATCCACCTTGCATCCTGGAAAATTAGAGTCAGAAAAACCAATAATCTCAAAAAAAGTGCTATGTCTAGGGTACAAAATCCCTAATCCTTGTGTCCCCAAAAGGTATCTAAAAATCCTTTTAACAGCAGTCATGTGGGATTCCTTAGGGTCAGCTTGAAACCTAGCACAAAGGCAAACACTAAACATGATGTCAGGTCGGCTTGCAGTCAAGTAAAGTAAAGATCCAATCATGCCTCTATACTTCTTCTGATCAACAGACTTACCACTTGGGTCCTTATCTAATGGAGCACTAGAAGTCATGGGAGTGTTAATTGGCTTGGCTTTGTCCATCTCATATTTCTTCAAAATGTCCTTTATGTATTTTGTTTGATTTAGAAAAGTTCCATCTTCCAATTGTTTTATGCTAAACCCCAAAAAGTAGGACAACTCTTCCATCAAACTCATCTCAAACTCTCTACTCATTGTTTTAGAAAAATCATCACACAAATTTTTATTAGAAGATCCAAAGAGTATATCATCAACATAAATCTGAACAATGAGTAAATCATCTCCAACTCTTCTAAGAAAAGGGTGGTGTCTACGCTCCCCTTGACAAACTCCCTTTCTAGTAAGAATGTGCTAAGCCTCTCATACCAAGCTCTAGGTACTTGCTTTAAACCATACAATGCCTTTTTTAATTTAAACACATGATTTGGAAATTGCGAGCTCTTAAAACCTGGATGTTGTTCTACAAACACATCTTCTTTTATCTCCCCATTTAAAAAGGCACTCTTGATATCCATTTGAAAAAGCTTAAATCCTTTATAACAGGCAAAGGCTAATAGCACTCTAATGGCTTCCAATCTAGCTACAGGGGAAAAAGTCTCCTCAAAGTCTATCCCTTCTATTTGATTGTACCCCTTAGCTACCAATCTTACTTTATTCCTCAGCACCACTCCTGAATCATTCACTTTATTCTTAAAGACCCACTTTGTCTCAACTACACTTTGTCCTTTAGGTCTTTCCACAAGTTCCCAAACATCATTCCTAACAAATTGATTCAACTCTTCTTGCATTGCTAAAATCCAAAACTCATCATAAAAGGCTTGGTTAATGGTGGTGGTTTCAGTCATAGAAATAAAGGCAGAGTGGTTCACCTCCTTTCTAAGTCCATGTCTAGTCTTAATTCCACTAGAAGGGTCTCCTAAGATCAAATCCTTGGGGTGACTAGTAGAGTATCTCCAATCTCTAGGCAAAGTGTGTGAAGTTTCTCCCCTTTCATCAAAATTTTCTATTCATTGGGTGACTCCTTCTACTCCTCTATCACTTAGCTGCTCACTCTCCTTCCCCAAATTTTCTAACCCACTTGTAATCTCTCCAACATCATCATCTTCAACTCCATGTGTTAGAATAGTTGTTATTTGAATGCTTTACATTTGTGCAACTTGTATAGTTTTGATGATTCCAAATATTATTGTTCAAATGTGTAGTTATCTCCTAACAATTTTAGAATATTTGTATTTGCTCTTGTGTGTACTAACATTTCAGGAAAATTAGACTCCAGACTACGAAAACTTCAGATCAAATTCAACATGAGATACTTTGTTAATTTGAAACTTGCATTTTTCTTTGAATTAAATTTGAAAGGGAGTGATTGTAATTGAGTGAATAAAAACATACACACACACATAAGGAGATCATAAAAATTTTATACTGATCGTACGGGACGATATCCGATCGTACGGGACGATCAGACAGTTATCTCCTATAGAGCACATGGAACGAATAGGAACTTGCTTGAAAATTTTTTCTAAGTCCTATTCGTCCAGGACGAAATTAATTATCGTCCAGGATTATTGGTTCACTGTAAAATTTTCATCCAGACAAATTTTATTATCGTCCGTGGCGACTGGTTCTCTGGAAAAATTTCATTCATACGAAATTAAAAATAGTCCAGGACGATCGGGTCTCTGAAAAATTTTGGTCCAGCCGAAAATGAATTTTCGTCCAGACAAAGTCAAGAATCGTCCAGGACGATCGGTTCTCTGTAAAAATTTTGTCCAGACGAACATATTTTCGTCCAAACGATTAACCGACTTAGAACAGTTTTCAGCAGTTTCTAGAACTGACTTTGTAATAACTGTTCGTACTGGACGAACCTAAATTCGTACAGGACGATTAGTTGTATGAAGACATTTCGTACACATATTCAAATAGGGTCATTTCAGATCGTTTAAGTAAAATTGTCTAGGACGATCCACGATCGTACAGGACGATCCACTGCGTACAGAATTGAAAACTTATAGTTTTTGGGCGGTTTTTCTTGTCTTTTATATAAATAGTCCAAATTAGACTGCCACCCAATCTTTTTGTCATTTGATCTTCGTGCCTCTTGAGAGAATAGCCAAGGAGAGAGTGGAAGAGAGCATTCAAGGGAGGATTCCTACCACTGGAGCGAGAAGGCTTCACTTGGATTTCAAAGGTAAGAGCCTCTACTTGTAAATTTGGATTACTTCACTCTTTTCCTTCTTCCTTCTAGATTCTTGTGAGAAGATCAGTCAAGGATATCCGATTCTCTGCCGACACTTGGAGAGTGTGAACAGCCGAAGGGTTCTCTGCCTACACTTGGAGAGTGTGAACAGCCGTAGGGTTCTCTGCCCACACTAGGAGAGTGTGAAAGGATGGACGGTTCTCTGCCAGCACTGGGGATTGTGTAAAAGGACGACAGTTCTCTGCCAGCACTAGGGATTGTGTAAAAGGACGACGGTTCTCTGCCGCACCGGGTAGTGGTGAAAAGAGTGTGTTGTAAAGGCTTCTCTGTCTTGCTGTGGGTGCAAAAGGAGAATCACTATTGGTTTTAGTGCAATACTCAAAGGGTGCCTCTGAGGAGTGGATGTAGGTCTGGTTATAGACCGAACCACTATAAATCTGGTGTCATTTATAGTTTTTTTTTGTTTCCGCATTTTATTTTAATTGTTAACAACTCTGTGGTTGAAAAATATTTTCTAGAAAAACTTTAAAAAGAAAATATTTTTATTTCGGTTCAACTTAATCTTCAAAGAGGGTTTAAAATTTTTAAACTACCAATTCACTCCCCCCCCCCTCTTGGTAGCCTTGGGACACTAACTTAGGCATAACAACCTAATTACTAGACTCAACACCATGTTTCTTAGGATCAGACTCATCAAAAACTAAATGGGTTGTTTCTTCCACCATCAAAGTTCTTTTGTTAAACACCCTAAAAGACTTCCCAACACTAGAATATCCCAAAAATACTCCATCAGATTTAGGATCAAATTTTCCCAAGTGAGACTTCCCATTGTTGTGAATGAAAACCTTACAACCAAAGACATGAAGGTGGGAAAGATTGGGTGTCCTACCCTTAAGGATCTCATAGGGTGTCTTTTCTAATTTGGCTCTAACATTCACCATATTCAACACATAACAAGCTGTGTTAACCGCTTCAGCCCAAAAGTATTTTAGAAGTGAATACTCAGCAAGCATGGCTCTAGCGGCTTCCACCAAGGTCCGATTCTTCCTTTCAGCTACCCCATTCTACTGAGGGGTCCTAGGGGCTGAAAAATTGTGGCTAATCCCCTTGTCCTCATAAAAATCTTCAAATCTTTCATTTTCAAACTCTCCCCCATGATCACTATGGATGGTCAAAATCTCACAACCTAGCTTCTTCTGAATCCAAGTAGAAAAATTTTTAAACTCCTCAAAAGACTCATTTTTATGTGAAAGAAATCTAGTTCAAGTGAACCTTGAGTAGTCATCAACAATCACAAAACCATAGACTTTCCCTCCCAAACTAGCAGAGCTAATGGGTCCAAACAAATCCATGTGAAGGACTTCTAAAGGTCTAGAGGTGCTAATATCCTTAATGGGGTGAAAAGAGGAGTGGACTTGCTTTCCTAGTTGACAGGCATCACAAAGGTGGTCTTTTGTAAACTTAAGTTTGGGGACACCTCTAACTAGGTCCTTTTGGGTCACTTTCCTAAGGGTTTTCATACTAGCATGACAAAGCCTCCTGTGTCATAACCAAGAATCATCAATCACAGTTTTTAAGCAAAAAGAAGCAGCACATTCAATATTATTTAAATCAATCATGTAGACATTGTTGACCCTCTTTCCCTGCAAAATAGTGTTGTTACTTAAACTTACAATGCATGAATCCACGAAGAATTGCATGATGAAGCCTTTGTCAAAGAATTGACTGATGCTGAGCAAGTTGTGTTTCAATCCATCTACAAGCAAAACATTTTCAATCATAAGGTTCTTGGAATTACCAATTATACCTGCTCCTACCATCTTCCTGGTGGTGTTGTCTCCAAGAGTAACCTTGCCTCCAGTCCTGGACACTAGTACAACAAACTGGCTAGCATCACCAGTCATATGTCGAGAGCATCCACTGTCCAGGTACCACATACTCTCACGAGGTCTTTTGTGAGAGCTCTCCAGCAAAATTATCAAATGTTAGATTTAGGAACCCAAGCATATTTGGGTTCCTTCTTATGAAGAGAAGAATGCAATGCATGTGTGATATGCTGTGGATCATGCACCTTAGGTCTCCACACCCAATGTGTACTATGGTAAATCGTGTAAGTGTGTGAGATGTGTCCTAGCATGCCACATGAAAAATATCTAACTCCAGGAAAGGGATTTCTTAAGTGATTTGAGTTATAATGCCTCTTCCTAGGATTTGGCAATTGATTAAAAGTAGCAGTCATCCTAGTTTTCTTATATGCTTCTAAATCATTTTGAAACTTCAAGTTTGTGCTTTTAAAACTTCATTTGCAATCCTCAAATTTTTCTCTATCTCCTTTGACTTCTTAAAATCAGATTCAAGAGATGTGTGTGATATTTTCAATGCATCATGCTCTTCAACTAACTCACCATGATTTTTATTTAACTCATCAAATTCATCAAGTAAAGCCATGTGATTTGAATCAATTGTTTGATGGTCTTTAATCAAAATTTCATGCTCTTTTTGTAGATTTAAGAAATCTAATTTCAAGCTAGCATGAGTTTTCTTTAATTTCCTATATGATGCATGAATTTTTTCTGAAACTTCAAGAAGTTGATCGTAGAAAAGTTCACATACCTCTTCTTGATCACTTTGATCTTTTCCCATGAAACACAAGTTTGTAGTCTCTTTCTCTGGTTCAGTCTCAGAGGAATCAGTACCAGATTCTGCCCAAAAGCTCCTTTGTTTTTCCTTCTTGTCCTTCCTAAACTTAGCTTTCTCCTCACCTTTTTCTTTGCTTGATCGATCTCTAAGCGTAGAGCAATTAGTTCTCACATGTCCAGGCTTCCTGCATTCAAAACAAACAATATCAGAAGATCCTTCAACATGTTTGTGATCCTTACCTTTTCTCCAACTTTGATGATGCTTTTGTTTCTTCCTTAGAAAGCTTTTAAATTGCCTTGTGATAAAGGCAATTTCATCGCTTTCAGACCCGGAAGATTCAGAATCTGATTTGTGAGCCTTCAATGCAATTGTTTTCTCCTTTTTCTTTTCACCTGCATCAACATTTCTTTGATTCACCCCTTTCTCGTAAGCAATGAGTGAGCCAAGTAAGTTATCAATAGAATAGGTGTTCAAATCTTTAGATTAGAATAGGTGTTCAAATCTTTAGATTCAGTGATTGCAGTGATTTTTGCATCATAAGACGAAGGCAAGCATCTCAAAATCTTGTTCACTTTTTCATAATTCGAAAGTTCCTTTCCTAGTGCATGCAATGAAGTAACTATCTGAGTAAACCTAGTGTACATGTCAGAAATCGATTCATGAGGTTTCATACGAAAAAGTTCATAATCATGCAAGAGAAAGTTCAAACGGGATTGTTTAAATTTATTAGTACCTTCATAAGTGATGCACAATTTATCCCAAATTTCTTTACCAATTTTGCAAGTTGAAATACGCATGTAATCTTCAGATTTCAAAGCACGGAAAAAATAGTTCAAACATTTCGCATTTAATTGAGCTAAATCTCGTTCATCAAAAGTCCATTCAGTAAAAGCAACTTCAGTTTTAACACCATTAATTTCACGTGAAGGTGAAGAATAACCTTCTTGAATAAGCATCCACATGCGATAATCAGTAGATTGTAAAAATGTTGACATGCGAGTTTTCCAAAAATCAAAAGGTAGGTTATCGAACAGAGGAGGTCGGGTAATAGAATACCCTTCTGTAGTGTTACGATTCCCAAGGTTAGCCATGGATCAAATTCAAAAAGTTTTCAAACTTAAAATTTTCGAATCCTGCTCTGATACCACTTGAAAGATCGTTATGGATGTTAAGCCCTATGAACTTAGTCCCAAGCTAACCAAGAGGGGGGTGAATTGGTATTTTAAAAACTCTTTTCACAAAGAAAGAAAATTACATAAACCAAATCACACCACAGAAATAAATGCGGAATTTAAAAGTGAGGAAGCAAGAAAAAGAACACAGAAATTTATAGTGGTTCGGTCGACTCGACCTACGTCCACTCCTTGGAGGCACCCTCCAAGTATTGCACTACAAAACGTGACTCTCCTTTAGCCCCCACAGCTAGGCGAAGAAGCCCTCACAAGAATCTCATTTTTGCCACCCCGGCAAGGCAGAGAACCTACCTCCTTTTGCTTCCTCCTGAAGCTGGCAGAGAACCAAAACCAAAGAAAACTCCTTACCTCTACCGACCCTTCCACGGATGAGAAACTCTAGACGAAGACGAAGCAGAGCGATCCTTGAAGCAACCCTTGTGAATCCCCTCACAAGCTCCCCCTCACAAGATCCTCTCTCTCTCTCCTCTCTCTTTTTCTCTCCTCAAGGTCTTCTCAGGTCAAGGAAGCAGCCAAAGGTCTTGAAAAACGTTAAACATCAGCTCTTAAATAAAAGAGCTTCAAAGGAGCTCATTAAATGCAAGTTGCCGACAATATCGTCCAGGCCGATATTGACATCGGCCTGGCTGATCAGTACAAATCAATGAAGATCGGCTAGAGCATAGCCCTGGATGCAAAACAGGACAATTGAAAATTAGCTTGATAGTCCAGGCCGATCTCACGATTGTCCTGGCCAATTAGTTCAAATCAGAGGAAAATTGTCCTAACAATAGCCCTGGATACGAGCTGGCCGATGTTTATCGTCCTGAAGTAACTTAAGGTTTTTGACTGGATCGTCCTGGCCGATCCTGCGATCGTCCAGGACGATATGATCATATTAATCATCCTTAATTACTCCCTTGATTTCCTGAACAATTATGACATAATTTGTGAATATCGTCCAGGCCGATCCTACGATCGTCCTGGCCGATAATTTAAAAATACAGTATACCTTAATTGACTATGGCGGCTACTTCTTTCTGTTTTGAGCTTATCGTCCTGGCCGATACACGTATCGTCCAGGCCGATATGTTAATGACGGATGCCTTAATTAAGAATCCTTACTTAGACTTTCTGTTTTAAGCTGATCGTCCCGAACGATATAAATATCGGCCGGGCCGATGTGGGCAAAAATAAAAATTCTAAGCCCCTTAAGTGTGTGTGTGTGTGTATGGTTACTTAGCATCAGTCTCTTTGCCATTACAAGTAGACTCAAAAGGTGAAAATCAAACGTACAGACTGACTCAACCCTAAACCTACGCAATCCTGAACTTGGCTCCTTCTTGATCATCCGATCTTCAATTCCTGAAAAGTTAGAAGCAACAAGTAGTCCAAGAGAAATAGTGTTTGTCAATCATCAAAACATAATACATAAAAAATAGGTTTGCAACATAAGAAATAAGGCAACCCATCATCAGCAAAATTAACTGCAACCGACTAAACAAACAAAACCAATCAAAAAAACTAAAAAACCAATACAAAACCAAGAACAAAAGAGGCAAACAATTAAATTCTAACATAAGGAAAAGAACTTTTGTCCAATCTTAAGAGACCTTTAAGAGGAGCAGGAGCATTGCCTTCCATAAGATCAATAAAACTATCCAACCCAGCTCCAAAATGAGTTAACCAGACAGCACAGGCGTTTCCTTCCTTATTGACAAAAGAATGATGAACATTAACAAAGACCATCAAATGCTTGATATCTCTAATAATATAAAAACCCTCTGGGTGATAGAACAAGTCCACATCATTAAATAAGCATTGAATATTAAAAGAAAACTCAGTCTAAATAGTAATATTGACAATATCAATGGACATATAACTCCTTAATCTATAAAGAATCGAAGAAAAAATAGCCAGACAAGAATTACCAATAAAGGGACCCGTAAAAACAAGTAAAACATTACCAAAGTCATCTCTGATGATGCCACCACACCCCATTTTGTTATTATCCAAATTAGCACTCACATTCATTTTAAAACCACCCACCATTGGTTGAACCCAATAAACCAAATGAGAGGTAGTAGGAAGCAAAGGTAATTGCAACCTAATACCTAAATCTGGAGCAACATTATAACAATTATTGAACCCTTTCATAGAAGTTAAATTAACAAAAACCAAGCTGAGCAATTTATCCTTAACAATTTTAATAACCCTCAAAGAGTCCATTTTAATACCATTAAACAAAGAGTTGTTTCTTTCCAACCAAAGGAACCATAAAATAAGGGAGGAGGTAACATTTCTAATGTGCCCTTTAGATTTCATAAACCAAGCATTGAGAAGAGCATTAATGGTCATATTCACATTATAAATAGTTAATTTAAAAATATCATCAAAATAACACCAAGTTTTAATAGCTATAGGCCTAGACACAAAAACATGATGCATATTTTCTAGATGAAAACAACATTGGCATTTAGAGGGAATTATGAAACCTCTTTTAGATAAATTGTCATCCATAGGAATAAATCTATGAAAAATTCTCCAAATAAAAGTTGAAATAGTAGAAGGGATGCTTTTGTACCAAATCTTTGAAAAATGAAATGAACCTCTTTCTTAGGTCTAAAATCATTCCATGCATCTTTTAATCTAAACAAACCATAACTAGACAAATTGCATAAAAGCACATCATTAGATTCAAAATTGATAGGAAGAGTGAGAATCTTCTGAATAATACAATCAGAGAGAACATTAGCAAGCTTATCATAATCCCAATTGTTATCATTAATAAAGTTACTAACCTTAATTACAACAGAAGAAGTCGAATTAATAAGGGAGTCAATAGAGCAAGAGTTTAACCATTAATCCTGCCAAAAGAAGATATTTCCATGCCCAAGACCCCAAGAGAGGTGAGGCTCCACTTCCCACTTCACCTTGCACATCCTCTACCAAACTTTAGAGTCACCAATATTAAAAGCAAAAATATAGGGATGCTTCCCCACACATAATTTAGAAAATATAAATTTAGCCCACAAAGATAGTTTGGCTTGGAAAGTAAACCATAACTTGTAAGAAAAAGCATGGGCCAAGCCAGCCATGCTTTTGCAATGAAGACCACCTTCTTTAAGAACCCCACAACATTTGTCCCAAGAAGCCCAAGAAATTTTAGAGTTGGTACAAGTGCCTTTCCAAAAACACTTATTAAGGATAATATCAATTCTATTGCACACCAATTTAGTAGGAAGCCAGGTTTGAAAATAGTAGACAGGGAGCGAAGAACGAACACTTCTAATAAGCGTAAGCCTACCCCCAAAACTCAAAAAACTAGAATCCCAAGATTGAAGTTTTTTATGAATAGAAGTAATTAAATCATCAAACAAAAACAATTTCTTCCTACCTTTATACAAGTAGATGCCAAGATACTTAATTGGTAAGTGACCATGCATGAACCTAGTAAGATCTTTAATAACTGAGATTCGATCAGTATTCATATTATTAGGAATTAGGAACCAAGAAAGAGCATTTATGATTGTTTAAAGACAATCCACTAACAGAATGATAATAGTGAAAGAAATCCATCAGTTTATTCATGTTATTACGAGAAGCATTCATAAAAATAATAAAATCATCGGCAAAACATAGATGAGATATAGGAAAACCACCCCTCATGCAATAATACAAATTGGGATGATTTTCAAACATATTAGTGATACTTCTAGAAAGATAATCAATAGCAATAATAAACAGGGTAGGGGACATAAAGTCTCCTTGCCTTAAACTATGAGAGGATTTAAAAAAACCATGACTCTTACCATTGATGATCAAAGAGAAAAAAGACCCTTCAATGCAATTTCTTATAAGATTAATAAAAGCTAAGTTAAAACCAAATAAATGCATGATGTTATAGATAAATTGCCAACTAATATTATCATAGGCTTTGGAAATATCCAACTTGAGAATAGAATTACCACACTTAACCTTGACATCTAAATCAGGACAAAATTTCTGAGCCAACAAAATATTGTCAGAGATGGAACACCCTTTAACAAATTCCATTTGAAAAGGAGAAATAATCTTAGGAAGGACATTAGTTAAATGAGACATAATAATTTTGGAAAGCAGTTTATTGAAAAAAAGTGTAGAGGCTAATGGGTCTAAAATCATTCCAATTACTAGCGTTATTCTTCATAGGAACAAGCACAATAGAAGTATAAGAAAAAAATTTGGGCATAGAATTACCAGCAAAAAAATCCAAAATCGTAGCAAAAAGATCATCTTTAATAATACTCCAAGCTTTTTGAAAAAAATTAGTGGTAAAACCATCAGGGCTAGCCACAAAGTTACCATTTATATCAAAAATATTATTCTTTAATTCCTCAATAGAAGGGGTACCAACAAGAAGATCATTATCCTCAATAGAAATGATAGAAGGGATGATGTCAGGGTTGATAATATTACCAGGGGTGAACACCTTATTGAGCCTATCCTAAAAGTGGTGAACAACCAACATGGCAATCTCCTCAGCATCATCAGTAACTTTACCATCATCATGAGTGGCTTTATTGATCGAGTTCAAAGCACGTTTTCGTTTAACCAAGGCATGAAAGTACTTGGTATTATTATCCCCTTCCAACAGATGCTTAGCAACAGCCTTTTGTTTCTAATAGGTTTCTTCTTGGGCATGAAGTTTAAATAGATTAGCCTTAGCCTCTCTAAGGGAAAAAAAATTAGCATCAGAAGGAAAGCTTTGACAGTTATTCTTAATAGAATTGACCATCTCTTCAGCGGTTAAAATATTAGTAAAAATATTTTTAAAAATATTATGTTTCCACCAATTTAAAAGCTGCTTGAGTCTTTTTAACTTAAACCAAAATCTGTTCATACCCACAATAGAATTATCAGGATGCAAACATGCATTCCAGTTTTCTTGAACAACACTCAAAAAAGAATCATGCTGAAGCCACATATTTTGAAACCAAATTTGAGGAAAAGCATTGATCCGTATAATATTAAGAGAAAGAAGTAATGGAGAATGATCATAAATAGTACGACTAAGATGCTCAGCAGAAATGGAGCTAAATGAATTAATCCATTGATCATTAAATAAAATACGGTCCAACCTTTGCCATAAATGACCTCTATTCCAAGTGAGCTGGTTACCAGAAAAACCTATGTCAATAAGGTTACAATCCATAATCATATTGTTAAAGTCATCCATAGAATGAAAATTGGGAGATGAACCCCCAGACCGCTATGAAGGATTATAGATGGTATTAAAGTCACCACCAACCAACCGCGGACCACGACACATATTATGAAAGTCAGTTAACTGCTCCCAAAGAACTTTTCTAATACCATGAGAGGAAGCCGCATAAATGAAGGAAGCACAACACTTAACATTTAAAACGTCGATATTACAGTGTAAAACTTGAGTGAAGTTACCAAGAACATCAATTCTAACTGCATCTTTCCAAAAAAACCCAAATCTTATTAGCACAATTAGCCATAACATTCTTAAAAACAAGAAATCTAGCCGTAGTAAATAAATTAGATACATTAATAAGGAGTTCAAGTAAGACAATAATAGAAATATCATGAATACGATAAAGATTCTTAACCAGCAAATGAGATGAAGCACACCCAATGCCCCTAACATTCCAAATAATAAATTTAAACATAAAAAAACAAAAGATTAACTAGTAGATTGAGAATGGGTATTTCTACTCGATTGTAGAACAAAGTTTTTTTTTACTTTTCCTACCACATTTACCTTGAACTTTCACAAAGCTAATGTCATTGTCATCTTTAGCAAAACATTTGGCAGAAAATTCTAACTCCTCATTATCAATAAAAGCATCAGAATCAAGATGGGAAGAAGAAGGGGACTTACAATCAATAACCTTCTCCTTACCCATATGAGGAAGCTCACCTTCCTCCAACACTTCTTCTCCTTCAATCACTACATTATTTAAGCCAAGATCAGCATTTTCTGTTTCAACCCATTCCTTTTCACTAGGGCTCAAATTATTGTAAATGTTAATCCGGACATTAGCAACAAAAACTTCCTGATTAAGAATAGAGCAACAAACATCATCAACATTGATATGTTTATTATTATTTAAAGCATAATTCATAATAGATAAAGCAGAGTTAGTATTATTTAGAGAAGCAGAATCCTTTAAACCATGATTTTCCACAATGTTACCAACACTTTGTGATGAAATCAATATAGAAATAATTTCCTGCTGAATAGTAGGAGGAATCATCAAAGTGGGCCGTCTATTAGAGGAGGGGACAGGTCACTCTGAGTAGGTAAAGAACCATTAACCATATTTATTGGTTCATCATCCAATATAGATATATTTCCTTCAATCTCTAAAGAATGCAAATTATCATTATCATCCTTATGTCGAGATTGTTTGGACACTAATTTTTCTTTTCGAAGGTGGGGATGCAACTGAAAACATGGCCATACATCTTACAATGAGAATAAAAAATTGGTAAATTCTCAAATTCCACTTTTTGAAAATACCCATTTAGCTCTGAACCTAACCACACCTCTCCCGGGTGCTTCTTTAAAACATCAAGTTCCACAAGAACCCGAGCTATAGAAGGGCGGATTATAAAAGTAATGGCCTGATCAGTTTGTAAGGGTCTTATAAAAATTGAAGCTAGGCCAGAAAGAATTTGCAAATTGAAGAAGTGCAATCTCAAATTAGGAAAAGATAGCCAAATCGATGTAATGAGTAATTCTTCCATCACATCAAAGTTTGGCGACCACTTGAGAAGGTGCATTTGGCAGCCTTGAATATAATATGACCTACGTGCAAAAATATGACTATGATTGAGATCATTCATCAATTGAATTGTAACATGCCGCAGGATCCAACAAACCAACATGAAACACTCACGATAATTTCAAGCTCATGAAAAACTTACATATAACATCCAAATTCGAGTGACGCAAAAAAAATTTATCTAACAAGAGTTAGGGCAAAAGGAGTAGCTAATTGTGACACTACTGTGTCATTAAACAAAAGAGCTGGATAACCCTTAAAAGATGATTGCACAAAATTAAGCTTAAGAGCATAAGAGGAAGATCCCGAAACCACATCCTTAAAGGAATGAGAAGAAACAGGCAGGGGAATGATAATGATGACGCCATCATCTCCTAAAATAAAAACCGCGAGAAAACTCGAAATGAAAACCACAAAGGAATAATAAACCAGCCATCAATCAAGAAGAAGATGTAGAAATTTGAACCAGAATGCCAGGAATCAATGAATGCAATTTTTAGAGCGGCAACCCTAAATCACCCCAAAATTACTAGGGAAAGCAGAGCGCAATGTTCGAATAGCTTTTGTTTTGGGTGCTGCTTTCTTCCAGCCCTAGAATGTTATTAGGTATTTTTATAATTTGTAGCATAGAGGACCATCAACTCTTAGGCTTTTCTCTCAATTTTTTTGTAGCTTTTTTGAGCAGTAGTGAGCTGAAAGTCCTCTTTAAGGACCTTGTAACCCTTATTTTTTAAATTAACATGTAGGACCCTCTGAGGGTTTCACAAAAAAAAAATGAAACATCAGAATTTACTAAGACTTAATGATTTACCAAAAATGGAAGCTAATTTAGATTGGACTCATTTTTTGCCTCTTTTAACAGTTTTAAGCATACATTATGCATCTTTTATTTTTAATACACTTACTGCATCTTTTACTTTTGGTGTAATTGTGTATCTTTTGATTTTGGATTCATTTTGTACAACTTTTTATTTTTTTTGTGAATTAATTCCTTTCTAAATCTCTAAGAATCTTAGTAGTAAGATTATATTCTAAGTAGAAGAGAAGAATAACTCATTCTCTTATATAAGGAGGAATAATCTACAAAGCAAACTTGAGCTTTTTTACTATGAATAAAAGCCTGATATAGGAAAATATTGAATTTCATTCATCAAATTTGCAGAATATATCCATGATATAAAAACATGCAATAGAGTGAAAAAGATTTCATTTCAACCATTTTAGATCTAATTCAATTTAGATTTTCAAGCTTTCACAAAGAGTTATCAGGTAAAGAAACTAAAATGAGATATATAAATTTATAAATTTTTATCATGTTAGTTTAAAATTGTCATCAATTACTTATTTAAACTTTTTAAGTAAGAGTAGAGTATGTTTACACAATAAAAAAACACAATTTAGGCCAAGTCATGTCGTGTAGTATGATTTTATTCATATAGTTTGAGTACATTCGCACAGTACGAGTTCATTTGTACAGTATAATTTTATTCTTAGAGTACAAGTTTGTTCATCCAATATGATATAAGTCGTACAATACGGTCAACTAAAAATATCAATTTGGTAGATTGAAAAAACTTACAAATAAAGAGCACCAAAATAAGATCTATGAAGCATAAAGAATAAGAGGAGAAATACCAATTAAAAGAAAAATATTTTTTTTTAAATTACACAATAAGGACTTGAAAGAAAATTTTCATTTCAAAACAACATATAAAAAGACATGCATAGACTTAAAAGTAAATAGTACAGTGACAACAAGAACAAAAGAAACTAGTATGGTGATGGATCCAGATAAGAAGGTGGAGGTGGAGGTGGTTGAAGGAACTAGCTAAGATTATCATATTATTGCTGGATTGTGGTGAACTAATGTTGAATGTTTCCAAATTGCTCCCTGAACCAACCCATATCATTATCTTTTTGCATCTGCTATTGATCCAGGTGAGTCTACAATCTATCAAATCTTTGGATCAACTCCTCATATTGGTAGTGGTGAGGAGATTGTTCAGGTGTAGGATCAGCTGCAGGGGTAGCTTCTCCTTCATCATCAAAGAGAGGATCTTCAAGCTCTTGATCCCTATGAAATAGCATTCAAAAAGAGGCATCCGAAAAGCAGATTGGAATGTGATCAGAAGGTGCAGGATATATGATGTTTTGTTTTCTAAACATGATATATCCTATCACATATCCTAAGGCATGTTCTATTTTCTCCTATTGGCTCGGAGTTGAATGCAAGTGAGATTTTGGATGTAGTCAATTAGCATTTGAGCTTCATCGATTTGAGTATTTGACATGATTAAATAGGAAACAATTGACAGTCGGGGAGTAATATTTATTTGGTTCCCAGCTTTAGGTTTGATTGAAGTTCTCAGAACATGCTGGATAACCCTAGCATTCTGGCTAAGGGTCTGAACCAAAGGTTAGTGAAGATTAAGGGCAACATTTCTTAGCAGAAGGTTCATAGCACTCTAGTCAAAATTAGATTTATAGGACATGGATAAAGGTCTATTTTCCTTGGGTGTTCAATTGAAGGTGGATTCCTATGTCTTCCTTGGTTATTTCTACATTTTGGTAGTATATTACGAGGTCATAATTAGGGCATCCCCACAAATCCTAATATTTGCAAGAAATTCATACAAGAGTTTAGAATGGAAGGGATGGGCCAAGCTTAGAAGAAACTGAAGTTCAATTTTGTTGAAAAGTTTCATTACAAGGAAGCTAAGAGCCTATTGATTTAGAAGTCTGGAGGGCGTGATCTTGGCTTCCTTGTATTTTTTATAGGCAGCTTTATCAGAAGTTTTCATAAAATGCTTGTCTACAGTGCTCCAAGAGGAGGAAGCCCCCTAAGTTTAATGACTACATTTTCCATCAGCCATTATAAGGATTGGAGTATAAGAAGGATCGATATTAAGAGAGGTGTAAAAATTTTGAAAGGGGTTGGTTGTTTAAATAGAAAAATAACATATCACATCATACGATTGTGGGATCATACGAGATGAACATATGTAATTATTTTGGACAAATGATTCATCAAAAGTTGTGTCTAATCGTACATTATGATCAAACATCATACAGGATGATTAGATACATTTATCTCATCCTGAGGAGTCAAGCTATATGATTATTGACAAGAAGGTTCATACAATACGAATGGATGTTCATACAGTATGATCATCAATAAATTTCATACCAAATTGAATTATACTCATCCCAAATAGAGTTTACATGTGGATTGTACCATACGAGGAGGTGTTTATACCATATGATGGTCAATAAAAGACACAATCTAGATCATTCATCCAGCCAAGGGTTATGATTAGCAGTGATGTGCATATCGTGTAGTATGAAAAGGTGTACATACAACATAATGATCAATAATAGATACAATCTGAATCTTACATCAAGCCAAGGGTTATGATTAACAGTGTTGTGCAGAACGGAAAATATGAATGTGGATCGTACAGTATGATATCAGATGAAAATTTTTGTTTTGCATAATAGACAATGAGATTTTGTAAAATGGTTTGTGTGATGATTAGGACATAACAAAAAAATAAATTTAATAATAAAACAAAAGGAAATAAGAATAATAAAATCATGAATGATCACATGACAAAACACATACATTATGAAGCTCATAAATAGTTGATTTCAAATGATAGCAAAACAATATTGAGCCCAAAAACCACATGCACCCACTAGGTCTTTTGTGAGAGCTCTCAAATCTAAAGATCATGGAAACATAGTTTTAGGAGCCCAAGTGAGTTTGGGTCCTTTCTTAGATTTTGATAAATCATCATAATATATGGCTTGTTGTATTTGATGCAACTTTGGTCTCCACACCCAATGTGTTCTATGATGAATAGTGTAAGTGTGGCTAATATGACCTAACTTGTTGTATGAATAACATCTAACATTAGGAAAAGGGTTAACTAAACTATGATAGTTATTATTCTTATTCCTAGGTTTATGAGATGCATGACATGATGATTGCTTACAAATAGGTTTATTGTGAAAATCCTTTACTTTTTCTAACAACATTTCATTAGCACTTTTAAGAGCAGAAATTTTAATTTTTAATGAGTAATAATTGAGATCTAAAATGTTAACACATACTTCTAATTCTTTTAATGCTTTTTCTAAATCAAGATGCAATGCTTTCAAAGACACATGTGTTTCAGATAAATTAGAATATTTCTTGTTCAATTCATCAAACTCATTCAACAAAGCCATATGATCTTTATCAACTTTAGAACCATCTTTTCTAAGCATTTCATTTTCTTTTTGTAGAATTAAGCATTCAATTTTCAAGCTAGCGTGCTTCTTCTTTAGCTTCCTATAAGAATCATGAATTTCTTCTGAAATAACAACTAATTCATTATATGAAAGTTGACATACCTCATCATGATCAAACTGATCAAGATAGCTATTTGCCATTAAGCACAAATTTTTTACTTCCTCTTCTACTTCTATTCCAGATGAATCTAAAGCAGAGTCTGATAAAAAGCTTTATGATATTTCTACTTATAATTATGGAACTTTGATTTCTCTTTAGCATTCTCCTTGCTTTGGTAGAGTTTAAGAGTTGGGCAAATAGTTTGAATATGCCCTGGTTTCCTACATTCATAATAGACAATATCATCAGAAGCTTTAGAATTTCTATAATTCATACATTATCTCCACTATTGATGATGCTTTTACTTATTTCTTAGAAAGATTCTGAAGTGTCAAGTCATCAGTGCAATTTCTTCATCTCCTCCATTAGAGGAACTATCTAAATCATTAGCCTTAAAGGCTACAATTTTCTCTTTCTTTCTTTCTCCTGCATCAAGCTGTCTTTTGTTAATTCCCTACTCATATAAAATGAGTGATCCAAGTAAATTATCAATAGAATAAACATTCATATCCTTGGTTCTGCAATAACAGTAATTTTTGCATCATAGGAAGAAGGTAAATAATGTAGAATCTTATTTATTTTTTAAAAATTTTATAATTCCTTTACCTAAAGCATGGAGGGATGTGATGATTTGAGTAAACCTAGTATACATTTTATATATGGATTAACTAGGTTTCATGTGAAAGAGTTTATATTCATGCAACATAAAATTTAACTTAAACTATTTCACTTTGCTTATTCCTTCATAACTAAAGCATAATCTATCAAAAATTCCTTTTCCAGTAGTATAGGTAGATACACGCATATAATCTTTAGATTTAAAAGCAAAAAAGAAACAATTTAGGCATTTAGCATTCAGTTGGGCTAAATCATTATCTTTAGTAGTTTATTCAAAGAAAAGGAATTTTAGTTTTAACATCATTTACTAATCATGAAGGAATAGAATAACTATCCTGAACAAGTATCCACATGTGATAATCAATTGATTGTAAAAAGGTAGACATGCAAGTTTTCCAAAAATGAAAAGGTATATTTTCAAATAGAGGAGGTCGAGTAATTGAATAGTCTTTTATCATGTTGCAATTACTAAAGTTAGCTATGGATCTTAATTCAAAAGTTTTCTAAAACTTGATCTTATGAATCCCTCTTTGATACCACTTTAAAGTTTGCTAGGGTGGTTAAACCCTAAAGAACTAGTCCCGAGGCTAACCAACGGGGGTGGGGGTGAATTAGTAGTTTTAAAATTTCTTAATCAAACAAGAATTTTAAACCTCTTGATGTGAAAATAGAACTAATTTTACAATAACAACAAAATAGATATTTCGACTATAGATCAAATAAAAAAAGTTCATAAATTAAAATGAGGTAAAAGTAATAAGAAAGAACACACCTAACCTATGTGCACTCCTTGGAGACTCCCTCTTTAAGTATTGCACTAAAAAGAAGAGACACTCCTTTTGCTCCCATAATAAGGTGGAGAAGCCTGTAGAAACTTTGTTTCACCTCCCTTTTGTGGTAGAGAATTGAGACTCTTTTACTGACAAAGAACCTTAACTCTATTTCACCCTCTTGGTGATGGTCAGAGAACCACAAATCTATTTTTACCCTCCAGGTGATGGTCAAAGAACCATGATCTTTGTTGAAGAACTTCTTCTCTAAAGCTATAGAGATTCTAGGTAGACGCTTATAGGTACTAGGCAAGATTCTTACTTGGAGCAACCTTATGAATCCCCTCACAACTTCTCCCTCACAAAATCTCCCTCTCTTCTCTCACAAACCTCTACTTCTTATCTCCCTCAACATCCCTCTTAAGAAAATTAAGCGGCCAAAGATCTCTAACAAGAGTGTTAGAGATCCTTAAATAGAGGGCTTCCAAAAACCCTAATTTCCAATCCATCCATCTTATGTTTGTACAGTATGATAGACATATCATATGGTATGATTAGTTCAATTCAGAATCGCCCAGCAGGATAATTTAGTCAAACTATTCAAATTTCACAATACATCGTATAGGAGTATCCAAAATTATATGGTATGATATGCATAAAATTCTTTTATTCATTTAGGATAATCATTGGGATGGCCAACTTCGTACATCAGAGATAGTCCAGCACTGTGGAGATTGTATGGTACGATCAGTGCTAAAATCATATATTTCATTTGGTACGCTCTAAGGGATGACCAATATTGTACACAGGTAATCATACAATATGAACCAATTCATACAATATGATCAATCATAATAGTTGTCCATGATTTGATTGTCTAAAATCACAGGATTAATCATAAAAGATATTAACTAGGGCATATAGTATGATCCAAATCATATTATACGATCAATACTTAATTAGTATCTCTCTTTATGTTGGAAGGTAGGGTTTGGCAGAGCATAACATATCATATAGTACAAGATTAAGGTGTACAATATAATACACATATTGTATAGTATGAAGAATTTCATACAATATGAATTACTCAAAAAATAGACTCTCTAAAAAACTAATTCTATCTCCCCCTATGTGTTTGCAAGGTTGTTTAGCAAATATATCAATCCAAATACATGATATGAATCAAGAAATAAAAAAAAAAACATAATAAATTAAAAATAACAGACCCAATCTTCTGTTGATCAGAGTAGCAAGTGAATCATGGACAGAATTCTTGAAATTTTAGTAAACATAAAATGAAATACAATATTACAAAAAAATTAGAAAGTAGTATCAAACACAATAATGTTTATTATCATCAAAACACAAACACCTTGCTTAGATTAGATTTGTAATAAAAATATTGAAATGAATTTCATATAAAAAGAAAAAGATCCTAATAAAAGCCATTTGAAGAATGAAAACAATATAACACAGCCAAATTAAAAATCTAGAAAAGTCTTGTTGAAGATTATAAACTTAGCGTTATGTGGGAGGCAACCCAGAATTAGGCTTAGTATAGTAAGTAAGTTTGGATGAAGACTATAGACGTTTTTCTTTAAGGGAGGTAACCCAGTTTATAGCTTAGGTGTGATAAATAGGAATTTTTAGAAAAAAAAAAACTTGAGAGATGAGGAAGCATTGCAACGCTACCATTGGCACCTTAGTGCTAAGTCGAGCTTTGTTTGTTTGAAATTAAAATTTAAAATAAAAAAACTTCTTTTAACTTGAAAAGCAAAAAAATAGCACGATTAATGTTTAATTCTAAATCCTTATTAATTCTTGGGTATAGGTTATATTCTTCTTCCTGAAAATTTAATTTAAGCAATAGGTAGAATCAAGTAAAGATATTACTCTTCTAGGATTAAATGTGAAAAATGTTTGGAAAATGAAGCTTCCTTTTTTCTTCTCCTCATGTAAAGTTTTTCTATCATCAATAAACTTCATAAGTTCAATAATGAAGTTCATAAGAATACAAGAAGATATAAGATAGAAATGAAGAAAATGCATTATTTGATGTTTTAGAATTTGAATTTCGTCCTAGTAAAGATGCTCTACTATTTAATTATAAGGAGTTTTGACATGGAAAAATTAAATCTTTATGGTTAGGCCCATATTTTGTTATTAGAGTACATCATAATGGTGCAATCAGAAATCAAGATAAGAAGAAATTTCATATTTTCAAAGTCAAAGATCATAGATTGAAACTATAGAATTAGGAGAAAAAGGAAATATTGAATTTTGAGGAATAGAGGACATGTGTTTATATCTTGATTATACTTCATATATTTTAGAAGAAATGCATTTATATGAGTAATTAGTACAAGTAGTTAGAACATTACTTGTTTTTTTGGCTTGTGAAGCCAATATGTTATGTGTGGTGCTTAATGCACTAGTTATCATGTAATCAATGTTATGTTATGTTATGTTTTGTTATATTCTATTAACATATATTTTATGTACCTTTGATCAATTATATAAAATCATGTGTAGTGTTAACTCTTGTTTGTACTTCTTTTATTTATATTTTATAGAAATTTCCCTCATGTTTATTATAATTATTTTTGTATTCTCATTATTTAACTAACCTTAGTAAAAATGATAATTAAAATATTTGTAAAATTAGGATAATGATAAAACCCTAGATCTTGGTCTAAATGAATATTATTAATACTTCATAAAGAAAAAAAAATAAAAAAAAAATTATACTTCATAGAGTAGAAAAGAAATTCATAATTATATAACTTATATCACTTAAATTATTACTTTAATTTTAAAATATAAGTTATTCCTTTATTTAGAAATTTTTTAAATAAAGATGAATAATTAGAATCAAGGATTTGATATGAGTATATTAAAATTAGAAATCATAAGCAATCAAAATTTTGAATTGGTAATCTTATTAAATCCTGACATAAAACTCATTAAGATTGTAAAAATTGTTCAAAGCAAAAATTGATATTCAAAATCATTAACAAAGTACTCCATAAATTAAAAATAAAAAGAATTCTAAAATAGTTCTAAAAAAAGAAAGAAAAAGAAGAAAAAGAGAAAAAGATGAGTGCAACCACAAATTGGTATCAATTAAAAGCTTAAAAATCTAATTTCAATCTTATACTTAAATTCATAAATGATAAAATAAGAAAACTATTATAAATGATGGCGAACAAATGAAGTTTCAATTTTAACTACAAATATATCTAATCATTAAGCTACATTATTCGCTTTAAAATTCAAAAATTAATAATTAAAACTATAACTTTTAAATTCAAATTATGCAATAATAAGGATGATTGATTAGTATAATTATTAGTATTTTTTCTAAGCTAGAGTTATAATCTTATTCATTTTTATTGCTTCTAGATTGTGATGTATTATCTTAGATTTTAGTAATTTTAAATTATCAATTTTTTACTTTGGTTAATCATTAATCATAATTACAATATATTTATTTGCTTAAGGACAAGCAAGAGTGTAAGCTAGGGAGAATTTGATAAGTGTAAATTTTATGTGTTATATTATCAAAGAAAATATATTGTTTTAGTTGTATTATGTAGAAAAATATATAAAAGGAAAAAAATTTCTAAGTTTCACATAACACCGCGACGTCAGAACAAACAACACTATAGTGCCATCAAAGACACCATCAGAGCTCCATATTTTTGACATTATGGCGGTAACTTCTCTATCAGACAGTGCCACATCATTAAAAATTCAACTTTGTAATGTCATGTTCTCTGTCATTCAATGTCGGACTGTCACACTATATAACACATTGGGGCCCAAATTGTTCTTTTAAGTCTGTAGTGCTTGAAAGTCAGCAACACCATATCGTAGCAGTTATAACATCCCAAGGACTTAACCTGTCGGTGAAATGATGTTATTATTCACTACATAACTAATCAACATTAACAAACATCATGGAGGAACCATAATAACAATGTAGAGACATTAGTTCATTTATTGAGTGCAAAGACATTGATCTTTTGGCATCATAGTGCCAGATGCCTACTTTATGTTTTCCTATAAATAGTCACTATGATATGTTTTTAAGAGAGTTTAATCACATAAATAATTTAAGTATAATTTAGAATTCTTCTTTGATAGATCTACTAACGAGTGATTTTTCAGAGAGAGAAACCCTTGAGAGAAAAGAGAGAAGCTCTGCCCATTAGAGAGAGAAACCCTTGAAAATTCAAATTTTATTGTTCCTGATTTTCATTCCTATTTATCATGAATAGGTGGGGATGATGGCGGCGGAGTGCCACCGTTAAGCACAGGCACCAACGACAAGTGAAAATTCATTAGGGATGTTAAGCCCTATAGAACTAGCCTGAGGCTAACCAAGAGAGGGGGTGAATTGGTGTTTAAAAAATTCTTTAAAACCAAAAGAACGATTATCACAAACCAAATCACCACAAAAACAAGTGTGGAAGAAAATAAATACGGAAGTAGTAAAAATAAGAACACAAGGGTTTATAGTGGTTTGGTCAACTCCACCTACGTCCACTCCCCGGAGGTACCCTCCGAGTATTTCACTACAATCGTGACTCTCCTTTATCCCCCATAGCTAGGCGGAGAAGCCCTTACAAACACATCCTTTCTGCCACCCCCAGCAAGGCAGAGAACCTCCCTCCTTTTGGTTCATCCTAAAGCAGGCAGAGAACCTCGATCGATCGCTGAAGCTTACCTCTCCCAACCTCACCAAGGACAAAATACTCTAGGAAGAAGAAGTGGAATAATGCTTGGAGCAACCCTTGTGAATCCCCTCAAAAGCTCCCTCTCACAAGATCCTCTCTATCTCCTTTAGGTTTTCGCAGGCCAAGACAGTAGCCAAAGATGTTCAAAAACATTGAACAAGAGATCTTAAATAGAAGAGCTTCAAAGGATCTCATTAATTGCAAGTTGCCGACTTTATCATCTAGGACAATATGGAAATCATCCTGGCTGATCAGTACAAATCTCATAAGATCAGCCAGAGCATCGACTTGAATGCAAACTGGATGATTAAAAATTTGCTTGATCGTCCTGGACGATATCACGATCATCCTGGCCGATCAGTTCAAATCAGAGGAAAATCATTCAGAGCATCGCCCTGAATTTGATCTGGCCGATATTTATCATCCAGAAGCAATTATGGGTTTTTGAATTGATCGTCCTGGACGATCCTGCGATCGTCCAGGATGATGTGATCGTATCAATCATCCTTAATTACTTCCTTGATTCCTTGATCAATTTAATTATAATTGTGTGATGTCATCCAGGCCGTTCTCATGATCGTACTGCCCAATTTCCAAAAATATAGAATACCTAAATTGATCATGGAAGCAAATTCTTTCTGTATTGAGCATATCGTCCTGGTCGATATAGGTATCATCCAGGTCGATCAGTTAATTATGGCTGCCTTAACTAAGAGATCCTGATTAGATCTTCTATTTTGAACTCGATCATCCAGGACGATATAAATATCGTCCGAGCCGATGTGAGTAAAAACATAAGTTCTAAATCTCTCAGGTGTGTGTGTGTAGGGTTATTTAACATCAGTCACTTCAAGCAATTACAATTGACTCAAAAGAAAAAAGAAAATTACATACTGACTTATAGAATTTCTTCTTTCCCTTCTTTACAAAAGGTTTCTCCTCTACCTTCTCCTTGCTAGGAGTTGCTTTGAGTTTTGGACAATCTGTCTTTATATGTCCAGGTTTTCTACACTCATAGCAAATAACATCATTCGAAACTTTTGCATTTTTATTAAATTTACCACTATTCCATTGCTGACGTCTCTTCTTCTTCCTCTTCAGAAAGCTTCTGAATTGTCTAGTCATTAATACGATGTCGTCTTTATCCTCAAGTTGAGAGTGTTCACTCTCGGACTCCTCCACTTTCAGTGCTATGTTCTTCTCCCTTTGTGGTTCACCTGCATCAATCTTTCTTTGGCTAACTCCTTGCTCGTAAGCAATTAGCGAACCAAGAAGATTGTCAATAGAGTAAATGTTTAGATCTTTAGACTCTGTAATTACAGTAATTTTAGCATCATAAGTAGTAGGCAAACAACGAAGAATATAATTAACCATTTTAGCATTCATTAGTTCCCTACATAATGCATGTAAAGAGGTGACTATTTATGTGAATCTTGTGTACATATCAGAAATGGATTCATTAGATTTTATGCGAAACAGTTCATAATCATGCAACAAGATATTAAGACTAGATTTCTTAACCTCATTAGTCCCCTCATATGTTATACAAAGTCTATTCCATATGTCATTTCCACTCTTACAAGTAGAAACCCGCATATAATCTTATGATTTATGTGTATAAAATAAACTGTTCAAGCATTTGGCATTTAGTTATGCTAAGTCACGTTGCTCTACTGTCCAGTCCACAAAAGGTGTTTCAACTCTAACTCTATCAACTAGTCTAGTTAGTTTTGTATACCCTTCCTGAACTAAGATCCACATATGATAATCAAGTGACTGTAAAAATGTAGACATGCTTGTTTTCCAAAAATCAAAAGGAATATTGTCGAAAAATGGAGGTCTAGTTATAGAGTAACCCTCAAGTGTATTTCAGTTTTCAAATGTAGCCATCAATATTAATCAAAAAGTAGTCTAAACTTATAATTTCGAAACTAAGCTCTGATACCACTTATTCAAACTTGTTCAATATGAATTAGGTTGTTAAACCTAAGCTTATGTCCTAGTGGCTAACAAGAGGGGGGTGAATTAGTAATTAAAATTTAATCCCTCTTTTAAAATTTAAAATCAAGAAAATTAACTTTAGTGAATTTTATAGAAAACATTTTTCAACCATAATTTTGAAACAGAAAAATAGAAAAATAAAAAGCAATGGAAAAATAAAAGACACGAGATTTATTGCGGCTCGGTCAAACTTGACTTACATCCACTCCCCAAAGGCATCCTCCGCGTATTGCACTAATACAACTAGTGACTCTCCTTTTGCACCCACAGCAAGGCAGAGATGCATTTTACAAAACTCTCTTCCACCACTATCCGGTGCGGTAGAGAACCGTCGTCCTTTTACACTCTTTCTAGTGTTGGCAGAGAACCGTCCGTCCTTTCACACTCTCCCGGTGTAGGCAGAGAACCCTTTGTCCTTTCACACTCTCCTAGTATGGGTAGAGAAACCTTCATCCTTTCACACTCTCCTAGTGTGGGCAGAGAACCCTTCATCCTTTCACACTCTCCTAGTGTGGGCAGAGACCCTTCGGCTATTCACACTCTCCTAGTGTCGGCAAAGAACCAAATATTCTTGACAGATCTTCTTCACAAGAAATATAGAAGGAAGAGAGAAAAGAGTGAAGTAAACACAAATCAAAAGTAAAGATTCTTACCTTTGAACACCAAGTGAAGCCTCCACGCTCTAGTAGTAAGAATCCTCCTTCGAACACTCTCTCCCTGACTCTTCTTTCAATAGGCACAAAGATTAATAGGCAAAAAGATTAAGTGATAGTCTAAATTGGAATATTTATATGAAAGACAAAAAAACTGTCCAAAAACTGCAAATTTTCAAGTCAACATGAAGTTGATCGTCCCGTACGATCGTGGATCATCCTGGACGATCTTACTTAAATGTGTGGAAATGAACCAAATGTATATTGGTATGAACTGAAATCGTACCAGAGCATCGTCCCGTATGAACTAGGTTCATCCGGTACGAACAATTATACCATAGGTCGATTCCGAAAAACTGTAGGACATCGTCAAAATTTGAAGAGTCTGTTCACTTCTTCCTTGGATGAATATGAGTTTGTCCAGACAAAATTTTTACAGAGAACAATTCATCCTGGGAAGAATTTGCGTTCATCTTGACAAAAATTTTTCAGAGAGCAATTCGTCCTAGCATGAACATGAATTTCGTCTGAACGAAAATTTTCCAGAGGACATTTTGTCCTGGGACGAATTTGAGTTTGTCTAGATGAAAATTTTCTAGAGAGCATTTCATCCTGGCACGAATATGAATTTTGTCTGAACAAAACTTTTCTAGAGAACATTTCATCCTGTGATGATTAAACATTCATCCTAGATTATCAGGACTTAGAAAAAAAAATTTCAACTCTTGTTCGTTCCATTGCTCTTTAGAGGAGATAACTGACATGATCGTCTAACTATTTTCGTCCCATATGATCAGTATAATTTTTTAAAGATCTCATTAAGTGTGTGTGTGTGTGTGTGTGTATTTATTTACTCAATTACAATTACTCTCTCTCAAACTTAATTCAACGAAAAGTACAAGCTTCAATTCACAAAATCTCTCATGCTAAATTTGATTTTAAGTCTTCAGTAGTCTAGAATTTGATTTTCCTGAAATTTTAGTTCATACAAGAGCAAAAATAAATCTTTCAAGACGTGTTAGGAGATATAAATACATAAAATAATAATATTTGGAATCATCAAAATTATACAAGTTGCAATAATATAAAATATGCAAATAGTAACTCTCTTAACACCTAGTATATATGTTAAAAATTGATTTAGTATGTTTCATATGAAAAAGTTCGTAGTCATGCAACAAAATATTCAGCCTAAATTATTTAACTTCATTAGTTCCTTCATAAGTAATACACAATCTATCCCAAATTTTTTTACCAATTGCATAAGTTGAAACACACATATAATATTTTGATTTTAAAGCACAGAAAAAATAGTTCAAGCATTTTGTGTTTAGTTGAGCTAAATCCCTATCATCAAGAGTCCATTCAGTAAAAGAAAGTATAGAAGTAATGCCATTAGTTTTACAAGTTAGAGGTGTATAACCATCCTTAACAAGCATCCACATACGTTAGTCAATTGATTATAAAAAGGTATACATATGAGTTTTACAAAAATCAAAAGGAATAGTATCAAACAAAGGTGGTCGTGTAATAGAATATCCATCTGCAGTATTACGATTACCAAAGTTAGCCATTAATAAAAATTTAAAAGTTTTCAAAAACTAAATTTTATGAATCCCACTTTGTTGCAGATTCCATGAATTATGTTTTGATGATTAGCAAACACTCTTGCTTCTTTTTGACTGCCTTTACTACTGACATTTTCAGGATTCAAAGATCGGACGGAAATCAAAATTAGCTCAAAACTGGGTAGATTAGGGTTGAGTCAGTCTAAAATTTTCTTTTTTCCTTCTTGAGTCAATTGTAATTGTTTGAAGAGACTAATGTTAAGTAACCCTACACACACACTTGAGAGATTTAGAACTTGTGTTTTTACTCACATTGGCCCGGATGATATTTATATCGTCCTGAACGATCGAGTTCAAAACAGAAGATCTAATCATGATTTCTTAGTTAAGGCAGCCGTAGATAACTGATCGGCCTGGATGATACCTATATCGACCAAGACGATATGCTCAATACAGAAAGAAATTGCCGCCATGATCTATTTAGGTATTCTATATTTTTGGAAATCGGCCAGGACGATTCTTTTATCGGCCTAGACGATATTGTATAATTATGCCTAAATTAATCCGGTAATCATGGGAGTAATTAAGGATGATTTATATGATCACATCATCCTAGACGATCGCAAGATCGGCTTGTACGATCCATTCAAAAACCCTTGGTTTCTCCTGGCCGATTTGGACCGGATAGCTCAAATTAAAGGCGATGCTCTGGACAATTTTCCTTTGATTTGAACTGATCGGCCGGGACTATCTTGAGATCGTCCGGGATGATCAAGCAAATTTTCAATCGTCTAGTTTGCATTCAGGGTGATGCTCTGGCCGATCTTATGAGATTTGTACAGATCGGCCAGGATGATTTCCATATCATCCTAGACGATAAAGTCGGCAACTTGCAATTAATGAGCTCCTTTGAAGCACTTCTATTTAAGAGCTCTTGTTTAATATTTTTAAACATCCTTGGCTGTTGTCTTAACCTGAGAAAACCTAAAGGGGAGAGAGAGAGAGAGAGAGAGAGAGAGAGAGAGAGAGAGAGAGAGAGAGAGGAGAGAGAGAGGATCTTGAGAGGGGAAGCTTGTGAGGGGGTTCGCAAGGGTTGCTCCAAGCATTGTTCCACTTCTTCTTCCCTAGAGTCTCTTATCCTTGGAAGGGTTGGGAGAGGTAAGATTCAGCAAGTGATTGTGGTTCTCTGCCTGCTTCAGGAGGAAGCAAAAGGAGTTTGGTTATCTGCCTTGCCGGGTGTGGCAAAAAGGAGGTGTTTTTGTAAGGGCTTCTCCGCCTAGCTGTGGGGGCTAAAGGAGAGTCACGTTGATTGTGCAATACTCGGAGGGCGCCTCCGAGAAGTGGAGGTATGTCAAGTTGATCGAACCACTATAAACCCTTGTGTTCTTTTTACTGCTTCCACACTTAATTTTTCGCACTCATTTTTTTGTGGTGACTTTGGTTTGGGATATTTCTTTTTGTTTAAAGATTTTTAAAAAATACCAATTCACCCCCCCCCCCCCCTCTTGGTTAGGCTCGGGACTAGTTCATAGGGCCTAACATCCCTAACAAACTTTCAAGTGGTATCAGAGCGGGATTAATAAAAATAAAGTTCAAAAACTTTTTGAATTTTGATCCATGACTAACTTTGGAAATCGTAATACAACTTAAGGATATTATATTACATGGCCTCCCTTATTTGACAACCTTCCTTTTGATTTTTGAAAAACTCGCATGTCTACTTTTTTGCAATCAACTGACTATCGCATGTGGATGCTTATTAAAGAAAGATATTCTCCACCTACTCATGAAATTAATGGAATTAAAACTAAAGTTGCTTTTACTGAATGGACTACCGATGAAAGATATTTACCTCAATTGAATGCGAAGTGTTTGAACTGTTTATTCTTTGCTTTAAAGTCTGAGGATTACATGTGTGTGTTTTTTTGCTCTACTGGAAAAGAGATTTGGGACAAGTTGTGCATTACTTATGAAGGATCCAATGAAATGAAACAATCTCTTTTGAATATTATCTAGCATGATTACGAACTTTTTCGTATGAAACCTTCTGAATCAATTTCTGATATGTATACACAATTTACTCAAATTGTAACTTCTTTACACGCCCTAGGAAGAGAACTTTCAAACTATGAAAAAGTAAACAGAATCTTACTATGCTTACCTTCCTCTTTTGATGCTAAAATCAATGCTATAATTGAATATAAGGATTTAAACACCTATTCGATTGATAACTTACTTGGCTCACTCATTACTTACAAGCAATGGGTGAATCAAAAAAATCTTGATGCTGGTGAGAAAAAGAAAGAGAAAACAGTGGCACTGAAAGCGCAAAAATCGGACTCTAACTCTTCTGGGTCTGAAAGCAATAACTTTGCCCTAATCACAAGGCAATTCAAAAACTTTCTAAGGAAGAAACACAAGCATCATCAAAGTTGGTGAAAAGGTAAGGATAATAAATATTCTAAAAGATCTTCTGATGTTGTTTGTTATGAATGTAGGAAGCCCAGACACGTGAAAGCTAATTGCCCTACACTTAAGATGCACACAAGTAAGGAAAAGAGTGAGGAGAAATCAAATTTTAGAAAAGACAAAAAGAGACTACAAAAGGAGTTTTGGGCGGATTCTGCATCAGATTCATCGAAGACGGAACCAGAAGATGAGACAACAAACTTGAGCTTAATGGAAAACGATAATCTTAATCAAGAAGAGGTATGTGAACTTTCCTATGATCAACTTCTTAAAGTTTCTAAAAAAATTCATGCATCATATAGAAAACTTAAGAAAACACATACTAGCTTGAAATTGGAATTTTTGAATTTACAAAAAGAGCATGAAGTTATTCTCAAAGATCATTCTACGATTGATTCAAATCACATGATTCTACTTGATGAATTTGATGAGTTAAACAAAAAGTATTGTAAATTAATTGAAGAGCATGAGTCACTAAAAGTCACACATACCTCACTTGAATCTGATTTTAAGAACTCTAAAGAGATGGAGAAAAATTTGAGGATTGATAATGATGCCTTAAAAAGTACTAACTTGAAGATTCAAAATGAATTGGATACATTTAAGAAAACTAGGATGACACCAACACTTTATCAAAATCCAAAACCTAGGAAGAGGCATTATAACTCAAACCATTTAAGAAATTATTTTCCATGTGTTAGATGTTTTTCATGTGGCATGCTAGGACACATCTCACACACTTGCACTGTTCACCATAATACACGTTGGGTGTGGAGACCAAAGGTGTATGATTTACAGCATACCATACATGCGTTGCATTCAACTTTTCATAAAAAGGGACACAAACCTATTTGGGTTCCTATATCTGACATTTGATAATTTTGTAGGCGGGCTCTCACAAAAGGCCTCGTGAGAGTATGTTGTACTTGGACAGCGGATGCTCTCAACATATGACTGGTGATGCCAATAAATTTGTTTCGCTGGAGTCCAGGACTAGAAGCAAGATTACTCTTGGAGACAACACCACCAGGAAAGTGGTAGGCTCAGGTATAATTGGTAATTCCAAGAACCTTATGATTGAAAATATTTTGCTTGTAGATGGATTAAAGCACAACCTACTCAGCATCAGTCAACTCTGTAACACAGGCTTCATCGTGCAATTCTTTGCAAATTCATGCATTGTAAGTTTAAGTAACAACATTATTTTGCAGGGAAAAAAGATCAACAACGTGTACATGCTTGATTTAAATAACATTGAATGTGCTGCATCATTTTTTAAAAAAATAGTTATTGATGATTCGTGGTTATGGAACTGGAGATTATGTCATGCAAGTATGAAAACCCTTAGAAAAGTGACCCAAAAAGACCTAGTTAGAGGTGTTCCCAAACTCAAGTTTTCAAAAGACCACCATTGTGATGCCTGCCAACTAGAAAAACAAGTCCACTCCACCTTTCACCCCATTAAGGACATTAGCACCTCTAAACCTTTAGAAGCCTTCACATGGATTTGTTTGGACCCATTAGCACTGCCAGCTTGGGAGGAAAAGTCTATGATTTGGTGATTGTTGATGACTACTCGAGGTTCACTTAGGCTATATTTCTTTTACATAAACATGAGTCTTTTGAATAGTTAAGAACATTTTCTACTTGGATTCAGAAAAAGCTAGGTTGTGAGATCTTGACCATCCATAATGATCATGGGGGAGAGTTTGAGAATAAAAGATTTGGAGATTTTTGTGAGGACAAGAGAATTAGCCACAACTTCTCAGCTCTTAGGACCCCTCAACAGAACGGGGTAGCTGAAAGGAAGAACCAAACCTTGGTGGAAGCCGCTAGAGCCATGCTTACTGAATATTCACATCCAAAATACTTTTGGGTTGAAGTGGTTAGCACATCTTATTATGTGTTGAATATGATAAATGTTAGAGCCAAACTAGATAAGACACCCTATGAGATCCTTAAGGGTAAGACACCCAATCTTTCCCGCCTTTATGTCTTTGGTTGTAAGGTTTTCATTCACAACAATGGGAAGTCTCACTTAGACAAATTTGATCCTAAATCTGATGAAGGGGTGTTCTTGGGATATTCTAATATTGGGAAGTCTTTTAGGTTATTTTATAAGAGGACTTTGATGGTGGAAGAGACTAAACATGTAATATTTGATGAGTCTAATCCTAAAAAGCCTGGAGTTGAGGATGATGAAGATGTTGAAGAGGTTACCACTGGAGTAGAAAATTTGGAGAAGGGATTAGGTCACCAAAACATTGAAGGAGAAAAAGATGTCACCCAAGGAGTAGAAAATATAGATCTGGAGGACAAGGTTGGACCGTCTCACACCTTGCCTAGAGATTGAAGATACTCTACAAGTCACCCCAAGGATTTGATCTTAGGAGACCTTTCTGATGGAGTTAGGACTAGACATAGACATAGGAAGGAGGTGAACCACTCTGTCTTTATCTCAATGACTGAACCTACCAACAAAAACCAAGCCCTTACTGATGAGTTTTGGATTTTAGCCATGCAAGATGTGTTGAATCAATTTGTTAGGAATGATGTTTGGGAGCTTGTAGAAAGACCTAAGGGACAAAGTGTAGTTGGAATAAAGTGGATCTTTAAGAACAAGGTGAACGATTCTGGAGTGGTGGTTAGAAATAAAGCAAGATTAGTGGCTAAGGGGTATAACCAAATAGAAAGGATAGACTTTGAGGAGACTTTTTCCCCTGTAGCTAGATTGGAAGCCATTAGAGTGCTATTAGCCTTTGCCTGTTATAAGGATTTAAGCTTTTTCAAATAGATGTTAAGAGTGTCTTTTTAAATGGGGAAATAAAAGAGGATGTGTTTATAGAACAACTCCCAGGTTTTGAGAGCTCCCAATGTCTAAATCATGTTTTTAAATTAAAAAAGGCTTTGTATGAGTTAAAGCAGGCACCAAGAGCTTGGTATGAGAGGCTTAGCACATTTTTACTAGAAAGGGAATTTGTTAAGGGGAGCGTAGACACTACCCTTTTTCTTAAAAAAGTTGAAGATGATTTGCTCATTATTCAAATTTATGTGGATGATATACTTTTTGGATCTTCTAATAAAAAACTTTGTGATGAGTTCTCTAAAATAATGAGAAAAGAGTTTGAGATGAGTTTGATGGGAGAGTTATCCTACTTTTTGGATCTTAGCATAAAACAATTGGATGATGGAACCTTTTTAAATCAAACAAAATACATAAAGGATATTTTGAAGCAGTATGAAATGGATAAAGCTAAGCCAATTAATACTCCCATGACTTCAAGTGTTCCATTGGATAAGGACCCAAGTGGTAAATCTGTTGATCAATAGAAGTATATAGGCATGATTTGATCCTTACTTTACCTGACTGCTAACCAACCTGATATTATGTTTAGTGTTTGCCTTTGTGCTAGGTTTCAAGCTGAACCCAAGGAGTCCCACCTGACTGCTGTTAAGAGAATTTTTAGATACCTTTTGGGGACCCAAAGCTTAGGAATTTGGTATCTGAGGCACAACACTTCTTTTGAGCTAATTAGATTTTCTAACTCTCATTTTACATGATGCAAGGTGGATAGAAAAAGCACTTCAGAAACTTATCAATTCATAGGACAATCTTTGGTCTCATGGTCTAGTAGAAAGCAAAACTCTGTTGCACTTTTTATTGTTGAAGATGAGTACATTGCTTTGGGGAGTTGTGTGGCCCAAGTCCTTTGATTGAAATAACAGGTATTGGATTTAGGATTACATGTAGGCACCATCTCAATCATTTGTGACAACACTAGTGCCACATGCATTTCTAAGAATCCTATCCAACATTCAAGGACTAAGCACATTGACATTAGACACTTTATTAGAGATCATGTGACTAAGGGAGACATCGATTTACACCATGTGACAACTGAAAATCAACTGGCTGACATCTTTACTAAATCACTGGCCTTCGATACTTTCAGCTCTTTAAGGACCAGATTGGGTGTGATTGACAAAAATGCATGAACTTGATCTTTTACTCCCTTCATTTTGCTTTTGTTCTTTTTATTTTTTATTAGCTTTTCCCTTTTACTCTTTGTTGTTCTTTTCTTCTTTTTGCTTTACTTTCAGTTTTTTGTTTGATTTATTTTACTTTCATGTTCTTTTAATTTAGTTTTCAAAATTATCGCTGAAATGATATCGTATGCCTTATCCTTGGTTTTGAAAATTTATAGTCAATATTTTAAATCTCTTAAATCTATTAGATGGTAAAAATATACCGGTAATTGTGTCTCTTTCTCTAATCTATTTTAGTGGCACAGTTTTCTTTTCTAGTCAAAAATCTATTTCAAATTAAAAATTGTGTGTGAAATTAAGATCTTTTCTAACCTTGCCAAAGAAAATCTATCTTGTATTTATAATGATCAAAGACTTTTTGGCACATCAAGATTCCTCGTTACTCTTATCATTGGTTATTGATTTTGTTTTGTGAATTGGTCTTCCCTATGTTAGAGAGAGAGCTCATATTCTCTAATATCTAGAAGATATACTCACAACTAAGATTATTTTTAAGAGTTTTTAAAAGAGAATGAAGCTTGCAAAAATAAAAAAATTTGGCCAATGATGCTAACAAAAGATGCGCAATTAGCCCATTAAATTGATAAGAGGCATAAAATGAGCCCACCAAAAGCAAGCTTTCCTCTCCTTTCAAATCTTTTAAAACTTAGAAGATTTCATATATCAAAGGATTGATTTCGATTGTTTTGTGATTGTGACAAATTCACTTTGGTTCATTATTCTATAAGAGATTTTTTCTAGAAACAAGTAATGAATGGATCCTTTTTTCTATCCAATTGAATTCTTTGAGTTAGGTCATTGATTTTCAAAGACAATTCTACCCTAAATAAAGTCCGAGCTAAGGGTAATCATGATCAGATATTATACCATTTTATGGATTTTTTGATGTTGATTCATTAGCTCACAAAATTTTTACAAATCAATCACATAGAGTACTACATCATGTTCATGCCTTGGTTAAAAAAAAAAGGTCTTTTGATTTGTTTCTCAGTTTCCTCCTCCTTTTTAAGATGTCAAAAGGGGGAGAGGGGCTCTTTTGTATGCTTGCACTTTCAATTCCATGTTTTACACTACTATTTTTGGATTAATTGTAAAAGTGTTTGTCATCATCAAAAAGGGGGAGATTATTACAGATTCCATAAATTATGTTTTGATGATTAGCAAACACTCTTGCTTTTTTTGGCTGCCTTTATTACTGACATTTTCAGGATTCAAAGATCGGACGGAAATCGGAATCAGCTCAAGAAAGGTAGATTAGGGTTGAGTTAGTATGTAATTTTCTTTTTTCTTTCTTGAGTCAATTGTAATTGTTTGAACTGGCTGATGTTAAGTAACCCTACACACACACACACTTGAGAGATTTAGAACTTGTGTTTTTACTCACATCGGCCCGGACAACGTTTATATCGTCCTGGACGATCGAGTTCAAAATAGAAGATCTAATCAGGATTTCTTAGTTAAGGCAGCTGTAATTAACTGATAGGCCTGGACGATACATGTATCGGCTAGGACGATATGCTCAATACAGAAAGAAATTGCCGCCATGATCTATTATGTATTCTGTATTTTTGGAAATTGGCTAGGACAATTCTTTTATCAGCCTGGACGATATTGTATAATTATGCCTAAATTGATCCAGCAATCATGGGAGTAATTAAGGATGATTGATACGATCACATCGTCCTTGATGATCGCAAGATCGGCCTGGACGATCCATTCAAAAACTCTTGGTTGCTCCTGGCTGATTTGGATCGGACAGCTCAATTTCAGGGTGATGCTTTAGACGATTTTCCTCTGATTTGAACTGATCAGCCGGGACGATCTTGAGATCATCCAGGGACGATCAAGCAAATTTTCAATCATCCAATTTGCATTTAGGGCGAAGCTCTGGCCGATTTTAAGAGATTTATATTGATTGGCCAGAACGATTTCCATATCGTCATAGACGATAAAGTCGACAACTTGCAATTAATGAGCTCCTTTAAAGCTCTTCTATTTAAGAGCTCTTATTCAACGTTTTTGAACATCCTTGGCTGTTGTCTTGACCTGAGAAAACCTAAAGGGGAGAGAGTGAGAGAGAGAGAGAGGATATTGTGAGGGGGAGCTTGTGAGGGGGTTCATAAGGGAAACTCCAAGCATTATTCCACTTCTTCTTTCCTAGAGTCTCTTGTCTATGGAAGGGTTGGGATAGGTAAGTTTTATGAAGTGATCGTGGTTCTCTGCCTGCTTCAGGAGGAAGCAAAAGAAGTTGGGTTCTCTACCTTGTCGGGTGTGGCAAAAAGGAGGTATTTTTGTAAGGGCTTCTCCGCCTAGCTGTGGGGGCTAAAGGAGAGTCACGTTGGTAGTGAAATACACGGAGGGAGCCTCTAGGGAGTGGGCATAGGTCAAGTTGACCGAACCACTATAAACCCTTGTGTTCTTTTTACTGCTTTTGCACTTTAATTTTCCGCACTTATTTTTTCGTGGTGACTTTGGTTTGTGATATTTCTTTTTATTTAAAGATTTTTAAAAAATACAAATTCACCCCCCCCCCCTCTTGGTTGGCCTCGGGACTAGTTCATAAGGCCTAACATCCCTAACGAACTTTCACACTCTAATACCACTTGAAAGTTTGACAGAAATGTTAAGCCCTAATGAACTAGTCCCAAGGCTAACCAAGAGGGGGGTGAATTGGTATTTTAAAAAATCTTTAAGAAAAAGCATAAACTTAAAACCAAAGTTCACCAAAGAAATTAAAGTGCATAAATTAAATGTTGAAGTAGTAATAAAGAACACATAAATTTATAATGGTTCGGTCAACTTGACCTACGTCCACGCCCCAGAGCCTTTCCTTTGAGTATTGCATTAAACACAGTGTCTCCCCTTTTTCTCCCACATCAAGGTAGAGAAGCCTTTACAAACCTCTTTTCCAACAACCCCGATGAGGTAGAGAACCTAACTCTTTTTGCTTCCTCCAGAAGCAGGCAAAGAAACTAACTCCTTTTGCTTCCTCCTGAAGCAAGCAGAAAACCTTGATCAAATGCTAAAATATACCTCTCTAGAACCCCCAAGGAACTAGGGATGATAACCAAAGAAGAAGACGACGAATCATTTCTTGGAGCAACCTTTATGAAACCCCTCACAAACTCCCCCTCACAAAATCCTCTCTCTCCCTTGATCTCCCTCTCCTTTTAGATCTATCATGTCAGAACAATAGCAAAAGATAATTTCTTGGGTAGACCAGAGGTCTTATATAGAAGGGCTTTGGAATAACTCTTAATTGCAATAAACTAACTTTATCATCCAGAACGATATAAATATCTCCATGTATGATTAGTATAAATTTAGCTCAATCATCTAGGATGATTTAGGACGATTAGAAGATTTTTTGTTCATATCATCTAAGCCGATAGGATATCATCCTGTACAATTAGTATAAATCATTGAATATTGTCCAAAACATCACACTGAATGGAAGTCTAGATGATGTAAAAATAATTTGATCATCTAGGCCGATCTCACGGTTGTCTCGTATGATTAGTTCAAATTAGTGCATATCGTCCAAAGCACCGCCCTAAATAGAAGCAGACCGATATTTAATCGTCCGAGAACAACTAAGGTTTGTAAACTGATCACCCCAATCAATCTTACGATCGTCCAGGATAATATGATCGAGCAATCAAACCTTTATTAATTTCCTTAATTACCAAATTAATTTAGGCATAATTGCATTGTATCATCATAGACGATGTCCAAAAATAAAAGATACCTAAATAGATCTGGCGATAGATTCTTTCTAATTTGAGTCTATCGTACATGTCTATACAAATATTATCCACGATGATATGCTTAATGATGGATACTTTAACTAGGATGCCCTAATTAGGGTTTCTATTTTTAACTAATGATATATTCCAGTTTTGTGATCATCATGAACAATGTGATTAAAAATAGAAAACTCTAAAAATAGTTAGAAATTTTCCCCTAATGTGTGTATGTGCAAGGTTACTTAGCATCTGGAACCATATCATTTACAATTGAGTCAAGAAAAGGTAAAGATTACAAGCTGACTCAGACCTAGTCTACCCAATCTTGAGCTGGTGTAAATTACAATTTTGATCTTGTGGACCTAAAATGTTAGTAGGCAAGACAGCCGTAGAGAAATAGAAGTGTTTGTTATCGTCAAAATTATATTCCCTGAAATTAGATTCGCAACAGAAAAGAGCTGAGCGACCCTTTAAAATTTTAGAAATAAGTTTGGTAAAAAGGGAACTGAGACTAATGGGCCAGAAATCATCCCAATAATTGGTGACATTCTTCTTAGGAATAAGAATAATGAAAGTGGATGAAAAATATGGGTATAGGTTTTCTATCAAAGAAGCCTGAACCGCCTAATGTAAATCATCACTAATAATATTCTAATCTTTTTGAAAGTGAAACCATCAGAGCTAGACACAAAATAAGGATTCATAGAATTAATAATGTCAAAAATCACCTTATAAGTAAGGGGCTAAATAAGGGTAGTATTTTCCCCCTCCCTAATATCAGCAGGGATGAAGTGGGGAAGATCAATAGGGTTAGGGTTGAAATTCTAGTTTAGAAAAATTTTAAAATGCTCCACAGTAGCATTGGCATCCTCTAAAATAGTACCATAAAAAAATAGATCTTATAAATGTAATTATTAGCTCTTTTCTTATTCACTAAGGCATGGAAAAACTTAGTATTATTATCACCCTTAATAAGATGCTTAGAAGCTTCTATTCATTTTGAAAAAACCTCTTATTGAGCTTGAAAATGAAATGGGGAAGTTTTAGGTTCATTCAGGAGCTTGAAGTTCTCATTAGTAGGGTCATTTTGACAATTAATTTCCTTAGAATTTACCATATCTTCAATAACCATTATATTATTGAAAATATGTTTGAAAATATTCTTGTTCCACCAATTGATTTTAAACTTTAGCCTTCTAAGTTTTAACCAATGTTTGTTCATACTTTGTATAGAATTTTCATGATACAAAGGAGCTTGCTAGTTACCATGAACCATAGTTAAAAAAGAACTATCTAAAAGCCACATATTTTGGAATTTAGGTAGGCTCAATGAACCAACTTGATACCAATAATAATGAGGGAGTGATAAAAAAGAGATCTACTAAGGTGCTATACATGAGTACCAGTGTAGTAATTGATCCGGTGATTATTAAAAAGCACAATATCCAAACATTGCCATAAATTACCATGATTTCAAGTGAAAGTATTACAAAACAAAAAAAACAATATCAACTAAATTACAATCCAAAATCATATTGTTAGAATCTTCCATAGACTGATTAACAGGGTGGGCACCATTAAGTCTTTTATAGGGAGCAGCTATAGTGTTAGAATCTCCACCAACAAGCCAAGGTAAGAAGCCATTGTTTGAAAGTTAGGGACTTTGTCCCAAAGAGACCTTCTGGAAAATCTAGAAGAAGATGCATAAATGAGTGAAGCAAAACATTTTAACTGATAAAGCTCGATATGATAATGAATTACTTGGTTATAATCACCAATAACATCAATAACCCTAGGATCTTTCCAAAACACCCAAATCTTATTAGAATTATTGACACCAGCATGATTACAACCCAAAAAAGTGACTAGTGGAAGGCAATCTAATAATAGGAATTAACGATTCAAACAAAACCAAAGCAGTGATATTGTGAATTCTACGAAGGTTTTTAAATCTAATCCCAAATGAGGGGTAATCGATACCCCTAACATTCCATATAGGAGACTTAAACATTAAAAGAAAGATTAATAATAGTTTGAGATCTAGTGCTCCTAGGAGATTCTAAAATGAAAATTTTATTTTTCTTGGAATTATTACTTTGTACATTGGTAAACCCATGATTATTAACCTTTATATTGTCATCATATTTCTTTTTTCATACATACACAATTTTCTTAAAAGTAGTAGAATTATCAACATTAAATGAAGAATCCAAAGAATCTTTAGAGATAATATTAGAATCATATATCTAAACAAATTTTTCTTCTTCCATTTTATCTTGCACGTTGCATGTAGGGTCATTAGGCATAGGATTAGAATAACCACCATCATCAGAACTAAGGAATTGAAATTGGGCAATATTTTTATTTAAACAACAAGGCATTTCCGATAAGGCTGATGCATTATTGTGTTCAAAAGTGATCACAACAATTTGATTGTCTAAAGATGAAGTAGCAGTAATGATGGGGCTTTGACTTTACACAGTAGATGTTGCATCCATTCCCCTAGTAGTTACAAATTGTAAAGTTTCCATGGGATTCTCAATTAAAATAGCACTTGGAATAATAATATCAGTATCAAAAATATTGTTTGGAGTAGTGTCAGTCTGCTAAGATTCCTTTATAGGACTGTGATGACTTCATTTTCTTATAAGGTCTTAAGGACCTATCCAAACTCCTACCTCTTGATCTGATAATTGATAATTATTCAGGTGTCAATCATCTAGACTTTGATCTAGGTTTCAATCTAAACATCAACCCAGCCTCCATTCAACATCAACCTAAACTTTAATCAATCAGGAAATCAATCCATTCAACCTTCAATCAATCAAAAATTTAATTAATTCAAACTTCAATCAATCCAAACTTTTATATAAGCTTCAATCCAAGATTCAATCCAAAATTCAACCACACTTGAAATTAACCCTCAATCAACCTTCAATCAAATCTCTAATCAAGCTTCAATCATATCCAACTCATAACAATCACTCAATTGATTGTGATTGGTTTAGATAATTCAAATTCAATTAATCAAATCCAAAATCTAGCTCAAATCCAAAATTCCATACCAAAATCCTAAGTTAAAGGCCTATGTCCTGAAACCCTTTTCAAGTAATTTTTCAATCACTTCAAAACCCAGTCAAATAACCTTTGACTCATAATTTGTTGATTGAATTTTGATTAATCATGTCCCTAGGGTCAACCCTCCAAATTTGAGATTATCTAACACTTCTAACCCTAGAAATTAAATTGAATTCCAAAAATTGCAAAACCTTCAAATATTTATAGCACATGTCACTAGACCTGACACTTTGTGGAATTTGATCTTGGGACTGTTCCCAAGATCGTTGATCATATCCATAGCCTTTTTAATGACATGTTGAGCATTAAACTACATTTTGGTGGACCTAATTTGACCCTCAGCTACTAGAAGTCAAAATAACCAAAATGCCCTTAAGGGAAAATTTGATGTTTCATTCAAACTTTAACATGGCCTAGTTAAATCAAATCATGAAAACTCATCTAATGTATCCTAAATAATAATTAGGAGTGGATCGGACCTAAATCCAGGCCTTGGTCATGCGTAATTAACCAAGTCAACCTATTTTGGCCAAATTAGACTTTAAGGGCTTAAATGGTCATTTCAATCCATGACTTCATCATTGCCTTGGTTTGACCTGGTTGACTTAATCAGTTGACCAAATGGCCCCTTAAGGATCTAAGTGGTCATTTTGACTCAAATGACCATTCCAGTTCATGAAACCAAATACATTTGTCTCTGATGATCAAACCAAACTTGTTGAGCCCAAACCTAACCCCTAGTTTGAACTAGCTGACCAAGTCAATCAACATTGACCATATAAAACATAAGCTCTATATACATTCAAACAAGTCACAAATCAAGCATTAAATTCATTCAAACTCCTTTGAACATCCCCTACTGATTTGGACCTGGCTGGTCATCCTGACCTAGTCAGCAGTTAACTTGGTCAATTTGGCCCAAGTCTAGTCAAACTAGAGCCATTTAAGTCCAACCACTATATGTGACACAACTAAACCTCCCATTCATTTAAACTCACTCAATCACATGATCCAAGCACAACTAAAATATTCATGATCAAATCATCAAATTTGCCAAACCCATATGCTTGGTCAACACAAGTCAAAATGGGTCAATCTAACATATTAAATCAAATGGAACCCTCCAAGCTCTCAAGCATGCTTCAATGAATGATTCAAATATATTCAAACTCATTAGGAGTCAAATCACGCTTTCTTTAACCAGGTCAAATCTCAAGAATGGTCAAGCCCCATATTACATGTATTCTTTCATTAAAACCCTAATTCTATTGCTTTTAAAAAACCTTAAATCCAATATATTTAATGCTTTGAACATTATTTAATTAATCATGAGTCAATTCATGGTCAATTTGACCAAGTCAACTTGTTATGACTTGGTCAAACTTCCATCTATATATATACATGCACTCAAACTTTAATCTTTTAGCTTCAATCTTCGTTTAATTCATATGACCAGCTCACCAAGTGTTCCAACCTGCCACCACAGTTGGTTTGACCGGTTAACAAATGGCCAAAAGACCATTGAATTGTTAAAGCTTTATTTATTTTGCATCCCTCCTCACGACTACTTATTAAGGCCATTTAATTAACTCTAGAAGGTTCTTAAACAAGCCCTAAACCCATGGATAAAGCCTAAGCTAAGCCATATGGTCCCAAAGACCCATGTGAGGACGAAGTGAACTTTCCAACTCATTTTTCTCTTAATTGTCCTCCCCCAACCCCTCTAACTATTGGGATAGATGACATGCATTATAACAAACTGCCAAAATTATCAAAACTGTCCAAAACTATCCAGGGTATTTCAATTGAGCCAAATAGCAAAAAATGAGCTCATTCCTTACACTAATAATCTCTCACAACACTTAGCCTCCCAGGCCCTGATTTCTTTTTGTTTGAGCTCCTAACCATCCCCTCTACACCTCCCAACTCAAATCCAAACCTTGCCAGCGATAGTTCTCGTATGGCATTTGCTAAAGATCCATCCAACTCAAAGAAGTCACGATAAAGTGCATTTTAACCCGCGAATTCTTTAGGAGAATTAAGCATGGATAGTCAATAAATTCAATAATCCTTTAAATAATATGAATTGCTGACTATAACAAGATAAATCTCAAACCCTAGGTTAGGACACCTAGAGATAAATAGCTTTCTAAAAAGTGTATTTTGATACAAAAATTTAACTCACCATTAATGATCTTCTTCAATATAATATCTATTTAAAGTTTCATCAAAATTTGATGAGTGTATCGAGAGAATAAATTGATTTATTTTTTCTAGGTTTTTTACATAGTTTTCATTAACGACACATTTTCTGGGCTGTTGATTTCATGATCAATGGCCTAGATCATACAATTCTGTGATTAATCATAATTTTGCGGTCTGCTACATCATTAAGACCTCCATCCATTGCGATCTAAGCTGTCCATTGAGATAGTAGAAGATCAAACGGTCTCACGCTTTTGCTGATGCAAATAAGTGAAATCCCATGGGTCCTACCACCATTTTGTATTAAATGGTGATGATTGCTAGTGTTATATCAATATAAATTTAGGAAATTTTAACACACTTCTTGGTAGGCCATGGATCCATGAGTATAGGATGGTATCATCTACCCTACATCAATGCATCAAGTACCAATGAGATGGAATTGAGTATGAGATTAAGGGAGATCTTCAATGATTCTTTATTCACAGGATTGGGATATACAAAGATGCTGCATATTGCACACCCAAAGGATCCACTACCTGCTCTAAGGTGAGATCACTTTCAAAGAGGAGAAACAAGATAAATGAAGTTCAAAAGGAAATCAAATGTTAAAAGAAGAAAAAGTTCAAAATAAAAAAAAGACAAAAAAATATATATTGAAGATGACGCTGAGGGCGTGATATTTAAGCCTCCAAATATTTTACCTCAAAGAGGTGTGAGGATTCCCCAAAGAGCACGTGGTCGAGGTTGTGCTTCATTTGAAAAGAGAATACCCCCAATGTATACTGAATTAGAATAAAGTTTCGATGAAGAATCAAAACTACGGGGTGCTAGAATTCTTTTTTGCTATCAAAAAAAAAAAAATCATCCTCTGAAATTTGATCTCACTTTAGAACAAGATAATAACCTAGAAGTTGACACTCCAAAAGTTAAAAGTGAACCTGAATTGACTATATATGAAAAGCTTAATAAGAGAATTGAAGCCTAAACCTTACCTCCATTATTTGTCTATAGTGTGGCAGGGTTAGTTAATAAAGAAACTCCTAATTTAAATGGCAAAGTAAGAAAATTCTAGAATTTTTATCCTGGCCCATCCACCTCAAGGAAGGAATATGATGTAACCATTGAGGAGACAAATTTTAATTAATTAATGAAATTATCTTTTGTCTACTTTATTATGGGGTGTTAGAAATCTTATATTTAAAGGTCTCACATCAAGTCAGTGGACCAAGTGTCAAGCTAGATACAATAAGGATATCTGGCCTTCACAAATTAAGAAAAATTGGACAATTGGTATGGCTTTGGTACCGTTAGTTCATTTGATAATGACAAATATTGCCTTGTGATAATAAATCATCTCAAATCTGAGAATGTCCCAATGAAAATCATCAATCTCCTCGATAGACTTTATTTGGACACTTCAGTTAACTTTGATGAACTTCAAGTTTGGGATACACCCCTTAAATTTAAAGAAGTGATTAAAATGATAGTTGATGAACTTAAAAGAATTAACCTTGGAACAGATAATGACCATCGCTCCACTTTTATAAGTGCTTTATCGAATGAGGATGAGTCTAAGGATCTGATTCAACTTCTCTTTGAGTTTAGGGATTATTATTCTTGAACATATGATGAATTGTCATGCTTGTACACTAACATGAGAGTTCATAAATTTTGAATCCAACATGATGCCATTCCTATCAAATAAGCTCCTCGATGTATGTGTTTGGAAATAGAATAGTAAGTCATTTCTGAAATCAAGAAATTAGTCAAGCTCATATCTATTCGGGAGGAATAATATCCCTCTTAGGTAGCCAACATCGTACCAATTTGAAAAAAACAAAGAATGGTCAAATCCAGATCTATGTCGACTATAGGAATCTTAATAAGGTAAGTCCCAAGGATGAATTTTATTTACCCATACCCAAACTCATGGTGGACACTGCCACAATATTTCAAGAAAATAAATTTTTATTTAACTATTATCATTAATGTCACTATTTTTAAACAATGTTTTATGATCCAAAAAAATTCAAACCTTACCACTAATTCGAGAAATACACAACATTCGTTGTATCTTAGTCATTAGATGATCAATCTTAGGGTGATTCGATCTGAACTCTTTCATAGAGGTTAATTTTATTAAGTAATATTTTGACAAATAACCTTGGATAGGTTAAATGTCCTAGGTGGATATCTCTCAACATTTTCCTAATTGGCTAACTTCATTGAGTGGCCTCCCAATATATAACTGAGGAAAGGTTGAAATATTTGATAAGTTCTCTCTAACCTTTAAAGGTGCAGGGCTGCCTATATTAGAATCTTCTCTATTTTAAAGCAAGCTTATTACGATCCAACAAAATTCAAACCTCACCACTGATTCGAGAAATACACAACATTCATTGTATCTTCGTCATTGAATGATCAATCCTAGGATGATTCAATCCAAACTCTTTCACACAAGTTAACATCATTAAGTAATATTTTATCAAATAACCTCGGATAGGTCAATATCCTAGGTGAATATCTCTCAACATCATCATAATTGGCTAACTTCATCGAGTGGCCTCCAAATATATAATTGAGGAAAGGTTAAAATATTTTATAAGCTCTCTATAACCATTAAAGGTGCATGGCTACCTATATTAGAAGCTTCATTAAAATATAAATAACAAAGTTTTAAATAATATATTATTATACTATAAAAATATAAAATTCATTTTAACATTAAAATATATATATCTCAAGTAACTAAACATACATTCTAAGATAAATAAAAAGAGATAATCATATAGCAAAAAAATATAATATGTTATGTGATTTCAACATCGTCATCATCACTAGAGAAGGCCTTCCTCAGCTCACTTTCAACATCATCATCATCTAAGTCTAGAGAGGAGTCCTTGGAGGCTTAGCTGGGAGAAAGCCCTTTGATCGTAACCCCTACCTTGCGCTGCACCAATCGAACACCTTTTAAAAAGCCACATATGAAGCTTTCCTCAAGGTACTGACACTCAATATCCCTTACCTCGACATCAAATAGCTAAGGGGACATCATATGCCCTAAAAACCTTGAGCAACTTAGGGGCTAGAGGAAACCTACCAGCATACAATGTCATCTCGTGCAAGGTGATAAACCCACTTGGAGGATGTAGTGCTTGATCAAACTTTTTAGAAGAAGCCATCACTAAGTCATAGGGTAGATGAAATTTTTTATGATTAACAAATCAAGCCATCCAAAGTAATTGATGATGAAACATCATCAATTAATGTCGATCTCCTACTATCATCGACCTTTATACTTTTAGGAGCTCAAACCGGCTAAACCACTTCATAGGTAGAAGGAACAACATCTAGCATATCTAGTGGCCTGCTGCCTCGACGGGCGTACATAAATGAATGGATAATTGCTTGAAGATTAATGTGGAAAGGATAAGAAAGAGAGAAGAAGGGAGAAATAATATACCTGGAAAATCCTCTGGTTATTTGAAACTTGCCACTTGTCATATGAGCCAGAACCACCTTTTTGGGTACTATTCAGGGCACCCTCACCTCTGGCTAATAACATTCTCCTCCCAACTGAGGAATACTGCAGCCACAGAGTCTTGATCACCTCTATCGTCAATATTTAGACTCTTGTTAAACAATTTCTCCCCCACAAGGAATGAACTAGAACATGCGTAAGAGTAATTGGCTTTGATTGCCGCAACTGGTATTTAAACTTTTGCGGGATAGTTTTTTCCCAGTGAGAGTGAACTGGAGCCTATGTAAAAGTACAGGGCCTTGATAGTCGCTTCCGATATTTAAACTCTTGTTGGATAATTTTTCCCCCCAGTAGGAGTGAACTCCGTGGATAATAGTACTAGGTCTTGATAAACATTATAATTTTTTTTAATTTAGCTAGTTTGATTTCTCCTAAAATTATAAAATTTTTTTTGGACTGGCTAAGATAGGTAGTGCCTTCTTCCTAGCCCCTAAGGAGGGTATTTATAGTTTTTCAATGGAGGCTTGGAGAGTAAATTTTAGAATTTTTAATTAATTTTTAGAATTTTTTAATGTCCAAAAATTAAATAATTTCTAATTATTGAAAAATGAAATAAAAAACAAATTAAGATAAATTCATTTTAAAATAAAATAAGTGTATATGAAATTAATTATTTCTTTTCAAGAAAAAATCTTAGATTTTTTTTCCAAGATTTTTTGGATCCAAAAATAACATTTTACAATTAAGAATTTGATTAATTAAGTTAATTAAGAAAAACTTATGCCTATTTAGCTGGCTACTATAGTCTCCTTTCCTTTGGCATAATATATATATATATATATATATATATATCCAAAAAAGTCTATTTTGGATATTTTTTGGGTCCCCGGAATTATTTGTTGATGTTCAGATTCAATTTTGATACTTTTAAAGCTTAAAATGGCCTCTATGATAAGCTTTGATCTATTTGAAAAGTTTTAGAGCAAACTTTATCGAAATTTTTGGCTTCAATTAATGCTCTGATTTTGCAAAATGCTAAAATTACAAGTATATTTTTGGACTCCACAAGATTCGACGTCCAAAAATAGGGGGCAATTGATACGTCACTAAAAATGGTCTTGATCATGTATGAATCTAGAGGTGTATTCAAGTTGGAAACTTTCAAAATTAAATTTGGGACCATTAGAATTCTAATTTCAATAAACTTATAATCACGCTGAACATCTCAAAGAGACAAACATAAAAACATCAAAATCGGTTCAACTTAAGCCCAAATGGGTACAAATGAAGGGCCCAAACCACATTTGGATGGTTCAAAGTATTATTTGGATGATAAAATGATATCCAAATCTAGCATGCTTATAATCAAATCGAGTAGCTAGATGAAACTAATATAATAAGCCTAAGATTGTTGAATTCCGACATCGTTAAAGCATATAAACAATTGAAAAAACTCTTTATGATAAAGGGAATCAATATGAGCCATCCGACGGAGAACTCCAAACCTGACCCATATATTCTCTATATTTACAGGGTCTGTTACCCATAAAAATTTATAAATAGACGCCCACTCTCTACATGAAGGACACCTTTCGCTAGAGATTGGAGAGACCTCTGAGGGTTCAAGAGCTCCAGCAACACCACCTGTGAACCCCATTGACTGTCATCAGATAACCACTCTGCCGTCAATCATAGTCAATCTTTCACGTCGCCCACCGCCGGACTTCAGCTTAACCATCGTCAGACCACCTTCCGATCCTCGACGTCGACGGACTTTTACCCGACTGCTGACCATCGTCAGACTTCCACCCGACTAAGGGTGTCAATATTTGACACGACCATAAAATCCAACACGAACCTGACTCGAACATTTCGGGTTAGGGTTTAATGAACCCAAAATGGGTCATGTTCGAGTTTAACAATTCGATTCATTTCAAAAATTGGGTTGGGTTCGAGTTGACCCTTTGACCTGAAATTGACCCTATTTTACCCGAAAACTCATTTTTGATCCGGAAACCCGAGATTGACCCATTTTTTACCTAAAAAGTGGAGATTGACCAATTTTGACCTAAAAACTAGCAATTTTTTGATGGCCTCAGGTCATTTAGGCCCAGTTGAGTTAACCCAAATTAGAAGTTGGTCGAGTTTGAGTCCAAAAAATTGACCCATTTGTAAAAACGGGTCGGATTCACGTTGATCTGAATAGTGACAGGTCAATTTTTGGTTTAACTAGTACCCGACCTGTGACCAAAAATTGATACCCCTACACCCGACCTTCTCAAAACTTCCACCTGACCGCCGACCGCCACTGGACTTCAGCCTGACCACCATCGGACCATTGTTCGGTCGCTACCAGACTTCATCTCGACTGTCGTTGGATAACCACCCGGCCACCGACCACTGCCAGACTTCTACACGGTCACCGACTGTCGTCGGGCTTCAGCCTAGCCTTTGTAGGACAAACGCATGGTTGTTGATCGTTGTCGAATTTCATCCTGACTTGTCAGACCACCACCCGACTGCCACCAGACTTCCACCAGACCATTGATAATTGCCAAACTTTAGCCCGACCTTTGTTGGACCACACCGCTAGACTGCCGATCACCGCCATACTTCAACTCAACAGCCAATCACCTCTAAACTTTAGCCCTAGCATTATTGACCACTGCCCGATCACTGACCACCGCTAGACTTCCATTCGATAGCTGATTGCTATCAGACTTGTACCCGACCACCAACCGATGCCGGACTTCAGCCAGACTTTTGTAGGACCATCGACTAGCCACCCACTATCATTGGACTGCCACCCGGCTGCCTACCACTACCATACTTTAGCCTGACCATTGTTGGACCATCAACAAGTAGCTGCTCCCCGTCGAACTTCCACCCGGTCATTAACTGCCATAGAACTTCTGCCCTACTTTTGTTGGACCACCGCCTAGTTTTCGACCACCATCAAACTTCCACTCGGCCGCTGACCACCACTGGATTTCAACCCAACCTTTATCAAATCACCGTTGGAGAGCCGATCGTGTCTGGACTTCCACCCGATAACCGAGCGTCGCCGGACTTCCACTCGACCTTCGTTAGATCATTCCCCGTCAGCTGAACTTTTATTCGGACACTATCAAACTTCTGCTCGAGAGTCGCCAGGCCTTTTCCTAACTCTCTAAACTATTGTAATTTGATCACCTCCAAGTCAGGGGATGGGTCAACCTTTGTAATTCACTCAAATTTAGTGAAATATTTTCACCTAGGTGAGGCCTCTTAGTTTTTCCCTCTTTGGGCTTTCCACAAAAAAAAAATTGGGTGTTTTACTTATCTATCTCTGTTTGTTTGTTGGATATCTGTGCATCACTAAGACGAAAAGTTTACTCACTCTACCGCCACAAATATTCTAACCCGCAACCATAACAAAAAATGATATAGAGAAGAACAAGGGAAGAAAGTGAAAAATAGAGAAGCAAAGGAAAAGGATGAAGAAGAAATGGAGAGGAAGAAGATGAAGGAAATTAGGAAGAAAAAGAATAAAGAAGAAGAGAAATAGGCAAGAAAAACAAATGTGGTAGAAGTTACCTGTGCGTAAGAGAGGGTCGGTAGAGGTTGCGGAGTGCGAACAAGAGGAAGAAGATCGAGGGGTGTTGGAACGATCGTGGAGGGCTTCCTTTTGTCTAGGGCATGCGAATGAGAGGAAGAAGAGCACGGTGTGTGCGAATGAGTGGGAAAAGAGTGCAAGAGAGAGACAATAGTGGGAGATGTTCCATTAGAAGATAAGAAAGGAAATTCATTTGCAAGTGAAATGATGACATGCGAATAGTCAAATAATTAAAGGCGAGGATTTATTCAACGTATATTCATTTATTTTATTTTTTTATTTATAAAGGGGCTAACTACAAATCTCCAGCATGGGCCGGGCAGTCCCATGGTTGCTTTCTTTTAGGGGGTGTTTGGTATCGGATTTATACCGGGATTTTAAGCAGGATTTACGGTAAATCCAGCCAAACGCAAAAAACGTCGACGTAAATCTAGCAAATCCGTAAATCCCGGATTTGCGGATTTACGCCGTAAATCCGCTAAATCCCGGTAAATCCTAATCCAGGTAGAAGTCGGATTTACGGGATTTGACCGAAGAACCGCTCGAAAGGGAGAAAGTTACCTTCACAGCGAGCGAGAGGGAGCTCCCGTCGTTGCTTCAGATCAAAATGTTGTAACGTCTGATCCGACGGGAAAGGAACGTCGTCGAAGGAGCGAAGTCGAACAGCAACGAAGGAGCCGAAGAAGCGACTCGTGCAATTTCAACACCTCCTGCGAAGCAACGAAGGAGCCAACAAGCGACTCGTGCAATCTCAACACCTCCTGCCAAGCAATGAAGCCGAACAACATGGATGAATAAGAGAAGATTAAAAGCAAACCCTAGGCGCTTTCATTCGTTTGCTTAATTAATATAATTTAAAATATTAATAACTAAGTAAATTAATTAAATAATTAATAGTAGAATTAGTGTATAAATTAATTGTCTAATTTAACTTAATAAAATAGTTAGTAATATAATTAGTAATTATAAATTAATATAATTATCTTATACATTATTAAACATATAATTAATAATATAAATAATAGTTAAATAATTAATGAGCATTAGAATTCTTAAGTGAAAAATGAGTTAATTAATAATAAAATTTATAATTAAAACTAATAAAATAGTAATTAAATTATTAAATAAATAATTAGTAGGAATATTATTTAAATAATTAGTTATTTCAAAATAATTAGTTAATTCAATTTTAAATCTCCAATCGTTTTAAATCCTGTTATCTCTTGCCAAACATCTTTCTGGATTTAACAGGATTTAAAAATTGTCATACCAAACACAATTCAGAATTTAAGAGCCCAAAATTTACTAAATCCGAATTTACAGAATTTAATAAATCCTACTAAAATTTAATCCAATCATGTACCAAACACCCCCTTAGGTTTCTTGAACCGCAATTTTCCCCTACCGAGTGGCCACAGAGCACTTTAGGTACCGGCAGCCAAACATCCCGTGTTTTAAGTTTAGGATTTTGCTTCCACGATCTTCCTTCTTCTACTTGGCTCTTTTTAGGTTTTCATCTTCTCCATTCTGTTTGTAGATTCCCAAAATGAAGCTTGACACAAGCGGCCTCGAAGCTTTCGTCCCGCCTAGCAGGGGGCTCAACGTCCTGTCAAGTGACTTCACGGCGTCACCCGCGTTTGATCTACCCGGCTGCACTGATGTCAGTTTATAATCTTTTGCACTCGTCTTTCATTCTGCAGGACTAATTGATTTTGGGTTAATTTTTTCTGAGTAGGCTAACTAACTCCCTTTGGTTCGCTCTACAGTTTGATGTGTTTCAGAAGAACGCCGTCCAGATGGTGAAGCCGGCAAAAGGAACGACGACTCTTGCCTTTATATTCAAAGAAGGCGTCATTGTGGCTGCCGATTCCCGAGCCAGCATGGGAGGATATATCTGTAAGTCGTAGAACTGAAATGTTTTTTAGGGCTTATTAATCTTTTTTATTTTATCAAAATGCGCCCAATTTAATTTTGCTTGACCTGGTAGATGAGAACATTATTTTTATGAATCTGGTCAATGATCAGCTTTCAAATAATTTGGTTAGGAAATGTTCTTTTTGAAATGCAAGTACCTACAGTAAACTCAATAGCTTGAATTGGTTGGAGTAAATTCTGCTTTTTCCTTAGGTTCCCATTTTGATTCTCAAATCATATGTCTCTTATACTTAGAAAGGATAAAATGTCTTCTATAAAGTCTCATCCCATGCTATCTGATGGAAGATGCAACTAGCATTTTTGTTAATGGTTCAATAGGCATTTTCTATTGTGGCTTTTACTTGAGTTAGGTTCACCTTATAAGCTATGATAAGCATGATTCAAAATATAAGAAGTAGTTGGTCCTTACCGATGGAGGTTCATGCCATTAAAACTTGATGTGTATCATAATTCATGTTAATTTTGCAATGGAATTAATGTTTTAAAAATTTCCTCACCACTTCTCTTTAGATATACTTTATGTGGAAGTTCTATGAACTGGTTAATATTTAATATTCATTTATATTAATTTTTTGAAGTTAACAATGCCTTGGGGGAGCCCTCAGTGAAAGCAAAAAAGCCAATGAAAGCAATAATATCAGCTTTGCAGGATTTTGTAATAAAATATTAAAGGATGCTAAAAATTAATATAAAGGATGAAGATGTTTAAAGAAATTTTAAGATTTTAGGGAAAATGTTAACTTTAGTGTAATTTTTTGGTGAAATGGTTGAACATGCTGCATGCTAGCGTGTTTCATGAAAAATGTGCTATTGGAAGGAGCTTTTGATGATATCTTCATTTTATTATTATTTTTATCAATATTGTTTTTGTTTTAAAATCTACTATATTGATAGGTTTCACCACTAGGATTTGATCAAGGTTTAAAATTGCGTAATTAAGTCTCGAGGCGGTTTTCGTCCGTGAGGCGAGACGTAAGCCTCGAGGCGGTGTGAGGCGTAAGCCTCACAGATGCAGAATTGCGTAAATAAGAATTTAAGAGTTTTAGCAGGTAAATAATAGCTAGATTCTTTCATACAGTAAAAACATCTAAATGATATATGAAAATAGTGGAAAGTAAGAAAATAGATGCAATTAAATTATGTCCCAAAGTACAAATCACAAAATATTAGTTTAACAAAACTCCCAAATTACAAAGAACATATAAAATGCAATCATATCCCATCACTAAATGGGTCTTCAAGAGAATCTTCTTCTCCAATTGTATATATGAATGTCATATCATCATCATCTTTAATGTGACTCACTTTTCTCTTCCCTATTCAATAAGAGAAAAAATCATTATCATGTTAATTGCTCACTTGATATAAATATAATGCAATAGAATATAAGTAGTTGTGGAATACCTTTACTTGATTGTTGTGCTGTAGAGCTAGTGAATGTGTGTGGTGTGGTACTAGTGGATGTGCCCAACTTGATATGCTTCGTCCCTCAAGACATCCACACTTAGATCCTCTAGCTGTAAGTCTGATAATGGCAAATCTGTCTCATCATCTATGAACCACTCATTATTAAATGACACATCATCACACACCAACAGATCCTCATCATCTTTTAACCCCTTATTCCTCAACCTCCTATCTCTTGACCTCTTGTTGTGCATAATATATACGAGGGAGTTCATTCTGAGTGTTGATAGCCGATTTCTTCTCTTTGTTTGCACTTGAATATATGTACTCCAGTTTCGTCACATCCAGAAGAAGAACAAGTGAGACCCAACACTCTTATAGCAAAACTCTATAACTCAGGGGTGGAATCACCAAATTGGATCCACCATTTTTTGTTTTCAAGAAGAAAAAAGATAATCAGAACTGAATAAAGTGTATTGCATTTATGTCAACTTGCACACTATATTTCCAAGAAGGGTCACGCCGCAATGACGTATTCGCTTTTTCTTTGCCTCTAACCATGTTTCCTAAAGCAAAAATCCAAAAACACACAAAAAAATCAAAAAATAAAAAACTCTAGATTTTCTTTCACTTGAAAAATCTAGCCTTAAACTAAAAAAAATACTTAAAATCAATTGTGGAGTACTTCTAGAGGGCGGCCAGACACTTCAAGCTCGCCGGAGAGAGGCGGCGCTGGCGGGAGAGGTGGCGGGAAGGGAAGCCGACTGTGCGGGAACCCCTCTGTTTCGCGAACACAGGTTGCGGAAAGGAAAATTTTGGGATAACCTGGAAGCCGTGTGGGATTAAGGGGAGAAAAGGCTTCATTTTAAGTGGGTGGGGCCGGTTTTATGAGGTGTAAGCCTCACCCAGAATTGCACAATTGCGCCTCTGAGGCGCGCCTCAGACCAGGTGAGGCGTACGCCTCTGGCAGGAGAGGAATTACGTAAGCCTCGAGGCATTTTTGGGTCAAATTGCGTAGAGGCGTGCCTCTTACTGCGCAATTTTAAACAGAGGATTTGATATAGATTTATAATTGAAGTATCTACTTTTGAAATCTCAACATTAAACTCCATTATCACTTGATACTTGTGGGGATTACAACATTTACCCAACAATTCGAGTAAGAGTAAGAGTAAGGATTATGAGCTAGTTTAGGATTTTTCTATTGCATCAAAGTGAACCTAAGTGATTTAGGCTAGTCTAGAATGATTCTACTATGTTGACGTTGCCTTCGATAGAACTTTTGTAACAATGCATAATTTCAGTTGCTTGTTTTCTTAAAAGCCAAATTTATTTTCCTAGAGTCCACAAAATATTGCCTTTTTTAAAGCACTTATTAATTTTTTTAGACATTCAATTCAACGTAAATGCTTCATATTAATGATGGCAATGGTATGAATAACTCAATAATGATTGAACTCTTTTTCCTCCCTAATCAACAACTATTTGCGGTTAGAATATTGAATAATAGAAGAATTATAATACCAAATACCAATAAGGAAATGTTGAGATAATTTTAAAAAGCGATCATGCTAGGCATGACACTTCAATTTTTGATGTAATTCACACTTCCATGACTTATCCTTTTAGAAAGCATTTATATTTGTTCATTTTATGGAGTCTTTTGTTCTTCGATCAAACTGACATGATTTACAATAGTAAGTTTTTGAGTTTTGTGAAACCTATATCATCATTATCACCACTTTTTTTTTCAATTAATTGGGTTTAGCTAAATGAATTATCATTTTTTATTTATTTTTGCTAAGTGTTGCATAAGATGTTAGACCTATTGTTCTCAAATCATTTTGAACAATTTTATTTGTTTTATCTTAGGTCTATTCACTCCCTTCTTAATCCTTTGACACAAGTTTTATTTATATGTCTAATGGGTGTATATTTTACTATTTGTCATGTATAAATCACTTAAATCAATATATGTCATTCCAACATGGTTTTTGAAATATAATTAATCCTTTGTTGTTTTTCATCAATATTTTCATTCATGGCATTCTCAACTTCGAAATAAGAAATATTTTCTTTTTACTTGCCATTTCGATAGAAAATTGCTGACTGTTGGCTTAATTGTGATTGTATAAACTTTGCCTTTAGGTATCTTATGGAATGATATCCTTTAGGCACTCCTCTTTTTAATAGACTATCCTTAACTTTATAAGTTACATCTTCATCTATATCTCTATTTTTCTATATTATAGATTCAAGATATTTAAATCTATCACACCTAGGTGTCATTTTGATGTGAATCCAGGAATCGAATCTTATGAAATTAATAGAAGTTCTATAAGGTAAAGATCACACATCCTCTAGCTTTACTAAATTGACGATTCAATGAAAATCTTAGAAGTTAACCACGCTTTAGGCAAGAAAATTCAGCAAAGTTGCAAGCTCAATAAAATAACGACTTCAATATAGCAATGCAAATGATTAAATCAACTAGAATCCCAAGGTTAACAAAGCGATTGTCTCACCTTGAGGCCGCTCTCATTTACCTACTCTTAAGCTTGTTGGGAGAAGAAGAACCACACGATAGATGCGATCACTCCTAGGACGAAGGTGCCGTAGATCCGTAGGGAGGAAGAGGTTGGCGCGGTTCGTGGAGGTGTTGCAATGCGACGTCCTTTAATGGTCCAAGTGTAAATTGAAAAGTGATCGTCGACGGTCTCTATGAGAGTGGGTACGATCCGAGCCAAGTACTCCTCGACGGTGTCGTCAAAGTCGAATCCGACGTCAAAGAAAGGAGATCGAAGGGATGTTCACTCGTCCGTGGTCGTTGTATTCAAATCCGAAATTCCATTCGGGCTCGTCCATGCATGGTGGTGGTGAATGTCGAAATCCAAAGGGGTGCGGCAAGGAGACAAGCCGTGAGCCAAGGAGGGGGAGAGGAGGCCGGTCACGGGTTGAAGAAGGGGATTGGGCGGGTGGAGCTTTGAGGGGAAAAGAAAAATAAAATCTGAAATTTAATTAAGATTTCCGAAATTGGCGGATTCTTAATTTCAATTTCAGAATTTAAATTTGGGGAATTAAGGTGAGAGGAAGGTTAATGGGGAATTAAGAAAATTAAAGAGGATTAAAAGGAGGTATATGGCCGGCCATGTATGGAGGAGAGAGAGGGCAGATTTTGTTAATAGGTGGGGACCAAATTTTAATAGCAGATTTTGCAAAGAAAATCTGTAATTAAAACAGATTCTAGAGGAAAGAATAAAAGGAAACTTTCCTTTAATTGAAGAGGATCTAGACAACCGTTGAATGGAATTAAAATTCCATTAAATCAATTGACTAGATTTAAGGGGGCAAATAAGGAAAGCAATCAAGGCTCATGAGGGATTTGAAATTCAAATCCCAAAATTCCACAGGCTGGCGGGATGGATCCACGGGTGGAATGGCTGAATGCTGGTCGGCGGATGGAGGGCCTGGGAACGACGGGAGATTGGCTAGGGACTGACGGAGCTATGGCCAGTGGAAGTCCATCTTGCAAGGGCGAGAGGGGCTGCTGGGGTTTGCGGTCTGGGTGAAGAAAAAACTGAAGATTTCTTTGGGCTTGAGTGTAGAATTTTGTGAAAGGAAACGGAGAGGGAGATGGAAACTTAGGATAACGATTACCTAGAGAACTCACTAAGAGATCTCGAAGAACTCACCAAGAGATCTTTGTTGCACTCACAAAGAGAACATGGAAAAGAAATTTTATTTCATGAAGCAATAATCATCAAAATATAAAATCTAGCCTTTATATAGGCTCCACAACATACGGAAAATAAAAGACTACAATGCCCTTGGGCAAAAACAAACACTACTTCCCTCATAGGGGTACAAACGGAAAAGACAAAATATAAATGACATGAATACAATAAGACATCAAAAATAAAGACTCTGAATCAAGGCCGTCGATCGACGTCTCCGGCGATGGTACACATGTCGGAATCTGATGCCCTCATCATTCTCCCCGGGTGGGAGGAAGCTCGACCCTGTCGAGCGAGGGTCCTGAGAACTCTCGTACAGCTCCAAGATGTCGGGATCCAGTCTCTGTATCTCCTCACGATCTAGCCACGTGTCCTCCGTCTTCGGCTTTCCTCTCCAACGCACTAAGTATCTTTGGCGACCGCCGTTCCTGGTGGAAATGATCTCATCACTGAGTATGGTTTCAATCTTCTCCGCATTAGGTAAATGGGGAATTTTTGGGAGTGGGGGGAGGCTGGGGATCTCACAAGGTATGGACTCACAAGGCTCCAGATGTAGTGGATTTTCAGGGTTAAAATCAGGTCCATCAAAGGCTACTAGATCCTCTATGTTAAACGTGGGATTCATGTTGAAACCTTCGGGAAGGTCCAAGACATAGGCATTACTGTTTATTTTTGAAGTTATTTTAAAGGGCCCTGCGCTCTTAGCATGAAGTTTCTTAACGGCCCCTGGAGGGAACCGCTCCGGACGAATCCGAACCATGACATAGTCTCCAACTTGGAACTCCTTGAAGCGTCTCTTAAGATCAGCATTAAGTTTGTACTTCTCGTTACTTTGCAATATTCTTTTATTAATTTCTTGATGCAATTCCTGGATATGAGATGCAAATGCAGATGCAGACTCTGACACCCTAAGCCTAGGACTCATGGGGAGTAAATCTATTGGCTGCCTAGGTTGATACCCATAAACAATCTCAGCGGGGCTCATACCGGTGGTTCGATTGACGGAGTTATTGTAGGCAAATTCGGCAATGGGTAGTTTGGAATCCCATTCCCTAATGTTGTCTCCAACTAAAGTTCTTAGAAGGTTCCCGAGGCTCCTATTAACAACTTTTGTTTGGCCGTCCGTTTGGGGGTGAAAGGCGGTGGAGAATTTTAGCTTAGTCCCCATCTTAATCCAAAGAGTCTTCTAGAAATAGCTTGTAAATTTGACATCTCGATCCGACACAATTGTCTTAGGGAGTCCATGGAGTCGGACAATCTCATCAAAGTAAAGTTTGGCAATCTTAGAGGCGTCAAAAGTTTTGGCGCAAGGGAGGAAGTGGGCCATTTTAGAGAAACGATCTACTACGACACAGATGGAATCGTGCTTCTTAAAGGTTTTGGGTAGACCTAGGACAAAATCCATACTAACGTCTTGCCAAGGGCAGTTGGGGACAGGGAGTGGCATGTAGAGTCCTGTGTTTTGTTTTCTCTGTTTAGCTAATTGGCAGGTATGACAACGTTTGATTAGCCTCATGACATCGCGCTTAAGGCTGGGCCAAAAGAATTTACACTCGACGGCTGCGATAGTCTTTGCTTGTCCAAAATGTCCAGCTAAACCTCCTGCGTGTAGCTCCCACACAAGAAATTCACGGAGAGAGGTGTTGGGGATACACAACTTCTGAGACTTGAATAAGTAACCACCCTCTAGCAAGAAATCATCTACGGATGGCTTATCCCCTGCCACAAGTAACGCATATATATCTTTAAAGTCAGTACACTCCTGATAGTCGTCCTTGATGCGTTCGAATCCAACAACTTCTGTTCTCATTTCTCTTGTGACCATTATCCTACGGCTTAAAGTATCGGCCGCTTTATTCTCTGTTCCGGCTTTATGTCTAATAGTGTACGAATATTCCTGTAAGAACTCAACCCAACGACCATGACGGGCATTTAACTTCTTTTGGGAGTTGATGTATCTCAACGCCTCATGGTCTGAAAAGATCACAAACTCCTGAGGTAGTAAGTAGTGTCTCCAATACCTAAGGGACTGAATGATAGCATAAAACTCCTTATCGTAGGTGGAGTACCTTTGTCGTATGTCATTAAGTTTCTCGCTAAAGTAGGCCACGGGGTGTCCTTCTTGTGACAAAACTCCTCCTATACAGATTCCTGATGCGTCACAGGTTACCTCGAACACCTTAGAAAAATCTGGGAGACGCATAACAGGAGCTTCTACCATTCTTCTCTTAATATCCTCAAACGCTCTGGTAGCGGCAGTCGTCCAATGAAATTCCCCTTTCTTAAGACAATCAGTTATGGGGGCTACAATGGTGCTGAAACTCCGAATAAACCTCCGATAGAAAGTAGCCAATCCATGAAAACTCCTGACATCCCGGATATTCTTAGGTTCTGGCCACTCATTTATAGCTCGCACTTTCTCGGGATCTGCAGATATCCCTTGAGTTGAAATAATGAATCCAAGAAAGGTCACACTATCGGTGAGGAATTTACACTTAGCAGGGTTGGCGAACAGTTGTTCTTTCCTCAAAACTTCACAGACTTGAGTTATATGATTGAGATGTTGATCCTCCGAAGTGCTGTAGATTAATATGTCATCAAAATATACTACTACGAACTTTCCTAAGAAAGGCCTCAGAACTTGAGTCATAACTCTCATAAAGGTACTAGGGGCGTTGCTCAGTCCAAACGGCATAACAGTCCATTCATAAAGTCCATCTTTAGTTTTGAATGCCGTCTTCCATTCATCCCCGGGACGGATCCTAATTTGATGATACCCACTCTTAAGATCTATCTTAGAGAAGAGAGTGGCTCCCGTCATCATGTCCAGCATGTCATCTAGCCGAGGAATGGGAAATCTATATTTGACAGTAATCTTGTTGATAGCGCGGCTATCAACACACATTCGCCACGAGCCGTCCTTTTTGTGAGTTAAAAGAGCAGGAACAGCACAAGGACTAAGGCTCTCCTTAATGAATCCTCGTTGTAGGAGTTCACCGACTTGTTTCTTAAGCTCAGAGTGTTCAGTCGGGTTCATACGGTAGTGAGGAAGGTTGGGTAGGGATGCCCCTGACACCAAGTCTATCGCGTGCTGTATGTCCCGCAGGGGTGGCAGTTGGTTAGGCAAATCTTCTGGGAAAACATCCGCAAAGTTTTCAATAAGAGGTTTAACGGTATCGGGGATAGGTTCTTTTTGGTCTTCATCTACTTCTCTAGCCACGAGGGCGTACATGGGTGCTCCTTGGGTGATCTCAGTTTCCACCTCCTTCGCAGTCAGTAAGTGGAGGCCTTTACTGTGCTTGGATGAGACAGGCTTAGCTTCAGTTTTGGGAGGTTTAGGTTGAGAGGGCATTAACTTGATCTTCTTTCCATTATGTTCGAACACGCAGGTGTTCGTCCTCCCATAAATATGGACATCGTTGTCAAATAACCAAGGAAGACCAAGGATAATTTGACCTACATCCATGGTTAGAACATCGCACCAAATCTTGTCTTGATATCCCACAAATTCTATCGGAATAAGGCTTCGATCCTTAATTTCTATGGTAGTCGAATTGATCCAAGAAACCTTATACGGATTTGGGTGCGGGGTCACCTTAAGATTGAGCTTGGAGACCATGGCTGACGAGACGGCGTTGATACAACTTCCACTATCTATGATAACTTTGCAGCTCTTTTCTCCGATCTTAATGAAGGTATGAAAAATTGAGGTTCTATGCCAATCATCACTTAGCTTAGGTTGGGCTAAAGCACACCTAACAACTTGCAAGGTAACGGGTTCTTCTTCAGTAAAAGAGTCTTCTTCCTCATCCACTTGGTGAACCAAATCAGTCTCAGGTTCTTCTTCCTCTTCGTCCACCTCTTCAATTATGGTGACTTTGTATGGGCTAGAACATTGCGAAGCAATGTGTCCGTACCCTTGACACCTATAGCACTTGGTTCCAGAATTGGGCTTGGGAGCGTCACGCTCGGGAGCTTTACCTTTGAGGTCCGTACGAGGTGGGGCCGAACTAGCAGGGGTTCGGTTTGCAGTTGATCCCGAGGGTCGGGTTTGAGCTTGTCCAGACGAGGTTCTATACGAGTTCGAGTGAGAGTCGAAGTGCCTAGTCTGGGAGTGGGTTCTAGAATCTTCGAGGTCGAGAACTAGGCTACAGGCTGCCTCTAAAGAGTCTACACCTCGAGCAAAGAGTTCCGTACGCAGGTCTTCCCTAAGGCCAGCTCTAAACATAGAAAGGATTTGAGTTGGGGTGGCGGACTCTTCGCCATTGCAACGGATCAGGAAGTCGTCAAAGGCCGAGATATAATCTTGAACGGGCTTGCTCCCCTGCGTTAATCTATTCCATTTATCAAGGAGCTTCGGGTAGTACGAAGGAGGGAGATATTTTCTCTTAAGTTCCTGTTTCATCGTCCTCCAGTCCGTGATCGGGTGTTCGCCTCGAGCCTCGCACATATTCTCTAAATTGGTCCAATACAGGTTGGCTCGACCAATGAGCTTCATTTCAGCGAACCTAACTTTCCTAGCTTCCGAGATGTTGTACCACTTGAAATAACTATCCATTGATTTTAGCCAATCTAGGAAAACTTGGGGGTCAAGGGTTCCGTCATAGGTCGGAGCGTCGATCCTAATGTTCTTCAGTAATTGGGTGTCGTTGTCTCTCCAAGTGTTGTCTTCCCTTATGGGCTCTTGAGGTGGCCTAGGGTTGCATTGGTAATGGTCGGGAAAACGTCCGGGATCTCGATGGGGTTCATGATCGGGTCGGTTGTCTTCACCATAAGGTGAGTGAGGTCTTGATGGCGTATAAATTGCAGGATTCCCGTTACGCTCGATGTTATCTAGTCGGTCACTCGTGTGGCGCCTAAAGTCAGCTAGATCGGTTTGGGTGTTGCGAATTTGTTGAGTAACGGTCCCTAATTGGCCCAAGATGAGGTCTAGGGTGGCTTAGAGGTGCTGTGGATCCATGGGATTAGCTGAGGGTTGAAAAGGGTAGGTTTGGGATGGGGGACAGCACTGTATTGCTGCTGGAAACAGCTCTTACAGCCACCAAACAGCCTCTGGAAAGTTGGGGACAACAACCTAACACAGTGGGGAAAGTGGTTTAGGTGACTAGGGTGGGTTGTGGTGTGTGGACAGCCACTAGACAAAGGTTTTGGACACTTAACAGCCACTAAATAGTGCAGAAAAAACTCAGGACAGCAAGTAGTTTAAGTGTAGCAAGTGCGTTAAGTGACTCGGTGGGTAGTAAGTGACTAAATTAACACTTGGGTAACTTAAGCATGCATGTTAGTAATGAAAATAGGATGCTGGAAATTGCTGGACAGCAAACAAAAGCAGTGAATAAAACGTTTTAAACAATGTTATGCATGTAAATGCTAAATGGTAAGCTAGTGGGGACTTCCTAGGATGCATCTAACATGAGCTAAGCATGCTAGCCATGCTCTGATACCAAAATGATGTGAATCCAGGAATCGAATCTTATGAAATTAATAGAAGTTCTATAAGGTAAAGATCATACATCCTCTAGCTTTACTAAATTGACAATTCAATGAAAATCTTAGAAGTTAACCACGCTTTAGGCAAGAAAATTCAGCAAAGTTGCAAGCTCAATAAAATAACGACTTCAATATAGCAATGCAAATGATTAAATCAACTAGAATCCCAAGGTTAACAAAGCGATTGTCTCACCTTGAGGCCGCTCTCATTTACCTACTCTTAAGCTTGTTGGGAGAAGAAGAACCACACGATAGATGCGATCACTCCTAGGGCGAAGGTGCCGTAGATCCGTAGGGAGGAAGAGATTGGCGCGGTTCGTGGAGGTGTTGCAATGCGACGTCCTTTAATGGTCCAAGTGTAAATTGAAAAGTGATCGTCGACGGTCTCTATGAGAGTGGGTACGATCCGAGCCAAGTACTCCTCGACGGTGTCGTCGAAGTCGAATCCGACGTCAAAGAAAGGAGATCGGAGGATGTCCACTCGTCCGTGGTCGTCGTATTCAAATCCGAAATTCCATTCGGGCTCGTCCATGCATGGTGGTGGTGAATGTCGAAATCCAAAGGGGTGCGGCAAGGAGACAAGCCGTGAGCCAAGGAGGGGGAGAGGGGGCCGGTCACGGGTTGGAGAAGGGGATTGGGCGGGTGGAGCTTTGAGGGGAAAAGAAAAATAAAATCTGAAATTTAATTAAGATTTCCGAAATTGGCGGATTCTTAATTTCAATTTCAGAATTTGAATTTGGGGAATTAAGGTGAGAGGGAAGGTTAATGGGGAATTAAGAAAATTAAAGAGGATTAAAAGGAGGTATATGGCCGGCCATGTATGGAGGAGAGAGAGGGCATATTTTGTTAATAGGTGGGGACCAAATTTTAATAGCAGATTTTGCAAAGAAAATCTGTAATTAAAATAGGTTCCAGAGGAAAGAATAAAAGGAAACTTTCTTTTAATTGAAGAGGATCTAGACAACCGTTGAATGGAATTAAAATTCCATTAAATCAATTGACTAGATTTAAGGGAGCAAATAAGGAAAGCAATCAAGGCTCATTAGGGATTTGAAATTCAAATCCCAAAATTCCACAGGCTGGCGGGATGGATCCACGGGTGGAATGGCTGAATGCTGGTCGGCGGATGGAGGGCCTGGGAACGGCGGGAGATTGGCTAGGGACGGGCGGAGCTATGGCCAGCGGAAGTCCATCTTGCAAGGGCGAGAGGGGCTGCTGGGGTTTGCGGTCTGGGTGAAGAAAAAACTGAAGATTTCTATGGGTTTGAGTGTAGAATTTTGTGAAAGGAAACGGAGAGGGAGATGGAAACTTAGGATAACGATTACCTAGAGAACTCACTAAGAGATCTCGAAGAACTCACCAAGAGATCTTTGTTGCACTCACAAAGAGAACATGGAAAAGAAATTTTATTTCATCAAGCAATAATCATCAAAATACAAAATCTAGCCTTTATATAGGCTCCACAACATACGGAAAATAAAAGACTACAATGCCCTTGGGCAAAAACAAACACTACTTCCCTCATAGGGGTACAAACGGAAAAGACAAAATATAAATGACATGAATACAATAAGACATCAAAAATAAAGACTCTGAATCAAGGCCGTCGATCGACGTCTCCGGCGATGGTACACATGTCGGAATCTGATGCCCTCATCGCATTTTATCTTCTAATAATATTGATTGATAATTTTTAATATCATATCATGAAATTTGCATATCTAAGTTCTCTCTGTTCTAAATATTTTTTTATTCTTCCAAATTTTCACATATTTTAGAGTATGCATTATTTACTGAAGTCAAGCAATTAATGTACCTCATTTTAAATTTCCTTTGTAAGAATTTCTATAACTAATATAAAAAAATATTGTTGAATATTGCACATAACAGTGTTATATAATCTAATAACGTGTTGAATGGAGAGCAATGCTTGGAATGCGCCTTCATGGTCAGAATTCAAGCATTTTTCCCTACTTTTCGCATCTCCCATTTTTGTTAAATGCAACAATTAGATAAGGATTTACTCCTTTTCATTAACAAGAATTTCCATTATAGAGTTGACTTATTTTCATCTACCTATACTTGTACCATATGTTTTTAACTGGGAAGGTGGTGTTGCAGTATCAAATAAAAATGTTATTGCTGTGAAATGCATTGCTAAACCATGATCCTTGTATATATATATATATATATATATATGTTCTTTGTGTCCATGTCTCTTGACACTCTGTTATTCAGGATTTGGACTGTTAAATATGCATTGCGCATCCTTTTCCTCAACATAAAGTTATGTAAGATTATCAAATGTGCTGTATAATCAAGCTAAAATAGTTTGAATATCTATATGGAGCATTGAATAACATCCTCATGTGGCAAATTTTATAATGTTTGACTGGAAGCTCAGAATACTTTAGCTTGACTATTTGAAGCTTCAGTGATATTAGAACCAAATATGGTAATAATGTTCTATTACTTAGGAAAGATTGTGTTCATGCAGAAGCTAAGTGGTGGAATGGTTCCGATGAGCTCTTAGACTTTATACTCCTAGTTCCTAGGGTTGTGATCACATGTTTGAGCATGGATCATTCTTTAAGTAGAATATTCCTTGAATCCTACATAGAATTCAATATCCATATAGTCTTAGCCATCCTTATTTGTAATTGGCCTTACCTGTTACCTGTTTATATTTGGCCTTAAGTCCTACTCATAATTAATAAATTTTTTGGGGGTAATTTTCTATTCTCTTGAAAATTGTTATTACATGGTAGTAGGCTAGAATTTAGGATAGCTTGTATTTCTTGAAATGTTCTATTTTCTCCAAGTGATTTATTGGGAAAATATAACTTGTGATCATTGGTTGATTTAACATTTATGATTTTACATGCCTTGTTTGCCCTGAAATTAAATCTTCATCCTGTATCATTTAGACACCATGATAAACTTCTTTGGGATAAATTTTCTATGCTCTTGAAAAATGGCATGAAGATGGTAATGGGCTAGAATTTAGGACAGCTTTTATATCTTGAAAAGTTTTATTTTCTTTAAGTGATTATTTAGGAAAACATAACTTTTAATCATTGGTTGATGTGACATTTTATAATTTTACTTGCCTTTTTTGCCTTGAAATTAAATCTATTGAGACACCATAAACACATAAATGCAAGGACTTTTGACTTCCATGAACTCAAGTGCATCCTTACCGTTAAAGCCCATAATTTACGCCTCACCTGATCATCTAATAAACATTCCTCTAATACATCCCTCTTATGATTCCCACTCTCTCATGCTCACATCAAACACAGGAAAATTTCAGTGCTCATCTCCTTCTCTTGCACCCATCTTTAACCCTCGATGGCCCATGCATCTTTACCTTTACTTGCTTGAAACCTTGTGCTCATCTCCCCTATTTACTCTTTCTTGATCTTTGTCTCTTTTGCATCTTCGTTCTCTACCTCTTTTCTATTGTGACTTTCCTTGCCCCTTGCACTCTTCAATCCTTTCTTACATTCAGGTCCCGCTCCCATTTTTCTTCTCAAATAGCTGCCCTTGTAATTTGCTGAACTCGTTATCTCTACTTTCACTCTAGGGGTCTCCCCTCACTTGCATCTGGCAACTAGTGTTGCTTAACCTTACCATTTGTCAATGCCTATTATTCAACCTTGGCATTAATGCAAAGATTTTGCGGTGTTGATCTTCAATCTAGTCAGAGCTTGAAGACCTTTGCATCCTTGATCTACAGTCCAACTAGAGTTTTGTATTTCTTTATTGATCTTTAATCCAAGTTTAGTGAGTGGAAAGCTTGCCTCCACAGACCATGCTTGAGGAAAATATGATGGTAATCTTGTTGTTGTTAGATAGTGTTAAGTATGGTTATTCAACTTTGCCATTATCAGGGATGCACATGACCTCTAATTGGATTTAGTTAGGTAGATTGACTGTTGTCTTTATTGTTGAAATTGTTCGCGAGAAAAGAATTAAGTTGACAGGATGTTTTTATCCTTAACTCATATAAAAGCTAAAGAAGACTTGGGATGACATGATTTTTATAATTTACCTGATTCATCTTTAAGATCTAGGCTCATCGATTTTTAACATTAATAAGAAAAGAAAACTAAAACAAATACAAAAAATGCCTCATAAATGAACTACTCAAGAACCGTTAATCATTTTTCTTATTAACATGAATGCTTTTGTTGTTATCTTCTTTTTAATTGGGCTTGAAGGCCACACCTCTATTGCATCTTTAATTTGACATAAGGATTGTCTCCCTTCATCAATGTTTGATCTAATGCTAGGGAGAGCTTTTATTTTTGTTGATGTTTCTATCACTTAGAACTCAATAATGACCTTTTTTTGATCATTTTAGAAATGAATAGTATCATTATTAAAGAAATTTTCATATTGTTGACGTTCCTATGTTATTGTTTTACTCACTGAAAATGATCTTTAATTTGACATAAGGGTTGACTTTTATAATTTCTATTACATAAAGTTTATACTAATATTTTTATTAATTTTTGTTGCTTTTGTTCCTTCTTCCATCAAGAAGGTCAAAATTTAAGATCTACCTGGTGTAGTTTATAACTCCACTTTGGATTTGGATTATCAAAAGAAACCCGACTCCTTTAAACCCTAAAAAAGACATTCAACGCCTTTAAAACCCTGAAATAGTGGAGTAGGTCTCATTACATGCGGCTCAAGACACGTTGATTGTGTCATCAAATAATTGATCCATATGCTTCTTTCTTACACTAGGAGGTATAAGTCTCAAGGCATTTTGCATGCGCCTCACCCTGAGGCGTGCCTCAAAATTGAGCAGTTTTAAACAATGACCGGAGATAAAATTGGACCTCTTGTTATCAAACAGTCATTGACAAGGACGCATTTTGTTTAAAATATTCATGAACATTCTACAATCTGATTATGAATTCAAAAAAAGGGAGGAAATGATGATGTCTTTCTTCTGTTTAAAATATTCATGAACAAAAATCAAATTAAATCGATTTTAAATGACTAAATAACACTATGCATGGCATCGCCTACATGTTGAGGTTATAAGACCTATGTGGGTTGCTTTGTTTTCATGGCGAGGTCGTGAGACCCACCACGTAGGTTGCTTTTTTATAGGATTCATTTGACCCATATGGGCTATCTTATCCATAGGACATGAATGTAAGACCCATCCTTATAAATCATTTTAACGTCAAAACAATAGACATATTTCAGAATCCCCTTAAATATAAGGTAGTAAATCTTAGTTCATTAAGCATTTCTAATGAGTACAGTTGTAAGTCTTAATACTCCCATCAAAGTTTCATGTGACAGTTCTAATCAAATTGCATCATTGTTTAAATCCTATTGTTTTAACTTCCGAATATAAGTCACAAACTAATAATGGATTGACATAAAACAAGCAAGCCTAATGAAATTAAATTTAATTAATCGTGCCAACTTACTTATAGTTTAAAAGTCATTATTGGCTTTCTTAATCTTCAAAATTATAAGCCCCTGCAATGAATCTTCTAATGGGTGTAGTACCCACATTAATTAGCAAGGTCAATATAATGTTAACAAGTCCATCAAACCATTTATCATCTGGCTAACTTATTTATAGAGCAAGGCAGTTTGACCAGGATTAAGATTTTCTAGTCCTTGTGGTCATAAGTCCCATTCCTAATGAAAGTAAGCCCATCCTAATTAATTTGGGACAACACAAAGCCAAAGAGCTTGCAAAGTTTTGCTTAATTCTCATGCCTTCTTGAGGAGTTAAGCTCCAAATTTAACTTAGATTAGCTTTATGATAACCGATCCATCAATCAAAATCCCATAAACTAAACCACATATATTTCTTATACATCCCATTTGATTAAAGCTGAAATTTGTGGACAAATGATGGTCATGCCATGCTTCTGAGCTTTTGTCAGTGGGGTGTAAATGAGTAGAGTTTGATCTTGCTAAACTATTCCTAGAATCAGCTTGTTAAGAAAATGAGACAACTTTTCTTTTCGTTTTTTTTTTGTTAACTTATTTGAAAACGAGCTATTCACTAACACAACTTATTTGAAATTCATATTTAATTATAGAATGTACATGTTATTGTACATATATGAATTGATTCATACAAATATACATGTATGAATAAGCTACAATCTATATTTTTGAAAGCACATTTTTTGACGCATACATCCACCTTTGTGTGCTTGGAACATTTGTGAGGAGTTAACTCATGGTTGTTGACCATACTCTCAAGATGTTATGATTCAAAGCCCTTTGATGTTTGTAGATTAGGTTCATTGGCACATCTGTGATGACAAAATGATAGATTCTCTTTATGTCTATCTTTCAAACCGTTCTTTAATTAATTAATTTCACATCTAACTACCAAATTTTAGTAAAAGGAATCTTGTTAATTTAGAGTGATTTCCTACGAGTGGTATGAATAATTGTTTATGAGGGCTTGTGCATATAAGAAGTCTCTATCAACATTTTGAGCTGGCGTGAGGGATAGGTTGAATTTTCCCGATCAATTACTTTTGATAGGATCAATTTCATTTCAGGCTAATTAAGAAAATAGTGTTGACGTAATATTTAGACATTATTTTTTTATAAATAACATCAGAATAATCCAAGTTTCTTACTGCTAAGCATTCTCTTTCGAATTTAGTAATGAAATATCTTTTTTATTATTCTGTACGGTCGGTATTGTTTTGCTTTTGCGCAAAGCCATTTCTTTAGCCGAACCACTTGATTTTGGACTTTGTTTACCCTCATTCTCTTTTATCTAATCTAAAGGTGTTACCTTTTTTTTTTTTTTTGCAGCATATGAATACCATCATAATAAAGTGTTACCTTTTCTTGATTATTAATATGTATAACTCCATGTGGTTTTTTAAAATTACTTGGTTTCTCTGTTAACTCAAATTTCTTGGGTTTTTTATTGGATATTCGGTGACTTTGTTTTGTGATTGCGTCAATTCTTGGTTTTCAATTCATTTGTTTTGTTATTGTTATCTCTATCCGCTAATGTTGTTCTTATTTCTCGTCTCTGGGAAGCTTTTGTTCTGACATTCATGGGGGCTCTTGGAGGCTTCCTGGGATTTGTAGCATGGGCTTTTGTTAGATCTTTTGCAGCGTGAACTCTCTGAGCTTTTGTTACGTTTGCTATTAGCCTGAAGATATTTTTCCTCTATTATCAATATTTCTTCTAATTGGAAACAAAATCAATACCAAATGTAATGTGTTAGGCCGGTTCATCCTGAACCAGCCTAGCCGGCCTAGAGGTCGGCTCTAGTATACAGGAGGCGGAACATGTCCGCCTCCTTTGGAGCTTGCCACCCACATTATTGGGCCCCACTTGGAGCAAATTGTGGAGAGAGATTTGGGCGGCTAGGGTGAGAGGGAAATTTTGAATTAGGGATGTTTGAATTAGGGAATTATTATATTAATAGTATAGCTTGTTTACAGTTAGAGTTATGCATGATTATTGTATTCTTTGGAGTTTTCTCTTGGTGTCTGGGGCTCTAGAACTTCTTCTAGAGATTGGGAGAGAACGATCCTCCTCTCGAATTGAGGATCAATTGTATCTTGCTTTGTGTTTGTCTTGCTTTGGATTTTCCTAATAGAATCCATTGATTTTAGGTTGTTTTCATCATGTTCTTCTGTGTTCTCGTTGTTTTTATCAATTATTGCTAGGGTTGCTTGCGAACTCAAATATTTCTTTTGGATTACTTGCGAACTCAAGTATTTCATATCAAATTAGTATCAGAGCGTTGTCTTGGGACCATCGGCGGCGGAAATCCAGAAATTTAAGCAAGGAAATTTCGTCAGCAAGAAGATCCTCTCACAAATCTTGAGAAGAAAGATGACCAGAAAGAAGGTCGAAGTTTTGGAAGGTGAAATTGGTCAACTAAAATCAGATTTGAAGGAAAATTCTCTGATTTTCAAAATCAAATTTCCTCCAACAACGAACGGGAAGGAAAGTTCTCTTTGATGGAAGAGATTTTGAAGAAATTATTAGAGGTGAAGACCAATCCGGCGACATCAGAAGCAAGGGTGACCACCGGCGACCATGGGAGAGGAGGGAATCCGAACCCCGTTTAGGGGGAGGAAAAATCCGGAAGGGGAGATCCTCGAAGGAGAGGACGGCATGCCACATCTAGAAGCACTTTTTAGAGAGAAGATGAGTATGGGATACAAAAGGAGGGGTGCTGATTTTGTGGGAAGAAGGGGAGATTTTCACCACCGAGGTGCCAACTTGATGCAAGCAAAAATTTGGGAAAACCTCAAAATTTTGCAAGCGAAATAAAACTCTTCTTAGGATAAAAGAAAATTGCACAAATATCCAAAAGGACACAAAATACAACAAATAAACCAAAAATAACTTCACTTTATAATATAAGAGGACTTACAAACTTAGTCACTTACAAACGACACAATAAAGACACCTAAAAAAGCTTTGCCAATCGTCGAGAAGAAGGATATAGGTGGGGTGGTCACTTGCGGAGAGAAGAAAAAGATTATAAGCCGAGACGAAAAGGAGGAGAAGCTCGCAAGCTTTCCTAGAAGAAGAGGAAGAGGTGGAACAAGCTCTCAAGCTTTTCCACGACGAAATCCGCAGGTTTAGGCTCCCAAAAAGAGCATCATATCATCTCTCTAAAAACTCTTTTAAACATACAAAACATCTCCTATATATAGAAGAAAAGGGCAGCCAAACAACCATCTAAAACTTCATTAAAACCAATCAGGTAAGGGGAAGAAGAAGGGCTAAAAGACACCACAAACAACTTCCCGGAAATACAGCCAAAAAGATACCACAGAACTGCTCCCAAAAAATAGCACAGAAAACGGGTTGTAGAAGCCACGGGACACAGCCAGAGACCACGGGAACACAACCAGGGAGGGACCTGAGGAGCCAACACAGGAAACGAGATAGAGGAAGTCACGGGAAAGCAGTCAGGGAGAAAACTGAAAAGACAACCAGCCCACAACAATTATTCTCAAGGAAGAAACCAAGGAGACATAAGAATGGGAAGAAACAAGCTCCACTCCACATACCTTTATGAATTTATGAGATAGGAAGTGCAATTATACCACCCATTAATAAGCTCAATATCAGCTCAAGCATTTATGAGCTAGATCACAAGTAGATCCCAAGATATCAGCTCAATTCTAATGAAGCCAAAGCCCAAACCGAGAGCAGCCAAGGACCAAACCGAGAAACAACAAGCAGCCCAAAGAACAAAAGGACCCAATTTGATTTGACCCCCCTTGCCTACATCAATTCTCCTCCGGTTGAAAGAATTCATCTCTCGATGAGGTTGCTTTAGATTTGATCCGAGGAGACGACAGAAGCACATCAAGCTCTTGAATCATGTCTTCGTATTTTTTTAAAATCTTCTCATGTTCTTGCTTGAATTGGTCTTGTAACAATTTCTTTTTCTTCAAATAATTTTCAGTACTCATATGCAATTTCACCTGAAGCTTATATAATTCATTCTATGGGGGATCTGTTGAATAACCTTTTGATGGAATCCATCTGTCCATTGGAATTAACACTTCAATATTTTCTGGATTGCATTCTTCCATTGGATCACTATTTTTATTTTTTTTTTCATTTTTTTCTAAACAAAGAAAAGAAGACTCAACAAAACTTAAACTCACTTGATAACAAGACTCACAAAATAACTGTTATGACTCACCAAGACTCACTTAACAAACCGGGATTTGCTAACCCGCTCTGATACCAAACTTGATGTAAGCAAACTAGAAAGAAAAGCCAAGTTGGAGAACACAAGGACAATAAAACCAAACTCGATTCACTTTAACTTGCAAACATCCAAACAAACATCCAGATAAACGAAAAGTTAAATCAAACGAAACAAAATTATAACATAAAATGCTATCATCAGAACAACCGTCAAACGGTTTCCTCACATGCAACGAGAGTAGGAAAATATATGAAAAATAATGCTTAGGCTTGCAAACCGAGGGTCCACCACTACAAAAGGATCCAACATCCTACCAAACTTCTCCGGCAAATGTCTCCCAAAATCAGCCAACAAACAACTTCCAAATGCTCTAGAAGAAGGATACAGGTGGAGTGGAACTTGCGTAGAGAAGAAGAGATTAGAAGCCAAGACGAAAAGAAGGAGAAGCTCGCAAGCTTTCCTAGAAGAAGAGGAAGAGGTGGAACAAGCTCTCAAGCTTTTCCACGACGAAACCCGCAGGTTTAGGCTCCCAAAAATTGAATCATATTATCTCTCTAAAAACTCTTTTAAACATACAAAACATCTCCTATATATAGAAGAAAAGGGTAGCCAAACAGCCACCTAAAACTTCATTAAAACCAATAAGGTAAGGGGAAGAAGAAGGGCCAAAAGACACCACAAACAACTCCCAAAATTTGCACAGGAAATAGGAAGGAAAGCCAAGGGAAATACAATAAAAAAAGACACCACAAAACTGCTCCCAAAAAACAGCACAGAAAACGGGTTGGAGAAGCCACAGGACACAGCCAGGGAACCTCTGGAACACAGCCAGGGAGGGACCCGAGGATCCAACACAGAAAACGGGACAGAGGAAGTTACGGGAAAGCAGCCAGGGAGAAAACCGAAAAGACAACCAGCCTATAACAATTATTCACAAGGAAGAAACCAAGGAGACACAAGAATGGGAAGAAACAAGCTCCACTCCACATACATTTAAGAATTTATGAACTAGGAAGTGCAATTATACCACCCATTAATAAGCTCAACATCAGCTCTCAAGCATTTATGAGCTAGATTACAAGTAGATCCCAAGATATCAACTCAATTCCAATGTTGTCAAAGCCCAAACCAAGAGTAGCCAAGGACCAAACCGAGAAATAGCAAGCAGCCCAAAAAGCAAAAGGACCCAACTTGATTTGACCCCCCCTTGCCTACATCAATTCTTTTTCGGTTGAAAGAACCCATCTCCCGATGAGCTTGCTTTAGATTTGATCCAAGGAGACGACGGAAGCACATCAAGCTCTTGAATCATGTTTTCGTATTTCTTCAAAATCTTCTCACGTTCATGCTTGAATTGGTCTTGTAACAATTTCTTTTCTTCAAATAGTTTTTAGTACTCATATGCAATTTCACCTGAAGCTTGTATTGTTCATTCTGTAGGGGATCTGTTGAATCACCTTCTGATGGAATCCATCTGTCCATTGGAATTGACACTTCAATATTTTCTGGCTTGCATTCTTCCACTGGATCACTATTTTTATCTTTTTTTAGATTTTTCTAAACAAAGAAAAGAAGACTCAACAAACTTAAACTCACTTGATAACAAGACTCACAAAACAACTATTATGATTCACAAAGACTCACTCGACAAACTTGGATTTGCTAACCCGCTCTGATACCAAATTAATGCAAACAATATTTGGGAAAAGCCCCAAATTTTTGCAAGCAAATTAAAACTCTTCCCAGGATAAAAGAAAATTACACAAATATCCAAAAAGACACAAAATACAACAAATAAATCAAAAATAACTTCACTTTATAATATAAGAGGACTTACAAACTTAGACACTTACAAACGACACAATAAAGACACCTAAAGAAGCTTTACCAATCGTCGAGGAGAAGGATATATGTGGGGTGGTCACTTGCGGAGAGAAGAAAGAGATTAGAGGGCGAGACGAAAAAGCGGAGAAGCTCGCAAGATTTACTAGAAGGAGAGCAAGAGGTGGAACATGTTCTCAAGCTTTTTCATGACGAAACCTGTAGGTTTAGGCTCCCAAAAATTGCATCATATCATCTCTCTAAAAACTCTTTTAAACATACAAAACATCTCCTATATATAAAAGAAAAGGGCAGCCAAACAGTCACCTAAAACTCCATTAAAACTAATAAGGTAAGGGGAAGAAGGGGGGCCAAAAGACACCACAAACAACTCCCAAAATCTACACAGGAAACAGAAAGGAAAGCCAAGGGAAACACAGCAAAAAAGACACCACAAAACGGCTCCCATAAAACAGCACAGAAAATGGGTTGGAGAAGCCACGGGACACAGCCAGGGAACCACAGGAACACAACTAGGGAGGGACCCGAGGATCCAACAAAGGAAACGAGACAAAGGAAGTCACGGGAAAGCAGCCAGGGAGAAAATTGAAAAGAAAACCAGCCCACAACAATTATTCACAAGGAAGAAACCAAGGAGACACAAGAATGGGAAGAAACAAGCTCCACTCCACATACCTTTATGAATTTATGAGTTAGGAAGTACAATTATACCACCCATTAATAAGCTCAACATCAGCTCAATCATTTATGAGCTAGATCACAAGTAGATCCCAAGATATCAGCTTAATTCCAATGCAGCCAAAGCCCAAACCGAGAGCAGCCAAGGACCAAACCGAGAAACAACAAGCAGCCCAAAGAACAAAAGGACCCAACTTGATTTGACCCCTCATTGCCTACATCAATTCTCCTCCAGTTGAAAGAACTCATCTCCCAATGAGGTTGCTTTAGATTTGATCCGAGGAGACGACGGAAGCACATCAATCTCTTGAATCATGTTTTCATATTTCTTTAAAATCTTCTTACGTTCTTGTTTGAATTGGTCTTGTAACAAATTATTTTTTTTTCAAATAGTTTTCAGTACTAATATGCAATTCACCTGAAGCTTGTATAGTTCATTCTGTAGGGGATCTAGTTAATCACCTTATGATGGAATCCATCTGTCCATTGGAATTGACACATCAATATTTTATGGCTTGCATTTTTCCACTGCATCACTATTTTTACCTTTTTTCATTTTTTTCTAAGCAAAGAAAAAAAGGCTCAACAAAACTTAAACTCACTTGGTAACAAGACTCACACAATAATTGTTTTGATTCACAAAGACTCACTTGACAAACCGCGACCCGCTCTGATACCAAATTGATGCAAGCAAAAATTTGGGAAAAGCCCTAAATTTTTGCAAGCAAAATAAAACTCTTCCTAGGATAAAAGAAAATTACACAAATATCCAAAAGGACACAAAATGCACCAAATAAACCAAAAATAACTTCACTTTATAATATAAGAGGACTTACAAATTTAGACACTTACAAATGACACAATAAAGACACCTAAAGAAGCTTTGCCAATCGTCGAGAAGAAGGATATAGGTGGGGTGGTCACTTGCGGAGAGAAGAAAGAGACTAGAAGCTGAGGCGAAAAGGAGAAGAAACTCGCAAGCTTTCCTAGAAGAAGAGGAAGAGGTGGAACAAGCTCTCAAGCTTTTCCACGACGAAACCCTGCAGGTTTAGGCTCCCAAAAATTACATCATATCATCTCTCTAAAAACTCTTTTAAACATACAAAACATCTCCTGTATATAGAAGAAAAGGGCAGCCAAACAGCCACCTAAAACTTTATTAAAACCAATCAGGTAAGGGCAAGAAGAAGGGCCAAAAGACACCACAAACAACTCCCAAAATCTGCACAGGAAACAGAATGGAGAGCCACGAGAAATACAACCAAAAATACACCACAAAATTGCTACAGAAAAATATCATAGAAAACGGGTTGGAGAAGCCACGAGACACAGCCAGGGAACCACGAGAACACAGCCAGGGAGGGATCCTAAGAACCAACACAGGAAACGGAACAGAGGAAGTAACGGGAAAGCATCCAGGGAGAAAACCGAAAAGACAATCAGTCCACAACAATTATTCACAAGGAAGAAACCAAGGAGACACAAAAATGGGAAGAAATAAGCTCCACTCCACATACCTTTATGAATTTATGAGCTAGGAAGTGCAATTATACCACCCATTAATAAGATCAACATCAGCTCAAGCATTTATGAGCTAGATCACAAGTAGATCCTAAGATATAAGCTCAATTCCAATGCAGCCAAAGCCCAAATCAAGAGCAGCCAAGGACTAAACCGAGAAACAACAAGCAACCCAAAGAACAAAAGGACCCAACTTGATTTGACCCCCCTTTGCGTACATCACGACTTTAAAAGAAGAAGAGGGGAAGCTGATGAAAGGTACGGTTATGACTGTCGGAGGGAGGATTGTGACTCACCTCCTATTCAGGGAATGGGAGGATATGGAGGATTCAGGGGCAATTGGGTTGACCCGAAGGTGAGGAAGCTGAAGATGCTCATCTTCGAGGGCGAGTAGGACCATGGTTGGATTTACAAGGTAGAACGATATTTCTCCGTTAACGGGTTGACAGAGGAAGAGAAGCTGACAACGGAAGGACTATGCTTGGAGGGAAAGACACTGACTTGGTACCAATGGTGGGACATGTGGCAACCCATCAGGAGCTGGAGAGAGTTCAAGGAGTGCTTATCGGAACGTTTCCAAGCTGGTAGGGAAGGAAGCTTCTATGAGAAATTATTTGCCTTAACATAAGAGGGGACTGTGGCAGATTACCGTGACAAGTTCGAGTACTTAGCCAACAGATTGGAGTGGTTCTCGATGACGGTGCTGGAGGGGAACTTTATGAAAGGGCTTAAATAGGGAGATATGGACAGAGGTTAGAGTGGTGAGGCTAAGAGACCTAGGGGAGGTCATGGAGCTAGTCCAGTTGGTGGAGGATTAGAAGCAGTATGAGAGAGGGGCTCGGGGGAGCAACTCGGGGGGATCGTATAGAATGAACACTACAGTCTTGGCTCCCAAGGGGGCAACGCCGGGGAGTCTGAAGGAAGTGCACAGAGAGAGAATTGGATGGGGAAATTGGGGAAGTTTCAAGAGGTTGACAGAGAAGGAAATAGAAGAAAAAAGAGCGAAGGGGTTGTATTTTAGATGCGATGAGAAGTACATGCCGAGGCATAGGTGTAAGGACCAAACTCTTCAGGTTCTCATCGTTTGTGATGACGAGGAAGCTGAAGAGGGAGGTGGAAGTGGGTTAGAGATGGAGGAAGAAGAGAAGTTGCATCTGAAAGTGCCAGAAGTCTACCTAAACTCAGTAGTGGGATTCACCCCGAATCACACTATGAAGGTGAAGGAAGAGATAACAGATAGGGAGGTGGTAGTGTTGATAGATAGTGGGACAACCACAATTTCATCTCCACCCAAATTGTTGATTTATTGGGTTGAAACTAGTGGATACAAGAGGTTATGGGGTGATGATGGGCACGAGAAAGGTAGAAATGGGTAAAGGAGTTTGTAGGAGAGTGATGTTGACCATTTAGGGGATACAGGTGAGTGAGAATTTTCTTCCCTTAGAATTGAGGAGTATGGATGTCATCTTGGGGATGAAATGACTGCAAACCTGGGGAGAGACCAAGGTAAATTGGGGAGCACTTACGATGGAACTAGTGGTGGAGGGAAGGAGAATGGTGATCCAGGGTGATGCTGGGCTGTCTAGGGCAGATTATCTCTCAAATCCATGATCATAACCATACAGGAGGTGGGTGGTGGGTATTTGGTGGAATTTCAAAGCTTGGAGAGGGTTAGTGTGGGGGAAGAAGGAGACATTCCTCTTGTAATGCAACCAGTCATACATCAGTTCAGTTAGGTGTTCCAGCCACCTCAAGGGTTACCATCATTCAGAGAGCAGGAGCATGCAATTCTTCTAAAGGAGGTTGGTGTCATCGATTAGTGTACGACCCCACCGCTACCTGCAAATTCAAAAGGATGAAATTGAGAAGCTGATAAGGGAGATATTGGAGTCTTGGATCATCAGACCAAGTGTGAGCCCTTTCTCTAGTCTAGTATTACTGGTCAAAAAGAAGGATGGGAGCTAAAGGTTTTGTGTGGATTACAGGGCATTGAATAAGGAGACTGTTCCGGATAAATTCCCCATTCCTATGATTGACGAGCTTTTGGATGAATTGTATGGAGCAGTGATATTCTCCAAACTGGATTTGAAGTTGGGATACCATTAGATCTAAATGAGGGAGGAAGATATCTTAAAGACAGCATTCAGGACACACGAGGGGCATTATGAGTTTCTGGTTATGCCATTTGGGCTTACCAATGCCCATGCTACTTTCCAGTCACTGATGAACATTGTGTTCAGATAATATCTTCGGAAGTTTGTTATGGTGTTTTTTGATGACATCTTGGTGTACAACAGAATATACGAGGAGCATCTGAAGCACTTGACATTCGTATTGGGAGTTCTACAGGAACATCAGCTGAGGGACAACCTGAAGAAACCCTGCTTTTCCCAGATTAGTGTAGAGTACTTAGGTCATATCGTGTCCAAGGAAGGGGTGGCGGTCGATCAGTCAAAGGTGGAGGCTATGTTGAGATGATCCTTACCTAAGAATTTGAATGACTTGAGAGGATTCTTAGGGCTGATGAGGTACTACAGGAGATTAATAAAAGGGTGCAATACTATAACATGACCACTGACAGAGCAGCTAAAGAAAGATGGATTCTTATGGGGAGAGGCAGCCACATCAGTATTTGAGAAACTAAAGAAGGTTATGATAACGATACCCATCTTAGCTTTACCAGACTTCACTCAGGTCTTCATAATGGAGACAGATGCTTCAGGATGCGGATTGGGGGCAATTCTCATGCAAGATCGACGACCCATTGCCTACTTCAGCCAGGTGTTGGTAGTCAGAGTCAGGCTTAAATCAGTCTATGATAGGGAGTTGATGGCTATCGTCTTATCCATCCATAAATGGCGACCCTACCTATTAGGTAGGCATTTCATTGTCAAAAAAGATCAGAGGGGCTTGAAATACTTGTTGGAGTAGTGGATGGTGACTGAGGAGCATCAGAGGTGGCTATCCAAATAGTTGGGGTATGATTTCGAAATCCAATACAGACCAGGAGGGGAGAACAAGGTTGTAGATGCCTTGTCCAGATGTATGGGGGAGCTACAAACAGTGGCAGTGTCTGTTCCTTTGATGCTGGATTGGGAGGCCATTAGGGAGAATGTTGCGTATCTATTTTTCAGAAATAAAATTTTGATGATTGCAAACACTTCTGTTTTACTTCGACTGCCTTGTCTAATAACGTTTCAGGACCACAGGATCAAGACTGCAAGTTGAACTAGCTCAAGATTGGGTAGATTGGGTCTGAGTCAGTCTGTAATGTACTTTTTTCCTTTCTTGAGTCAAATGTAATCCTTATGATGCCTAATGCTAAGTAACCTTGCACACACACCTTTGGAAATTTTTTTGACTGTTTCTTAGAGTTTACTGTTTTTGGTAACATCGGCTGGACCGATATTAATATTGGCCTGGACGATCGGTTCAAAAACAGAAACCCTTACCAGGGCATCATGATTAAGGCAGCCGTCATTAAGCCGATCGGCCCGGACGATATTGTATCGGTCGGGATGATAGGTTCAAATCAGAAAGAATTAGCCACCATGATCTATTTAGGTATTCTTAATTTAGGACATCGTCCAGGATGATTTTCTATCGGCCTGGACGATGCAGCAAAATTATGCCTAAATTAATCTGGTAATTATAGAAAGAAATTAAGGCTGATTACACGATCACATCAGCCGAGCCGATCGCAGGATCGGCCGAGACGATGGCGTGGACGATTGACATCGGACTACTTCAATTTAGGGCGATGTCCAGGACAATTTGGCTCAGATTTGAAGTAATCAGCCAGGACGATATTCTATCAGCCTGGACGATGTGACCAAAATTACTCTAATCGTCCCAAACCGACCGGGCTGATTGAGCGAAATTTACGCAGATCAGCCGAGCCGATACCCATATCGGCCTGGACGATAAAGTCGGTTTGTATAAAATAAGAGCTATTCCGAAGTTATTTTATTTAAGAGCTCTTGTTCTTCACTTTGAGAGAACTTGAGTGCTTCTGTCTTGACCTGAGAGAACCTAAGGAGAGAGAGAGAGAGAGAGAGAGAGAGAGAGAGAGAGAGAGAGAGAGAGAGAGGAACTTGTGAGGGAGAGTTTGTGAGAGGGTTCACAAAGGTTGCTCCAAGCAAGTTTCCAAGTCGTCTTCGTCATTGGGAGGTTCTTGGGAGGTATATTTCAGCTATGGTTTAAAATTGCGCAATATAAGGCTCGCCTTGAGGCCGCCTTTGCGCAATACTAGTAAAAAACACCTCGATGCTTACGCCTCGAGTTCTTTTTATAAGGCTTGCGCCTCAACTTGGTTGAGGCCCGCCTTGAAGCCCGCCTCGCCTCACTGGCATGAGGCTTACGTCTCACGCTATATATATTAAAACTTACATAAATCTTGAAGTAAATGTCCGACATTGGACTCTATAGAAGAGGAGGAAGGGGAGAGAGCAATTCACCATAATGATGATTCAAATGAAGAACCCCTTATTTTTGGAAATTGGAATTATATGTTAATGAAAAAAATAATGGGATTTGGGAAAGATAGAATTTTGAGTTGAACTATATTTCATGTTGTCTTATTATTGAGATATTTTGATTTCACTTCATATCTTATATTTTTTTTTATATTTTATATTATTCACTCATTTGTATATAAAAAAATTATCATTTTATGTTTACGCAATCTTTTGATTTTGAGGCTTAAGCCTCAAAACGCCTTGAGACTTACGCCTCGCCTCACGAATGAAAAACGCCTCAATACCCGAATACGCAATTTTAAACATTGACTTTAGCAAAAGGTCTGGGTTCTCTGCCCGCTTCAGAAGGAAGCAAAAGGAGTCGGTTCTCTGCCACATCGGGGTTGGTGAAAAGGAGTCTGTTGTAAAGGCTTCTTCGCCTAGATGTGGGAGCTAAAGGAGAGACACTTAGTTAGTGCAATACTTGGAGGATGCCTCCGAGGAGTGGACGTATGTCAAGGTTTGACCGAACCACTATAAATCCGGTGTGATCTTTCTTTGTTTTATTTTCGCATTTTTTTTTTCGCACATTGATTTCCTTGTGGTGATATTGGTTTGATTTTTATTTATGCTTGGCTTAAGAAAGATTTTTTTTAAAAATACCAATTCACCCCCTCTTGGTTAGCCTCGGGCTAGTTCCTAAGGGCTTAACATCCCTAACAAACTTTCAGAGAAGAGCGCTAGGGATGAGGAGTTGGGGAAGATCAAGACAAATTTACTGAGTGAAGGTGGTAGCTACCCAGGGTACTCAGTGGAGGGGGACAGATTGTTGTATCAGGGGAGGTTCGTGATGCCCCGAACCTCAATCCAGCTCCCAAACTTACTCCAAAAATTTCATGGAAGCGTGGACCATTCAGGTGTGCAGAAGACTTACTGGAGGTTAGCTTCAGAGCTTTACTAGAAGGGAATGCATTGAGATGTAGAGGAGATGGTGGCCAGGTATGAGATCTTTTAGAGGAACAAATACTTGGCTATGTCGCCAGGGGGACTTCTACAGCTGTTGGAGTTACCAGGACGAGTATGGGAGGAGATATCCATGGACTTCATAGATGGGCTGCCTCGTTCAAAAGGCTTCATGGTGATTTTGGTGGTGGTAGATAGATTGAGTAAGTATGCTCATTTTATTTCTCTCCGACATCCTTATATCGCGTTGACAGTGACTTCAGCTTTCATCAGAGAGGTGGTCAGATTGTATGGGGTACCGAAAGCAATCCCATCAGATAGAGATAAGGTGGTCCTCAACCATTTTTGGAGAGAGTTGTTCATATTACATGGAACAATTTTGAAGAGGAGCACCGCTTACCACCCACAGACGGATGACCAAACGGAAGTGGTCAACATGAGTTTGGAGACCTACTTGACACCAAAGTTATGGGCCAAGTGGCTATCATGGGCGGAGTACTAGTATAACACTTCTTTTCATTCTTCTTCTCAGATGACCCCATTCAAGGTATTGTACGGAAGGGATCCTCCTCACTTGGTGCACTTTGGGAGTAGCAGTACTCTAGTTTCTTCAGTGGAGGAGTATTTGGGGAAGAGGGATAAAGTGTTAGAGGAGTTGAAGAAACATCTACTGAGAGCTCAACGGATTATGTAGAGACAAGCTGATGGACATAAGAAGGACATCCAGTTCAAAGTAGGAGAAAGGGTGTTCTTGAAGCTCTGACTATACAGACAGAAGACAGTTGCCAATAAGAGAAATGAGAAGCTTGCTCCAATATACTTTGGACCTTATGTAATATTGGAAAAGATTGGAGCAGTAGCATATCAATTTAAACTATCACTCACGTCGACTATTCATCCGGTTTTTCATGTATCACAGCTAAGAAGAGTCATTAGAGATTATATAGCCAGCTTGGAGTTACCGGCAACACTTAATGAGGATTTGGAGGCAATTTCTAGAACTCTTAGAGCTGATGGGGGTTCACTAGAAAGAAGATGGAGCTAAGGAAGTTCTAATCAAGTGGAAGAATCTGCTTGATTATGATGCCACGTGGGAACCATACGAGAGGGTGAAACAGCTGATTCCTAGTTTTCACCTTGAGGACAAGGTGTTTCTGTGGGAGGGAGGTACTGTTAGGCATATTCATCCTGAACCGGCCCAGCCGACCTAGAGGCCGGCTTAAGTATACAGGAGGCATAATATGTCTGCCTCCTTTGGAGCTTGCCTCCCACATTAGTGGACCCCACTTGGTGCAAATTGTGGAGAGAGATTTGGTACGATGAGAGGGAAATTTTGAATTAGGGAATTATTGTATTAATAGTATGGCTTGTTTAGAGTTAGGATTATGCATGATTATTGTGTTCTTTGGAGTTTTCTCTTGGTGTCTTGGACTCTAGAACTTCTAGAGATTGGGAGAGAACAATCATCCTCTCGAATTGAGGATCAATTGTATCTTGCTTTATGTTTGTCTTGCTTTGGATTTCCCTAATACAATCCACTGCTTTTAGGTTATTTTCATCACGTTCTTGTGTTTTTTCTCACTGTTTTTATCAATTATTGCTACGGTTGCTTGCGAACTCAAGTATTTCCTAGGGGCGTCAATTCGGGTCGACGGGTCGGGTTCGGGTCGAACCCAAGTTGACCCGGATCTAAACAGGTCAACCTGAACCCGACCTGTTTTTGGAAACGGGTTGGACTTGTCAACCCGGACCCGACTCGCGCGGGTTGCTGGGTTGACCCAACCAGACCCGGATTTAGATACAGCACGAGTCGCGAGTGCGGGCGGAATCGCGTGAGGAAACGAGTGGAGTCAGGCGCGATAGCAAGCGAAGTCCGCGGGACCGCGCGACAGGCTGGCAGCGGGCAGAGTCCACTGGACAGCGCAAGTGTGGGCGAAGTCCGCTGGAGTCGGAATCGCGTGAGTGCGACTGTGCTAGCAGAGTCATGCGAGGCGGCGGGTGGACTAGCGAGCACGCGACAGCGGGCGGAGTCCGCGGGTCTGCGCAAGTGCAGGCGGACTCGCGAGAGTGCGCAGCAAGCTGAGTCGACGGGATTTTGACTTTCGGGTCATTGGTTGGTTGATTTTGGGTTTCCGGGTCAACCCAAACCCGACCCATTTTTGAAACGGGTCAAAAATTCGAACCCGAACCTGACTCGTTTGCTAATCGGGTCAACCCGAACCCAGATTTTTTTGGGTCGGTCCAGGTCGGGTAAAAAATTGACACCCATAGTATTTCTTCTTGGATTACTTGCGAACTCAAGTATTTCCTATCATAATGCTATTATTTGCCGTGTTGTGACTGATGGAAGTGGAATACCAGGTGGATTTTGCAAATAGCATTGAGGCACGTGCAACACTCAATCCATTAGTATTACAATTGAATGCTAGTTGAATCTGCTACTCCTTTTGGGAGTCAGCTTTTTGATCAAGTTTAAGACTTGAATATTTCTTTGAGATTATCACTTAAACAAAGTTGAGACTTATTTTTGGTGATTGCTTTCCCTTCGTAATTTTTTCCCCTAATTTTAAAAAATAATCTATAATTGGGTATTCAAAAGGTGCTTGGATTTTGGCCTGTTTCGCTTTCTTAGTTTTGTATTTCTATTTGTTAATTTTTAGAATAAGGCCATTGAGTTTCATTGGAATTGATTTTTTTGTATTTTCATTTGTAATTGAAAGTAACTAAAATTTATTAAAGAATTAAAAGTTTGCCACCTATGGATTTGTGTGCTTGTTAGAGGATTCTTTGTATCTCACTATATAGTTGCATTAGAAACCTTGGACCTAATGATATTCTATGTTAAATTTGGTATTGGGAATTAAGATTGTGGTATGATATCAACTAGAAGTGCGCTTCGGTTACGTAGCAAATTAATAATGATATGTTATGTTGGAAAATTTGCAAAAAATAATTCAATGTGTTGCTATATAAACAAGATTAAATGTTAAAAGATATAAATGGGTTTAAAGATACGATTGAAATCGTGGAAACTGATTCTTTGAACAAGCAGTTGATGTGAACTTCATCTTTGAACAAGTTAATATGAATCTTAATCTAGCTAGATGACAAGAAAATCATCATGATTGAAATAATCATAAAGATTTTATAGATCATATGATAATAAGTTATATGGTAATAATTGATTTGTGGTGTTTGATTTTGATGATATTGTAATGAAATAAAAATTCAAGCTTCGACAATTAACAGGAGGATAGATCCTAAGATTTTTTTAGTTGGGTGATGGATATGTTGACTAAATTTATAATATTAAAAAAAAATATTTTAAGAAGTTATTTTCATCTTGTAAACCAAGAAGATTAATCAACATTGCTTTTAAAATTAAGGATGGATTATTGGGATGATGGATTATGATTCATGTTCTGTAGTTTTCATTGGAAGCTTTTTAGTTGCATATTTTAAGGATATATTTGTGTATAATGACTCTAGAGAAAATCATTTTGCAAATCTTAGGAATAATTTTGGTGGTATCATGATAGGAAAAAAATTATTTGAATCTAAAAGAGAGTTGTGTTGCTTTGTCTTTTCTGATATTTTTGGGATTTATGATATCCATCGAAGGAATATTTATTAATCATTACAAAGTAAAAGCAATTAATAACTAGCCAAATGTACTAATATTCTTGTGATTAGATGCTTTTATAGTTTTTATAGAGACTATTATAACACTTGCTTTTGCATGACCATTGTCACCTGTTATCAATTGTTTTAAAGGGAGAATTTTACAGGACTAAATTTATAGATTATGTGATTTTAGAAATATTGAGAAGATATTTACAAATGCACAACAACAACAACAACATCAAGCCTTTGTCGCACTATGTGGGGTCGGCTACATGTGCTTAAATGATCAGGTTTTAGTAAGGTATTTGAGGCTTCTTATGGTACTTCAGGTGTTGGTTTTGAAGATAATTTACTTCAAGATAGATATCCTATTTTTTATTTTAGTGAGAAATTAAATAAACCTAAATAAAAGTGTTATATCGATGATTGAGAATTCTATGCAGCATTACATGATTTTAAATAATGGCGAGTCATCCATTACCTCAAAAGTTTGCTCTTTTATTTTAACAATCTGACATTTCAACATCTAAATTTACCAAAAAAAAAAAGGAATACAGAGATGCTAATTTTGTTTAGTATTTGCAATAGTATACTTTGTTAGGGATATAAAATAACCGACTGATGGATTAAGTAGAATATATGTTATCTTATTTGTGATGAAGATCAAAGTGACATTTATTGACTATATTAAAAAGTATTTGTTACGCCGGCCCAGGAGGGGCCGGCTGGACTGGTCCAACCCGGACCGGTCCACTGTTACTCCAGGCGGAGAAAACAGACGGGGCGGAAAACGTGAGGTCCACGTAGGCAGCTTGGGGGAGAGATTAGGAGGGAAATTTTGAATGAGAATGCTGTTTTAGGAAGTTTATTATTGTCCTTTATGTTTAATTTTGTATAATTAGGAGTTTGGGGGGGAATTTGAGGATTATCTTGAATTTGAGTTTTCTCTTTGAGATCTAGGGTTTGCTTTGGGCTCTTGGCTTCGCCGAAGACTTTGGAGAGTACGTTCTTCCTCTCGAATTGAAGAACAAATTGTATCTTTGCTATTTGTTTCGTCTACTAGTAAAAATACAAGCCTTTGCTTTCGTTGTCTCTCAATTTTCTCGCAAATTTCACTGTTTTTCCTGCGCATAGTTGCTGTCCACTGTTGGAGACAGCAGTTTTCTCCTTGTTTGACTTCAGTTTTGGCTAGGAACTACTTGGAATCAAGTATTTCCTATCAAATTGGTATCAGAGCGTCGATTTGGGACCACCGGCGGCTGAAATTTTGAAATTTCAGTAAGTTTCTTTTCCGGAAGAAGAATTTTTTTGGGATCCGTTAGAAGAAAAATGGCCGGAAAGAAGGTGGAAGCATTAGAAGGCGAGTTCTGACAACTGAAGACAGATCTGGAGGGAAAGTTCATGGAAATCTCCGCCAACAATGACAGGTTGGAAGGGAGGTTTGCGGCTATGGAAGAAATGATAAAGAAACTATTGGAGATGAAGACCAATCCGGAGACATCGGAAGTGAGAGAGACTACTGACGGCCATGGCGTAGGAGGAAATCCAAACCCAATCCGGGGGAGGAGGAATCCGGAGGTGGAGATTCTTGAAAGGGACGACGACATGCCACCTCTAGAGCCAATCTCTAGAGAGGAGATGAGCATGGGAAATGACCGTCGAGGTGCTGATTTTCAGCGTCGAGGTGCTGATTTTCAGCGTCGAGGTGTTGATTTCGGAGGCAGGCGAGGGGAATATGAAGGTAGTGCAGATTTTGGAGAAAGGAGAGAAGAATATCAGCGTCGAGGTGCTGAATTTCAGCGTCGAGGTGCTGATTTTGAAAGAGGAAGGGGGGATTATGACGACGAAATCGGATACCAGCGTTGGAGGGAGGACTGGGACACTTGGGGAGCGCCTCATCTTCGAGGAATGGGAGGTTATGGAGAGTTCCGGGGTAACGGAAGGGATCCGAAGGTGAAGAAGTTGAAGATGCCCATCTTTGAGGGTGAAGATGGCCACGGCTGAATCTACAAGGTGGAGCGTTACTTTGCTGTCAACGGGCTGACAGACGATGAGAAGCTGACGGCGGCAGGATTGTGTCTGGAAGGGAAGACGTTGGCCTGGTATCAGTGGCGAGACAGGAGAGAGCCTATCAGGAGCTGGAGAGAGCTCAAGGATTGTTTATTAGAACGTTTCCGAGCCGATGGGGGAGGAGACTTCTATGAACAGTTCTTTGCTCTGACTCAAAAGGGGACCGTGGCCGATTACCGGGACAGATTCGAGTATCTGGCTAGCCGATTGGATCACATCTCAGAATCAGCCCTAGAGGGAAATTTCATGAAGGGGCTCAAACCTGAGATATGAACAACTGTCAGAGTATTGGAGCCAAGGAATTTAGGCAAGGCTATGGAGCTTGCACAATTGTTGGAAGATCAGAAGAGATCAGAAAGAGGAGCTCGAGGCAACTACTCAGGGGGGTCGTACAAAATGACTACTGCGGTATTACTCTCTAAAGGGGCAGCGCCGGGGGGTCAAAAGGAAGCACCCAAGGAGAAGACTGGAGGAGGAAATGGGGGACAGTTCAAAAGGCTGACCGAAAAAGAAATGCAGGACAAAAGAGCAAAATGATTGTGCTTCAGATGTGATGAGAAATACATGCCGGGGCATAGATGCAAGGACCGATCTCTTCAGGTTCTCCTCATTTGCGAAGATGAGGAAGACGAAGAGAGAGGTGGGAATGACCCCGAGATGGAGGAGGATGAGAAGTTGCATCTGGATGTAGCAGAAGTCTCTCTGAACTCAGTAGTGAGACTTACTTCGAGTCACACTATGAAGGTGAAAGGAGAGATCTCTGGTCGTGAGGTTGTGATATTGATAGACAGTGGAGCGACACACAATTTCATTTCCACCCAGATTGTGGATGTGATGGGGATAGAGCTAGTGGATACCGGGGGTTACGGGGTAATGATGGGCACTGGAAAGGTGGAGATGGGTCGAGGTATCTGCCGAGGAGTAGTATTGAAGATTCAAGGGATCCTGGTAAAGGAAGACTTCCTTCCCTTGGAACTGGGGAGTACGGATGTCATCCTTGGGATGAAATGGCTGCAGACACTGGGAGAGACCAAAATCAATTGGGGAACACTAAAGATGGAGCTGGTGGTTGGTGGCAGGAAGAGAACGATTCAGGGTGATCCCGGGCTGACCAAAGCAGGGGTTTCTCTCAAATCCCTCATCAGAACCATTCATGAGGAAGGAGGAGGCTTTTTAGTAGAGTTACACCGCCTGGAAGGAGTCAGATTGGAGAAGGAAGGCAATGTTCCCTTTGCAGTACAGCCACTCATACACCAGTTCAGCGAAGTCTTTCAACCGCCCCAGGGGTTACCTCCTCAGAGAGAGTTGGAGCATGCCATTACTCTGAAAGAAGGTGAGACTCCGATCAGCGTCCACCCTTACCGTTATCCACAGATTCAGAAAGATGAGATTGAAAAGCTGATCCGGGAAATGCTGGAGGCAGAGATTATCAGACCCAGCAACAGCCCTTTTTCCAGTCCAGTCATCCTAGTTAAGAAGAAGGATGGGAGTTGGAGATTTTGTGTGGACTACAGGGCTCTGAATAAAGGCACTGTACCAGACAAGTTCCCAATTCCTGTGATTGATGAGCTATTGGACGAGCTACATGGTGCAGTGATGTTCTCTAAGCTAGATCTAAAATCTGGCTACCACCAGATCAGGATGAAGGAGACTGATGTTCCAAAGACAGCGTTCAGGACTCATGAAGGGCATTATGAATTTCTGGTAATGCCCTTTGGATTGACTAACGCTCCTGCAACATTTCAGTCCCTGATGAATCGGGTATTCAAGCAGCACCTTAGGAAGTTTGTCCTAGTCTTTTTCGATGACATCCTAGTGTACAACAAGACTATGGAGGAAAAACTGGGAGCATTTGAGACTGGTATTGGAAGTGCTACAGGAACACCAGTTGAAAGCCAACCTGAAGAAGTGCAGTTTTGCTCAGGCAAGTGTGGAATACTTGGGTCATGTGGTATCACAAGGAGTAGCAGCGGATCAAACTAAAATTGAAGCAATGCAGAAATGGCCGCTACCTAGGAACCTCAGGGAATTGAGGGGTTTTCTAGGATTGACTGGATACTACAGGAAGTTCGTGAAGGGATATAGTACCATTGCCTGGCCTCTGACTGAGCAGCTGAAGAAGGATAATTTTTGCTGGGGAGAGGCGGCCACCCAGGCATTCGAGAGGTTGAAAGAGGCCATGACGACGGTCCCTGTTCTAGCTCTTCCAGACTTTGATCAGTCTTTTGTAGTAGAGACAGATGCCTCAGGATATGGGTTAGGAGCGGTGTTGATGCAGAATCACAGGCCAGTAGCGTACTTCAGTCAAGTGCTTTCAGCCAGAGCTAGATTGAAGTCAGTGTATGAAAGAGAGCTGATGGCCATTGTTTTGGCAATCCAAAAGTGGCGGCCATATCTCTTGGGAAGACACTTCATTGTACGGACGGATCAGAGGAGTTTGAAGTATTTGTTAGAGCAAAGGATGGTGACCGAAGAGCATCAGAGGTGGTTATCCAAACTATTAGGCTATGATTTTGAGATCCACTATAAGCCTGGTTTGGAGAATAAGGCGGCCGACGCTTTATCCAGATGCGTTGGGGAGATTCAGGAGTTGGTTGTGTCAGCACCATTGATAGTAGATTGGGGGGCCATCAAAGAAGAAAGTATGTTGAATGAGGAAGATCAGGGAGGATCTGGAGAAAGACAGGAGTAGTCATCCTGGTTACTACATTGAAGGGGGGAGACTATTGTACCAGGGGAGGTTCGTGATGCCACGAACTTCCATACACATTCCCCACCTGTTGCAGAAATTTCATGGCAGCTCAGTTGGGGGTCACTCAGGAGTTCAGAAGACATACAGGAGGCTGGCAACAGAACTTTATTTGAAGGGGATGCATAAAGACGTGGAGGAGATGGTGGCGGGTTGTGAGGTATGCCAAAGAAACAAATACATGGCCATGGCCCCAGGAGGTTTACTACAACCATTGGCACTTCCAAACAAAGTCTGGGAGGAAGTGTCCATGGATTTCATCGAGGGATTACCCAGGTCAGAAGGATTCACGGTGATACTGGTAGTGGTGGACCGGCTTAGCAAATATGCACACTTCATTCCACTCAGACATCCCTACACCGTAGTGACAGTAGCTTCAGCTTTCATCAGGGAAGTGATCAGACTGCACGGAGTACCAGAAGCGATCGTATCAGATAGGGACAAGGTGTTCCTCAGTCATTTCTGGAGGGAGTTATTCAGATTGCAGGGAACAGTGCTCAAGAGGAGCACAGCCTACCACCCACAAACGGATGGCCAGACGGAAGTAGTCAACAGGAGCTTGGAGACGTACCTAAGATGCTTTGTTTTAGAAACACCAAAGCTATGGGCAAAGTGGCTATCTTGGGCTGAGTACTGGTACAACACGTCATTTCACTCGGTTTCACAAATGACTCCATTCAAGGTGTTGTATGGGCGGGATCCCCCACACTTGGTACACTTTGGGAGCAGTAGTACCCTAGTTTCGTTTGTAGAAGAGTACTTGGAGGAAAGGGACCGAGTGCTAGAAGAATTGAAGAGGCATTTGCTGAGGGCGCAGCAAATCATGAAGAAGCAAGCAGATGGACATAGAAGAGATATCCAGTTTGAGGCAGGGGATAAGGTGTTCTTGAAGCTTCGTCCATATAGGCAGAAGACAGACGCCAACAGGAGGAATGAAAAGCTGGCTCCAAGGTACTTTGGTCCTTATGAAGTGATGGAAAAGATTGGGGCAGTAGCTTATCGACTGAAATTACCCCCATCGGCGACTATACACCCGGTTTTTCACGTCTCACAGTTGAGAAAGGCCATTGGTGACCACATTACTATTCCCGAGCTGCCGACCACACTTACAGAGGAGTTAGAAGTGATCATGGAACCGTTGGAGCTGAGGGGTGTTCGCCAGAAAGAAGATAATACTAAGGAAGTGTTGATCCAATGGAAGAACCTTCCTGACTACGAGGCTACGTGGGAGCCATACGGGAGGATGAAACAGCAGTTCCCTGATTTTCACCTTGAGGACAAAGTGATTCTTTGGGAGGGCGGTAATGTTACGCCGGCCCAGGAGGGGCCGGCTGGACCAGTCCAACCCGGACCGGTCCACTGTTACTCCAGGCGGAGAAAACAGACGGGGCGGAAAACGTGAGGTCCACGTAGGCAGCTTGGGGGAGAGATTAGGAGGGAAATTTTGAATGAGAATGCTGTTTTAGGAAGTTTATTATTGTCCTTTATGATTAATTTTGTATAATTAGGAGTTTGGGGGGGAATTTGAGGATTATCTTGAATTTGAGTTTTCTCTTTGAGATCTAGGGTTTGCTTTGGGCTCTTGGCTTCGCCAGAGACTTTGGAGAGTACGTTCTTCCTCTCGAATTGAAGAACAAATTGTATCTTTGCTATTTGTTTCGTCTACTAGTAAAAATACAAGCATTTGCTTTCGTTGTCTCTCAATTTTCTCACAAATTTCACTGTTTTTCCTGCGCATAGTTGCTGTCCACTGTTGGAGACAGCAGTTTTCTCCTTGTTTGGCTTCAGTTTTGGCTAGGAACTACTTGGAATCAAGTATTTCCTATCAGTATTATGCTACTTGTGAAGATTTAAGGAAATGTTTAATATATTAAATAATGGATCACCCATGCTTAATGAATAATTCATAATTAGAGATGACGATCTTTTTTGGTGAATCTTTTCAATGTATATTCCTTATTCTCTTTTAAGAGATATCTTATTTTTGAATTTATGTGGTGTTGTTGCAAGTTGCTATGATAAGATAAATTATAACTTTGAAAAAAAGAGAGATATTACTGAACAATTTTAAAAATATATTTAGAAAGAATAATATGACAGTGCTGAACTTGCTAAATAATGTAAGTTATAAGAAATAATATTGGATTGTAAACTTCCTTATTCCTTATAAGCATTGGGAAGATGTTGGTATGGATTATGTGCTTGGAGTGCAACTAATTTTTAGGAACTATCTTTGTAAACTTTCTTAAAATTGTGTAAATTAAGCTCAACCCCAACCACCTATTTATAGGTTTTGATTGGTGCTTGAGAGTTACATAATTGACTGTATACATGATTATATAGAAAATAAGAGAAAAATATATTATTGTTATATAGCTCGATTAGAAGGTTTGATTAGTTGAAGCCATATGTTGAGCTTTGAAATAGTTGACTTGTGTAAGTGGGATAATTGAGTAGTTGATTAATAGTTTGTCTTGAAAAGTTTTGCCTCCTTGAGTAGTCGGTAGCATTGAAATTATATATATATATATATATATATATATATATATATATATATATATATATATATATATATATATATATATATATATATATTGGAAAATTCATTAAAATAAAGTCAAAAAGTATACAAAGAGTACAACCTAGGGAGAAGCATCAAAAAGAAGCCTCTCTCAAAAAAAGCATAGAAGAAGCAAAAACTTCCCAAACATGGATATACTTAATAAAAAAAGAGAAAAAAAAAAAAGTGAAGAACATCTTAACGGGAGTTGTCCCCGCCACCCTCCATTTACCTGGTTGATCAATTATAGGGCCCAAACGTTGAAGTTCCTTAGCAAAACGAGTTAAAGATACTCTATCTTTCCTTGGACCATATCTACTAGGATGCAGGAGGAAAGCTTTAGTGGAAAACTTGAAAGGTATGTTGGAGCGATCCCCATCTCTAGATGAATCAACTTGCTTGGATGGTTCACTAACATCCTCACATGCAGAAGGCAAGGAAGGGGGAGTAGCCTTATGCCCATGAATACCAACAATGGAATTCTTCTTCTTTTGTCTCCTAGATTTTCTTGTAGTAACTAGACTCCACGGCCCATAGCATTCAGGATTTTCCCCATGTTTCTGACTAGGCTTGATGGATGAATGAGAGTGCTCAGTTTCCAAAAGGGGTGAATGGAGGGTAGGTTTGATCAAGGAGGATGACTTGGGGTCATTAATGATGAGAGGGTCGTAGGAAGAGAGGTTGCGGCTGACCTTTTGCAAAATAGGTGGACTTTTACGAAATTTAGCTAAACTAGCTTAAGCTTGAAGTGAAAGCTGCATGGAGGATTGAGGTGCATTGGGACAATGACTAAGTTTGTGCCCAACAAAGCCACATTGAAAGTAAAGGTGAGCAATCCCCTCATACTCGGCCCTTTTGAAAAACTTGCCATAAAGCCTAGGAATCCAAACTCTGAGAGGAAGCTTGGCACCAAGATCCAACCTCACACAAACACGAGCATAAGCATTTCTCCCCCAAGAATTTGTTTGAGCATCAACCCATAAAGGTTATCCAAAGAAAGAAGCTATCCGAGCAAGGTTGGTGTTGCCCCAATATATTAGAGGCAAGTGAAGCAAAAGAATTCAAATAGGAGAAGAAAGGCCCACCATTGATTGGGGAGAGAAGGAAGAAGACCAATGATCTAAACCAATAATAAACCCACCAACAACCCACTGTCATCGCATAAGGACAACATCTTGTGCATCGACACTTTCAGAGAGGCAAATGAAATAATCCGGGGAGATGGAAAGGAGCTGAAAATCTCCAAATATTGACCATTTGCGTTTCAATTCATTGAACAACACAAAAAAGGCAATTTTTATCCAATAAGTTCGCCAACAAGTCCTCTTTCAAGCCTAACTAAGTTGGGATGGACTCCATATTCAAAGTCACTGAATTACTGTCTTCTGACATAACTGTCGCCGTAGAAACATCATCAATTTTGAAAACTTTTAACTTATTCCATGCAGAGGGTAGGTTACGTGCAGGTTTGTGACCATAAGGATGCTTGGGGGACTGTTGGAAGGAAGCAGCTTGGCCATTCGAGCAAGCAGTTTTTGAAGAGGCATTTGAACAAACACATGCTTTGTGGTTTGTAGATTAGAAAAAAACATGAATGGTTGCTTCTGGTGGAGTTACACTTGCAAACAAACTCAGAACAAATTGTGGAATCCAAAGGATCGTTCAAATCCAAACATTCATTTGCAATATCTGCTCCAGAATTCCTTTATTCGACTGCAATATGAGCAGCTGGTTCAACACTGCCCTGCGAGACAACCAACTCAGTAGGAACTTTCAGAGGGTCAGAAACGAAAGGTTCAAAGTCAGACGGACTTGCCTAGGCTTGAACGGAACCGCGTGAGGCCCTGCCCACATGGCGATTAGAATCAATCTCCCCAGATTGCATGATCGGGATGCATTCGGACGTCAGTTCACAAACAGAAAGGTCCAGGAAATGGTGAATAGACGAAGATTCCTATTGACTTGCAAAATGGGAATCGAACGGGACTGGCTGGACGTCCTCTAATTAGTTGGATGAAACAACAACAGCTGAACTTTCAGTAAAATCAGTCGCTTGGTCAGCCATCAAGGCCTGAATGCAGAATTTAGAGTCCTTGCCTTCCAATACCTTCCAGAAATTGCCTTGCCTTGAAGCTTTCCTATCACCACCACCCTTGCCGGAGTAGGGAGAAGACCGACAGGCACTCCTCACCATTTTTTTTCTTCAGTTGAGCTACATCCCATCGACTACTATGTAAGCTTTAGCATTGACATTATATATAGTTGTCGTCAGGGCCGACTTTTAGGCTTTATTCACCCACTTGGACGTGTTCTTTAATGATAGTCACCTACTTAAGATGAGTTCTTGTAAGTTAATGAGAATGAAATTAAGTAAATCAAATTAACTTGGTTTAAACGGACTTGATTTATCTTGAACCATTTCATATTAACTTGAATAGAATTTTTTGGATATTTGGACATATTTATTTCCTCGGGTCTTATATTTTTAGAGGTTTACTGTAAAAAAGTAAGATAATATATATTTATTATTAATTAATCATTAAACCTTAATAAATATTTATTTTAATGTTGGATATTAGTCGATCATTTTGATGTTGACTTTTGATGTTGTCCTTTTGTACACTTCAGATAATATTTTTCCTTTAATAGAGAGATCATTACTTCTTATTCATATACTTTTTTTCCTTGATTCTTTATTCATCTGAGTTTGAGTTCAACGAAACTTCATATCTGTCAAGAATGGAGTTTCCGAAGGATATGACTAAAATCTCTTAAGAAAATATTATTGCTAGCCTGTTTGATAAGTACAATAAAGAAGAGTTAAAATTGAAGAGATGAAGGCTAGCCTGTTTGATAAGGGCGAGATTCAAGAACTCGTATCTTTATTGAAGCCTCTATTTGACTAGAATTTTTCTTCTCCTACTACTGCCAAATGAGATGCTAACTTGATAGTGATTGATCTTCCCCAATTTGAAGTTAGACAGGGGATACAAGGTAATTTTTTTTCTTAATAAAAATTTATTTTAATAAATTTTCTAGATTTGATTTTATGGAGTACATTTTTAATGTTGTCCTTTTCTTGATAAGCAAACTCTTAGGTTAGATTCCTATTACTGATTCTTTTACTTGCCAAGAGCTTTCAGGCAAGAGAATAGAAATCAGTCAAGTGGTCAATCCATTAGAGGCTAATACCGTTTAGTTTCCCATATAAGATCTATTGGAAATGCCACTCGGAAATTCAAATCGAAGAAGTTGAAGAAGAAGAGATCATGGAGGTCGAGGATGTCTATATGGTGCGGCATAACAATATGCCGCCCCCCATATGAGTTTACCAATGACACTGCTAGATTGGATCTATTGGTGTTGGAGTTACTGCCCGTCCTAAAAAAACAAGCACAATATGATTAAGCAGAAGGTCCAAGTTCCTCATTAGGAGATGAACGAGAGGAATCGGAGGATAACCCTTCATTTGCTAAATCCACAACATTGGCATAGGCGTAGAGGAAAATATGATGCCAAATGAAATAGATAGATAAATAATTTGCTCAATTAAATGCCAAGATAATAAAGATGTTGTTATAAATGTTCTTGATGATATGGTTGTTGCAAAGTGCTAGGAAATACTCGGATTTCCCAAGTAAACCCTAAGGATCTTGAAAACAAAACAATGAGAACGATCCACAATTCCAATGAAAAGAATGGAAAAATAGTAGTTTTTATTGCAATAATCAAACTAACGAAAGAAAATAACAAGATACAATTGATCCTCAATTCGAGAGGAGGATCTATTTCTCCCAATCCCTAGATGCCACTAGAGCCCAAGTCACCAAACTCCATGAACGAAATCAGCCATAATAATTTGCATAACCCTAAATCTAATAATCTCTTCCTATTTAAGACATACAATTTTTTTAAAAAAGTAAACAACAAATACCTAAACAGTCCTCCCCTAATTCCCTCAAATTCCCTTAATAATTTTTCTCCCAAATCAACCCTCAAATCATCCCATAAATTCGCCCCCTTCAATTAGCAAGCATTTCCTAATTAATTCCCCCCAAATTTGCTACTAAATATGTCCTCTTCAATTAGAAAATATTTCATAAGTAATCCTGAATAAATTAGCCCCTATATGTGCTCTCTTCAATTAGGAAATATTTATTAATGAATTCATTTTGATTAAGAACATTCCTAAATAACTCCATCTTGATTAGTAAAATTTCTAATTCCTTTCCAATCAAATTTGGTCGGTCTATCAATACTCCTCTCCCAAAGTGTCACATTGTCCTCAAGGTGGAACAGAGAAAATTGCTGTTGAAGCATTTGACTAATAACACTAGATTGAAAATGGACTGATATTGGGTCGAATGATCCCTGCCTCCAGCATCTCCCCAATCAATCCCTTGATCTCATCATTCTGGATTTGAGGATAACGACACGGATGAACACTCATAGGTGAGACTATTTCCTTCAAGATGATAACATGCTCATGTTCCTGCGGAGGTTAAAATCCTTAAGGTGGTTAAAAAATCTTGCTAAATTATTGAATCAAGGGTTGCACTGAAAGAGGAACACCCCCTCCCTCCTCCAATATGATTCCCTCCAGCCTGTGTCGTCCCACCAGATGACCTTCCTCCACCTCTTGTATACTCATCACCATGGTTTTAAGTGATACCATGACTTTGGAGAGCCCTGCATCTCCTCTTATCACTACTCTTCTCACTTCGACCACTAGCTTCATCGTCAATGCCCCGCAGTAGACCTTGGTGTCTTCCAAGGTCTGCATCCACTTCATTCTTAGGATAACATCAGTGCTCTCTAACTCCAATTGGAGAAAATCCTCCCTCACATGAACCCCATGTATGGTCAAAACAACACCTCTACAGATCCCCTGGCCCGTCTCCACTGTCCATGTACCCATCATCACTCTATAACATCCTGCATCCACCAATTTCACCCTCAATTGGTTCACAACTTTGTTTGAGATGAAATTGTGGGTATCTTCACTATCAATCAACACCACCACCTCCCTCTCTACTATTTCCGCCTTCACCTTCATGGTATGATTTGGAGTGAATCTTACTACCGAAATCAGGGAGACCTCCGCCACATTCAGATGCAGCTTGTCCTCCATCTCTCTCTCTCTCCCTCACTCTCACCTCCTTCCTCAGTTTTCTCATCATCATAGACGGTGAGAACTTGAAGAGTTTGGTCCCTACACCTGTGCCTTAGAGTATACTTCTTCTCACATCTAAAGCATAGTCCTTCACCCTCTTCTCCTGCATCTCTTTCTCTATCAGTCTTTTGAAGTTGCCCCAATTTCCTCCTACTGGCTTCTACCTGGTTACCTCTCGAAGATGGCTTGCTGTAGGATCCTTAGGTGCTAGAAGAGTGGTAGTCATCTTAGAAGAGCCACTTGAACTATTTCCCCTAGCTCCCCTCTCTTAGTACCTCTGATCTTCCACCAATTGGGCCAGCTCCATTGCCTCTCCCAAGTCACGAGGCGTCATGACCTTTACTGTGGCTCTGATCTCGAATTTGAGTCCCTTCATGAACTTACCCTCCAAAGAAGCCTCCGATAGTTGCTCCACTCGATTGGCCAAGTGTTTAAATCTCTCGTGATAGTATGCCATTGATCCGTCCTGCACTAGTGCAAGAACTGCTCATAGAAGTCCCCTCCCTTGCGGTTCAAAAACGTTCCAATAAGCATTCATTGAATTCCCTCCAACTCTATATGGGTCTCCTCTGATCCCTTTAATGGTACCAAGACAACTCCTTCCCCTCCAAACATAACTCTGTTGCCGCCAATTTCTTCTCCTCCGTCAGCCCATTGATGGAGAAATACCTCTCCACCTTGTATATCCACCATTGTGCATCCTCCCCTTAAAAATGGGCATATTCAGCTTCCTTACCTTTTTTTCCCCATTTCTCCGTTTTCCTTCATAAATTCCCCTTTCCCAAGTGCTCAACTCTCCCCAAGTCTCCCGATCTTTCCTTTACGCTCGTACCCAAACCCTTTTTCACTTTCTCTTCTCCTCCCTTCAAATCAGATTCCCTACTACCATAATCTCCATCTTTTCTTTCCAACCAGCACCCCTTGATTCCTGCCCCCCATAACCACGCCTATCCATACTTTCTACCTCTCCTCCTTGATTTCCACCTCATTGTCCCTCCTATGATTTTCATAATTCATCGTTCTTCCCATTGGTTCTTTTTGCCTCTGTTGCCGCCTTTTGAATTTGATTATTCAATATCTTCTTCATCATCTCATGAAGATTGGTAACATTGTCTTCCACGGATGAAATTTGATCTTCCACTGTTACTTTTATTTGGCTCATCTCCCCTTCAAGGCGTTCCTCCAACGTATCTAGCTTCTTGGTCACCATCAATTCCCGAAATTTTTGTAGGTTCAAAAATATGAATTTTGACCAAAAAAATAGAAAACAATCCCTTCCTTCAGTTGAAAATAATTTCTAGTTTTCTAGAAAATAGCCCACAAACAGTATCAAAATTTGCCCTGATACCAATTTGTTAGGAAATACTTGAAGTTCCCAAGTAAACCCTAATGATTTTGATAAAAACAGTGAGAATGATCCACAAATCAAATAAAAAGAACAGAAAAATAGTAGTTTTTATTGAAATAATCAAACTAACGGAAGAAAACAACAAGATACAATTGATCCTTAATTTGAGAGGAGGATCTATCTCTCCCAATCCTTAGACGTCGCTAGAGCCCAAGTCACTAAACTCCTAGAATGAAACCAGTTACAATAATTTGCATAACCCTAACTTAATTCTTTCTTCCTATTTACAACATTGTTTAAATTGCGAAATATGAGGATCGCTTTGAGGTCCGCCTCAGCGCAATTCTAGTGAAAAATGCCTCGAGTTTTACGCCTATAGCTTTTTTATGAGGCTTGCGCCTCAGCTTGGATGAGGCTCGCCTCGCCTGACTAGCGTGAGGCTTACACCTCATCCTATTTGTATATGTTTTTTGTTAAAACTAGCATAAATCACCCCTTCATGCACATTTGAGCGCAAGAATTTCCTCTCGATTGCCTCTATCTCCAACCAACGGCCTTCACCGCAGCAAACACTGTTGTAGCTGTCACCGACAATCACTTTAAAGTTGCACACCACCACCTTAAAAGCATTAATCTCATATTTATGTTGATGAAAATATTTCTAAAAGATTATCATGATTGAAATAAATTAAAAAGAAACATATTGGGAGGCATTCGACTCTACCGAATGAGGGAGGGGATATACAAATTTGTTTTAGCGACAACTCAAAAAAAGATCACCTTATTGATGACAATGTAGATGATTCCTAAGTTGTTGTCAACTATTTCAACTTTTATTAGGAATTAAATGTAAATGAGTAGAAAATTGGGAAAGAAGATATTTGTATTTGAACTTGATGTTATATGATAATTTTATGCAATTTCTATATTTAATATTGATTTCTCTTATAATATTTGGATTTTAATTCTATTTCACATAATTTATCACTTGTCACTTTATATCTTGTGCAATTTTTTGTTTCATATGTATGTCAATTTGTTAATTTATAATTCAATAGGAAGTTAATATATCATCATTTAACATATTATTTAGATATTATATAAAAAATCACTTTTGACATTTATTATCAGTTTAAGCAATTTTTTTTTTTTATTTTGAGGCTTACGCCTCAAAATGCCTTGAGCTTACGCCTCACCTCTTGAACAAAAAACGCCTCAATACTCAATTGCGCAATTTTAAACATTGATTTGAAGCTAACAACTAAACAACAAATACCCAAACAGTCCTCCCCTAATTCCTTCATATTCCCTTAATTATTTCCCTGCCAAATCAGCCCTCAAATCATTCCATAAATTTGCCCTTCTTCAATTAAAAAATATTTCCTATTAATCTCCCCCACCCAAAATAACCCCCTAAATATGTCCTCTTCAATTAGGAAACATTTCTTAATTAATCCCCTCTAAATCAGCTCCTATATATGCTTTCTTCAATTAGGAAATATGTCCTAATTAATTCCTTTTGATTAAGAACCTTCATAAACAAGTCGCTCTTCATTAGAAAATTTTCTAATTCCTACCATCAAATTTGACCGTTCTATCAATACTCCTCTCCCAAAGTGCCACCTTGTCCTCAAGGTGTGGAACAAAAGGAAACTGTTGCTGAAGCATTTGACTAGTAACACTGGAGTAAAAAATGGACTGTTACTGGGTCGAATGATCCCTACCTCCAGCATCTCCTTGATCAATCTCTCGATTTGAACCTTCTGGATTTGATGATAATGATATGGATGAACACTGATAGTTGTTTGTCTTCCATCATCTTTAATCATTTTTCATGTTCGCCAAAATGAGCCTTAGAGAACTCGAAAAGTAGAAGCTTGAAGAGGCTCCATAATTATAGCAAGGGGCCTTCATGGTAGAAGAGATACTATTTTGGAGATGGATTTTGATCGACTATTTCAAAAAAGTCAATTATCAACACATAAATTGTTAGCTGCATAGATTAGAAAAAGGACATTGTGATATGAATTTATTAATGATACCGTATCATAGATCATTTTGACCAAATGTTGCTATGATGGTTAGGGCTAAAGAAGTTGATAAAGTCATAGTCAAAGTTCATGAAGTACCGTGTGGCGCATGCCAGTTAGGTTAAAAAATGTCCATAAAAAAAGGCTAGTATTGGTCATTGATGATGAAAGATTGTATCGAGCAAGCTAAAAGGTGCCATGAATGTCAAGTCCATGGTAATGCCTTACATCAACAGTCTAATCCGTTGTGCATCTTGGCCATTTGAATATTGGGGTACGAATAACATTTGGAAGAAGTTCTTCTTTTGAATGGTCTCAACTAACTAGACCACGAAGACTTACAATGGAGTCGCATTTGGTAACAGGTGAATAGGAAGCGACAACGGCCTCTCACCACATCGGTCATTGTCTTGTTTTTGATTGCGTAGTTGCGCAGCATAGGGACAAGATCTTTGTTGTTTGGCAGATTTTCTCCAATTATAATAATTTCTCCTGTTATCCCTTTGACTCCTAGGACGACTTCTCTAGTCCTTAGGAAATTATCGAATTTTTCCATCCACATAGCTTCTTTCCTTTCTACTGTCCGAAACAGAGGCGTCATTCTATTGTATTCTTCAGTATTTATATGACGTTTGCTACAGGCCAAGTGCTTATTGAAAAGATCCCTCTTGTAGACTTTGGGTGAGAGCTGCTCGGCGATTGTCGAGTTTTAAACTTTAACATCAACCATGTCCTTTTGAAACCAAGTAATGAAATTCCTTGGTGAATTTAGTGACCTTTGTGCATTGGTAAATTGTGTCACGAACATTCTTTTAAACCTGGTGAATGAAGTAATGACATAGAGTGACATATGCAAGAATCACCTTCAAGGTGATTCTATGATGATAGTGATAGCATACACTTCAATGCATTGGCGTATCCAATAAGTGGCTTACTCAAAGTAGGTGATGTGGTTGGCGAGATCTGTCTTTATGATGAAGTGCCAAAGTCGATCCTTCATTGTCTCTATGGTAGGATTCATTAACTTCTGGAATAGAGGTTAAGGTTTTAGCACTTAAAAGTTTGCTCCTTTCAATAGAATCAAAGGACCTCTCAAACAATTCTACTATAGGAGTGGTTCTTGGAATCCTCTCTAAGGCTCCTTCAAATCCTCTCCTTCTTGAATGAAAGTCATCTTCTCATTGAATTCAGAGTGTTAAATAGTTTCGTGTGTTCGATTCTTCATATTTGACAGATTCTTCATCTCTTGACTACCTATTTATAGGTTTGAATTGAGGCTTGAGCATTACATAATTGGCTATACAAGGAATAAGAGAAAATATAATAATTGTGTAGCTTGATTGGAAGGTCCGACTAGATGAAGTCATCTCCCAAGTTTTGAAGAAGTTGTTGACTTGAGTAAGTGGGATAGCTGAGTAGTTGATCAATAGTTTATCTTGAGAACTTGGATGAGTTTCTTGATGATAATTACCAGCTTAAGGTGAGTTCTCTGATAAGTCAATGAGTATGACAGAGTAGAAGTTTAGTTGTATGAATCGGCTTGATTTTTCTTGAGTTGGATTCCCTTAGCTAGAACACTATTTTTTGGATATTTGAATATGCAATGCACTTGTTATTTTAATGTTATTATGCAATTGCTCAGTTTACTCCTAGCAAATTGAACATTATTTAATTTTTACATGTTTTGATTTCAGAGTTGTTCGAGTTTAGTTTATACCATGTGCACTTGTATGTGCTATGTTTCATTTTTCTTTTAAAATGGGTGTTGCATTTAATAAGTGCTGACCAAAGCAGAAGCAGCTTACCAAAGGATATTATATGCAATGTTGATATTGTCATGGCCAATGTTTATTGCGGACCCAATAAAAGTCTAATAAAATCTGCATTGCTATAGATCTACTGAAAATATTTCTTGTCTTACTTTTTTTTTTACAGCTTCACAAACTGTGAAGAAAATAATTGAGATAAACCCTTACATGATTGGTACAATGGCCGGGGGTGCTGCAGATTGTCAATTTTGGCATAGAAACTTGGGGATCAAGGTGGTTTTTGTTCTTAATGTTTAATCATGCCATAATATACCGTGAATTCTGTTTTTTTTTCCCCATAGAATTGAAAACTATATATGTTGGAAAAAGAGAAAACTGTTGACCTTTCCTCATTGTTGTTGTTCAGTGCCGTCTACATGAACTAGCAAACAAAAGAAGGATTTCCGTGACAGGTGCTTCTAAGCTTTTGGCAAACATTCTGTACTCATACCGTGGAATGGGCCTTTCAGTTGGGACCATGATTGCTGGATGGGATGAAACGGTGTGATATCTTCATCTTCATGGTCATACTAATGCTCATTTGTTATCATCTTTCTAACATGTGCTTCTATGTGGATCCTAGGGCCCAGGATTATATTATGTTGACAGTGAAGGTGGTAGGCTGAAGGGAAAACGATTTTCTGTTGGATCTGGTTCACCATATGCATACGCTGTACTTGACAGCGGGTAAAAAATTCTATATATATCCTTGATCAAGCTCCATCCCAAAGCAAAACGGATTCTGTTTTTTGATTTATTTGCTGCATTAGGTACCGATTTGACTTGTCAATTGAAGAAGCAGCAGAGCTTGCTCGTCGTGCAATTTATCATGCGACTTTTCGTGATGGAGCAAGTGGTGGAGTTGCTAGCGGTATGTTTTATTTCCGCTATTCTTTATTTTCACACTTTAATGCTATAAAAAGCTAACCATTAGAATTTGTATAATTTCTGCCAAATCAGTCACTTCAGTGCCATAATATTAGTAGCATCGGAAGATTTTCTAAACTTGATTGAATAATGATTCCACATATAATCTAAGCATGCCTGAGATTATCTTATGGTCCTTGTTATGCATTTTTGCTGTGGTGTGCTCTCATTTGCAACTGATTATGTAATTATATGTGCATATTTGTTGTTAGAGCATCTCCAACGGAACGCCAAATATGTGTATGGCGTTGTTTGGTCGCTCCAGCCGAACGCCAAGTCTTCCGCTATTTGCTCGCGAGTAAACAGTGCAACGCCAATATAGGCGTCGCACTGTTCACAAACGTCATTTTTGTGTCTCAACAGGATTTGCCGAAGAAACGTGCCAAAGAGGAGAAAAGACCATTATCTTCACTGAAGCCCGTAAAATGGAGTTAAATTGGAGAAGAATCACGACATTTTTGAAAATCACTGCATTTTTGGAGTGAAAAATGAGATTTTCGTTTGGAGATGCTCTTAGAGTCGAAGTTTGTTTTTGTAGTAATATAATAATAATAATAATAATAATAAATGGATCTTTTACTGGACAAAAATATAAATATTGATGCATCGAAATCCAGTAGATTTGTGTTCAATGCTAAGGTTCTTGGTTGCATTGTTGCTTATCTAAGCTCTATATTACAGTTTATTATGTTGGGCCTGATGGTTGGAAGAAGCTTTCTGGGGATGACGTTGGCGAGCTGCACTACAAGTACTACCCAGTTGTCACGTCCTCTGTGGAGCAGGAAATGGCCGAAGCACCAGTGGCTTAGAGATTCATTTTATTCAGATCCCTGCTCCACTTACTGTTACCATATCTATTGCAGCTCACTTAAAAGGAGTTTGAAATTTGCACAATTTGAAACTTGGGAACTATAAGAAACTGAAACTTGTTTCTAATTTTTATATGATTCAAAGCCCCAACTACCTTTTTATGACATCTTTCCATCAGTAAAATTGTTTCACTTATCATTTCCCAGTTATAGAATGCTTCATCTTGCATGAGTCATTACTAGAAGCTATAACTTTTCAATCGAATATGATGTGAAACTTCAAGAATTGCACATGAAATTATTTAGGAATTACAAAGTTTACCACTATAAGATTAGATTATCTTAAGTGAGATTCAAGAAGTTATCCGTTATCAAAATGTTATGATAATCAATCACAAGCTAGTTGTTTGAGCACAATTATAGATAGATCTTAAAAGTTCACAATAATCGAATGCGGAAAATAACGTAGAATCCACCGGTTAATATCAAGAAATTTCACTACGAGTACCTTGCTCACTTACACTCAATGTTGGGTTTAGCGGGAGAAGGCTTTTAGTATACTCAAGGATGCCACGAAGACGGCGGCCACACCAATGGCCTTTAGCCACGGAGAGGTTGGCGGTGATGAGGAGGGCGTGAATGCTGAACTTTCGAGACTCCAAGTGTGCTTTGCAAATCTCCGGTCGTAGATGCTTGCGAGGATTGGCACGACTCTATCCAAGTATTCCTCCACAGTGGTTTCGTCTTCGAATCCGACGTCAAAGCAAGGTGATCGTAGGACGTCGACGCTTCCGTCGGCTTGGAAAACTATCCCCCACTCAAACTCCGGATCCGCCATACATACTTGATGTAGGGGAATTCCTCCGAAGAGACGGGAGCTAGGAGGAGGTGAGGGAGAGTCTTTGAGTTGAAAGGAGGAGGAGGGGATGGAGAGGTGAGCCGGCGGGACTTCCAAGAAAAGGGGGGGGGGGGGGCTCGGCCACGTTTGGGAGAAGGGGTGATGTGTGGTGGAGAAGAATTTAGGTAGGGTGAATGAAGCAAGAGATTTACTAAAATCTGAAATTAATTTCAGGTTTTAGTAAATTTGGAGGGAATTACTTGAAGATAATTTCAAATTCAAACAAGTAATTAGGGCTTTAATGAGCCATTAATGGGGGCTCATCAAAGGGGTGGCCGGCGGCTATTATGAGGAGAAGGGGGTTTTAAATTTCTTAAAACTGAAAGTTAATTTCAGTTTAAGTAAAAGAGGAGGGAAAGATTTGAAATCAAATTATGATTTCAAAAACGGTCATCGCATTAAACACACCATTAATGGGAATTCATCCATGGGTGGCCGGCGGCTTGCATAGGGGAAGGGAGAGGAATTAGTGGAGAGCTAGGTTTCCAATTGGAGGTGATGATGTGGCGATGACATAAAGATTTCAATTCAATTTTAAATTGAAATTAAATTTGTCATGAAACTCTTTCCAAATTTGGAATTCCAAATTAGGAAAGATTTTGAAATTTGAAATTTTAAATTTCAAATTTGATAATTGCGGGTGGAAGGGGTTGGATGGATGGAGAGACGCCACCGGCAAGGTGGCCGGACGGAAATGGGGTGGCGGTCGGCGGCGGAATCCTCACAGAGGCGGCGGCAATGTGGGAGAAGGGTTTCTTGTGGAAGGGGAGGGAGAGAGGAGATGGATTGGAACACGATCAAGAAGATAAAATAACTAACCACGAATCGCGGACTCTTCCGACGATTGGTGGGCCTTGCGAAATGCTCCCCTTGAGCTCTCTTCCCTCTCAAGCACTCATGCTAAGAAAGTGGAAACAAAGATAACTTTTCATTCAATCATTCATTAACCCCAAATACAACATGACATGGCCTATATATAGGTCCCAACAAAAAGAGAAAATACAATGACTCTCTTGCCCTCAGGCTACACTCATGACTCAACTTAGATCAAGGGTACAATAGGAAATAAAAGAACAATGCATAAATGAAATACTTGTCATGCCCCAAGATCCAACTTGGAAAGAATGTCAATCAATTTCACAACAATTTACCAGAGTTATCTATAAACCTTCAGTAAACGATCTATCAAACATCTATAACATTTAAAACTTCAATATAACTGTCGATTCATATCACAAAACATCATATACAATACTCAGGAACTATACAATCAATACAAGAAGAAACTATCCTGTCCTGAGTACAAAAGAATCATCAATCTAACAAAAGCACTAAAAACCTGAAGATCTGGATCAATGCCTATCTCCTGCTCCCGAGCCCTGACCTGAAAATTTCAACCACATATAATGAGCTTACAAAGCCCAGCAGGTCACCTAATACCTATAACTGAAATCAAAGCACGGCAATGTAATCGATATGCATGTCAATCTAATCAATCCGAATCAGTCAATGGTCAATGAGTCAATGCAGCGGAAATCAATAGTCTATAAAACCAATCAATGCAGCAGCAGGCAATACGATAAATCAATTCAATCAATCAACGTCGTCAATCAAATCGATACGATCAAATCAATAGAATCAGTAGAGAAAAGCGATACGAAACCATAGATCTATAGCAGGCAATACAGTGAAGAACAGTAGCGACAGTGAAACTAAAAGTCTATAGGCAGCAATACGATGAATCTATAAGCAGTAGTACGATGTCCATGCTATCAATGCAGTATCTATATCTATCAATGATCAGTAGTATCAATGTTCAGTAGTCAATCGATGAAATCAGTGAAATCGTACGATACAGTAAATCCAATCAAAACAGTAAAACGGGAATCGATAAAGAAATAGATCCGTAAGTCAATACAGTGAACATGCATTTCAATACTATATACTGAACAATGTATAATCAATGGTCATGTTGCTGTTGTAGAATCCATATTGCTGTTGTAGATATCAATACATTGGTTCTATGAAAAGAGTCGTCACTCTATTGCCCGTCGGCCTATGATCTCCTTATGACTCCCATCGTTATATCCATGATCCATGATCTATGATTTAAAGGAAAGCCCGTCGGCCCACCATCCTGTACAGGTATCATCTCCAACCAATGTTCAACCAGGTTATACGTGTTCCAGTATCAATAAGCAATCAATAATCAATATTAGAGCAATCATATCAATAATCATATCTATATCTAATCAATCTATCAATTTCATACAATTCAAGAATCGTACGAAAATCGGGCAGCATAACAGTAGTCGGTCAAATTTACACAAAAATCCTGCAAAAAGACACAGTTTCCAAATCTTTCCAAATTACAGAGGAATATCAATAACATCAATACAAGACTATCGATCTATAAAATCCAAATCAAATCAGGTCCCGATTATTTTCTATTCGATTAAAAGCACGAAGAATTCGATTAAAATCTCGTAGAATCAATTCCGACCGGTGAAATCTTCGTAGAATACAGTCAAATCGTGTACAATAATCATATCTATAACATACTAAAAGTTGTGCGGTGAAAGTCTTGTCAAATCAAAATCAGGTCGAAAAGTCGACTACGAAAACACAAAACAGATCGTATCTCGGTCAAAACACAAAATCTCTGAAAACAGAAACAGGGTTCGGAGTCCTTACCACGAGATCTACACTTTTCCCAACAGCGGCGTCGGACGAAAAGCGCTCCGCGGTCTCCGAAAACCAGCTTCCTCTTCTCTTTCCTTTCTCTTTCTCTCTCTACAAATATCTGATTTTTAATAAATGATTTTCTCTCTCCTCAAAACGAGCTCATTTCCTTAAGTAATGCTCATATCGGCCCGGCCGATCGTCTCGATCGTCCTGGACGATCAGACCAAATTCCTATCGTCCTGGGACGATTTTTCAGGACGATGAATACTGTTCATAGGCGATAAAAACCCCTACTCACTGACTTGTGCCATCCACTAATCGTCCCGGGACGATACCTCGATCGGCCTGGACGATTTCGTCCAGAAATCATTCCAGAAAGCATTTCAGAAATCAGCTATTTTCAATACACTGATCGGCCTGGACGATCCAAATTTCGTCCTGGCCGATTCTGGGAGGAAAATCCAAATCAGAGAGGAACAGTAAGGAAACGAGATATTACAATCTCCCCACCTTAGAAAAATGTCGTCCCGACATTTCCCTACAGGTGCGAAGCAGAAACAACGATGCAAAACAAATCGATCAAAATCCAAATCCAAAACAAAACTCGTCGAAATCCATACAGAACACACAATGCAATCAATCAAATGTCAATATGCGATGTTCATATGTCAATATCAATCGGTTAGTCAAATCAATCTTACCAGTAGAGTCTTCTGGTCGTTGCTGATCCTGATGCTGTAAACTCTGTAGACTGTAAATGCGTGGCACCACTGGAGGTCGTGGCGCAACTGTCTCCCTCTGATCTCTGACAGTCCTATCATCCATCCGGTTCCCTGATCTCTCACTGTAGGCTCTCGAGGCAACAGTCCTCTGCTGTCCTGTACCCGTGCCAGAAGCAGTCCTTCCGCCCAGTCCTTTCTGAGGACAATCTATCGCTCTGTGTCCTTGCTGTCCACAGTAAAAACACTGACCCGTCAAAAGGTAACACCGACCTGCATGTCGTTTGCCACAGTGAGTGCACTCGCCAGAACCACCAGATGATACTACCGATGCTGATCGTGACGCAGATCCCGATGCAGATCCTTTCAAACCTTCATACCTGCTTCTCTTCTCTCTATCTCTGGAATCATCTCGTCGTACGTCATCTCTCCTCCTCCTGGTATCCTCGTACCTCGATACTGGTGCCGTCAACTCAATCTCTATCAGTCGAGCCCGCTCCACTAGCTCAGAAAACTCATGGATCCGGAAAGGTACAAGTGGTTGCCTCAGCTCTCTATTCAATCCGTGCAGAAATCTATAACACTTGTCTTCAGAAGTAGGAATCAAGTGAGCAGCATACCTCGCAAGTGCAGTAAACTCGGACTCGTACTGCATCACTGACTTGCGGCCTTGCTCCAATCTCATGAAAGCTTCCTGCATCTGCCGCTGAGCTGACGGTGGTACGAACCACATCCTGAACACTGTAGTGAACTCATCCCAGGTGATCTCAGCATTGGTCTTCCCCTGGAATTTCTCTCTCTGCTGTCCGATCCACCATCTCTCTGCCTCACTTTCCAACATGAATACTGCCAAAGGTACTTTCCTGTTCCCCGGACACTGCATGCTATCAAAAATCTTCTCTATCCTCATTATCCAATCCTCAGCAGCCTGTGGTCCTACAGCCCCTTTGAACAACGGAGGCTTCAGCTTGTGGAACATCTGTAAATGTCTATCAACTTCTTCCTCTTTGCTCCCACTCATCTTGCTCTGAGCATCCCCCATAACATGTGCAATTGCAGTAGCTAACTGCATCATACTCTCTGACGGTACTGGAGATGCGCTGTGTTGCTCATTCGGTACACTGGATTCTGCTGGAGGATCCATATCTTTTCACCTGCACAATTCAGAACAAATGATACACATATGCAATGATGTATGCCAATGAAGCTCGTAAAGCTACCCAGTCTACCCAATCTCTCAATCCAAACCTACAACTCTGGTAACAATCCATTCTTCCAATAACCTGGCTCTGATACCAACTTGTCATGCCCCAAGATCCAACTTGGAAAGAATGTCAATCAATTTCACAACAATTTACCAGAGTTATCTATAAACCTTCAGTAAACGATCTATCAAACATCTATAACATTTAAAACTTCAATATAACTGTCGATTCATATCACAAAACATCATATACAATACTCAGGAACTATACAATCAATACAAGAAGAAACTATCCTGTCCTGAGTACAAAAGAATCATCAATCTAACAAAAGCACTAAAAACCTGAAGATCTGGATCAATGCCTATCTCCTGCTCCCGAGCCCTGACCTGAAAATTTCAACCACATATAATGAGCTTACAAAGCCCAGCAGGTCACCTAATACCTATAACTGAAATCAAAGCACGGCAATGTAATCGATATGCATGTCAATCTAATCAATCCGAATCAGTCAATGGTCAATGAGTCAATGCAGCGGAAATCAATAGTCTATAAAACCAATCAATGCAGCAGCAGGCAATACGATAAATCAATTCAATCAATCAACGTCGTCAATCAAATCGATACGATCAAATCAATAGAATCAGTAGAGAAAAGCGATACGAAACCATAGATCTATAGCAGGCAATACAGTGAAGAACAGTAGCGACAGTGAAACTAAAAGTCTATAGGCAGCAATACGATGAATCTATAAGCAGTAGTACGATGTCCATGCTATCAATGCAGTATCTATATCTATCAATGATCAGTAGTATCAATGTTCAGTAGTCAATCGATGAAATCAGTGAAATCGTACGATACAGTAAATCCAATCAAAACAGTAAAACGGGAATCGATAAAGAAATAGATCCGTAAGTCAATACAGTGAACATGCATTTCAATACTATATACTGAACAATGTATAATCAATGGTCATGTTGCTGTTGTAGAATCCATATTGCTGTTGTAGATATCAATACATTGGTTCTATGAAAAGAGTCGTCACTCTATTGCCCGTCGGCCTATGATCTCCTTATGACTCCCATCGTTATATCCATGATCCATGATCTATGATTTAAAGGAAAGCCCGTCGGCCCACCATCCTGTACAGGTATCATCTCCAACCAATGTTCAACCAGGTTATACGTGTTCCAGTATCAATAAGCAATCAATAATCAATATTAGAGCAATCATATCAATAATCATATCTATATCTAATCAATCTATCAATTTCATACAATTCAAGAATCGTACGAAAATCGGGCAGCATAACAGTAGTCGGTCAAATTTACACAAAAATCCTGCAAAAAGACACAGTTTCCAAATCTTTCCAAATTACAGAGGAATATCAATAACATCAATACAAGACTATCGATCTATAAAATCCAAATCAAATCAGGTCCCGATTATTTTCTATTCGATTAAAAGCACGAAGAATTCGATTAAAATCTCGTAGAATCAATTCCGACCGGTGAAATCTTCGTAGAATACAGTCAAATCGTGTACAATAATCATATCTATAACATACTAAAAGTTGTGCGGTGAAAGTCTTGTCAAATCAAAATCAGGTCGAAAAGTCGACTACGAAAACACAAAACAGATCGTATCTCGGTCAAAACACAAAATCTCTGAAAACAGAAACAGGGTTCGGAGTCCTTACCACGAGATCTACACTTTTCCCAACAGCGGCGTCGGACGAAAAGCGCTCCGCGGTCTCCGAAAACCAGCTTCCTCTTCTCTTTCCTTTCTCTTTCTCTCTCTACAAATATCTGATTTTTAATAAATGATTTTCTCTCTCCTCAAAACGAGCTCATTTCCTTAAGTAATGCTCATATCGGCCCGGCCGATCGTCTCGATCGTCCTGGACGATCAGACCAAATTCCTATCGTCCTGGGACGATTTTTCAGGACGATGAATACTGTTCATAGGCGATAAAAACCCCTACTCACTGACTTGTGCCATCCACTAATCGTCCCGGGACGATACCTCGATCGGCCTGGACGATTTCGTCCAGAAATCATTCCAGAAAGCATTTCAGAAATCAGCTATTTTCAATACACTGATCGGCCTGGACGATCCAAATTTCGTCCTGGCCGATTCTGGGAGGAAAATCCAAATCAGAGAGGAACAGTAAGGAAACGAGATATTACAATAGATAGCTAGAAATATAAACTCTGAATCTCGGCCGTCGATCTGCGCTGTCTACGGCGATACACATGTCTGAACCTCTGGTCGATGTCCACATCATTCTCCCCAGGTGGGAGAAAGCTCGACCCCGTCGAGTAGAAATCTCTGGAGCTCTCGTACATCTCTAGAAGATTTGGATTCAATCTCTGCAGCTCCTCTCGATCTATCCACGTGTCCTCAGTCGCCGGCTTCCCTCTCCAGTGTACCAAGTACTTTTGGCGACCACCTTCCTTCGTGGAAATGATTTCATCCTCAAGTATAGCTTCAACCTTCTCCGCAGTAGGTAAATGGGGCAATTTGGGGAGTGGAGGTAGGTTGGGGATCTCACTGGGTAGGTTCTCACAAGGCTTATCATGAAGTGGATTATCAGGGTTAAACTCGGGTCCCTCGAAAGCTACTAAATCTTCAACATTAAACGTAGGATTCATGTTAAAGCCTCCAGGAAGGTCTAACACATAAGCATTACTGTTTACTTTCGAGATTATCTTAAAGGGGCCCGCACTTCTAGCATGTAACTTCTTAACGGCTCCTTGAGGGAACCGCTCCGGACGAATCCGTACCATAACAAAATCTCCAACTTCAAATTCTTTAAATCTCTTCTTACGATCAGCATCAATCTTATAGTGAGTGTTACTTTGTTGAATTCTTTTGTTTATTTCTTTGTGCAATTCTTGAAGATGAGATGCGAATGCAGATGCAGACTCAGACATCCTAACCTTAGGACTTACAGGGATTAAATCAATCGGCTGTCTAGGTAGGTAACCATACACGACTTCGGCAGGACTTAGACCAGTAGATCGGTTTACAGAGTTGTTGTATGCAAATTCAGCTATCGGCAGTTTAGAGTCCCATTCCCTAAGATTTTCTCCTACCAAGGTCCTTAAAAGGTTTCCTAGACTTCTATTCACTACTTCGGTTTGGCCATCTGTTTGGGGGTGGAAAGCAGTGGAGAATTGTAATTTGGTTCCCATTTTATGCCATAGGGTCTTCCAAAAGTAGCTAGTAAATTTCACATCTCTATCTGACACAATGGTTTTGGGTAGGCCGTGAAGTCTTACAATTTCATCAAAATACAGCTTGGCTATTCTAGAGGCGTCAAAAGTTTTGGAGCACGGGAGAAAATGGGCCATCTTAGAAAACCTATCTACGACTACACAAATCGAGTCATGCTTCCTAAGGGTCTTGGGTAAACCTAATACAAAGTCCATGCTAACATCTTGCCATGGTTGGTTAGGCACGGGGAGGGGTGTGTAAAGGCCGGTGTTTTGTTTACGCTGTTTGGCTAACTGACAGGTGTGACAACGCCTCACTAATCTGCTAACATCCCTCTTAAGGCTTGGCCAGTAAAAACGGTTTTCAACTGCAGCAATGGTTTTAGCTTGACCAAAATGACCAGCTAGACCTCCAGCATGTAATTCCCACACAAGAAATTCACGAAGTGACGTATTGGGAATACAAAGTTGTTGGGACTTAAACAAGTATCCATTTTCCAACATAAAATCTCCTATAATCCGTTCGTCTCCAGTGGTCAACGCAGTGTATGTCTCCTTAAAATCAGGGCAGTCTGGGTAGTCTTCTTTGAGTCTCTCAAAGCCTATTACATCAGTCGTCATCTTCCTAGTAATCATCATCCGACGGCTTAAGGCATCAGCAGCCTTATTTTCAGATCCTGCTTTATGTCTAATGGTATACGTGTACTCTTGCAGGAATTCAACCCAGCGGCCGTGTCGAGCATTGAGTTTCTTTTGAGAATTAATGTACCGCAAAGCCTCATGGTCCGAAAAGATGACAAACTCTTGCGGTAAAAGGTAGTGACGCCAATGTCTAAGGGATTGAATGATGGCGTAAAATTCTTTATCATAGGTGGAGTACCTTTGCCGAGTGTCATTCAATTTTTCACTAAAGTAAGCAACCGGGTGTCCTTCTTGTGACAGGACTCCACCTATACCAACTCCAGATGCGTCGCAAGTTACCTCAAAAACTTTAGAAAAATCGGGTAATCTCATTACAGGGGCTTCCGTCATTCGCTTCTTAATCTCTTCAAAAGCTCTTGTCGCTGTTGTGGTCCAAAGAAACTCACCTTTCTTAAGACAGTCCGTTATTGGCGCTACTATGGTGCTAAAATTTCGAATAAATCTTCGATAGAACGTGGCCAATCCGTGAAAACTCCGAACATCTCTAATGTTTTTGGGTTGGGGCCATTCGTTTATAGCTAGCACCTTTTCGGGGTCAGCAGATATGCCTTGGGAAGAAATGATAAATCCAAGGAAGGTCACTTGATTTGCGAGGAAAGTGCATTTCTTAGGATTGGCATACATATGTTCCCTTTTTAAGATCTCACAAACTTGTCTTAGATGATTTAAATGTTGTTCCACCGAATGACTGTAAATTAAGATATCATCAAAGTATACTACAACAAATTTTCCAAGGAGAGGCCTAAGGATTTGGGTCATTACTCTCATAAAAGTGCTAGGTGCGTTACTCAATCCAAAAGGCATTACAGTCCATTCGTACAACCCATCTTTGGTTTTGAAGGCTGTCTTCCATTCATCCCCGGGGCGGATTCGGATTTGGTGGTAGCCACTCTTAAGATCTATTTTTGAGAAAAGCGTGGCGCCTGTCATCATGTCCAACATGTCATCTAATCGTGGAATTGGGAAACGGTACTTGACAGTGATTTTGTTGATAGCACGGCTATCAACGCACATTCTCCACGATCCATCCTTCTTAGGGGTAAGAAGGGCGGGGACAGCGCACGGGCTAAGGCTTTCTTTAATAAATCCTCTTTGTAACAACTCTTCCACTTGCCTCTTGAGCTCCTCATGTTCCTTAGGGTTCATCCGGTAGTGGGGCAAGTTAGGTAAAGAAGCTCCAGGCACTAGGTCAATGGCATGTTGAATATCCCTCAGGGGTGGTAAGTGGTAAGGTAAGTCTTCAGGGAAAACATTAGAAAAAGTTTTCAACAATGGTTTAACTTCATCGGGGATCGGTTCCTCTTGATCTACATTCACTTCCCGGGCTACTAACGCGTACAGAGGGGCTCCTGAATCTAATTCCACACCTAAGTCTTTAGCGGTCAAAAGATTCAAGCCTGCGTTGGGTTTTAGGGAATTGGGTTTAACTTCTTCCTTGGTGGACTTAGGTTGAGTGGGTAGTAGTTTAATTTTCTTGCCCTCGTGTTCAAATACACAGGTATTCGATCGCCCATAAATGTGAACATCGTTGTCGAACAACCAGGGGCGGCCAAGGATGATTTGTCCCACATCCATAGTCAGAACATCACACCAGATTTTCTCCTTGTACCCAACGAATTCGATAGGAACAAGACTCCTATCTTTAACTTCCAAGGTGGTCGAGTTGATCCAAGCAACTTTGTAGGGGTTTGGGTGAGGTGTGGTCTTCAATTGCAGTTTAGAGATCATAGCAGAGGACACAGCGTTAATACAACTTCCACTGTCGATTATGACCTTACAATTTTTGTCTCCTATCTTCGTGAAAGTGTAGAAGATTGAGTTCCTTCGCCAGTCATCACTAGGTTTGGGTTGGGAAAAGGCACACCTAACAACCTGCAGATCTAAGTGGTTCATCTTTTGGAGGTAGTGAACAACAGCAGTCTCTTCTCCGTCGGAAAACTCCTCATCGTTGTCCACATGGTGGACCAAGTCAGTTTCAGGTTCATCTTCTTCCTCCGCCACTTCCTCAATTATAGTGACCTTGAACGGGCTGGAGCATTGGGAAGCAATGTGTCCGTACCCGTGGCACCTAAAACACTTCGTACCGGCAGTGGCTTTGGGTGCTTCTCGTTCCGTTGTCTTCCCTTTATAGTCTAATCGAGGTTGGGCTTGGCTAGGAGCAGGCCGACTACCGGTGGGTCCAGTGGGTTTGTTGTACGGTTGGCCAGAGGAAGGTTTAAAAGGGTTTGGTCTAGAGTCTTGGGTCCGGGTGGTGTGGCTTCTGGACTCTTCCAAGTCTAGTACAAGACTACAGGCAGCTTCGTATGTGGTTATTCCTCGAGCAAAGAGCTCATTCCTAAGGTCTTCTCTCAGTCCGGCCCTAAACATGGACAGAAGTTGTGTGGGAGTGGTGGTCTCCTCCCCGTTACAACGGATTAAGAAATCATCAAACGTGGAGATGTATTCCTTAACGGGCCTACTCCCTTGGGTTAACCTATTCCAACGATCTAGTAGTCTTGGGTAGTACGAAGGCGGAAGGTATTTCCTTTTTAGCTCTTGCTTCATCGCTCCCCAGTCAGCTATGGGGTATTCTCCTCGCGTTTCCCTCATATGCTCAATGTTAGTCCAGTATTGATTGGCTCTACCCGTCAACTTCATTTCCGCAAATCTAACTTTCTTCTCTTCCGAGATGTTATACCATTTAAAGTAACTGTCCATCCCTTTAATCCAATCAAGGAAAACCTGGGGTTCCAATGTTCCGTCAAAAGTTGGGGCATCTACCTTAATGCTCTTAAGGAGTTGGGTGTCGTTGTCCCTCCAAGGTGCGTCTCGACCTACCGGATCTTGATGGGGTCGGTGGTTGGGTCGGTAGTAGTCTCTAGGAGGCCCGTACTCAGTTCGGGTGTCTTCGCCATAAGGGGATTGGGGTCTAGACGGTGTATAGATGGGTGGATGTCCCGTTCGTTCAATATTGTCAAGTCTTTCCCCTGTATGACGTCTAAGTTCAGCTACACTGGTTTGGGTATCCTTCATTTGTTGCGTAAGTGCTCCTAATTGTCCCATAATCATGTCTAACGTTGTTTGCATATGTGTAGGATCCATTGCTAGGTGTTAGGGATCACTAAGAAGGCTTCCTAAGTCAAGGGCAGCAGTTAAACTCACCAAAACGCTTGCTGGAATAGCAAGTACAGCAGCAGAAAAATCAGGGCAGCAAGCAATAACTAAGGGGAAAAGTCACCTAAGTGTATAGGCAAGGTTCCGGAGTGATGGCAACACCTAACAGCGACTTTAGGCTCACTAACGGACTGCAGGAAATAGAGGGCAGCAACTAAACACACTAGAAGACTCACTCTAGGGATTAACTATCAGTAGACAACTAGTGGACAGCAGTTTAAACACATGAAAACATGATTAAGACGAAGTAAACGATGCAGAATTTTCAGGCCAGCAGTAGAAAAACAGTAACTAAACTCACCTAAATGATGATATGCATGTAAACTTTTAGGGAGAATTTAAAAGCAATGCCTAGGATGCAATCTAGCACAATCATCGCATGCTAGCCATGCTCTGATACCAAAAATGATGTGAAACTTCAAGAATTGCACATGAAATTATTTAGGAATTACAAAGTTTACCACTATAAGATTAGATTATCTTAAGTGAGATTCAAGAAGTTATCCGTTATCAAAATGTTATGATAATCAATCACAAGCTAGTTGTTTGAGCACAATTATAGATAGATCTTAAAAGTTCACAATAATCGAATGCGGAAAATAACGTAGAATCCACCGGTTAATATCAAGAAATTTCACTACGAGTACCTTGCTCACTTACACTCAATGTTGGGTTTAGCGGGAGAAGGCTTTTAGTATACTCAAGGATGCCACGAAGACGGCGGCCACACCAATGGCCTTTAGCCACGGAGAGGTTGGCGGTGATGAGGAGGGCGTGAATGCTGAACTTTCGAGACTCCAAGTGTGCTTTGCAAATCTCCGGTCGTAGATGCTTGCGAGGATTGGCACGACTCTATCCAAGTATTCCTCCACAGTGGTTTCGTCTTCGAATCCGACGTCAAAGCAAGGTGATCGTAGGACGTCGACGCTTCCGTCGGCTTGGAAAACTATCCCCCACTCAAACTCCGGATCCGCCATACATACTTGATGTAGGGGAATTCCTCCGAAGAGACGGGAGCTAGGAGGAGGTGAGGGAGAGTCTTTGAGTTGAAAGGAGGAGGAGGGGATGGAGAGGTGAGCCGGCGGGACTTCCAAGAAAAGGGGGGGGGGGCTCGGCCACGTTTGGGAGAAGGGGTGATGTGTGGTGGAGAAGAATTTAGGTAGGGTGAATGAAGCAAGAGATTTACTAAAATCTGAAATTAATTTCAGGTTTTAGTAAATTTGGAGGGAATTACTTGAAGATAATTTCAAATTCAAACAAGTAATTAGGGCTTTAATGAGCCATTAATGGGGGCTCATCAAAGGGGTGGCCGGCGGCTATTATGAGGAGAAGGGGGTTTTAAATTTCTTAAAACTGAAAGTTAATTTCAGTTTAAGTAAAAGAGGAGGGAAAGATTTGAAATCAAATTATGATTTCAAAAACGGTCATCGCATTAAACACACCATTAATGGGAATTCATCCATGGGTGGCCGGCGGCTTGCATAGGGGAAGGGAGAGGAATTAGTGGAGAGCTAGGTTTCCAATTGGAGGTGATGATGTGGCGATGACATAAAGATTTCAATTCAATTTTAAATTGAAATTAAATTTGTCATGAAACTCTTTCCAAATTTGGAATTCCAAATTAGGAAAGATTTTGAAATTTGAAATTTTAAATTTCAAATTTGATAATTGCGGGTGGAAGGGGTTGGATGGATGGAGAGACGCCACCGGCAAGGTGGCCGGACGGAAATGGGGTGGCGGTCGGCGGCGGAATCCTCACAGAGGCGGCGGCAATGTGGGAGAAGGGTTTCTTGTGGAAGGGGAGGGAGAGAGGAGATGGATTGGAACACGATCAAGAAGATAAAATAACTAACCACGAATCGCGGACTCTTCCGACGATTGGTGGGCCTTGCGAAATGCTCCCCTTGAGCTCTCTTCCCTCTCAAGCACTCATGCTAAGAAAGTGGAAACAAAGATAACTTTTCATTCAATCATTCATTAACCCCAAATACAACATGACATGGCCTATATATAGGTCCCAACAAAAAGAGAAAATACAATGACTCTCTTGCCCTCAGGCTACACTCATGACTCAACTTAGATCAAGGGTACAATAGGAAATAAAAGAACAATGCATAAATGAAATACATAGATAGCTAGAAATATAAACTCTGAATCTCGGCCGTCGATCTGCGCTGTCTACGGCGATACACATGTCTGAACCTCTGGTCGATGTCCACATCAGAATAACATCATTGTACTTCAGACTGGCATATGATTTTTTTTGGCCTTTTTTCAGTAACTTTACACGACTATTCTGGCCTAGCCACTCAGCTAAAACTTGAATTTGTAGTGTTTTTAATTTCGCTTTAACCTCACATGATATAACGAGGAAATTAATGGACGGACTTTGGTCTAATTACACGTTGAAGGGAGAAAGGTCATGTTCTTTTAAATCCTTTTAAATAAACAATATTTAAGGTTTTATTTAGGATAATTTTTTTACAGTTTTATTTTTTAGATTGTAATTATAATTTTTATTTGATAATTATTTTTTTTTCTAATTTTGTTAAGTTTGTTTTACATCAGCTTTTAAAGAAGCCCTCCATTCGAAGGTGTTCTTTAGGCTTCATTTGGGACAACTTATCATTATTTTTTTAATTTTTTTAATAAATTTTTGTACTTTTAAAGTGCTTTAAAAAATTGTAAATAAGTTGTTTCAAATGGAGCATTAGACTTGTTTTGTTTTTCAGATTGAAATTATAATTTTTATTTAGTCATTAATTTTTTGTTGTTTTTGAAAAAATTGTATTAGATTTTTTACATCAATTTAATGAAGCAGAAAGTTGTCTCAAAAGAAGTCTTTAGGTTTTATTTGGGATTTTTTTTTTAGTAAGTTTAAAATAATTTTTTGGTAAAAATTTTTATTAGAAAGTTATTTTAAAAGTGGTAAAAAAATTATATCAAATGAAGCTTTAATTGCTCAAAATTTTCTTTATGTAAAAGGAGAGAATTGCTGAAAATTTCTTCATTCCTTGCATGCTCTTTTATTCTTTAACCGTTTCTTTTGCGGATACATAAATCAAAAGAAGGGATTTACAAGCCTCGTACGTCAATCCATTTATTTGATTTATATGAGATGGATATATAAACCATATAAGTCATTTTGTTAAAAAAAAAAATGAAACTATAATTTGGCTGGCTAACCTAATTGGGTTCAAAATTAGTAATGGATGCGTAATTTAGGAGAGTTGATTATTTTCTGGTTTAATTTAAAGCTTTAGCTGTGTTAAAAATGAAAGGCACAAACAGGAGATTATGAGAATACAACTTATCTTAATCTGTTAGTTGGAAGTTTTGACTATTAATTAATAATTTTTAGGTTCAAAATTTATATATGTGATGCATGTACGGGGTTGACTTAAATGACTTAAATGTCTAAAAAAAAATATATTTTAAGATGTTCTTTGTTGAATTATTTAGTGGCATAGTGTATTATATATTATACACTATGCCACTAAATAATTAAACAAAAGCCATCTTAAAATATTTTTTTCTAGACATTCAGGTATATATATATATATATATATATATATATATATATATATATATATATATATATATATATATTTGATTTGAAGAGAGAATATTAAAAAAATTTAAGGAATTTTAAATATTTTAAAATGTTTCCTTTGCTTTTGTGAATCATTCTATTTAAACAATTTTTAAATTTATGGTACACACCTTGATTTTTGTTTGCCACCACGAGGAACTCTTGGACACTCGATTGAATCAACCATAATGTTCGTATTAAATTGGGCGAGTTAGGAATAGTGCATCAGGTGAATCACCTAACACTTGTTGCAATCTCAGTTGTCAGCTCTTAGTGCAGGAATATCATCCCTCACTTAAGTTGGGCTACATGAAAGGTTTCTTCCTAGGGGATATCACTTATACCACCTAGGCTCATCAGCTCATCATACCCCAATTTCCTCATCACACACTTGCCCATTTCCCTATGACCATCCTTGACTTAGAGCAAGATAATAAGGCCCAACTGGTGTGCCACTATAGACTTCATCCAACTTGGCACCGTCCAACAACACATTGCAACTCCTCTCTTATGACACTTGGCATTATTACATTCACCTGGAGATGAGTCTTCCATCCTAGCTCTACCACCAATCAGATGATGATATGTGTATGGAATAGTGTAGCGTTGGATACATAATTCATGTAGCATTATATTTTTTTTTAATCTTTTTTTCATATAGCTCTTTTTGTTGCCCCCTAAATTCTATAAATAAGGTGCAATGAGAACTATTCAAGAAACACAAAGTATTATAAAAAATTTATCTTAGATTAATAGATAATTTTCTACTTGCTTGAGATCTTTAGTCATCCTTTATTCTTCCTCTTTACTTTTCATTCTTATTTACATGTTCCTTTGCTCTCTAGTTAGACTTACTAATAAGGTTAGGTATGTTCCACGGATAATTTCAGATTCAACATAATCTTAGGTGTAGTAAGCATGGAGTGATACACTTGACAAGAAGATAGGTCATGCAAAATGAGTAGCCTCAACAAGAATCATCAATGAATGTTGATAATGCCGAACTTATTACTTGTTGTGAATTGCAGGAGATAGAAGAGCGAATGATAAAGACAATCAAATATGCCCTGAGTGACCTTTGGGAATGACTATGAGTAGATAACATCTCTAAAAGATACTCGTACTTGACGTGATGTCATAAGTGCCCCGAGAGAGCTAACCTCAACACCTATCCCAAACTATACCCACACCAAAAAATGTAATGAATGATATAACTCGCTAGCCAAGCCAATTAAAAGAGGAGATCCTGAGCTCATCAATGCCATTTGTCGGGTGATTACAGAGGTGTCGCTACCACTAACATTTGAGGTGCCTAATTTGGAGTCCTATTGATGTAAGGCTGATCCCAATGATCTTGCTGCAACTTTTGGTTACTAAGCTCTCTCTTGGACATTGACAATGCTCTCAAGTGTTAACTCTTCTTCACCACACTTAAGGAGTCATCCCTTGCGTCATTTACTCGCATGCTAGTTGGGGTGATCACCTTATTTGTTGAATTTAAGAAAATATTCATAACACAATTCACTAACACCTAGAGGCCATAGAAGAGCTTCCATGCTCTACTGAAGATGAGGCATGAATGAGAGAATTGATAAGAAGCTTTATAGTAAGGTTCTAAAGAGAGATGCTGAGGTAAAGGACCTCGAAGCCACAATCTCTTAGGCCACCTTGACCTAATGACTAAGAGAGGTCCATTTAAGAATGTACTCATCTTGTAGAAGCCAAAGAATCTCACCGAGTTATTATAGCTTGCTAATAGACATGTAAATGAAGAGGAGCTTAACATATTAGCCAAATCTTTCTCTATCGCTCGTCCCCACTTGGAAATTACAAGAAAAGAATAGCATGAGGAAGATAAGTAGAAATATTTTATCCTAAAGATATAAGTTATAAAAGAGACTAATCATTACATGATTTTGATCACCCTAGGCACTAAGGATGCCTTCTAGCCTAGGCCCTTGAAAATGACTAGAATATTGGCACCAAGGGTGGAGGGGCCTCTTCTCACTACTCACCCATAACTAGAAGAGATCTCCTATCGAGTGCATATGTATCCTACTTATCCTTCCTTGAAAGTATGAATGGATGAGTTAGTTGAGTCCATTCAAAACAAAGAGCTCTTTAGGTACTATGCACCCACGAATGTTATTCCACATGCCCATGATGCCTTGAGATATTACATTTTTGTTAAGCATAAATTGTGTAATGTTTGTTGTGTTAAATTCAAAAAAAAAAAAAAAAGGTGTCATTTTAGTTATATTTATGTAGGAAATATTTTGGAGAAGGCAATGATTCATAAGTATTGAACAAGCATTACAGTGAATACAAATTTAGCACCACAGTGGTTTCATATACAAAATCCCAGTGCCTAATTTAGACATCGCAGTGCTAGCAGCTCTAATGTTTTAAGGAAATAAGTGCCGCAACAGATCCAAGGACAGTGTTGCAGCACCTTACACCAAAATTGTGCTAGAAATCAGCACCATAGTACTAGAGTCTCATGAATATAAGCACCGGAGCGCTGAGCATTTCAACACTGTTATGCCAGATTGTACTTTCAAGCACCACAACATTCAACTTTACAGTGCTGTTATAGAACATTTGTTAATAGGAGAGATGACAACTCATAAAAAAGACACGTCGGCTCAACCATTAACTGTGCCAGTGTGCAAACCTAGCACAATTTAGTTTATATTTATGCAATGCACATACTCCTAGCATTATGGCACCTGGGTTGTTTATGCACTTGTATAAATAGTTTTTCTATTTTTTATTAAATGAGTTCTATCATTTTTTATGGAGTCATGTACTATTGAGTATCTTGTTTAGTTCTACCTTAAAGTAAAGTCCATGGAGGGCTAGGGAAGGGAAAGATACTTACATTTGGAGATCATATCCAATATTGTGTAAGCAATTCTATTATTAGTTTTTGAATAAGTGCAAATTTCATTAAGAATTAATAAAAAATACAACCTACTTAGTGATAGGAACCCTATCACTATCCTCCTTCAGCATAGACATAAGAAAAGGAGGAGGATTATTACCTACAACACTTTCCCAAAGAAAATTGCTAAACATAGCATAGGAAGCACATAAATTAGCTACCTTATTACATTCTATAGGAATAAAATGAAAAATGACTCGTGTAAACTCTTTCAAGAATGATTAGTCAAAATCAGCATAACCAGTACCATGCCACTTGAGATTTTATATAGTATTTTAAAGCATCTTAATTACAATCACATTGTTCCCTTCAATTATAATTCCTTGCTTTCATGCATCCACTCTTTTATGACTTCTTAGATAGCCAGAAATTCCAGCAACTCCACCTTAGTAGAATCCAAATAATCTACCTACTTTTTGAATGCCAAAATGAATTTATATTTAGGATTTCAAATAACACCACCTACACCTGCCTTATTTTTCTTGAGACATGAACCATTAACGTTCCCTTTGATCCAATCTTGAGGTGGGGGACTCCAATTTTAATTTTCAACTCTTTAAGCTTATTAGCATCTCGGTTCTCCATGATCAGTTTGGGTTCAGGTTGAGTGGAGGTTAATAATATATTAACTAATATAATATAAGGAGAGGCTGCCTATCTTCCATGTTTTGAAGCATTTTTTTGTAGCTATCCAATTATGAAAAATTACATTACAATACATTCTAACCTTTACATGATTTGAAAATTGATTTTTCTTTCAGTTGTTCCAAGCATTCAGCTAAAAAAATGAAACACATAAATATAAATTCCCCAAAATTTGAAAGTTACAATCACCTCTTTTAGCTTAGTATAAGTTACTGAAATATGCTTTATATCTTTAGAACTTTGACAACCTCTAGGACATAATTTATTATCTTATAGTCATTTGTAAACCAACCCACTATTAGTTGGCAATGCATTCCTATATAATCTCCACCATAACATAAATTCCTTGGGTCTCAACTTTAGCCTTTATAAATTTACATTCCATGAAGGAGTTTTGACCACATTTTCATACGCCAAAATATTAATAGTTTTACTTGATATCCCTTGAATAAGCTCCATTTTATCATCATACAAGTGTCAGTACAGGAACCTTCAGAATATTCTACATCATGGCCTCACCAAAGAACTTTTAGAGTTTTGAAACATTCCACCTCCCATTCTCATATAATAACATATTTATCATCTGGCCATCTATATTTTGATGATCATAAAAGGAAGGACATTTGGAACCCCTATCCATGATTCATACTTCCTAAAGAACCTGAAATTTACATCCATTTTCCAATCTCCATATGATGAAAGATAAAAAGAAATTGAGCTCCTTTTACAAGAATATGCCAAACAACAGATGAAACCCTATTCAATTTTCCCTCCCAAATGTCCTTCATGTATTTAGTATTGATATTTGTACTCAATAGTGATCCTAGATTTTGAATGAAATCCCAATCCAAATGTGTTTTAATTGAACCTTTTATATTAGCAGCTAACTGGAATCCAATTCCTCCTAAATGAGATAGAATACATAGTTCATCCCAGGATATATAGTTCTTCCTCTCTCTCCCTTGGTCTTTATGCCAAAGAAGCTTCCTACACAATTCTCTAGAACATTTAAAGCCTCTCTAGGGACCAAAGAATGTGCCACAAGGAAAAAAGGGCGTGATAAGAAAGAAGCTTTGATGAAAGTCAAACTTCTAACAAATGATAGAGATTTGCTACCCTAAAAATTAAGCTTATCCAAAGCTTTTTCAATCAACTTTTGAATATATGAAGTTGCCAACCTTATAAGAACTATTTTGACCCCCAAATATTTTAATTCTCTAACCAATCTAAGACCCATCATTTTTTCTATTTATTTCTTCATCCTTCCACTAATCAACTTTCCATAAATTATCATAGATTTATTACTATTAATCTTCTATCCAAACCAACAATAATTATCACCAAGGATCTTTTTAATAATCTTTATCATTTGAATAAAATCCTAAATGAAATTAGTATATCACTAGCATATAATAGATAGGAAATCCTTTCAACATTAGGATCTAACATGATTCCCAAACCCAACTCCCGTTGATGAATTGCCTTTGATAGCAATTCATAACATATTATAAACATGTAGGGTAGTTAAGGACACCCCTACTTAAACCTATTGCGATTATGTTTTCAATAAATATGATTTTGATGATAACAAATACTTATGTTTCTCTACGACTGCCTTGACTACTAACATTTCAGGTCCACAAGATCAAAATTGCAATTTGAACTAGGTCAAGATTAGGTAGACTAAGTATGAGTCAGTTTTTAAACTTTTTTCCTTTCTTGAGTCTATTGTAAATGAAGTGGTTCTTGATGCTAAGTAACCTTACACACACACACATGGGGAAAATTTTTTGCCTGATGGTTAGAGTTTTCTGTTTTGATCACATCATCCAGGATGATCCAAACATCGTCCTAGACAATCTGTTAAAAGTAAAACCTTAATTAGGGCATCCTAGTTAAGGTAGCCATCATTAAGCACATTATCCTGAATGATATTTGTATCAGCCGGGACGATAGACTCAAATTAGAAAGAATCAGCCGCCAAATCAGTTTAGGTATTATTTATTTTTGGACATTATCCAAGACAGCTGGACGATGCAATACAATTATGCCTAAATTAATCTGCTTATTAAAGAAAGAAATTAAGGCTTTGATTACTCGATCCAATCATCTTAGGTGATCACAGGATCGGCTGGGATGATCAATTCAAAAAACCTTAGTTGTTCCTAGACTGTCTTCATCAGCTAGCTGCCTTCAAGGCGATTCTCTGAACGATTTTTATGGATTTGAACTAATCGTCCGGGACGATCGTGAGATCGGCCTGGATGATCAAGCTATTTTTTCATCATCCAGACATCCATTCAGTGTGATTGTCTAAATGATATTCAAGGATTTATACTGATCGTACAGGATGATATCCTATCGGCCTGGTTGATATGAACAAAAATCTTCTGATCATCCCAAACTGTCCGGGCTGATTGAGCACAATTTATGCTGATCGTCCAGGATGATAAAATCAATTTATATAAAATAAGAGCTTTTTTGAAACTCTTCTATTTAAGAGCTCTTATTCTACCCAAGAGCTCATCTTTTACTACTGTCTTGACCTGAGAGAGCCTAGAGAAGAGGAAGATAGAGGGAGAGAGAAAGAGGATTTTGTGAGGGGGAGTTTGTGAGGAGTTTCACAAAGGTTGCTCCAAGAAAGGATCCAAGTCATCCTCTCCGATCATTATCCCTTATTCTTTGAGGTTCGAGAGAGGTTCACTTTAGTAATCGATTAAGATTCTCTACCTGCTTCAGGAGGAAGCAAAAAGAGTTGGGTTTTCTACCTCACCAGTGTCGGTGGAAAGGAGGTTTTGTACAGGCTTCTCTGCCTTGCTGTGGGAGAAAAAGGAGAGTCACTAAGTTTAGTACAATACTCGGAGGGTGCCTCCGAGGAGTGGACGTAGGTCAAGTTGATCGAACCATCATAAATCTTTATTTTTCTTTTCTACTACTTTTTTCTGCATTTAATTTCCATATATTGAATTTCCTTGTGGCGAATTTTGGTTTGTTTAAGTTTTATTTTGATCGTGAAAGATTTTTTAAAATACTAATTCACCATCCTCTTAGTTAGCTTGGGCTAGTTCATAAGGGCTTAACATCCATAATGAACTTTCAAGTGGTATTAGAGCGGGATTCATAAAAATAAGTTTTTGAAAACTTATGAATATCGATCCATGGCTAACTTCGGTAATCGTAATATTATGGAAGGGTATTCTATTACCCGACCACCTTTGTTTGACAATATTTCTTTTGATTTTTGGAAAACTCGCATGTCTATATTTTTACAATCAATTAACTATCGCATGTGGATGCTTATTAAAGAAGGATATTCACCTCCTTTATGTGAAATTAATGACATTAAAATTGAACTTACTTTTATTGAATGGACTTTTGATAATAAGGATTTAGCACAACTTAATGCAAAATATTTGAAATGTTTTTTTTTGTGCTTTAAAATTTGAAGATTACATGTGTGTTTCAACTTGTGGTACTGGTAAAGAGATATGCGATAGATTTTGTATTACTTATGAAGGAACAAATAAAGTTAAACAATTTCGATTGAATATTTTATTGCATGATTATGAACTTTACGTATGAAATATTCTGAATCAATTTATGATATGTATATAAGGTTTACTCAAATACCTCTTTGCATGCCTTAGGATGAGAACTCACTAACTATGAAAAAGTAAATAAAATTCTAAGATGCTTGCCTTCCTCTTTTGATGCTAAGATTATTGAAATTACTTAATCTAAAGATTTGAATACTTTTGATTTATAACTAACTTGCATCACTAATTGCTTATAAGGGGTGAAATAAAGAAATCTTGATGCAGGTGAGAAAAGGAAGGAGACATTGTGTTACATCATGTGACAACTGAGAATCAACTGGCTGACATCTTTATTAAATCACTGGCCTTTGACACTTTCAGTACTTTAAGGATCAGATTGGGTGTTATTGACATAAATGCATGAACTTGATTCTTAGTAATTTCTGATATGTTATCTATTTTTTTTAGTTATGTTATTTTATTTATGTTGTTTCTTATTAATTTCTTTTTGTTTTTGTTTGTTGCTTTATTTTTCTTTCATATGTTTTTTTATTTAATCATTGTTAAATTGATATCTTATGCCTTGTTTTTATTTTTGAAAATTTGTAAGTCAAAGATTGACATCTCTAAATCAGTTAAAAGGGAAAACACCGTTGATTATTTTCTTTTCTCTAACTTCTTTTAGTAGTGTAGTTTTTTTTTTAAACAAAAGTTTATCTCAAAGCAATAACTGAACTTTGCAATTAAGATCTTTGTAATCTTGCTACAGTAATCTATCTTATATATAATGTTCATAGTCTTTATATTACCTTCAGATTTTTGAAATCTTGTCATTGTATTTATCATATGACTTTTGATTATGTTATTCTTCCTTATATTAGAGATTGAGTTTTTCTTTCCTAATATTTGGAAGATATTACGCAACTAAGAGTATTTAAGAATTTTGAAAAAGGAGACCTAGCTTGCAAAATTAAATAAAAAAAGTGATCAATGATGCCAAAATCAAAAGATCCGCAAAGAACGCCAATAAAATTGACAAAATGCATAAAATGAGCCCACCAAAATCAAGCTTCTTTCCTTTCAAAATTTTTAAACCTTAGAAGAATTCATGTGTCACTTGATATTTTTCAAAGGCTTAATTTTCAAATTCATGATCGTGATTAATTACTTTGATATATTATTCTATAAAATATTTTTTTGGAACCAAGTATTAAAAAGATCTCTTTTTCTTATCCAATTGTTTTTCTAATTAAGATCTTTGTTTTTAAAAGACAGTTTGCCCTAGAAATGTCCAAGGTAGGGCTAACAGGATCGGTTGTTCTACCATTTTTTAGATTTTAACGATGTAAACTCATTGATTCTTATAAATTTTTAATTCAATAACATAGAAAATTTATCATATTCAAGTTTTGATAAAAAAACAACTTTGTTTTCTATTCATTTTTGTATCTTTTTCGTATTTTATTTTTATCCTTTTCATTTGACTTTTCTATTTTTCAGCCTTATCTGATCATCTCCATCCATCCTTTGTTTTTCAACCTTTTTGTCACATCATCCCAGACGATATTCATATCATCCTGAATGATGAGTTTTAATCATTCTTACAATTCCATCTACTGTCTATTCTGAACTTTCTACTTCTAATCATCCTAGATGATCCAATTATCATCTTGGATGATCTGATCATCATTTGTTTCAATTATTTGTGATCATTCTGGATTATCCTCCTCATCTTGGATGATCTTCACAATCTCTACTCAATTATTGGTGATCGTCCCAAATGATACCACTCTTCGGCCTAGACGATCAATATGGCAAAATTTGGTACTCAACTTTAATTTGATCGGTACGATCCATTATTGTGCATCATCCTAGATGATCCACCTAATTATCCAAGATGATCTGCTTTTTTAATGGTCATCTGGAATGACTCATGGGGATGACGTCTGTATCTTATCGTCTTGGATGATATCACCGCCTTTTTGACCAATTGTCCCGAACATAATTATTATATCATATCATCCTGGATGATTTTGTGATTGTCCTAGATGATCCGGCCAAATTTTTTTAAACCGAGCCCCTCAAGCAATTTTTCTCACACCCTCTTCTTCCATCAATATTGCACTTCCTATTTCCTTATTATTATTAATCAATGATAGGAGGAAAGCGATATTGCCATCTTTCTGGGAGTTCCTAAAGGGCGACTTTGGACCCTCGCTTAATTGAGGTGGATGATCAAGCCGCCTATCAAAGGTATAAAATAGCCGGGATTACTATCTCACGGACTGTTATTCCACACATTCTTTCCTACCCTGTCCTAGATCTTTTTGCGCACACTTCCTTGAGCTTCCTTCTTACTCTCTTCATCCCCTTCAACTCTGAACTTCTTTTTAATTTTTTTGCTAGCCTCCACATTAATTCTTCTTTCACTATTCTTGGGTTCTATGTGAATCGATGTCCCATTGAAATCACATATCAGGACTATGCAGAACTTTTGAAATTTTCCACCACAGGGGAAAAACTCCATATCCTCTGTTCTAATCCTGATTACGACTGGGCTCCGGCCAACCATTTTCTTAGAATTACTAATGCTCACTTTCATGTTGGAGAGTCTAGTACCTTACTTAAAGATGTTAGGATAATTCAGTATGTCATTCGCACATCAATTCTTTCTAAAGCTGGTGATCACGTTCATATCGCTCCTCTTCTTTCGATCACCACTTTTTTATATTTTGGCTCACCAAGAATTCAATGCCACATATTTGATCTTTTGCTACATTGAGCATCTGACCACTATTCGAGATCCAGGACATAGGAGGAAGCCCAATCTTGCTCTAGGACATATCATTGCCTATGTATTAGAATCAAAATACAATGTTTAATATCTTGCCCCATCAAATTTTTAGCTTGCCTTATACTTAAACAACTACTTCCACGTTCTTCACAGTACTCGTCTCCACCTGGGGCACGAGAAAGCCAAGGGAGCCGAGGATTTGGCAGCTCCTACACCAGCTCCTGCACCTGTTCCTACACCTACTCCGTTATGCCAGCACTCTTAGCTGGATCAGTTGGTGGAGAGATTCAACCAGTGGGAGCTTTGCTTCGAGGTATAAATTGCTGCATAGAAGCAACAACATACTGAGGACATTATTCGCCTGTAGCACCAGCATGACCAGGATATGGCCTAGTTTGGAGAGCAGTTCGCCACTCTTTTGAGTTACTTTTAACCACATCCACCTCCACCACCTCCTCCTTCCTATGATTAGGGGCCATCCTTCTTTTAGTTTGCATGTTTTTGTGGGATGTTGTTTTTTCCTTTTTTTGTTATTGTTGTTGTGTTTATTTTTTTCCTTCCTTTTTGTGATGTCAAAAGGGGGAGTAGCTGTACTAGTTTGTTCTATTCTAGTCTTATTTCACTATTCTAATTTGTTGTATTTTTATGTTGATTACTTGAAATATTCACCTGTTTCCTTTAAAAACTGCTTTGAACTGCTTCAATTATTTTTGTGTTTTTACCATCATAAAAAGGGAGATTATTATGAATTTGTTTTCAGGGAATATGATTTTGATGATAGCAAACACTTCTATTTCTCTACGACTGCCTTGACTACTAACATTTCAGGTCCACAAGATCAAAATTGTAATTTGAACCAGCTCAAGATTTGGTAGACTAGGTCTGAGTCAATTTGTAAACTTTTTTCCTTTCATGAGTCTATTATAAATGAAATGGTTCCTAATGCTAAGTAACCTTGCACACTTGCACATGGGGGAAAATTTTTGTCTGATGGTTAGAGTTTTCTATTTTGATCACATCATCTGGGATGATCCAAACATCATTCTAGACGATCTGTTAAAAATATAAACTCTAATTAGGGCATCCTAATTAAGGTAGCCATCATTAAGCACATCATCTTGGATGATATTTTTATCAGCTGGGATAATAGGCTCAAATAAGAAAGAATCAATCGCTAGATTGGTTTAGGTATTATTTATTTTTTGACATCGTCCAAGACATCGTCCTGGATGATGCAACATAATTATGCCTAAAATAATTTGCTTATTAAGGAAAGCAATTAGGATTTTGATTACTCGATCCATTCATCCTAGACGATCGCAGGATCGGCCGGGATGATTAGTTCAAAAAACCTTAGTTATTCTTGGATGATCTTCATTAGTCAGCTTCCTTTAGGGTGATTCTCTAGATGATTTTCATGAATTTGAACTAATCATTCGGGATGATCAAGCTATTATTTTCATCATCCAGACATCCATTCAGTGCGATTGTCTGGATGATATTCAAGGATTTGTACTGATCATACATGATGATATTCTATCGGCCTGGACAATATAAATAAAATCTTTTGATCGTCCCAAACTGTTCGGGTTGATTGAGCAAAATTTATGCTGATCGTCCAAGATGATATTTATATTGTCCTGGATGATAAAGTCAATTTGTATAAAATAAGAGCTTTTCCAAAACTCTTCTATTTAAGAGCTCTTTTTATTCCCAAGAGCTCATCTTTTGATACTGTCTTGACCTGAGAGAGCCTAGAGAAGAGGGAGAGAGAGGGAGAGACAGAGAGGATCTTATGAGGGGGAGTTTGTGAGGGGTTTCATAAAGGTTGCTCCAAGCAAGGATCCAAGTCATCCTCTTCGATCATAGTCCCTTGTTCTTGGAGGTTCAAGAGAGGTTCACTTCAGCAATCAATCAAGGTTCTCTGCTTGCTTCAAGAGGAAGCAAAAAGAGTTGAGTTCTCTACCTCACCGGTGTCGGTGGAAAGGAAGTTTTGTACAGGCTTCTCCTCCTTGTTATGGGTGCAAAAGGAGAGTCACTGAGTTTAGTGTAATACTTAGAGGGTGCCTCCGGGTAGTGGACGTAGGTTGAGTTGATCGAACCACTATAATTTTTTTGTGTTTCTTTTCTACTACGTTTCTCGCATTTAATTTTCGCACGTTGAATTTTCTTATGGTGAATTTTGGTTTGCTTAAGTTTTGTTTTGATCATGAAAGATTTTTTAAAATACTAATTCAACCCCCTCTTGGTTAGCTTGGGCTAGTTCATAAGGGATCAACATCCCTAACAAACTTTCAAAACCCACATTTAGCTTCAATCCACTCTGATCTCCTCCTATTGATAATTACTGGAAACTTTGGATTAGTGACATATTACATTATCCAATTAATAAACTTTAATGGAAACCCTATGTGTCTCAGAATCAGAAATAAAGTATTTCAACCCATACTATCATAAGCTTGTTCCATATCAAGATTTAGTACCATATAACCTTTTTTAGAAATAGAGAATCTAAATTTGTTGAATATCTCTTGACCTTCTCAGCTTTCATTACAAAATATCAACAGCTTACCCAAAGTCAAATTTTCTCCAAGCTTTGGAGACTATTAACCAAGTTACTGGATAAGTAGCCTAGATGTTCTTAAAATGAAGAGGCTTTCTTTGATATTCCTAAACATTTTCCACACTTAATAAAATTGAACAATGATTAAAAGCTATCTGAGATAAACACTTAACCAATACAAAAGGAATGCTATTGAGAACTTTTGAATTAAGTAGAAATCTTTCCAATTTTTCTCAATATATGAGCGACTCCTTTTTTATTACACATTAACAAATACATGATACTTCATGCAAATCATTATTCACCATGAAATTCTACATCTCATTAGGTCCTTGAGACATAATGAATTTCTTTCCTCTGTTCTTCTCCTCTTTATTTATTATACAATTAAAATCCCCCTCTAATAATGATAGTGTGATCCTTTGGAAAAAATATTTCAATCATTTCCCACATTGACCTTCTTACATGAACTTCCTTGTTCCCATACACCATAGTTATATTGCGAACAACTATATTAGGAGTGGTAAGCACCCTTGTTACACATTGATTAGATGTAGATATCATATTAAATGAGGAGGCATCTTTTTATTAATGTAGTAAGCAATTCTATTATTAGAGGATAAAGTAAGGAGAATATCAATTGATCTTTTTAGGTGACATTTATCTTTATTAATTTGCCCGTATCTTTTTCTTATATGAATGAAATGAATATGGGTATTCTTTTTGTGTTATTCATGTCTCGCTAAATCTCTAAGTATGAGGCTAATGAAGTAAACATATAACAAATACTGATGTAGATTCTTATGCCTTGAAATAATTTATAGATGTTTTCAATAATTCCTATTCTTAATTTAATGCATATAATGACCATGTGTATAATTAATATCTAGTATGTTATTTCACCTCAAAGGAGGAATATTAGAATAAGTAGTAGTATTAAAATAGAATGTTGGCATACCAAAATATAAGATGTTAAATCTTCTAGGTTCTATGGAGATATTATAATTGTAGAAATGACATAAATCTTCATTTTCACCCTATAATCTAGTTAGATATATAGGGATGCATATGCTCTGACCTACATCTAAAATTAAGAGTCACATTAGAAAAACTATGTCATCTTGCATTAATTAGTTTAATATATTTTATTTTTCAATAGTATCCAATTTTCTTATAAGTCTCATTAAGTGGAAAAAACTCATAAACCACCAATTTATTCAGTAAGGCATCTTGTGCATCTATATTAGATAGTAGTAGTTTAATTGTAATTAAGTAGAATACTTTCTCATGGGATCGTCACTATTTTCTATTACTTTATTAGTTGATCAACACATATACTTGTGTATCTAGTGGGCTTTCATTAATTTTATATCAAAGAAAATCTAAACATATTCATATTACATGCTAGCATTGTGTGTAGTACACCAGTGATTGCATATCCCCCATCAAGTTTTTGACACCATTATCGAGAAAGCAATATAAATATTGCAATTTTAAACTATATTATCGAACTAGTTTCATATTTAAATCTACTAGTATCATGTATCTTTATTTTTGTTATTTTGATGAAATTTCAAAAATGATAAAAAGTATTTTATTGATTGTTTAGTTTATGTTTTTTATTTTATTTTATTGCATCATTATTACATGCTTAGTAGATCCAATAAGGAGTCCTTGTTGTTTGATTCTGAGATATAAAGGACCCTTATAAAAAATAAAAAAAATAAAAAGTTTTAGAGATGTCTTAATTAGTACAAGATCAAGACCCTTCTAGATCTCTCAGATAGAATGGTAACTTTGTCATAGAAAGCATCCACTAGAGTGTTAAAAGACATACTATCCAGACTAATAACTTTGAACTAGAACTTGCCATAATTTAAATGGTTTAAAATTCTTAGTTTGGGAGAACTCCTATTGAAGATCCCAATCTACACCTAGATAGCTTATTAGAAATTTGTGCAAGATTTAAGCATAATGGTGTCAGCGATGATGCTATTAGACTTAGATTATTCCTATTTTCTCTTAGGGACAAAGCCAAGATGCATTTTAATTCCTTATCCAACGGCTATATAATTACTTGAAATTAGTTGGCACATAAATTCCTAGCAAAGTACTTTCCAGTTCAATTACTGCCAAACCTAAAAATAATATCACATATTTTTCTCAGTTTGAGAGAGAATTAATTTATGATAGTAGGAAGAGATTTAAGAAAATGCTTAAGAAATTCCTTCATTTTCTTTATCTAATTGGTTGGTTATTCATACTATTTATAATAGATTGATAGGATCCCTTAGGTCAATTATAGATGCAGTAGCTGGAGGATCTTTAATGTCAAAGTTATTTGAGGAAGCTTATAAAATAATTGAGAGAATGGTTACAAATAATTTTCATTAGCCTTCAAATAGGGTGAATCCTAAGAGAGAAGAAAGTGTGTGTGAATTAGACGCATTATTTATTTTGACTGTATAGGTTGCTATAACTTCTAAGAAGTTATAAACTATTGATGTTAATTCAAGATCTTGATCATCTGTGCAATTGGAAGAACATGATTTAAATTCTATTGATGATAGTAATATACTGGGGATTAAGAATGTACACTTGATTGGAAGACAACATAATCCCTATTCAAATACATATAATCTAGGTTGGAGAAACCACCCAAATTTTAGCTGGTCAAATAATAATATTCGTGGTGACAATACGTGAAATGTAAATCAATATAATTAATGATAAAATTATAGTAATCACGAGTAACCTATAAAAAATCCTAGACCATTGTTTCCCCTAGATTTTAACAAAAAAAATCAATTTTGATATTAGAAAACACCTTTGGAAGAGGTTGTAATTCAGTTAGGAACCCAGTTGTAAAGTTAGGCTGCTTCAATAAAAAAATAAGAAAATTAATTAAGATAGCTTACAATCTCTTTTAGCAGTAGACCTCATGAAATTTCACCTTGTAATACTAAAATTGATCCAAAGGACATAGGAAAAGAGCATAATAGAGACCACTGGAAAAGTGGTGGTGATTAATTACAGCCAAAGTGATATATAAAGGAAAGTATTGGCAAAGAAAATAAATTTAGCACTATTTAGGACCCAAACCAATTCTATTTCTATGTTTTTATGTTTTATTTGTAATTTATAGTGTGTGGTAGTATTTGCAAGAGTCATTAATAGTGATTTTGACTAAGTAATGAAAAGATTTCTAAAAAAAATTGCTATGCTAAAAATATAACTGGTGTCACAGCATTAGTATTTTAAGTGCTTCAATGTTTGCAAGACATGCACTGTAACATTCAAAAAAAATATTATAGTGCTAAATTTTCTAGAAAATTTTTTGTATTGGACTGCTCTATCGCATGATGTATCATTAAATGTCATAACACTAATTTGCCTTAACGAGCACCTCGATGCTATTCTCTCAAGCACTATAGCATTGCTTTATTATCTCTATAGTACTAATGGTAGTGTAATCAGTATATCATACTTTCATAACTTTTGCATTATGACATTTTATTGAGTGGCGCAATGCTATTGATAGTGCTGAAATGTTAGGTCAAAATTATTATTATGTTAGTTGAAGTAACATGATGGTAGTCTTTATAAGCATCGCAACGCTCATGTATGTCAAGCACCACCATATTCCTTAGTTTAAAAAATTGACTCTTCATTTTTTAACACTTGCATTGTAGTTCCACATGTCTCATATCACTACAGCATCTATTTGTTTGACTCTTTATCATTTCTTATGTTTTTAAATGCCACACAACCATTCTCTTGAAAACGTGATAGTAAACTAGGTGGGCAAGTTATAAGAATGATAGTGAATTGGGAGCAATTTTTTTAGGAGCCCTATATAGAAGTTGTTAATGTAGTGAGGGAGTTTTTATCTAATAAGAAAGAGGTCATGTATAATATGTGTTATGTGCGAGGTAAGTGGGCACCCTTTGATCCTGTAACCAACAAACATCTGTGTAAGCATCCAAACTTTAAGTTTGAAGAGCATACCCCTTTTTTCGGTGTCTATAATTCTAAGTGTTGTGTGAGCCTAATAGTTGGGGTGTGTTAAAGAAGAGAGAGAAAAAAATTATTAATTTTCTTGTATCTCACTTAAACCAACTATCAAAGGCTTGTCATTACTTTATTTCTTCTTGACTTTTGCCTAGAAAAAATATTAGTGTGGTAACCAAATATTGCGATGTTCTTAATTATAATATTTTGGTTTGGTACAATATTGATATGGGAAAGCTTATTCATTCATCCTTGACTTATATTATTAAAGGCATTGCTTTTGTGGGCTTGCTGCAACCTTCTCTTATTTATGCTTTGTGTGTAAATGTTGATGTGAGTGGAGATCCTAGTGAAGAGTTTTTTTTTCCTATTTTAGCCCTCACTAAAAGAACAATTGAAAGCTTTAGAAGATAGGTGTAGAGGAAGGTGGTCCTAGTGAACCATGGTTGCCTAGTAGGCCCAGCAGCTGCAGTAGTAGGAGTTCTAGTTCTCCTAAATCCTTAGTTTAGAAGTTACTAAATTGAGGGAGTAGAAGAAGGGGGTAGCTAAATTTTGTGAGGAGAGTAGGGAATGGCAAGCTCACTACTTAGGTATACAAGAAAAGCATTACTAATATATAGTCAACTTCAATGAGGCTTTAACATATATGTTTAAGTGGAGTCCCTTTGAAGAGAGTCAGGACTAGATGTGTTTCCCTACCACTCTAGAATACCTATGATATGTTTGGTCTCAGCCTAATCATGATGATGATGATGATGATGATGAGGAGGAGGTGAATAGAGGCTCAGAGTGCTGGGAGTCTTTTTTCTTTTGTTGTTTGTTCATGACAGGCTTGAGGGAGGGAGGGAGGGAGAGAGAGAGAGAGAGAGAGAGAGAGAGAGAGAGAGAGAGAGAGAGAGAGAGAGAGAGAGAGAGAGAGAGAGAGAGAGAGAGAGAGAGAGAGAGAGAGAGAGAGAGAGAGAGAGAGAGAGAGAGAGAGAGAGAGAGAGAGAGAGAGAGAGAGAGAGAGAGAGAGAGAGAGAGAGAGAGAGAGAGAGAGAGAGAGAGAGAGAGAGAGAGAGAGAGAGAGAGAGAGAGAGAGAGAGAGAGAGAGAGTAGATGTTGATAATTTTATTTATAGCTTATTTTTTTAATTTTTCTTTTTCATTCTTTTTCTTGGGGGGATCCCTATGGTATTGCGATAGTGATTTTGTGATGTGATAGTAACATTATGTAATGGCTATGAGAGCCATTATTATTGACTGATGAGAATAGATCTTATGGATCTTATATGGAAGTGGATTACGAGAATAGTGCTTCATGCACTAGTTATTTTGTGTTTATTTATATAGTTGCATTACATTGCTTATGAGATTATTATAATTCAACTGAAAAGGCATGTTTATTTTATAATCAATTTTTACTTATTCTTATGTAATTTGTTTTGTTATTTGTATTTAGCAATATTCCTTTGTGCTTAACTATTGAGTATTATTCTCTACATAGTGCTTGCACTTTGATTGCTTATTTAGCCAAAATAAAAATAGTAATTAAAATTATATAAAATTAAGATAAGAATAAAACCCTAAATGATAGTTTGAATAATAATGCATAATAATTTATAATTTGAAAGGCTTAATAATTAGCTAATATAAATCATTAAAGTTATTGGCTTATGATGAATCAAGAAGCTATACACTAGTACACTGACAACCTATTGAAAGATTGAATAATTGAGTTTAGGAAAAGGAAGTGGGTAGCTTAAATTAGAAAGATCATAGTAAACTTAAAAATGGAATTAGTGATCTTATTACATTAAATTAATTAGGATTGTAATAAGATGAAAGAAAAATTGATATTTAAAATTATTAATTATATACTCTATAAGTAAGAAAAAAAAATTAAAAGTATTAAAAATCAAATGAAAACATTGAAAAAGGAAAAATATGAATAAATTCAAAAATTGGTATCAGTTGAAGATTTAGACCAAAAGCATCCTAATACTTCAATCAAATAGGAAAAGGCAGGTGAACTAATGCGTATCATTGTACACTACTAAACTTCTAATTTAACTACTAACACAACCAATCTCTAAGTAACATATTAATCATTTCTAAAATCAGAAGTCAATCTGACATATACACCCATAGTGGATAGCAATGCAAGAAATAATAAAGCTAACCAATTGGGATAATTATTATGAACTTTTAAAGTAGAATTATAACTTTATTCATTCCAAATATTTTATAGTTTATAATGCATTATCTTACATTTTAGTAATTTTAAATAATCATTTTTTTACTTTAGCTATTAAGTTTATTATTAGGTGATTTCACCAAAGCTTGAGGAAAAGCAAGAGTTTAAGCTAGGGGAGATATATTTATTAAGTATAAATTTTATACTATTTATTATATTAAAATTTAATAAAAATATATTTTTAGTTATATTTGTGTAGGAAATATTTTAGAGAAGACAACAATTCATAAGATTGAATGAGCATCATAATGCCCAAAGATTTAGTGCCACAATAGTTCCATCTATAATGCCCCATTGCCTAATTCAGACATTGCAACACCAACTGCTTTGAAAATTTAAGAAAATCAGCACTGCAATAGAGTTAAGGTTAGCACCGTAGCACTTTATAATGATACTACAGTGAAAATCAACACTAAAGCACTAAAGTCTTGGAAAATGGGTCCTAGAGTGCCAAACATTTCAATTTCATTGTGTCAGATTATGTTTTCAAGTGTTGTAGTGTCAATTTTTCGTAGCACCACAGTGGAATAATTGTCAAAATGAGGAGCCACACTGACTCAACAAAAAGATGTACCAGTTCAACCATTAACTATGCCAGGTTAGCATAATGCCATAATAGAGTAAGTTTTATAGCGCCGAGGAGCTGGTTTATTTTATAACACTATAGGTGTCATGACCCAACCCGACCGGGATGGATCCCGCTAGCATCGGGTCGCCGACAAACTCAACTGACCGAACTGATTCCAGGATCTGGCTTTGGAATTTGTTTCAGAACTTTCTTCCAAACAGAAACATACACAAACAGAGCTACTATAAACATCAAATGCAGTGGAACAGATCATCTATCTTTTCATTCATCAGAAAGAGAATAATATACAAATACAGATCATGGCTTTCAGACAGAAAGAAAGACAATAGAAAAGCCATGACTGTACAAAAATCAAAAGTCCAAAATACCTATAACAGATCAGACTCTAAACTCGGAACTCCTACTCCAAGACTTCCTTCCCTCTCCTAGAACCTGAAAACCACGCGGAAAATAAGGATGAGCTACAACAGCTCAGCAAGACATCAAACATCCAATCAAAATCCTCAGAATCCACATCCACACATCAGACAGAAATCCGTACAGAAATTAGAGAGACAGAATCATATAGCGAATCAGAACAGAATCATACAGATCGAATTCAAATCAGAACAGAACAAAATCATGCAGATCAGAATCAGAAATCATATCAAAATTGTATTAAAACATACCAATTCTGAACATATCACATTAGAATAGATTAAATCAGAACAGATCAAAAGTCAGAATAGATTCCCTGACCCTGACAGAATCACAACGGATTCTGGCCCCTTATGCCTCCCTTCCCAGACACTGACATAATCTCTCCGATTCAGACCCTTATAACTCCCTTTGTGCTCATGGCACCAGAACAGATGTGCTTATAGCACCAGAAATCATCGTATTCAAAATAGAACTTGTTTTCAGATTTTCAGAGCTCATTTCAGATTTTTAGATTTCCCTGACACAGACAGGATCTCACAGGATCCTGACCCCTTATAACTCCCTTTTTATACCACACAATCATATCATATCATTTCAGAACAAATCCGGACAATTTCAGAAATCGTACAAAAATCCGGCGGTATAACGGCAGTATACGGAATTTACACAAAATTTACCAAATCAGAATTTTACCAAATTACCACAGAACATTCATAACAATATTGCAAGACTTTTATTCTACTGCCCAGACAATTTCAGACTTCACCAGAATTTACAGTCAAAATAAAACACAGCTGAGTCAAAATTATCCGGTAAAAATTCTCCAGAAAATAAGCAAAATGTGCACACTCGGCACTTCAGAAATATACCAAAAGTTACGCGGTAAAACCTGAACCAATCGGAAAATACGGATGAAATTCGCTAACGAAAATGAAATCCGGACAGAATAATCGTTCAAACTTTACCAAACTGAAAATTGAGAAAGGCGGAATGTGCCTTACCTTGCGTACACCACTTTCTTAAACTGTCTCGTTGGACGAAAACGGACCGACATCGCCCAAAAATCAACTTTTCTTCTTTTCTTCTTTTCCTTTCTCTCTCCTCAGAATTTCAGATATTTTTATAAAAAATCTTTTGATTTTTCTCTCTTCAAAACGACTGATTTCCCTTATATTTACTTGAGATCGGCCCGGCCGATCGCACGATCGTCCTGGCCGATCAGAACAAAATCAAATCATCCTGGGTCGATTTCTCAGGACGATCATGAATTTTCTTGGATGATAAAAACCCCTACTCTCTGACTTGTGCTATGCTCTGATCGTCCCGGGACGATCCCAGATCGGCCCGGATGATACCTACAGGAATTCTTTCCTGTAACTTCTGTACATAATCTGGAACAAAATTTGCACTAATCATCCCGGGATGATCCACGATCAGCCCGGACGATCCTGGAGCAGATCTGATATTACAATAGCTCTATACTATGATCACCACATTGCATGAGTCCATTTATGTTATTGTATAAATTCTTTTTTTTAATTATTTTATTAAAGGACTTCTATCATTTTTTAATGGAGTCTTGTACTATTGAGTGTCTTTCTTTAGTTCTACCTTTAAGTAAAGTCTAAGGAGGGCAAGAAAATGGTGAGATATTTGTATTTGGAGATCTTAGCCAATATTGGGTAAGAAAATTATATTATTAGATGAAGGAGTATGGAGAATATCAATTGATCCTCGTGGGTTATATTTATCTTTATTAATTCTCCTGTAACTTTTTTATAAGAATGAAATAAACATGGTTTTGCTTTTTAAGCTATTCATGTCTAGCTAAATCTCTGAGTTATGTGATAATAGAATAAATGCATAGTAAGTACTAATATAGAATATTGTGTATTGACATAATTTATAGATATTTCAAAAACTCTTGTTCTTAATTTAATGCATATAATAGTCATATGTGTTGTTAATATCTAGTGTGATATATTATCTTAATGGATAAATTTTAGAATAAATAAGAGTATTAAAATAAAATATTAGCTTACCTAGATATAGGATGTTAAATTTTCTATGTTCTATGGAGATATTATAATTATAAGAAGGACTTAAACCTCTCTTTTTACCCCAATAAGCTCGATAGAGGTCTAGAGATGCATATGCTCCGTTCCACATCTAAAATTAAGAGTCTCATTAGAAACATTATGTTGTCTTGCATTCATTAGCCCAAAATATTTTGTTTTTATTAGTATCTAATTTTCTTGCATGTCTCCATTAAGTGGTAAAAACTCAAAAATAACTATTTTTATTAGTATTCTAATTTTCTTGCATGTTTTGCTTTTGACATCATTGGCTATTTTTTTTCAAGCTAAATTCTTTTCCAAAAACTCTTAAATATTCTTAGTTGTGAGTATATCTTCTGGATATTAAAGAAGAAGAAAACTCAATCTCTAATATAGGAAAGAATAAACCATAAAACAGAATAAAAAACCATATGAGAGATGAATTAACAAGATAATGAGAAATATTGAAGTAACAAAAAACTTTGATTATTATAACTATAAGCTAGATTACTGTAGCAAGGTAGAAAAGATCTCAGTTGCAAAATGCTCAAAAAAATATAACTATAATATGTTGGTTTAGATAAGGAGAAAACTTTGATTTAAAAGCTCAAATTTTCTTGAGATTTGTCCAACCACATATTGAGTTATAAAAATATATAACTGCAACATATTAGCTAGGACACAGAAATTTAAAATTTTTGAAGACTTAAAGTTATTTGGACCCAATCCAAATAATACATTAAGTTACTAAAAGAAGTAACTATACATATTACTAAAGATTGGGCAAAGGGATTTTGGACCCAGTGCTAAGTCAAGCATCAAGCTACAAGAAAAATGTAACTACGACATTCGAATTAGCACGGGAATTTTCTTTACAAAAAGGTCGTACAAAGGATCTTCCCGTTAGTTTTCTAATGGGGTCCAAAATAAGACCTCTAAAATTTTTTAGATACCGGCCAAATTATCCAAGAATGAAATGAATAAAAGAACCGGCGGAAGAAAGGTAGTTACAACCTATGCTAAGCAAAAGTATACTACCGATTAAAGGGTATAAAACACTGCTAAAGATGGAGAGAGGATTGATCCCCAGCGGAGTCGCCAGAAAAACCTTGGTGAGAAAAAAATTGTGTCACCACGCAGATTTTGATTTCTCCTATTTTGTAATCGAATACTGCATTGAGAATAAAGTACAGTCTCGAGAGGCCGACACAATATTCTACAATGGATTCAATATCAGAATAGGGTTTTGAAAATTGATATTTCTATAATCAAACATAGTTCAAAGAATAACATATCATCTTAAAAAAATGAACATGAAATTCTATAAAATATGTTTAAAGATAGAAATACGGTTTTTGAAAAAAGTTTATTCATTCTTTTATTTAGATATGGCAAGAATAATATTATATCATCTTAAAAGACGAACATAACATTATTCAAGATATCCAAAAGCGAGAATGAGTTTTATAAAATTCATCATTTCTAAAGTTGAATATAATAAGTATAATATTATATTATCTGAAAAGATAATAATAACATTCTACAAGTATATTCAAAATTAAAAATAAGGTTTTAAAAATATCAACGTTCCCAAAGATTCTTCCCTTGTTTTATACGAATAAAACAAGGTTTATTTTAGTCTGGGGTTCTCAAATTCCTATAGGAGCAAGCTCCTATAGTTAATTACATCCTAGAAGGAATGCTCCTAAGAAAACTCTCGATTAAAGCAGTGATTTCATACCCTTTGACTACAAAGTAGAAGACAAGGAACAGAAGTATGAATTTTCCAAGGTGAAAGCTCAATGTTGAACATTTATTAGCGAGTCAATGGAGGAAAAGTAGGAGGTGTCGGATTCTGAGAAGCTCAGAGACAACCTCAGTCTATCCTATGTTGGGCTTTACATTTTAAGAGAAAATTTTATGTTTAAGTTGATATTTTATTAGAAATTTGGGATTATATTCCCGGAGGGCGAGGACTTAAGATCTAAAAAGAATCTGCCTCAGAACTTAAATCTAATTTGGGTACTACAAAGTAGCGACCCGAACCTAACTAATGAAGTGCAAATCTGGACTTACCCCGGCCTGGATTGGGGAGCCAGCTAACCACCTAGGCGCTTTAAAACCATGTGTCCAGTCTTTTATGAAAGATGGGTAGGGATTTTGTTTAAGTTTTAAGGAATTGGGGCTGACATCTAAGATAATTCCTAACTAGCCCCTCAACTTATGTAGGGTGATAAATGTCTAGAAATGCAATTAATATTTTAGACTCTTTTTAGTTTGTATCTAATACAATACATGCTAATTGACTCGAATGAATAAAATGATAATGAAGCAGTTTAAAAATTTAGGCTTAAAAATTAGATTTTTCCCTAGAGATTGCACAACTTCCCCTTGACAGAACTGCACCCTCATAGGTCAAGTGGTCTGCCAGAACCCGCAGGCGGGGAGGTGCCTAACTAGGAAGAGAAAGTATTAATATGCTTATGCTGACTCTCGGCGGTCCCGAGCTTACTTCTTAGATCGTTAGAGTTACGATGTGAGCCTAAAAATTTTTATTTAAAATTACAAGTAAAAAAATTTTAAGCATACCCTTACGAAAAAAATCTCTCCGTTTCGAATCCAGGCTAAAACAAAACACGACATGCAAGGTCCTAAAAAAATATACTACACAAACAATGTAAACAATCAATTTTAATAATCCAAATATAATGTCCAATGTCCAATGTCCATATTACACCCAGAATTTGCTGAAAAGTAAAGTGGCCGGGCACCACTGACAATTAACCCGGATTCTAATTCTAAGAATGACGCAAGTGATTTTTGAAATGGGATATACTGTTCCTTAAATCTTCATTTCTTCCTCTTCTTTCTTCAATCTTCTTGTTCTGTCTTTTCTTCTTCTACGAACTTCTCGGGTCCGTCGGGTTCTGGATATCCAAATGAAAAGAAACTCATCCCTAAGAGGGGTATTTTCTTTTCTATTTGGATATTGAATCATCCTAATTTGGCTTTCCAAATAAAAGAGAATAATCCTTTAAGGTATATTCTCTTTTTTTTGGATTCCAAATTGGATGTAATATCCCACTTTCAAAAAATCACTTTCACATTTATTGACTCTTGATATATTATATTTACATTACATTTCATTTCACAGAAAGGGAAGAAAAATCTAGTCCACCTGCAAGGTTATCCTAAGCAATTTATAACAAAAATCATCCCACCCAGTTATATATATATGCAATTGAAATCAAGCCACACTTGGCCACACTCTTCTTCATTTGGGGGCAAAGCAGCTGAAGCACCTGTAGCATTTATTTATTATTAATTAATTAGCCCCCTTTTTTTTGCCCTGCATGAGTGTGGCCACCTGCAGAAAATCATATTAACAATCCAGATCGCTCCTAGCCTATGGGTAATCTAATCGTCAATCAAACCAACACAGAGTGCAGTTAAAATAAATAAAAAACACACCAACATTTTACAACTAGCATGCAATAAAACTCGAGAAAAAGCCCGTCACAGTGCAGTAAGGAAATAAACACCGGCCTAACCTAAAACTAGAGTTGGTTGTCCTAGCAAACAAATCTAAGTGTGTGCAATAGGTTATGTGGTTTTGAAATGTCCTAAGTCAATTATTGGCTAAAGTTTTTTTTTTTAATTGATTGAATTCTAATTTAAAGATGCTTACTAATTCTAAAGTGAGATGTCACTAAATTTTCTATGTTATAAGTTTCTATCCTAAAGTGTGCATGCTTCCTTAGTCTAGATTTTCTAAGACCCGGTCCTTAATTTTTATCCTTAAGTGTCACTACTGTTGTATGGGATAAAAATTTGTTATTACTAACCCTTAGAACGTTGAGCGTGTGTAAAAGGGGTTTAGGGATCTAAAATAAAGCAAAAAAAGTAAACCTAATTAAATTGAAGTTACTACAGGGACCTAAAGGAATGGTTCACGCATACCACATCAAGGGGCCCCTAAAGGTTTTCTAGGTTTAGAAATACTCACAGTCACCGGGGGCTACGACCCGATGGTTTCGCCCGTAGCACCTCTACCCGGCTAGATAGAGGCGACTGACATCATTAGCTCTTTGTACTTTTGTCCATTCGATCAGTACCGTTCCTCGTAGTTCATGCAAATAAAGAAAAGAAAAATAAGGAAAGCAGGGATTAGAAAGCACATTTAATAATTAATAATAAAATAATTGAAATTTAATGAAAGTAAAAGACGTACCTTTCTTCGGGCTTGAACACCGGTTTGATTGAATGTCTTTTGAACTCCTTTCACTTTCAACAGCTTACTTTATAACTTTTTTTTTATTCACTTTCACTCTTCTAAACTTACACAATTTCATAAAACAAAAATTTTACCTCTTACACTTATGCACATTTTACCATTCCTAAAATCATACTCCACATCATTCCTTCTCGGAAACACTTTCAAACATTTCAATATTTAATACACCTTTAAACACATTTCAAACTTCAACACATACATTTTCCAAAAACACAATTTTTACCTTTCAATACATACAATTCCAAATACATCTCCACTTTTATACATTACATTTTTCAAAATCCCAAAATTTCTTTTTCAAAACCAAACACACACTTTACCATTCACAATCCACATTCCTCTACTACAAATTACCTTTCCACACATACACTCCATTATCCAAAATTATTCATTTTTATATTTTGAACATGGACTTGAGCTTTACTTTTTAAATATCACTCACAAGTTTCACTTTTCAACCTTTATGAATTTCAATCTTTCAAACTCCATACACTTTCTAACACACTTCTCTACTTTCAAAACAATACACCTTCATACGCTTCTCTATTCCACACTTACATATTTCACATTTTCAATGCAAACACAAATCAGTTAATTCACATTTCAAATTATGTACATTTTTCATCTTTCCAAAATCGTACAATTCACTTTTCAAAACATTTCATCTTTCAAGACATATACTTTACACATTTCAAAAACTCATACAATCATCTTTCGAAACATACGCTCATCATTTTTAAGATACATACTTCTCACTTTTCCAACACACACTTTCAACATTTAAACACATCATTCTTTCTAAAACACATACAAATTTCACAAAACAAATATATTTTTTTTTACCTCTTATAAATATACACTTCTTCCTTCTCAAAATCATACTCTAAAATTTTCTTTATCAAAAAATGTTTTTTTATACACTCCAACATTCAAAGTACATTTCTATATATTTTAAACTCCAACATAAACACTTTCCAAAAATACATAATTTTTTACCTTTAAAACATATACTTTCACTTTCCAAAAACCCAATATTTACTTTCTAAACCCTACACACTTTTACCTTTGCAAATTCCACAAACACTTCTTTCAAAATATATACAAATTTATCACATTACTCTTTCGAAATACATACAAATTATTTATCCTCCTACATCCAAACATTTGTTTTTTCATTCTTATACCAACTCTTAACTTGCACATAAAGAAAACTTGATCATATTGAGATGGGAATAGTGACTATACAAAACAAAGAGATTGTAATAACTTGTTTCATTTTACTGTCAATATCATATTGAAAAGAAAGACAAAAAACACATTAACTGATTATGGGAAATAACCATTAGTGAAGCTTACACAAATGAACTCAAGAAATCCTCACAGATTTCGTAAGGATTGAACAAACTATTAACAAAAGTCTAGCATTTCATTTCCCATTATTCCATTGCTACTAAAGATGACAACTCAAAACCTCTCAAAAATAACAATGCAAGATATAATACGATTATATATAAAAAAAAAAATTTAGCCATTCAAAACTTTAAAGAAGAAGAAAAATATGAATTCAACAAAAATTTTTATCTGAATTTCATAATTAACAAAACAAATATGAAGATTTTCAAAAATTGATTCATGATTTTGAGAAAATAAGAACCATTCAAGGAGAAGAGATTAAAAAAGAGTAAGAAGAAGAATTTAGAGGAAAGAAGATGAATATGTAGAGGATATACCCAAGATTTAGAAGATTTCCGGCGTGCAACTGCTGTAGGAGCGACAAAGGGGGCTTCGTGTGGAGAGGAGGCTGATTTCGTGTAACTTGAAGAGGAGAGGAGAGTGGGTGTTGGGGTTCTTTGCGAATGGGGAGATTGGATGAGAGGAGGGGCTTGGACATATCATCTATGAGAGGAGGGAGGCTTGGACGTGTCATGTATGAGAGGAGGGAGGCTTGGACGTTTTTTGGGTTGAGGGAGAGTGAGAGTGGGTGGTTATGGGTTGAGGGAGAGGGAGAGGGAGAGTGGGTGGTTATGGGTTGTTGCTGAACCCTTTGACCGTGGACCGTTCGGTTGACATTTGAAAGCCTTAATGTTTTTGGAATTTGGTGATCTTGGGCTCATTGGATTCGTCTCGTCAAGCCGTTCGATTCGAGTATAAGCTCGTCAAAATCAGAGACCGTTTGGTAACTCAAATTGCGGTTTGAACCTTCCAACAGCGCTTTGAGCCCTTGATTTGGACTCATTTGGGCTCGGATTGGGTTGATCTTGGTGTCGTTGGGTTTGTATTCCTGAGACGCTCAGTTCGACTATAGGTTTGCTGAAATCGGAGTTGGGATGGTCTCCGAATTAATTTTTGAAGTTTCCAAACTTGATTTTGCATCGAGATTCATACTCGATTAAAATAATTCTTGACGACGTATCAATTATTATTATATATATACTTGTGATGAGTCAAAATGGGTTAATCGAAGCCATTGAAATCAAATTCAATTTGAGTTAATTTGATTTAATTTTAATTCGATTGATGAATTGATTTGAGCCCAATAATGTATCAATTTGATCGAAAATAAATTAGATTGAGTCGATCGACATCGACGATTCAAAAATCGAGCTTGATTTGAGTTGAGTGATAGGTTCGAGTCGATGCTACGTCAGTGGGCGTCCACCTAAGAGAAATCCTATTGGATGACGTCTATGCTAGGTTACGGAAACCTAGGAGCTAGATATTGATTCTGGGGAAATCAACCTCAAATAATGAGGTCAACAAATGGACCCCCAATAGGCATGATAAACTTGCCAAATTTATCGTGCGTATTGGCGTTGACCGAAATGATCAACTAGTTCAAGAGTTGAAATTGAAAGTCTTAGTATATGAATTGAAGGAATTTTGATGTTTGACAGAAAATTATGATAAAGGTTGATAGAGTTTCAAGTCGATTCAGTGATTTTAAAGTTGATGTCGGCATTGATGCTTTAGTGATTTGAATGTAGTTTGGCATGAATAGAGATTTTGAATGTGATTTTGGTTTGAATATGATTTTGATAAGACTAGAGTCTTCTTTCTAGTCCAAGAGAAAGGATGCCACCAAGTGGGCACTTACACCTAACTCAACGAACTAAAGGGCGTCTTCTAAGAAAAGAAAGCAACCTATGGAAAAGATTGTATTTAATCTTGGAAGGTTTAAAAATTTAAATTTTACACTAGGATGGTGCCACGAGGGGTGTTCTCCAACTCTAGCGAATGATCGTGAGGAAAGGATGACTAAGTGTGGGGACTCACACCTAACCTCAGAGGATCAAAATATCATATGGAAAGGAAGCCTAAGTGTGGGGACTCATACCTAACCATAAAGGATCATATTTAAGGTTTAAAATTTACACTAGGATGGTGCCACGAGGGGCGTTCTCCAACTCTAGCGGATGATCGTAAGGAAAGGATGCCTAAGTGTGGGGACTCACACCTAACCTTAGAGGTTCGGATGATCATATGAAAAGGAAGCCTAAGTGTGGGGACTCACACCTAATCATAGAGGATCGATTTAAGATTTAAAATTTAATGAAGAGAAGATGCCGCTGGGGATGCTTATACTTCACTTCGGGACGAAGATTAGGATGCCACTAGGGATGCTTATACCTAACTCCAAAGATGTCAATAGGATGCCGTAGGAGGACTTATACTTAAAGACAGATTTAAGATTTAGAATTTAATGAAGAGAAGATGCCGCTGGGGATGCTTATACTTCTCCTCGGAACGAAGATTAGGATGCCACTAGGGATGCTTACTCCTAACTCCAAAGATGTCAATAGGATGCCGTATGAGGACATATACCTAAAGACAGATTTAAGATTTAAGATTTAATGAAGAGAAGATGCCGCTAAGGATGCTTATACTTCTCCTCGGAATGAAGATTAGGTTGCCACTAGGGATGCTTACTCCTAACTTCAAAGATGTCAATATGATGCCATAGGAGGACTTATACCTAAAGACGGATTTAAGATTTAGAATTTAATGAAGAGAAGATGCCGCTAGGGATGCTTATACTTCTCCTCGGGATGAAGATTAGGATGCCACTAGGGATGCTTACTCCTAACTCCAAAGATGTCAATAGGATGCCGTAGGAGGACTTATACCTAAAGACGGATTTAAGATTTAGAATTTAATGAAGAGAAGATGCCGCTAGGGATGCTTATACTTCTCCTCGGGATGAAGATTTGGATGCCACTAGGGATGCTTACTCCTAACTCCAAAGATGTCAATAGGATGTCGTAGGAGGACTTATATCTAAAGACGGATTTAAGATTTAGAATTTAATGAAGAGAAGATGCCGCTAGGGATTCTTATACTTCTCCTCGGGATGAAGATTAGGATGCCACTAGGGATGCTTACTCCTAACTTCAAGGATTTCAATAGGATGCCGTAAAAGCGGACTTAGACCTAAAGATTGATTTCAGGGTGGTGAATTTTTAAAGTAAAGTTGATTCCTTTAAAGCTTTGAATCTTTTTCCCTCAACCACAAATGACATCGATAACTTGCAAATGTTCTACTAGAGATCATAAGCTTTTATATATATCATTTTCTAGAAGTGAAAGAAAAAAACATTTTGACGATTGATAGACTTGAAAATTTTTTTGAATAAAATTTTGTTTTATCCTTCATTATAAATGATCTTTATAACTTACAAATAATCCATTAGAAATTATGTTTTTATATCAGATCATCATATATGAGGAAAACAAAAGGTGAGTAGTTTGATCATCTTTGATAAGTAAAGACTTAACAAAGCATCTTGACCACCAAAGGAGAAATTCAAGATCTTGATTAAAGATTGATTCTATGATTGAATTTGTTTCGATTAAGTCAAAAAAAATCATATGAATTTTCTAGAGTTCTCATTCACTTATATGTTATAAGAGAACTAAATGCAACATGATAAAATTTTCCTTAGAAAATTTTAACTTTTGCATGAGTTGTTATAAAAACAATGAGTATATTTGAGTATCCTTTATAGTGAAAATACTAAGGAATATCAAATACTCACAATGATTGAGAAAAGTTTGATTTTCATCAGAGAGTGAAAGCTTTATTTTTTTATTTGATAATTTTCTTGTAATATTTGACTGTGCTCGCTTAAGTTTTAATCATCTTAACCCAATCAAAATGATATTGGAAAAGATTCAAAAACTCAACAAAGGATTGGTTGACTCCCTCTAAATTAAATAGTTTGAATATGACCAGAATGATTTCAATCAAAAGTTAAAACTTAACAACTTCCTTCAAAGAAAATTGTAGTTTCAAAATATTTTGAATTTCAATGCTATGAAAAGATTCTTTAATGGGAATAGAGTTATTTAGACTCTAACATCCAATTCTAGTTTATGATAAAGATATATCTTGAATTGAATTTTATATCTTTTTGACAAAGTTACAATGAACTTTATCAGGAATAGAATCCCTCCAATTCTAACATCCAATATTAGTCAATTATGGACTTAGTCAAATTGTAGCTTGATTTCATTTTGAAGTTTGACAAAGATTCAAACGAAGGTATCATCGACATCACTAAGGATAGAACCCCTCATGTTCTAACATCCTAATTCAGTCAATAATAGATTTAAATTTGGACTTGACATCTACTCATAATAAATGAGAACATTAGACAATTATCTCAAAACCAACAAAGGGATGTACTTTAGTTTAGTTTCAAAATTTTGAATCCAATGAAAGTGATTTTTATATCCATAAATATCACTGTAGGTTATCTAGCATCAGAATCATGTCTAGAACCTCATTCAAATTGGAAGATGTTCAAAATATAGTTGAAGATATTTGGATAATAGTTTGTTTATGCATCTTAATTGGGTTAGATATGTGAAACCCAATAATGCACAACCAGCACCATTATAATTCCATTTAGATTGATCATCTATGTATTTTTTTTTTTTTTTTTATAATTTGAAGATATGAACTGGCCTACTCAAGTTGTTAAATAGAGAGGCCTCGGGACTTAGATTTTGTTAACCTAGATCAAAGTTCCTTTCAAGAAAAACTGGGGTTCTCTTCTTTATCTTTTCATTAAATTAAGAATTATATCAAAAGAGAATCAAATTAGAGGTAGAAATTCAATATTTCCAAATCTTGTAGATGATATTTATATTTTACATCTAATAGAACATCAATGCTTGATGATGAACAAAAATTTTGAATTCTCAAAATCAAGTGTTAAAAATACTAAATGATAAATAGGTCCTTTGATATTTAAGATTTAGAAAGGGAAGCCACTTTTTTTTTTTTTTGGCTACACATTTAATGAATGTGTCTCTTTTTTTCTTTTCTTTTCTTTTCCTTCTTCACTTTTTTTTTTTTTTTTTTAAGAGGCTTCCTTTACTTAAATCTTGTAATTATTATTTCAGTTGTAAAATCATCTTCCAAGTATAAGAGTAAAAAATTAACACTCTTGTACAAGGAAGATGGATTTACAAATCGGACCTGATCCTATAGTATGAATAGACAACTTGGCTGAGATAATTATAAAACAAGTTCATCAACTCGTAAGATGCTTATGAGATGTATAACGATAAAAAGATGATTAAAACTTCCACCTCCTCCAATTTCAATTTGACATAAATCTTAATTTAAAAGAAGTTATTTATGGATATCATAATGTGTGAACCTAAATATGATAATAATAAATTTTTTTTTTTTACTACTGAAGAAGGAAACCATTAAAGATGTTATGAAGTCGACTAACTTAGTATCAATTCAAGAAATGTCAATTTATTTTGATGGAAAGTCACATGATAGAGGGAATATTAACCATATCATGGATTAACCATAATAAAGAACATTGAATCGTCCTAAGTTTTTTTTTTTTTTTTTTGACCAAACAAAAATTTAAGATGATCAATCTTTAATAAGAACTGCTCATGAGTTTTCTCAAATTGAGTAATAAAGCCAAGAGTAAACTTAGCTAAAATTTGATTTAAAAATATTACCATAAGAGAAAACTTCAGACGGTAAACGAAGGCATTTATATAATTGATTAGGTCATTTATCTTTATCGCATGCCTTAAGATCCATTTTCTATCAGAGTTAAACCACATAGTAGAGGACAAATCGTCGTATCCATATAGTACCCTTAAGAAATAGGATTTAAAAGCATCTTAAATTCTAACCTACAAGAAGGCTTAAAGATGAGGGAATTCAAAATATTTTCAAACTTCAATATATCGACCAATAATTATTCATTCCTAAGATTTGAAAAATCATAATATGGTTGAATATGAGATTTGAAAATATTTTTGAATTTAATTCAGCAATTGCTAGAAACTTAGCAAAATTAGCTAAACATTTATGCTTTAAGGTTCCAAAAGGAAATAAGATTAAATATATCTTCATCTAAAGCGTTAATCCACTCAAGTGGAGGGAGGGAGGGAACACACTTTTCTTTTTAGTATTGAAAATTATAGGTCTTATTCTTTAAGTGTTTAGAGGAGTCAACCACAATGAAATTTTAATTACAATTTAAGGAAGATAGAGGTAAATTTCTTTTTAAAAGAAATCAACCTACTATTTTTTTTAGCAAAATTATTTTTTATAAGCTTGACTTGTATTTGAACTTTCAAACTTTTTTCAATGTAAATTGACTTTAATCTTGAAAATTTTGCATAGATCAGGTTATGGACCCTATCATAGCAAACATATCAAGCTACAAAGGACATGTAACTACAATATATTAATAGGACAAGAGAAAAGTTTTGATTTGAAGGTTTGAGCTCTTGGACCTTGTCCTACCACACACATTAAGCTATATAAAAAAAATATAGCTATAATATGTTGGTTTAGATAAGGAGAAAACTTTGATTTAAAAGCTCAAATTTTCTTGAGATTTGTCCAACCACATATTGAGTTATAAAAATATATAACTGCAACATATTAGCTAGGACACAGAAATTTAAAATTTTTGAAGACTTAAAGTTATTTGGACCCAATCCAAATAATACATTAAGTTACTAAAAGAAGTAACTATACATATTACTAAAGATTGGGCAAAGGGATTTTGGACCCAGTGCTAAGTCAAGCATCAAGCTACAAGAAAAATGTAACTACGACATTCGAATTAGCACGGGAATTTTCTTTACAAAAAGGTCGTACAAAGGATCTTCCTGTTAGTTTTCTAATGGGGTCCAAAATAAGACCTCTAAAATTTTTTAGATTCCAGCCAAATTATCCAAGAATGAAATGAATAAAAGAACCGGCGGAAGAAAGGTAGTTACAACCTATGCTAAGCAAAATTATACTACCGATTAAAGGGTATAAAACACTGCTAAAGATGGAGAGAGGATTGATCCCCAGTGGAGTCGCCAGAAAAACCTTGGTGAGAAAAAAATTGTGTCACCACGCAGATTTTGATTTCTCCTATTTTGTAATCGAATACTGCATTGAGAATAAAGTACAGTCTCGAGAGGCCGACACAATATTCTACAATGGATTCAATATCAGAATAGGGTTTTGAAAATTGATATTTCTATAATCAAACATAGTTCAAAGAATAACATATCATCTTAAAAAAATGAACATGAAATTCTATAAAATATGTTTAAAGATAGAAATACGGTTTTTGAAAAAAGTTTATTCATTCTTTTATTTAGATATGGCAAGAATAATATTATATCATCTAAAAAGACGAACATAACATTATTCAAGATATCCAAAAGCGAGAATGAGTTTTATAAAATTCATCATTTCTAAAGTTGAATATAATAAGTATAATATTATATTATCTAAAAAGATAATAATAACATTCTACAAGTATATTCAAAATTAAAAATAAGGTTTTAAAAATATCTACGTTCCCAAAGATTCTTCCCTTGTTTTATACAAATAAAACAAGGTTTATTTTAGTCTGGGGTTCTCAAATTCCTATAGGAGCAAGCTCCTATAGTTAATTACATCCTAGGAGAAATGCTCCTAAGAAAACTCTCGATTAAAGCAGTGATTTCATACCCTTTGACTACAAAGTAGAAGACAAGGAACAGAAGTATGAATTTTCTAAGGTGAAAGCTCAATGTTGAACATTTATTAGCGAGTCAATGGAGGAAAAGTAGGAGGTGTCGGATTCTGAGAAGCTCAGAGACAACCTCAGTCTATCCTATGTTGGGCTTTACATTTTAAGAGAAAATTTTATGTTTAAGTTGACATTTTATTAGAAATTTGGGATTATATTCCCGAAGGGCAAGGACTTAAGATCTAAAAAGAATCTGCCTCAGAACTTAAATCTAATTTGGGTACTACAAAGTAGCGACCCGAACCTAACTAATGAAGTGCAAATCTGGACTTACCCCGGCCTGGATTGGGGAGCCAGCTAACCACCTAGGCGCTTTAAAACCATGTGTCCAGTCTTTTATGAAAGATGGGTAGGGATTTTGTTTAAGTTTTAAGGAATTGGGGCTGACATCTAAGATAATTCCTAATTAGCCCCTCAACTTATGTAGGGTGATAAATGTCTAGAAATGATATTAATATTTTAGACTCTTTTTAGTTTGTATCTAATGCAATACATGCTAATTGACTCGAATGAATAAAATGATAATGAAGCAGTTTAAAAATTTAGGCTTAAAAATTAGATTTTTCCCTAGAGATTGCACAACTTCCCCTTGACAGAACTGCACCCTCATAGGTCAAGTGGTCTGCCAGAACCCGCAGGCGGGGAGGTGCCTAACAAGGAAGAGAAAGTATTAATATGCTTATGCTGACTCTCGGTGGTCCCGAGCTTACTTCTTAGATCGTTAGAGTTACTATGTGAGCCTAAAAATTTTTATTTAAAATTACAAGTAAAAAAATTTTAAGCGTACCCTTACGAAAAAAATCTCTCCGTTTCGAATCCAGGCTAAAACAAAACACGGCATGCAAGGTCCTAAAAAAATCTACTACACAAACAATGTAAACAATCAATTTTAATAATCCAAATATAATGTCCAATGTCCAATGTCCATATTACACCCAGAATTTGCTGAAAAGTAAAGTGGCCGGGCACCACTGACAATTAACCCGGATTCTAATTCTAAGAATGACGCAAGTGATTTTTGAAATGGGATATACTGTTCCTAAAATCTTCATTTCTTCCTCTTCTTTCTTCAATCTTCTTGTTCTGTCTTTTCTTCTTCTACGAACTTCTCGGGTCCGTCGGGTTCTGGATATCCAAATGAAAAGAAACTCATCCCTAAGAGGGGTATTTTCTTTTCTATTTGGATATTGAATCATCCTAATTTGGCTTTCCAAATAAAAGAGAATAATCCTCTAAGGTATATTCTCCTTTTTTTGGATTCCAAATTGGATGTAATATCCCACTTTCAAAAAATCACTTTCACATTTATTGACTCTTGATATATTATATTTACATTACATTTCATTTCACAGAAAGGGAAGAAAAATCTAGTCCACCTGCAAGGTTATCCTAAGCAATTTATAACAAAAATCATCCCACCCAGTTATATATATATGCAATTGAAATCAAGCCACACTTGGCCACACTCTTCTTCATTTGGGGGCAAAGCAGCTAAAGCACCTGTAGCATTTATTTATTATTAATTAATTATCCCCCTTTTTTTTGCCCTGCATGAGTGTGGCCACCTGCAGAAAATCATATTAACAATCCAGATCGCTCCTAGCCTATGGGTAATCTAATCGTCAATCAAACCAACACAGAGTGCAGTAAAAATAAATAAAAAACACACCAACATTTTACAACTAGCATGCAATAAAACTCGAGAAAAAGCCCGTCACAGTGCAGTAAGAAAATAAACACCGGCCTAACCTAAAACTAGAGTGGGTTGTCCTAGCAAACAAATCTAAGTGTGTGCAATAAGTTATGTGGTTTTGAAATGTCCTAAGTCAATTATTGGCTAAAGTTTTTTTTTAATTGATTGAATTCTAATTTAAAGATGATTACTAATTCTAAAGTGAGATGTCACTAAATTTTCTATGTTATAAGTTTCTATCCTAAAGTGTGCATGCTTCCTTAGTCTAGATTTTCTAAGACCCGGTCCTTAATTTTTATCCTTAAGTGTCACTACTGTTGTATGGGATAAAAATTTGTTATTACTAACCCTTAGAACGTTGAGCGTGTGTAAAAGGGGTTTAGGGATCTAAAATAAAGCAAAAAAAGTAAACCTAATTAAATTGAAGTTACTACAGGGACCTAAAGGAATGGTTCACGCATACCACATCAAGGGGCCCCTAAAGGTTTTCTAGGTTTAGAAATACTCATAGTCACCGGGGGCTACGACCCGATGGTTTCGCCCGTAGCACCTCTACCCGGCTGGATAGAGGCGACTGACATCATTAGCTCCTTGTACTTTTGTCCATTCGATCAGTACCGTTCCTCGTAGTTCATGCATATAAAGAAAAGAAAAATAAGGAAAGCAGGGATTAGAAAGCACATTTAATAATTAATAATAAAATAATTGAAATTTAATGAAAGTAAAAGACGTACCTTTCTTCGGGCTTGAACACCGGTTTGATTGAATGTCTTTTGAACTCCTTTCACTTTCAACAGCTTACTTTATAACTTTTTTTTTTATTCACTTTCACTCTTCTAAACTTACACAATTTCATAAAACAAAAATTTTACCTCTTACACTTATGCACATTTTACCATTCCTAAAATCATACTCTACATCATTCCTTCTCGGAAACACTTTCAAACATTTCAATATTTAATACACCTTTAAACACATTTCAAACTTCAACACATACATTTTCCAAAAACACAATTTTTACCTTTCAATACATACAATTCCAAATACATCTCCACTTTTATACATTACATTTTTCAAAATCCCAAAATTTCTTTTTCAAAACCAAACACACACTTTACCATTCACAATCCACATTCCTCTACTACAAATTACCTTTCCACACATACACTCCATTATCCAAAATTATTCATTTTTATCTTTTGAACATGGACTTGAGCTTTACTTTTTAAATATCACTCACAAGTTTCACTTTTCAACCTTTATGAATTTCAATCTTTCAAACTCCATACACTTTCTAACACACTTCTCTACTTTCAAAACAATACACCTTCATACGCTTCTCTATTCCACACTTACATATTTCACATTTTCAATGCAAACACAAATCAGTTAATTCACATTTCAAATTATGTACATTTTTCATCTTTCCAAAATCATACAATTCACTTTTCAAAACATTTCATCTTTCAAGACATATACTTTACACATTTCAAAAACTCATACAATCATCTTTCGAAACATATGCTCATCATTTTTAAGATACATACTTCTCACTTTTCCAACACACACTTTCAACATTTAAACACATCATTCTTTCTAAAACACATACAAATTTCACAAAACAAATATATTTTTTTTTACCTCTTATAAATATACACTTCTTCCTTCTCAAAATCATACTCTAAAATTTTCTTTATCAAAAAATGTTTTTTTATACACTCCAACATTCAAAGTACATTTCTATATATTTTAAACTCCAACATAAACACTTTCCAAAAATACATAATTTTTTACCTTTAAAACATATACTTTCACTTTCCAAAAACCCAATATTTACTTTCTAAACCCTACACACTTTTACCTTTGCAAATTCCACAAACACTTCTTTCAAAATATATACAAATTTATCACATTACTCTTTCGAAATACATACAAATTATTTATCCTCCTACATCCAAACATTTGTTTTTTCATTCTTATACCAACTCTTAACTTGCACATAAAGAAAACTTGATCATATTGAGATGGGAATAGTGACTATACAAAACAAAGAGATTGTAATAACTTGTTTCATTTTACTGTCAATATCATATTGAAAAGAAAGACAAAAAACACATTAACTGATTATGGGAAATAACCATTAGTGAAGCTTACACAAATGAACTCAAGAAATCCTCACAGATTTCATAAGGATTGAACAAACTATTAACAAAAGTCTAGCATTTCGTTTCCCATTATTCCATTGCTACTAAAGATGACAACTCAAAACCTCTCAAAAATAACAATGCAAGATATAATACGATTATATATAAAAAAAAAAATTTAGCCATTCAAAACTTTAAAGAAGAAGAAAAATATGAATTCAACAAAAATTTTTATTTGAATTCCATAATTAACAAAACAAATATGAAGATTTTCAAAAATTGATTCATGATTTTGAGAAAATAAGAACCATTCAAGGAGAAGAGATTAAAAAAGAGTAAGAAGAAGAATTTAGAGGAAAGAAGATGAATATGTAGAGGATATACCCAAGATTTAGAAGATTTCCGGCGTGCAACTGCTGTAGGAGCGACAAAGGGGGCTTCGTGTGGAGAGGAGGCTGATTTCGTGTAACTTGAAGAGGAGAGGAGAGTGGGTGTTGGGGTTCTTTGCGAATGGGGAGATTGGATGAGAGGAGGGGCTTGGACATATCATCTATGAGAGGAGGGAGGCTTGGACGTGTCATGTATGAGAGGAGGGAGGCTTGGACGTTTTTTGGGTTGAGGGAGAGTGAGAGTGGGTGGTTATGGGTTGAGGGAGAGGGAGAGTGGGTGGTTATGGGTTGTTGCTGAACCCTTTGACCGTGGACCGTTCGGTTGACATTTGAAAGCCTTAATTATTTTGGAATTCGGTGATCTTGGGCTCATTGGATTCGTCTCGTCGAGCCGTTCAATTCGAGTATAAGCTCGTCAAAATCGGAGACCGTTTGGTAACTCAAATTGCGGTTTGAACCTTCCAACAGCGCTTTGAGCCCTTGATTTGGACTCATTTGGGCTCGGATTGGGTTGATCTTGGTGTCGTTGGGTTTGTATTCCTGAGACGCTCAGTTCGACTATAGGTTTGCTGAAATCGGAGTTGGGATGGTCTCCGAATTAATTTTTGAAGTTTCCAAACTTGATTTTGCATCGAGATTCATACTCGATTAAAATAATTTTTGACGACGTATCAATTATTATTATATATATACTTGTGACGAGTCAAAATGGGTTAATCGAAGCCATTGAAATCAAATTCAATTTGATTTAATTTTAATTCGATTGATGAATTGATTTGAGCCCAATAATGTATCAATTTGATCGAAAATAAATTAGATTGAGTCGATCGACATCGACGATTCAAAAATCGAGCTTGATTTGAGTTGAGTGATAGGTTCGAGTCGATGCTACGTCAGTGGGCGTCCACCTAAGAGAAATCCTATTGGATGACGTCTATGCTAGGTTACAGAAACCTAGGAGCTAGATATTGATTATGGGGAAATCAACCTCAAATAATGAGGTCAATATGGTGTAACTCAATGTCTCCCTTAGTCACATGATCTCTAATAAAATGATGCCTAATGTCAATGTGCTTAGTCCTTGAATGTTGGATAGGATTCTTAGAAATGCAGATGACACTAGTGTTGTCACAAAAAATTGAGATGGTGCCTACATGTAATCCTAAATCCAGTACTTACTGTTTTAGCCAAAGGACTTGGGCCACACAACTTCCTAAAGTAATGTACTCAGCTTTAGTAGTGGAAAGAGCAACAAAATTTTGCTTTCTACTAGATCAGGAGACTAAAGATTATCCTATGAATTGGCAAGTTCCAGAAGTGCTTTTTCTATCCACCTTACATCCTACAAAATCAGAATCAGAAAATCAAATAATCTCAAAAAACCTGCTGTGCCTAGGGTACCAGATTCCTAGATTTTGGGTCCCTAAAGTGTATCAAATAATTCTCTTAACTGCAGTCAGGTGGAATTCCTTAGGGTCAGCTTGAAATCTAGCATAAAGATAAACACTAAACATTATATCAGGTTGGCTAGCAATCAGGTAAAGTAAAGATCCAATCATCCCTCTGTACTTCTTCTGATCAACTAATTTTCCATTTGGGTCCTTGTCTAATTAAATTCCTGAGGTCATGGGAGTATTAATTGGCTTGGCTTTATTCATTTCATATTTCTTTAAGATGTCATTTATGTACTTTATTTGGCTCAAAAAAGTTCCATCATCTAATTGTCTAATGCTAAACCCCAAAAAGTAGGACAATTCTCCCATCATACTCATCTCAAACTCCTTACTCATTATTTTAAAAACATCATCACATAGCCTTTTATTAGAAGATTCAAAAATTATATCATCGACATAGATCTGAATAATAAGTAAATCATCTCCTACTTTCCTCAGGAAAAGGGTGGTGTCTACACTCCCCTTAACAAACTCCCTTTCTAGTAAGAATGTGCTAAGCCTCTCATACCAAGCTCTGGGTGCCTGCTTTAGTCCATATAAGGCTTTTTTTAATTTGAAAATATGATTTGGAAATTAGGAACTCTCAAAACCTAGGGGTTATTCTACAAACACATCATCTTTTATTTTCCCGTTTAAAAAGGCACTCTTAACGTCCATTTGGAAAAGCTTAAATCCCTTATAACAGGCAAAGGCCAATAACACTCTAATAGCTTCCAATCTAGCTATAGGGGCAAAGGTATCCTCAAAATCTATCCCTTATATTTGGTTATATCCCTTAGGCACTAATCTTGCCTTATTCCTAACCACCACTCCAGAATCATTCACCTTATTCTTAAAGACCCACTTGGTTCCAACTACACTTTGTCCCTTAGGTCTTTCTACAAGCTCCCAAACATCATTCCTAAGAAATTGGTTCAACTCCTCCTGCATGGCTAAGATCCAAAACTCATCAGAAAGGGCTTGGTTTATATTGGTGGGTTCAGCCATTGAGATAAGGGGAGAGTGGTTCACTTCCTTCTTAAGTCCATGTCTAGTCCTAACTCCATCAGAAGGGTCTCCTAAGATCAGATCTTTAGGTTGACTCGAAGAGTATCTCCAATCTCTAGGCAAGGTGTGTGAAGGTTCAACCCTTTCCTCCAGATCTACATCTTTTACTCCTTGGGTAACCTCTCCTACTCCTTCAGTGTTTTGGTGCTCTGTCTTCTTCTCTAAATTTTTTACTCCTGTGGTAATCTCTCCAACATCATCATCATCCTCAACTCTATATTTTTTAGGATCAGACTCATCAAACACTATATGAGTAGTTTCTTCCACAGCCAAAGTTCTCTTATTAAACACCCTAAATGATTTCCCAACACTAGAATATACTAAGAACACTCCTTCATCAGATTTTGGATTAAATTTTTCTAAGTGATTCCCATTATTGTGAATGAAAACCTTACAACCAAAGACATGAAGGTGGGAAAGATTGGGTGTCCTACCCTTAAGGATCTCATAGGGTGTCTTATCTAATTTGGCTTTAACACTCACCCTATTTAATACATAATGAACTGTGTTAACCGCTTCAGCCCAAAAGTATTTTGGAAGTGAATACTCAGCAATCATGGCTCTAGCGGCTTCCACTAAGGTCCGGTTCTTCCTTTTAGCTACCCCATTCTACTGAGGGGTCCTAGGAGCTGAGAAGTTATGGCTAATCCCCTTGTCCTCACAAAAATCTCCAAATCTCTCATTTTCAAACTCCCCCCATGATCACTATGGATGATCAAGATCTCATAACTTAGTTTTTTCTGAATCCAAGTGAAGAAGGCTCTAAACTCATCAAATGACTCATTTTTATGTGACAGAAATCTAATCCAAGTAAACCTCGAGTTGTCATCAACAATCACAAAACCATATACTTTTCCTCCCAAGCTGGCAGTGCTAACGAGTCCAAACAAATTCATGTGAAGGACTTCTAAAGGTCTAGAGGTACTAATGTCCTTAATGGACTGAAAAGTGTAGTGGATTTGCTTTCTTAATTGATAGGCATCACAAAGGTGGTCTTTTGAAAACTTAAGCTTGGGAACACTTCTAACTAGGTCTTTTTAGGTCACTTTCCTAAGGGTTTTCTTACTTGCATGACATAATCTCCTTTACCACAACCATGAATCATCAATAGTAATTTTTAAGCAAAATGAAGCAGCACATTCAATGTTATTTAAATCAAGCATGTAAACATTGTTGATTCGCTTTCCCTGCAAAGTAATGTTATTATTTAAGCTCATAATGCATAAATTTTCCAAAAAATTTATGATGAAGCCCTTGTCGCAAAGCTGACTGATGCTGAGCAAGTTGTGTTTCAGTCCATCTATAAGTAAAATATTTTCAATCAAAAGGTTCTTGGAATTACTAATTATACCAAAGCCTACCACCTTCCTGGTGGTGTTGTCTCCAAGAGTCACCTTGCCTCCTGTCCTTGTCTCCAGCAATATGAATTGATAGGCATTGCTAGTCATATGTCGAGTGAATCCACTCTCCAAGTACCATATGCTCTCACGAGGCCTTTTGTGAGAGCTAGCCTACAAAATTATCAAATGTCAGATTTAAGAACCCAAACATGTTTGAGTTCCTTCTTATGGAAAGTAGAATGCAATGCATGTTGTGTATCATGTAACTTGGGTCTCCAAACCTAATGTGAGCTATGGTGAATGGTGCAAGTGTGTGCTATGTGTCCTAGCATGCCACATGAAAAACATCTAACACCAGGAAAATGATGCACTAATTTACTCCTATGGTGATGCGTCATTTTAAAATCATGTAATTATTTATTTTTAAAAACTTTGAGGTTTGTTAATTTTTTTTCTAACTCAGTATGAGATGATTTTAAAGAATCATGTGCTTCAGATAATTCATTGTGCTTTTTGTTTAATGTATCAAACTCATTATGTAAAGTCATGTGGTTGTTATAAATTTGAGAATTTTTTTTAAAGATTTTCATGCACTTTTTACAAATTTAAAAATTCTAATTTCAAACTAGCATGAGATTTTTTTGAGTTTTTTATATGATGCATGCTTGTACTCACAAATTTCTAATAATTGATCATAAGTTGGTTCACATACCTCTTCTTGGTCACTTTGACAAAGATTATTGTCTGCCATTAAGTACAAGTTTGTTGTCTCCTCCTCAGGTTCAATTTCAGAGAAATCTGATATAGAATCCGCCCATAACGCCTTTTGGAATTACTTCTTGTCTTTATCCTTTTTGAAGTTTGGTTTCTCCTCACCCTTCTCCTTACTTGGGTGTGCCTTAAGCGTAGGACCATTAGCTTTAACGTGCCTAGGCTTCCTACATTCAAAGAAAATTATATCATTAGAATTCTTAAAATTTTTGCTCCCCTTACCTTTATTTCACTTTTGATGATTCTTGTGCTTCTTCCTTAGAAAGCTCTTAAATTGCCTTGTGATTAAAGTAACATCATCGCTTTCAGACCCGAAAGAGTCAGTGTCCGAATCGTTTGCCTTAAGTGCCACCATTTTCTCCTTCTTCGTTTCACCTGCATCAAGATTTATTTGGTTCACCCCTTTCTCGTAAGCAATGACTGAACCAAGTAAGTTATCGATCGAATATGTATTTAAATCTTTAGATTTAGATATTGCAATAATTTTTGCATCAGAAGAGGAAGGCAAATATCTTAAATTTTTGTTTACTTTTTTATAGTTAGAAAGTTATCTTCCTAATGCATGCAATGAAGTAACAATCTGAGTAAACATTGTATAAATTTCAGAAATTGATTCTGAAGGTTTCATACAAAAAAGTTTGTAATCATGCAAGAGAATATTCAAACGGGATTACTTAACTTTATTAGTACCTTCATAGGTGATACACAATTTATCCTAGATTTCTTTACCAGTAGTACAAGTGGAAACACGCATGTAATCTTCTGATTTCAAAGTACAAAAAGAAAAAGTTCAAACATTTTGCATTTAATTGTGCTAAATCCCAATCATCTAGAGTCCATTCAGTAAAAGGAATGGAACAATAACGCCATTCAAATTTTCAGTTGAAGGTGTATAACCATCCTTAACAAGCATCCACATGCGATAATCAATTGATGCGAGTTTTCCAAAAATCAAAAGGAATATTATCAAACAAAGGTGGTCGGGTAATAGAATACCCTTCCGTAGTATTACAATTTCTGTTGTTAGCCATGGATCAAAATTAAAAAAGTTTTCAAACTTAGTTTTATGAATCCTTCTTTGATACCACTTTAAAGCTCTTTAGGGATGTTAATCTAAATCAACCCAATCTTGAGCTAGCTTGAGTTGTACTCGATCATGTGGACCTGAAAAGTTAGTAGACAAGGAAGTCGTAGAAAAATATGAATGTTTGCTATCATCAAAATTCTATTCCATAAACTCAGATTCGCAATATTTATTTCCTTAAAGCCTAGCAAAATATCTAGGAACAGTCACATGCAAGAAAGAAACCTATAAAAAGTAGAAAATTTCTAATGCACAATCAATATAAAAAATTTAATTATCCAAACCATAAAGCAAAGTATAGTATCTATAGTCCATGTGGTATGTGCCACTTAAAATAACCCAGAGCCTACTAAAATGAAAGGTGGTCAGGCCCCACGGATAATAACCAAGATTTTACTCATATGAAAGGACACAAATCTTTTAAAACTGGGCATTTATCTTCAAATCTTATTTCCCATCTTAATTATTTTCTTTAGCCTCCTTATTGTTCATGTTCTTTTCTTCAAACTTCATGCGTATTTATTTAATAGGGTTTCCAAATAAAATTAACTCTTCATTAAAGGATGTTCTTTCCTCTTTAACTCCCTAATCTCTTAGTAAAATGCCTAATTTATAGATTTTTATAACTTTTTTTTAATAAATTACATTTAAAAAAAAATGAATATATACTCCCTACATGTAAGTAAAGTAGTTTATATGTGAAATCATCTCAAATCACATTACATCATTTACACGTAATTCTTTGTTCACTTTTGAGCAACTTGTATGCTTGGCCATACTTTTTAATATTTAATGGGTCTAAATAGTGAAAGCACATATAAAAAAATTTATTTTCTTTAAATCATGATTAATTTTAGGCCTTTTGAATCAATAGCCCTGTATAAGCATGACAACCTATAACATTTTTTCACTAACCTGGGAAAATCTAGATGCACACACAATTCACATTATAAGCATCATAAAATCCATCACATCAAACCTTAAAACCAATAATCATTAACACATAATAATTTTTAACATCATAGAGAAAATACATAAAAGAATAATTGCCTGAAGCTAGACTTTATTTTCCTAACAAATAATCTGTAGTGCATGTAATAGGCTATGTGGTTTGGATATGCCTTAAGTTCTTTATTATTTCAAATGGTCCATCACTTTATTTTTGATTTATCATAGTCTTAAAGTTATTTAATTTGAATTCAAGTTTTAATTTTTTAATGTTTTGAAATTTATGTTAAAGTGAATTTTAAATGCTAAGTTAATTAATGATTGGTTATATAAAAGTTCTTACTTTAATTCATCATTTTAACCTTTAAGCTTTATGAATCCGATACACCTATGTCCTCCAAATGGAATATAACATAATGTATGAAAGACTAAATGTTTAACTATTTTATTACTTATTTCTTAATGGTTATTTAAGTTGAATAGCAATTATCTTTGCTAAATAAGGGTTATGAAGTTTATTTCACCCCATTGGGATTAACTAGTAGCCTTGTGAGCCTGGGTCACATAATAATTACCTTATTATTTATCTTTGACTTTTGTTAATTGTTATTCATTGAATTTTATTGATTGATTAAAAAATTTTCAAAATTTTAAAGATTTTATAATTTTTTATATTATTTAATTATTTTCTTAAGTAGGTTTAACTTGAAAATAAACTTTTTAATTTTTATTGAATTATTATTGTTTCATATTATTCATAAATACTATATTTAATTTTTGATTCAATGTCTTTGAGTTTGTGTCATTTGGATTTTTTGAAGTTAACTATGATTTTTATAAGTTCATCCAATTACATGAATTAATTAATTATGTAATTAAAGAGATTTTTTATTTAATCACCAAATCAACTTCAAACCTCCTAAAATCTTCCCCCAATATCATTGATCACTTATAAGGATTAAAATTGTTTATAATTATTTAGGAATTTTAGTTGTTTTTTTAATTATTTTATTTAATGAATTTATAATTTTCCTTGATGGTTAAATTTAGTTTAATTTTTAAAGAGTTTCACGAAGCTTTTAAATTTTTCTTTATTAGTATTTAAATATGAGTAGTTAACTTGATCAACCAAACATGACCATCACTTGGGTTTAAGTTCAATTCACTCCAAATCACATATGAAATGTGTTGGAAGAGGTTTCATTGTTTGGTTTTAATGAGCCAAGTTGAAGTTCAAGGAAAAGTTTGATTTAAGCAGTTTTAGGGTTTATGTGGCTTCATTGTCAACCATTATGAACCAAGGTCCACTAAGGGTTCAATATTGATTCAATGCATCATTAAAATGACAATAATCATGCTCAATGAATTTAGGGAGGATTCCAAGGTCATATTCCCCAATATGCCATGTTTAGTGGAATAGTCTATAAATATTTAAAGGTTTTTAGCATTGGAAAATGCTTTAAGTTTAAGGGTTTACATTATTCAAAATGCTTCTAAATTATTATGGTTAACCCTAGGGACATGTATAATCAATATTCATGTGACTAATCATGAATCCAAGGTCATTTGTGAAAGTACGACTAGGTTGTTAGACCTAATAAAACTGTTCCAATGCTAACCAGGGGGGTGGATTGGTAATTTAAAAATTTTCTTGGATTTTAGAAAACCATTTTAAGGTTTTTTACTCGATGATAGATTTTCACAAAATAATTTCAACCACAGTAATTTAAAGTGTAGAAAATAAAAATGCAGTAAAAATTAAAAGAATAGAAGAACACTAAATTTTATAGTGGTTCGATCCAACTAGACCTATGTCGACTCCCTGAAGACTCCTTCTTTAGGTATTGCACTAAATCATAGTGACTTTTTTTCCCCCCATAATAAGTCAAAGAAGCCCTTACAAAATCTCTCTTCCACCAACCCAGTGCAGTAGAGTACCAACATCCTTTCGCACCCTCCTCATGATGGAAGAGTACCAACATCTTTTCTCACCATCTTGGTTATGACAGAGTACCATAATTATTTTTTAAAACTTATATCAAGATCCTTCAAAGAATTAGGGTAAAATTTTGAAGAACAAAACATGAGATCCTTACTTTTGGGCAACCTTGTGAATCCCCTTACAATTTCCTCTTACAAGATCTCTCACTCTTCACTTCTAAAACACTCTCCCAAACACTCTCCTTATCCACTTATAATAGAAATTCGTAGCAAGATAATTAGTGTCAATTTTAAATACCTTTTTATTTGATCGAAAAGAAAACCTGTTTAGAAAATTGAAAAATACAGCTAGAATATACTTATATTTTATAGTACAATTAAGGATTGTCTGTATAGATAGTTCAAAATGCCATGTACGTTCCTATACAAACCTGATTTCATACTCTGTGAATCGTCTATATGAATTGACATCCTAATGTACAAATAGTTCAAAATTGAACTAATTCATCTGGCACGATCCTATAAACTTCATTTTGTACACTATGAGTCATATGTGTGAACCCTACTTTGTTTAATACAAATAGTTTAAAAAAATCATGCTTTGTTTGGTGCAAATGTGGATGATCCCCTTTCATACACTATGAGTCATCTATACGAACCAATCTTCATTAAATATGAATAGATCAAAAAATGATGAGATTGTTTGGGATGAACTAGTAAGCACCCATTTTGTACTATGTGAGACATCTGTATGAAACATTATCATATAGTATGAACAGTTAAAAAAGGATGAGTTCTTTTGGGATGAATTGGTATGCACCCATTTTATACTGTATGAGTCGTCTGTATGAACCCAACTTTGTATAGTATGAACAATACAAAAAAATTCTTGGCATTATTTGATTAAGTTTATTTTGGAGGAACTGCCATAAAAAATCATCTAGTATGATTTAAAATTGTATAATATGATTAGTTTTAAAATTTAAGTTATGACTCACTCCCCTAGTATGTGTACACGGTGACCCAATTATAATCACACTCTCTCAAACTCAAGAAAAAAAGAAAGTTTATAGACTTCATTACATGAAACCCTAATCTACTCTGTCTTAAAGTATTTGACAGTTTGGAGTATGATTTACATGAAATATTAGTACACATAAACAATAAAAGGAAAATATATCTAATGCATATCAGAAGAAAAAGTAATCATAAAAATAATATTTAGGTATCTTCAAAAAATCACATAATATAAAATTTAATCTTGAAATCTAAGTTACAATAATCTCCCCCTTTTTGAAGATGGAAAAATAATTATTATTTGAGATACCAATAAATGTCATTTTTGTCCTAAGCTCTCCCTAAATGAATGCTCAATTAAAAATAAGGGATTACTGTTAAAATAGTTGCTATTTGCATGAGTTACATTTTTGCAACTTGTATAGTTTTGATGATTCCAAACATTATTGTTCAAATGTGTAGTTATCTCCTAACAATTTTAGAAGATTTGTATTTGCTCTTGTGTGTACTAACATTTCAGGAAAATCAGACTCTAGACTACGAAAACTTCAAATCAAATTCAATATGAGATACTTTGTGAATTTGAAGCTTGTATTTTTCTTTGAATTAAATTTGAAAGGGAGTGATTGTAATTGAGGGAATAAAAACATACACACACACATAAGGAGATCATATATAAGTTATACTGATCTTACAGGACGATATCAGATCGTACGGGACGAGCAGACAGTTATCTCCTATTGAGCACATAGAACGAATAGGAACTGGCTTGAAAAATTTTCTAAGTCCTATTCGTCCGGGATGAAATTAATTATCGTCCAGGACGATCTGGTCTCTGTAAAATTTTTGTCCAGACAAAATTAATTATCGTCAGAAAATGAGTTGCTCTCTATAAAATTTTCGTCCAGGACGATCTGGTCTCTGTAAATTTTTTGTCCAGACAAAATTAATTATCGTCAAAAAACGATCTGCTCTCTGTAAAAATTTTGTCCAGACGAACCAATTTTCGTCCAGACGATTAACCGACTTTGAATGGTTTTCAGTAATTTTCTAGAACGACCTAGTAATAACCGTTCGTACCGGACGAACTTAGTTCGTACGGGACGATCCGTGCGTACGAAGACATTTCGTACACATATACAAATAGGGTCATTTAAAAGCGTTTAAGTAAAATTGTCCAGGACGATCCACGATCATACGGGACGATCCACTGCGCACAAAATTGAAAATTTAAAGTTTTTGGGCAGTTTTTCTTGTCTTTTGTATATATAGTCCAAATTAGACTGCCACCCAATCTTTTTTTCATTTGATCTTCGTACCTCTTGAGAGAATAGCTAAGGAGAGAGTGTGAGAGTGCATTCAAAGGAGGATTCTTACCACTGAAGTGTGAAGGCTTCACTTGGAGTTCAAAGGTAAGAATCTCTACTTGTGAATTGGGATTACTTCACTCTTTTCTTTCTTCCTTCTAGATTTCTTGTGAGAAGATCTGTCAAGGATATCCGGTTCGCTGCCGACACTTGGAGAGTGTGAATAGCCGAAAGGGTCGCTTCCTACACTTGGAGAGTGTGAACAGTGGTAGGGTTCTCTGCCCACACTAGGAGAGTGTGAAAGGATGGATGGGTTCTCTGCCCACACTAGGAGAGTATGAAAGGACATATGGTTCTCTACCAACACTGGGGATTGTGTAAAAGGACGATGGTTCTCTGCCGCACCGGGTAGTGGTGAAAAGAGTGTGTTGTAAAGGCTTCTCCGCCTTACTGTGGGTGCAAAAGGAGAGTCACTATTGGTATTAGTGCAATACTTAGAGGGTGCCTTTGGGGAGTGGATGTAGGTCTGGTTATAGATCGAACCACTATAAATCTGGTGTCATTTACTTTACAGTTTTTACGTTTTTGCATTTTATTTTTTTTAAAGTCTTAAAAACTCTGTGGTTGAAAAACTTTTTCTACAAAACTTAAAAGAAATATTTTTTATTTCGGTTCAACATAATTTTAAAATAGGGATTAATTTTTTTTTAAACTATCAATTCACCCCCCTCTTAGTAGCCTTTGTGACATGAACTTAGGCTTAACAACCTAATTACTAGACTCAATAAGTGGTATCAGAGCCTCATTTCAAAATTATAAGTTTGAAATACTTTTTGATTAACGTAGATGGCTATATTTGGAAACGGAAACACACCTGAGGGTTTCTCTATCACTAGACCTCCACTATTTAACAATATTCCTTTTGATTTTTGGAAAACACGCATGTCAACTTTCTTACAGTCACTTGATTATCGCATGTGGATGCTAGTCCAGGAAGGTTACACAAAACCAACTAGATTAGTTGATGGAGTTAGGGTAGAAACACCTTATGCAGATTGGAATATAGAAGAACGTGACTTAGCACAATTAAATGCCAAATGTTTAAATAGTTTCTGTTTAAATAGTTCAAAACTTAAAAGAACGTGACTTGCAAAAGCGGAAAGGATATATATGATAGACTTTGTATAACTTATGAAGGGACAAATGAGGTTAAGAAATCAAGACTCAATATCTTGTTACATGACTATGAATTATTTCGCATGAAACCTAATGAATCTATTTCAGACATGTACACAAGATTCACACAAATTGTCACTTCTTTGCATGCACTTGGTAGGGAATTAACTAATGCTGAAATGGTCAATAAAATTCTTCGATGTTTACCTACTACTTATGATGCTAAAATTACTGCAATTATAAAGTCTAAAGATCTTAACATTTACTCCATTGGCAATCTTCTTGGTTCACTCATTGCTTATGAACATGGAGTAAGTCAAAAAAAGATTGAGGCAGATGAACCACGAAAGGAGAAGAATATTGCACTAAAGGTGGAAGAGTCAGAGAGTGAACACTCACAACCTGAGAATGAAGACGATATTGCATTGATGACTAGACAATTCAGAAGTTTTTTAAAGAGGAAGCAGAAGAGACGTCAGCAATGGAATAGAGGTAAGTTTAACAGAAATGGCAAAGTTTCTAATGAAGTAATTTGTTATGAATGCAGGAAACCAGGTCATATCAAGACTGATTTCCCAAAACTCAAAGCCACTCCTAGCAAAGAGAAAGTAGAGGAGAAACTAATGGTAAAGAAGGGCAAAAAGAAGTCATCATATTCTGGGCAGACTCAGCTTCAGACTCATCTGAGTCTGAAAAAGAAGAAGAAGTTACCAATCTTTGCTTGATGGCAGCAATGTAGATCACTCAGATCAAGAAGAGGTATGTGACTTAACCTATGATGAATTATTTGAAGTTTTTAAACACATGCATGATGCATATAGGAAAATAAAAAAGATGCATGCAAGTGTAAGCTTAGAACTGGAAGAGCTCAAGAAGGAACATGAAATCCTTAGGAAAGATCATGCTTTAATAGATGACAATCACATGAAACTACTTGATGAATATGATGACTTGAATAAATTTTTTGAAAATTTAAAAACATCCTATGCTGAACTTGAAAAAGAATTTAAGAATTTTAAGGATGAATCTGAGAGCAAGACATATAGAATCAATTATACAAATCAAATCTTGGAAGATATGAATTCATTTTACAAACTCACAATAAGAGCTCTCGAGGATAATAGGAACCCCCCTAAACTTGAAGATTTTACATATCCAAAATATTATCCTAAATTCATGAAATCCCTTAGAAGACAATCATATGGAAGAAAACATAAAAATATTTTTCCTAATGTTAAATGTAATAATTATGGAATTTTGGGACATATAGCTCACACCTGCACTTTAAAGATGAAAACAAATTTGGTGTGAAGAACTAAGATGCATAAACCTAGACATACCATACATGCATCTGATTATAAATTTCAAAAAGGTGAACCCAAACTTGTTTGGGTTCCCAGGTCTAACATTTGAGAATTTTGCAGGTTTGCTCTCACACAAGACCTCGTGGGAGCATATGGTACCTGGACAGCGGATGTTCAAAGCATATGACTGGAGATACTGCTCAATTCATTACGATGAAAGCCAGGAGTGGAGGCAAGGTTACACTTGGAGATAATACTACAAAGAAAGTGATTGGATCAGGTATGATTGGAAATTTGAAAAACTTTTTCATAGACAATGTGTTATTAGTTGAAGGCTTAAAACATAATTTGTTGAGCATAAGTCAGCTATGTGATAAAGGCTATAATGTAAAATTTTTACCTACTAGTTGCATAATAAGCCTAAATGGGAAAAATGTTTTAAATGGAAAAAGGGTAAACAATGTTTACATGCTAGATTTAAATTGTATTCAATCTCCTACTACTTTTTATTTGAAAATTGTTTCTGATGAATCATGGCTTTGGCATAGGAGACTTTGTCATTATAGTATGAAAAATTTTAGGAGAATTACCCAAAAGAACTTAGTGAGAGGTATACCAAAACTAGACTTTACTAAGGACCACCTTTGTGATGCATATCAATTAGGAAAACAAGTGAAGTCCTATTTTAAGTCTAATAAGGATCTTAGAACTAGTAAACCATTGGAAATTCTTCACATGGATCTTTTTAGACCCGTAGGAACTGTAAGTTTAGGAGGGAAAGTATACGAATTTGTTATAGTGGATGATTTCTCAAGATTCACTTGGGTTAGATTTCTTTTTCATAAGAGTGAATCGTTTGAGAAATTCAGAAATTTTTCTACTTGGATTCAAAGGAAACTAGGAAGTGAAATAATTTCTATACAAAGTGATCATGGAGGAGAATTTGAAAATGAAAGATTTGAAAATTTCTGTAAAGAAAAAGGGATTGATTACAATTTTTCTGCATCTAAAACCCCTCAACAAAATGGGGTAGTTGAAAGGAAAAATAGAACATTAATAGAAGCCGCCTGAGCAATGTTGGCAGAATACTCACTTCCTAGATATTTTTGGGCTGAAGCGGTTAGCACTGCATGTTATGTTCTGAATAGGGTGAATGTGAGATCAAATTTGAATAAAACACCCTATGAGTTGCTAAAAGGTAGAACACCTAATTTGTCTCATTTGCATGTATTTGGTTGCAAGGTGTTCATACATAATAATGGAAAATCTGCCTTAGGAAAATTTGATCCAAAATCAGATGAAGGAATTTTTGTTGGATATTCAAGTGTTGGAAAATCTTATAGGGTATTCAACAAAAGAACTTTAGTCATTGAAGAAATCACACATGTTGTATTTGATGAATCTGGAAATTTGGAAGAGCCAAATGTTGTTGAAGAAGAGATTGAAGAAAATCCCAAAAGATTGATAGATTAAATTTGGAATAAAATGTGGAAGAGAATTTGGAAAGAGAAAACCCTTTGCCTAGAGATTTGAGATTTTCTAAAAACCACGTAAGAGAATTGAGTATAGGTGAACCTAGTGAGGGTGTTAGAACTAGGCGTGGATTAAACAAGGAAGTCAATCATTCAGCATTTATTTCAACAATAGAACCCACTAATATTGATCAAGCACTTTCTGATGAATTTTGGATATCGGCCATGCAAGAAGAGTTAAATCAATTTGTAAGAAATAAAGTTTGAGAATTAACTACAAGGCCAAAAGATCAAAGTGTTGTTGGAACCAAGTGGGTGTTCAAAAATAAAATGAATGACTCAGGAGTAGTCATTAGAAATAAGGCTAGATTAGTTGCTAAGGGGTATAATCAAATTGAAGGAATTGATTTTGAGGAGACATTTGCACCTGTAGCTAGACTTGAAGCAATTAGAGTTTTACTAGCATTTGCCTGTTTTAAAGGTTTTAAATTGTTTCAAATGGATGTCAAGAGTGCCTTTTTAAATGGGGTAATTGAAGAAGATGTTTTTGTAGAATAACCTTCAGGTTTTGAAAATTCTATATACCCAAATCATGTTTTCAAGTTAAAAAAGGCATTATATGGATTGAAACAGGCACCTAGGGCTTGGTATGAGAGGTTGAGCACTTTCCTACTTGAAAGATCTTTTGAAAAAGGAAGTGTAGATACAACTCTCTTTTTAAAGAAATTTGGAAATGATATACTCATTGTTCAAATTTATGTGGATGATATCATCTTTGGATCTTCAAATAAAAATCTTTGTGATGATTTTTCTAAAACAATGAGTAATGAATTTGAAATGAGTCTAATGGGAGATTTAAATTACTTTCTAGGATTTAGCATTAAGCAACTTGAGGAAGGTACATTTCTTAGTCAAACTAAATATATTAAGGACATCCTCAAAAAATATGAAATGGATAATGCTAAACCTATTAGTACACTAATGAGTTCCTCAGTTCAGTTGGATAAGGACCTTAAGGGAAAATCTGTTGATCAAAAGAAATTTAGAGGGATAATTGGATCTTTACTTTACTTGACTGCTAGCCGACCAAATATTATTTTCAGTGTTTGCTTATGTGCTAGATTTCAATCAGATCCAAAACAATCACATTTGACAGCAATGAAAAGGTTTTTAAGATGTTTACTAGGAACTCAAAACTTAAGGATTTGGTATCCTAAGTTTAGCTCTTCATTTGAAATTATTGATTACTCAGATTCTGACTTTGCAGGCTGTAGAGTGGATAGGAAAAGCACTTCTGGAATATGTCAATTCATTGGAAATTCATTAGTTTCATGGTCTAGTAGAAAACAAAATTCAGTGGTACTATCTACTGCAGAAGCAGAATACATTGCATTAGGAAGTTGTGTGGCACAAGTACTTTGGTTAAAACACTAGTTGATTGATTTAGGATTAACTATAGGCACTATTCCAATTTATTGTGACAATACTAGTGCTATTTGCATTTCCAAAAATCCTATTCAACATTCTAGAACCAAACACATTGACATAAGGCATCATTTCATAAGGGATCATGTATCCAAGGGAGAAATTGAACTCACACATGTTTCAACTAAAAATCAACTTGCAGACATTTTTACAAAACTTTTAGCCTTTGATACCTTCAGTATATTAAGAACAAGGCTTGGTGTTATTGATTTAAAAGCTTAAATAAAAATGTTTTTGCAACATTGATATTTATGTTTTCTTAGTTTATTTATCTTTGATTTTTGTTTTGAATTTTGTGATTTTTGAGTATTTTGATTGAGTTTATTTTAGAGTCTATGGTTTTGTCTTTGTTTTCTGTATTTTGGATGTTTTGTTTGTTTTTCTTCAATAAGAAATTCAAAAATCCAAAAATGTGTGGAAATCATCCGGGACAAAATTTTTTGTACTGGACGATGTGTGTTAAATTCAGTTTGCGTGATATGAAATGTTTTGAGAGCAGTTTTTAATGTAGTTCATATGTACGATCTAATGATCATCCAGGACGAAATATTTTTTTTTTCTCAAACGTCGGGACGTTTGAATGCAGCGGTTGAGTGGATAAGACAGTTTTAAATGTGAAGTTCATCCGTACGAACTTTTTGTTCGTCCAGACGAACATATTTTGTTTCATTGTAGGGGATGATTTTTAACTGACATTAAAATAAATTAACTTTTGATCGTCTGTACAAAATTTTTTCTTCTATACGATCGGTCAAGTCAAAAGTCTGTACGAAAGGACGCCTCATTAATTGTGTTGATTACGAAAAGCCATTTCTTTTTGGACGATTTGGATCATCTGTACGAACTTTTTCATCCAGATGAACGATAATTTTCGTCCAGGACGAACTATTTTCGTTCAGGACGAACGTATCGTTTTCTTTAAATATGAACGAATTTTAACTCAACAATCACATCTCCAAACTCCACTTTCAATCTCTTTCGACTTTAAATCGACAATGGCCTCCTCAAGCAAAAGACAAAAGGTGTTGGCTAAGAAACCTCACAAAAATGTCTCTGAAAACTTCCTTTCAAAGGCAAATGAGGAATCCTTTCCTCGTTTTGCATCTGCCAAAATTACACCTTCTCGCATTCTGATTCAAAGCGAGGTAAATTTTAAGGTAAAGCACCTTTTTACTTCCACCCAGTTTGGATTCATTCTTTCTCTCATCCACCTCTACAATAAACAAACTTTTCTATATTTCCTAGCCAACATGAGTTTCAACTCAGACCACTCCTGCTTAAGTTCTTTTGTTTTCAAATAAAAAGTTGAAATCACCAAGCACGACATAGGTGCCTTTCTGAACTTAAGAACTGAAGGCTATAGAGCCCACACCCTTATGAATGAAAACACCTTCGAATGGTATCAAGTCAATAGGGTGATTAGAGAAAATGACCTAACATATCATATTGCTAGAGTTTCAGGAATGACCAGAAATGCTCGAATCATCCAGCACATTCTTCGATCTTCAATCATTCCTAAAGCTGGTGATATGATCAATATTACCCCACCCCTTTCTGTTTTGACCTTTTTGATTATGGATCATAAGCCTATCGATGAAGCCCAACTTATCCTAGACCATCTTTATGGGCTTTCAGAAATTGGACATGCATAATAGAAGAGAAAAAGGAACATCTCATTAGGACACTTAGTTACATACATTTTGGAAAAGAAATATAACTTAGTGCATCCTGATGATGAATACGAAGAGCCGGTCTACTATAATGATGCTTCTTTCAGAGCAATTTTCAAGGAGGATAAAGGGAAAGCATATGCCAGTGCTTCTGAAGAAGAAGAAGAAGGAGAGCAAACTTCTACACCTCAATCAGATTATCAGAATTTGATTGAGAAATTTGACAGACTTGAGACTCATGTTGATCAAAGATTTGATCAAATTGATGCTCAACTCCTGCAGCAGCAACAGGATATTGGTATTGTTAGAAATGAAGTTCATGAAATCAATACCAATGTTATGATGATGGCCTCCTACTTCAACCTATTTAGTGGCATTCCTCCTCCACCTCCAGAAGAATAGAGAATGAATGATGATTTTCTTTATGTTTGTTGTATTTGTGTTTGTTTTAGTGTTTGTTCTAGTTGTATTTGTTTGTCATTATTTTAAATTTTAGTGTATTTTCTTCTGTATTGATATTATGAAATTATCCTGTAATCCTTTTCATAAATATCAATATATGTTGTAGTTGATTTTGATTTTGGATTGTTTTTGAAATGTGTTTAGTTTTTATGAATTTTATTAGTCTTTCTAATCCTAATTGTGCTTAAATTAAATTGTAATTTGAGATTAATTACATTAGAAAATCTTGTCTTTCTAAGTTTAAAATTTGTATATAACTTGTCATAATTAGAATTTTTAATCTCCTGTCTATTCATTTAGACTACATAAAAGTTAATATTATTATTGCAATTTAAATGTTTTCTTATTTTGTATTTCTTTGCTCAAGTGATATTTATGCACTTAGAAAAATTTGAAATTTTAGATTATTGATCTTGGAAAGAATTGGTTTTAATTACTCTTGAAAATTATACAAAGAGTACAAAAAATCAAAAGGAATGCACAAAGGTTCACAAATATGAAAAAGAAGCACAAAATTAGTCCAATGTCAAAAGATGCACAAAAATGTGCCAAAATTTGAAAAAGATGCGCAAAGCGCCACATGTGGTAATTCTCTTCTTTTCAAATTCTTTCAATCTCTTAATTCAAATTAATCTTATGTTCATTTATATTCTATTGAACCTTGAAATATAGAATTTTTATTCATCTCTCTTGTAATGATTTTCTATATTCAAATGTCTAAATTGAATCATATTTTTGATAAATTCTTCTTACTTACAATGTTATATCACTTCTTAAATTCTATGAATTTCGATTATTTATCTAATGTTATTAGTTTTAGATTGCATACCTTATGTCAATCACCATTTAGATTAAATTTTTTAAATGAATTTTATATAATTACTTATATTTCTTGTCTATTTCTTCTTCACTTTTTATTGTTGTCAAAAAGGGGGAAAAATTATTATGTTTGTATGTTTTGGTTGTTTGCATTTTGAATTGCATTTTGATGACTTTTGTTAAAAATTAAAAAAAAAAAACAAAAACAAATAAATTGTTCTATGCTTCAAAATGCCTCCTTATTTTCATGTATTCATCAATTCAGGGGGAGTTAAGGAGATTTGTTTAAATTGAAATCATAAAAACAATAATTGTTTTGCCATCATCAAAAAGGGGGAGATTGTTAAAATAGTTGCTATTTGCATGCTTTACATTTTTGCAACTTGTATAGTTTTGATGATTCCAAACATTATTGTTCAAATATGTAGTTATCTCCTAACAATTTTAGAAGATTTATATTTGCTCTTGTGTGTACTAACATTTCAGGAAAATCAGACTCCAGAATACGAAAACTTCAAATCAAATTCAACATGAGATACTTTGTGAATTTGAAGCTTGTATTTTTCTTTGAATTAAATTTGAAAGGGAGTGATTATAATTGAATGAATAAAAACATACACACACACATAAGGAGATCATATATAAGTTATACTGATCGTACGGGATGATATCAGATCGTACAGGACGATCAGACAGTTATCTCCTATTGAGCACATAGAACGAATAAGAACTGGCTTGAAAAATTTTCTAAGTCCTATTCGTCCGGGATGAAATTAATTATCGTCCAGGACGATCTGGTCTTTGTAAAATTTTCGTCCAGACGAAATTAATTATCATTAGAAAACGAGTTGCTCTCTGTAAAATTTTCGTCCAGATAAAATTAATTATCGACCAGGACGATCTGGTCTCTGTAAAATTTTCGTCCAGATGAAATTAATTATCGTCAGAAAATGATCTGCTCTACGTAAAAATTTCATCCAGACGAACCAATTTTCGTCCAGATGATTAACCAACTTAGAATAGTTTTTAGCAGTTTTCTAGAACGACCTAGTAATAATCGTTCGTACCGGACGAACTTAGTTTGTACGGGACGATCAGTGTGTACGAAGACATTTCGTACACATATACAAACAGGGTCGTTTCAAAGCGTTTAAGTAAAATCGTCCAGGATGATCCACAATCGTACGGGACGATCCACTGCGCACAGAATTAAAAATTTGCAGTTTTTGGGCGGTTTTTCTTGTCTTTTGTATATATAGTCCAAATTAGACTGCCACCCAATCTTTTTGTCATTTGATCTTCATGCCTCTTGAGAGAATAGCTAAGGAGAGAGTGTGACAGTGCATTCAAAGGAGGATTCCTACCACTGAAGCGTGAAGGCTTAACTTGGAGTTCAAAGGTAAGAATCTCTACTTGTGAATTGGGATTACTTCACTCTTTTCTTTCTTCCTTCTAGATTTCTTGTGAGAAGATCTGTCAAGGAGATCCGGTTCGCTGCCGACACTTGGAGAGTGTGAATAGCCGAAAGGGCCGCTTCCTACACTTGGAGAGTGTGAACAGCGGTAGGGTTCTCTGCCTACACTAGGAGAGTGTGAAAGGACGGAAGGGTTCTCTACCCACACTAGGAGAGTGTGAAAGGACGGACGGTTCTCTGCCAACACTAAGGATTGTGTAAAAGGACAACTGTTCTCTGCCGCACCGGGTAGTGGTGAAAAGAGTGTGTTGTAAAGGCTTCTCCGCCTTGCTGTGGGTGCAAAAGGAGAGTCACTATTGGTATTAATGTAATACTCAGAGGGTGCCTCTGAGGAGTGGATGTAGGTCTGGTTATATACCGAACCACTATAAATCTGGTGTCATTTACTTTACAGTTTTTACGTTTCCAAATTTTATTTTTTTTAAAGTCTTAAAAACTCTGTGGTTGAAAAACTTTTTCTACAAAACTTAAAAGAAACAATTTTTATTTCGGTTCAACATAATTTTAAAAGAGGGATTAATTTTTTTTTAAACTACCAATTCACCCCCTCTTGGTAGCCTTTGGGACATTAACTTAGGCTTAACAACCTAATTACTAGACTCAACAATTACCAATGCTCAACTAAAAATAAGGGATTTTCAATCAAAATCCAAAATAAATAAAAATAAAACATAAACAAATTCAAAAACAACAATAAAACACTAACCCACAAAAGCACATACACATCATATATAATAATAAAATACACACGATTAAGTTGCACAAACAAATAATAAACAATAAATATTAACTCCCCCTTTTGACAACAACAAAATGGGTAGTACCTCTTGAAAAGGAAATGTTCTATTAAAAAATCTAATAGATGATAACAAATAAGATTCTAAACTATTTGCAAAGGAAACATTAATATCCTATTGCAAAAAAGGAAAGTCTCATATTATAAATAAAAGAACAATTAAGATAAGAAAAGTCAACTAGGTTCACTATTCCTTCTAGACATATCAAATAAAAATAATTATTGCAAAAATAATGAAATAAAGACTAATTAGTTTTTAATTCAATAGTTATGATAATTATTGATTAAATAAATTTGTGTAAGAAATAGAAAGATAAAGGGAAGAACTGTATGAAACTATTAATTGGCAACATTGCACAACTTTTCAATTTTTGGATAACTTTGTGTATTTTTTATGTTTGGGCTAATTTTGTGACTTTTTCCTTTTTGTCTAACATTACGCATCTTTTAAACTTGTGGCACATTTTACACATCTTTTCAAGCCTGGCAAACTTTGTGCATATTTTTACTTTCAGTCTTTCCAATATCAATAAATCTTTAAATAAATTCTAATAATTAATAAAAATCAAACACATTGAAAAAGAAATAAAATAAAAATAAGACATCACTTTTATAATAATTATAGATAAATAATATTTGTCTTTAATAACATGAAGATGATATTCTTTTCTACATCTAATGATAATTTAATTTAAAATTAAGAAATTAAATTTTACAAGGAAATTAATTTGTAGAGAAAAGTATTTTAAAATTTTATTCTATAGATCAACTACATTTTATTAGTATATAAAAACTTAAAATAGTTCAAAAAGATTAACTTCAACTCAAGAAAAACATCATTTCATTAAACACAAGAAATAAATACATCAGATAGATAATACTAGAAAAGGAAAACAACAATACTAAGTTATCACTTGATTATAGAGAGAAAACAACATAAACATGAAGTTCAATAGAAAAATAACAACTAATATTCTGGGGGACCCTAATTTGGAGGTGGCTTAGGGCTGAACATCATAAAGTAGCTATTGATCATAACTATATGAGTATTAACCGAGTCAAATTATCCTCTAATCCACCCCATATCTTCATTATATCATGTATCCTGCTGGTTTAAGTGAGTCTTAATTTGATCAAACTATGATCAAAATGAGATTCTAGTCTATCAAATCACTGGAACATTTCTTGATAGAAATGCTAGTCAAGTCTAGGAGTAGTTGCAGGTGCAAGAGTATGTGCTCCTTCATCAGATTCTTCTCCCTCATCTCCTTGGTCTTGTTTAAAAAGTGAATTGAAAGAAGCATTAGTAAAATAGATAAGAAGCTGAGTAGGCGGATCAAGATGAATCAAGTTGTATTTCTTTTCTAGAATATAAGCCACCAAATTTCCTAAAGCCACATTTATTTTTTCTCTTATTATGAGGAAGTCCAATGTTGAAAGGTTATATATATAATTCATAATAAATTGGGCTTTGTCTATAGGAGCATTTGTCATGACGAGGTATGTGATTCTAGATAAAAAAAGGAGTTAGGTCGATACGATCACCAGCTTTAAGTATAATAGAAATCCTTAATTCATGCTGGATGAACCTAGCATTTTAGTTTAGGGTGTACACACGAGATAGGTGATTGACTGAAGAAACACCTTTAAGTGCTTGATTAATTTCAAACCAGTCAAAATGAGATCTAGAGGTCATTATGTGTGTACTAACCCCTTCAGTTCTAAGATGTAGGAACATGCCTAAATCTTCCTTGGTAATATCTACTCAATGTTTAAAAACAAATGAAGACATCCTAGTATGATTTTCATTTATTCTCATGTTTTTAAGCAAAAAATGGAATGTTTAATGATGATAAGCATAAATCAGAGTGAGAATGAAAGAGAATTGAGTTGAAGAAAAAAGAGGCATAATTGGAAAGTTAAGTCTCTTTGGATCAGGAAATGAGATGGAGTTATCTTAGCCTCAAAGAAATGATCGTAGGCTTCTTAATTATCTTTTGTGAGAAAGTTCTCATCAAGTTTACCAAAACAAAAGGAAGAGGCCTAGGAAAATCATGCACGCTTAGTACTGCTAGCCATTTCTAGAGTTAGGACACGAGATAGTTTGAGATTGAAAAAAAATGTGAAGAAAACCATCGAATACCTTCCAATTTAAAGAAAAATGGCACCATCATACAATAAAAAAATATGTTCATACGTACGCTTATGAGATCATATGTGACAAAAATAATTTCATACATACGAACGAAAGCTACCAAAAATAAAATGACTTTTTGTAAACTGTCATTCCTAAGGAGTCATTTCATATATCTTTTTGACTAGTACGATTGTATAGATGAACACCTATTCATCTGGGCTGATTAGAATAATAAAGATTATATATGGTCGTTAAGTTTATCCACATGCAAACTCACAACATGATCGTATAGATGAAATGTAATTTTGTATGTACAATATGTGAAAATAACTATCATTAGAAAATGCACCCCATCCGTACAGACAAAAATAAATAATTCATATAGTAAAAAGTTGTATAATATAATATGATATGCATAGAAAAATGCATTCTCATTTGCTCAACTTAGGAAAAAAATATTATATACAAACTATAAAATTCATACAAAATGAAAGTGGTTGTATAGTACGAATGAAAACTTAACTCAAGACATGATAAATAAAACTCTTTTAAAAAACAAATCAATCAAGATCCATGACATGCATTAATAAAAAATAAAATAATACTAATGAAAAAATAAATATAAACTAAAGGAAAAATTAGCCATTAACAAAAAAAAAAAAAAAAAGAAACAAACAAAACACATCGACATACATGAAATACATTACAAATTCAATTTGTAGAATTATAATTTTTAAGCTTGAATATCAAACACACCTAATCTGGTTCTTAAGGTGCTAAATATTTCAAAAGATAGTCATTTTATGAAAATTTATGCAAGTTGATTCTCAGTAGCTACATGATATAGCTTAATTTCTCCTTCACTTGCATGGTCTCTAATAACACTTGTTGTTCTGGATCTATTTACATGGATTATGACTTTGATGATAACAAACACTCTTATTGCAAATACTCTTATTTCTCTATAACTGCCTTATTTACTTACATTGCAGGTCCACAAGATCAGACTATAATTTGAAGCCAACTCAAGATTGGGCAGACTAGGTCTGAGTCAATTTGAAACCCTTTTCCTTTATTGAGTCTATTGTTTGTGGTGTGGCTCCTGATGCTTTGTAACTTGGAAGATTCTCTGACTGTTCCCTAAAGTTTATTGCTTTTGGTAAACATCGTCCGGAATGATATATATATCGTCCTGGATGATCGGTTCAAAAGTAGAAACCCTGATTAGGACATCCTCATTAAAGCAGCCTTCATTATGCAAAAATATCATCCTAGATGATTTTGTATCGGCTAGGACGATAGGCTCAAAACAGAAAGAATCTGCCACCAGATCTATTTAGGAATTACTTATTTTTGGACATCGTCTAGGGGATCAATTTGAGATCTTCTATTTAAGCTATGACATGACACTTTGTAAGTGTCTTTCGTAGCCATTATAGCTACTTTTGGGGGAAACTTGATGAGAGAGCTTGAAAAGGAGTGAGGAAAGGTTGGAGTTTGAGAGAGGGAGAAAATCCTATGAGGGGCGACTCAAGGGAGTGTGGAGGGGGTTCCACACCGTTGCTCCGGCAAGCTCGCACCTGAATACCATCAGATTCAAGGCTTATCTCGAGGGAAGTTCACCAAAGAAGAAGATATCTTTGGTGTCAAAGGACCCGACGACTCGACCGCACCGGTGAAGGTGGAAGTGAATTTTTTAGGGCTTCTGCGCCTAGCTGTGGGGCTAAAGGAGAGACACTTAGTTTAGTACAATACTTGGAGGGTGCCTCCAAGGAGTGGACGTAGGTCAAGGCTTGACCGAACCACTATAAATTCGGTTTGTTCTTCCCTTTATTACTTCCGCATTTAATTTTCGCATTGTTAATTTCTTTATGGTGATTTTGGTTTGTTGTCTTTGGTTTAAAGATTCTTAAAATACCAATTCACCTCTTTCTTTTAATTAGCCTTGAGCTAGTTCATAGGGCCTAACATCCCTAATGATCTTTCAAGTGGTATCAGAGCAGTATTCATAAAATCTAGTTTTTAAAAGCTTTTGAATTTCGATCCATGACTAATTTTTCAAATCATAATATTGTAGAAGGTTAATCAATAACCAGACCACCTTTATTTGAAAATATTACATTTGATTTTTGGAAATTTTTCATGTCTAGTTTTTTGCAATTAATTGATTTTTACATGTGGCATATGATTTTAACTAGTTATACATTACCATCACGTATTATAAATGAAATTAAAACTAATATTCCTTTTAATCAATGTAACAGGGAAGAATAACTTAATACTCAATTGAATGCAAAATCATTAAATTACTTTTTCTGTGCTTTAAATTCTGAAGATTTTATATTAGTATCCACGTGCACTATTAGTAAGGAAGTTTGGGATAAACTACAAATAATATATGAAGACACTAGTGAAATCAAGCAATCCAAGTTGAATATGTTAATGCATGATTACAAACTATTTTCCATGAAATCTTATGAGACGATCTTAGAATGTATACTAGGTTTATTCAAATTATAACATCATTGCATGCTTTAGGAAAAGAATTTTCAAATTTTGAAAAAGTTAACAAAATTCTTCATTATCTACTGGATAAGTTTGATGCTAAAGTAATTACTATATGTGAATCAAAATATTTGAATGAATATTCTATTGATAATTTGATTGGCTCACACATTGCCTATGAGCAAAGTTTGGGTCAAAGACTTATGGATGCAGGTGAAATGATTATTCTAAAAGCTGAATATACGAAAAAGATAGCTTAGTTGGTGACGAATGCAATGACTTGTCAAGCAAATCAAAAAGCTCACCAAAGCATAATCATCAACAAAAGAGGAATAAAGGTAAGGATATTAATATTTCTTCTAACGTTATTTGCTTTCGATGTAGGAAGCCTAGATATATGAAAAATCAAAACCCTAATTTGAGAATTCATCCTACAAAAGAAAAGAGTAAAGCAAAGCAAATTATAAACTGAGAAAATAATGAAAAACAAAAAATCTCCTAGGTAGACCAGGTTTCTGAAGCATCGGACCAGGAGAAAGATAATAGTTGAAAGCCTTATTTGTGTGTTTGTGTTGTTTTTTGTTTTTAGTTATTTTCTTTTTTTATTTCAATTTTATTTTGTGTTTTTGTCTTTGTCTATTCTTTGATTTTTTTCTTATTTCCTAAAATTTTTTCTCTGATCAACACACACATTCACTTTTCTAAAATTGAAAATTCTACTTCCTGTTTTTCTTGAAATCTTTAGTAAGTTGTGATTGACTTCTCTAAAAATAGTCAAAGGAAGGAAACTCATGTTTTTTAATATCAATCTCTATTTCTTAAAAGAGGTTTTTTTACTTTTGATTTAAAATCTTTTTCATATTTTAAATTAGTCTTTGAAACAAATTTTTTTTCTCCCTACATTTTATTTATCGCATAGGGATCTTTTGCAAGTTGTTGAATCTAACTCATAATTTTCTTCATCAAGAATTCACTTTGTCAATAGGATGGGTTTACTTTTGTTTTTAAGATTTCAGAAAGGTAGCATATTCAAAAAAAAAAAAAAATTAGCCAATGATGCAGAAAATAAAAGATGCGCAAAGATGCTAAATTGAAAAATATACACAAAAGTGTATCAAAAATCAAAAGATGCACAAAAAGTGCCATTCAAATTGATAAGAGGCATAAAATGTGCTCACAAAATTTAATGCTTACCATTCTTGTACTTCTTAAAAGCCTAAGAAAACCCTTGATACTTTCGACTTGATTTTGAAAAACATGATTCCTGATTCAATAATTCGTGCATTAATCATCTATTAGATATATTTTATGAAAGGAGTTTTGAAAAATTAGTGTTTTTTTTTCTAATTTATTCCTAGATTTAGATATTAAATTAAAAAGTTTTTGAGACTTTTTTTTAAAGAACTTGAGTTTGGATTATCAATTTCTGAATTTCTAACCTTTTCTGGGCAATGTGTTGTTAATACAATTCTAATATGTTTTTGATTAAAACTAAGAGGTAACTTTCTCATTTTAAGAATATTTATTTTGTTCTCAAGATTAGGGATCATTTTTGTCTTTTAATTATAATTGTTTAAGTGTTTGTGCCCTTTCTCTTTTGATAATGTCATTAGGGAAGAACGTACTATTAAATTTGTATGTTTTCTGTACTGTTGAATTTGTATGTTTTTTTTTCTTTTAAAAAAATTAAAAAAACAACAAAACATTTTTTTTATCTCCCCTATTTTTAAAGTTTTATTCTAGTAAGGGGAAGATTAGGAGAAAATGTTTTCATATTTGTAAATTCAAAATTGTAATGTTTGCCATCATAAAAAAGGGGGAGATTATTGCGGATCTATTTTCATGGATTATGATTTTGATGATAGCAAATAATCTTATTGCAAATACTCTTATTTCTATATGACTGCCTTATTTACTGACATTGTAGGTCCACAAGATCAGACTGTAATTTAGAACCAGCTCAAGATTGGGTAGACTAGGTCTGAGTCAATTTGTAACCCTTTTCCTTTCTTGAGTTTATTGTTTGTGATGTGGCTCTTGATGCTTTGTAACTTGGAAGATTCTCTGACTGTTCTCTAAATTTTACTATTTTTGGTAACATCGTCCGGGATGATATTTATATCATCCTGGACGATTGGTTCAAAAGCAGAAACCCTAATTAGGGCATCTTCATTAAAGCAGCCATCATTATGCAAAAATTTCATTATGGATGATTTTGTATTGGCCAGGATGATAGGATCAAAATAGAAAGAATCTGCCACCAGATATAGTTAAAAATTACTTATTTTTGGATATCGTCCATGAGATCGTCCAAGACTTTAAAATATCGTCCAGGATGATCCAGGACAATTTTTCCAAAATTAATCTAAAATTTAAGGAAAGGAATTGTGACTTTGATTGGATGATAAAATCATCTTGGACAATCGCAGGATCGTCCGGGATGATACGCTGGACGATTGGACATCAAACAGCTCTTTTTTAGGGCGATGTTCAGGATGATATTCCATGATTTTTACTGATCGTCCCAAATGATATATAATCATCCTGAATGATATGAACAAATTTCTTATGATCGTCTCAAATCGTCCTGACTGATTGGCTTAAATTGTACTGATCATACAGAATGATATTTATATCGTCCTGGATGATAAAGTCGGCAACTTGCATTAATGAGATCATTTTGAGATCTTCTATTTAAGCTATGACATGACACTTTATAAGTGTCTTTGGCAGCCATTGTAGCTTCATTATTTTAGGAGAAACTTGAAGAGAGAGCTTGAAAGGGAGTTGAGGAAAGGGTGTAGTTTGAGAAAGGGAGAAGATCTTGTGAGGGGGGACTCAAGGGAGTGTGGAGGAGGTTCCACATGGTTGCTCCGACAAGCTCGTACCTGAATACCATTGGATTCAAGGCTTGTCTCGAGGGAAGTTCACCAATGAAGAAGATCTTTTTGGTGTCAAAGGACACGGCGACTCCGCCGCACCGGGGAAATTGGAAGTAATTTTGTAAGGGCTTCTCCGCCTAGCTGTGGGGACTAAAGGAGAGACACTTACTTTAGTGCAATACTTGGAGGGTGCCTCCAAGGAGTGGATGTAGGTCAAGGTTTGATCGAACCACTATAAATTCGGTGTGTTCTTTTATTTATTACTTCCGCATTTAATTTCCGCATCGTTGATTTCTTTTTGGTGATTTTGGTTTGCTGTCTTTGGTTTAAAGATTCTTAAAATACCAATTCATCTCTCTGTTTTAATTAGCCTTGGGCTAATTCATAGGGCCTAACATCCCTAGCGATCTTTCACTTATGTTATCACAGAAAATTAGAATAATGCCAATAGAGAATCCTAAATCAATAAGTTATTATTTTAATAAAAAAACCTATGCCATGCAACTACCTAAGGAAATGTATTATGCTTCAACAGTAGAAAGGGCTATTGAAATCTATTTTTTACTAGACAAAAAAAACTAAAGAGTTTCCTATGAATTGATAAGTTCTAGAAGTATTTTTCCAATCAACCCTACCTCATATAAAATTTGAATTAGAATATCCAATGATTTCAAAAGAAGAGTTGTGCTTAGGATACCAAATCCCTAAGGTTTGAGTTCCCACAAGATATCTCAAAATTCTTTTAACAGTAGTTAAATGTGATTCCTTTGGATCAACTTGAAATCTAGTACACAAATAAACACTAAATATTATATATGGTGTGCTAGAAGTTAAGTAGAGTAATGATCTAATTATTCTTCTAAATTTATTTTGATCAACAGATATTCCCTTAGTGTCTTTATAAAACTACACTGAGAAACTCATTAGTGTACTCACTAGTTTAGATTTATCCATTTCATATTTCTTGAGGATGTCCTTAATAAACTTTGACTGGCTAAGAAATATTCCATCCTCTTTCTGCTTTATGCTAAAAACAAAATATAGCTTGAGTCTCCCATCAAACTCATTTCAAATTCATAATTAATTATTTTTAAAAACTAAACGCAAAGATTTTTATTGTTAGATCCAAATAAGATATCATCAACATATATTTGAATAATGAGTATATCATATCCTACCCTTTTTATGAAGAAAGTGGTGTCCACACTTCCTTTAATAGATGATATTTCTAATAAAAAAGTACTTAACCTCTCATACCAAGCCCTTCGTGCCTGTTTTAGTCTATACAATACGTTTTTCAATTTAAACATACAATTAGGGAAATTTGAATTTTTAAAACCTAAAAGTTGCTCAAAATAAATATCATCTTATATCACCCCATTAAGAAAGGCACTCTTAACATCCATTTGAAATAATTTAAAATCTTTAAAATAGTAAAGGCTAGTAATACCCTAATCACTTCAAGTTTGACTATTGGGAAAAAAGTTTCTTCAAAATCAATTCATTCTATTTGATTATACCCCTTTGCCACCAATCTTACCTTATTTCTAACCATTACACATGAATAATTCATTTTATTTTTGAACACCCACTTAGTTCCTACAACACTTTGATCTTTAGGCCGTTTAATCAATTCTCAAATAACATTTCTAATAAATTGATTCAATTCTTCCTACATGGCTAAAATCCAAAAATCATTAGAAATTGCTTAATTTATATTAGTGGGATCAATCATTGATATAAAAGCTGAGTGGTTCACTTCTTTGCTAAGTAAATGTCTAGTTCTAACACCTTCACTTCGTTCACCTAAAATAAATTTTCTTTAAGGTGACTTTTAAAAAATTTCCATTCTTTAGGCAATATTTTTTCTGTCCAACATTCTCTTTAAGATTTGTTTTTCCAATTCCTTGGGATATCTATTTAATATATTCTTCATTCAACCTTGGCTCTTTAGAAATACCAGATTCATCAAATACAATATATGTGGTCTCCTCAACTAGCATAGTCCTCTTATTAAAAACTCTATAGGATTTTCCAATATTAAAAAATCCTAAAAAAATTCTTTCATCAGATTTAAGATCAAAATTTCTTAAAGGAGTTTTACCATTATTATGAATAAGCACCTTACTATTATGAATTTGATTTCAGAAAATATAATTTTGATGATAGCAAACATTTTTTATACTTCCATTTTTCTATGACTGTCTTGCATAGTAACCTTTTAGGTCCACAAGGTCGAGTGCAAATCAAGCCAGCTCAGGATTGGGTAGATTAGGATTGAGTCTGTCTGTAAACTATCGTTAAGTTGGTTTTTATCATTTCTTGAGTCAATTGTAAATAAAGCGGGTCTTGATGCTAAGTAACCTTGCACATACACACACTCAGGAAACAATTTTATCTATTTTTAGAGTTTTCAATTTTTGATCACATCATTCAGGATGATCCAAAATCATTATAGATAATCAATCAAAAATAGAAACCCTAATTAGGGCAACCTAATTAAGGTAACCATAATTAAGCAAATTATCTTAGAAATTATGCTTAAATAAAAAAGAACCAGCTGCCACAAACTTTTAGGTATGTTTTATTTTTGGACATTATCTAGTACATCATCCTGGATGATGCAATATAATTATGCCTAAATTAGTTTGAAAATTAAGGATAATAATTAAGGTTTAATTGTAATATAATTATGCCTAAATTAGTTTGACTAATTGATTTGAACTAGTCATCCAGGATATTCAAAAATCATCCTAGATGATCAATTATTTTTTTATCATCTAGACTTGCATCCAGGGTAATGTTCTAGATGATATTTGATGTTTTGTACTAATCAGCCCGGACAATCATGAGATCATCCTAGATGATCAAGTTATTTTTTCATCATCCAGAAATCCATCTAGGGTGATGTTCAAGATGATATTCAATGACTTCAACTAATCATACATGATGATATACTATCATCCAAGGTGATCTGAATAAAGGAACATTCTAATTGTCTAGACTCTCCCAAATTGCCTTATCTGATTGAGCTGATTTGAACAGATCGTATAGGACAATATGTCAATCATCTTGGATGATATTTGACTATTAATTACAAATTAGGGAAAATTTGATGCCCTTCTATATAAGATATCTTTTTTAACCTAAGAGTGTTTCTTTTGCTGCTGTATTAATCTGAGAGAGAAAAGAGGAGAGGGAGAGTAAGGGAGGGAGGGAGAGAGAGAGAGAGAGAGAGAGAGAGAATCTTGTGAGGGGTTTCATAAAGGTTGCTCCAAGAAAGGATCTAAGTCATCTTCTTTGATAGTCATCCATTGTTCCTTGGAGGTTTGAGAGAGGTCTACTTTAGCAATTGATCGCGGTTCTCTGTCTGCTTCAAGAGGAAGCAAAAGGAGTCGGGTTCTCTACCTCACCGATGTTGGTGAAAAGGAGGTTTGTATAGGATTCTCTACCTTACTATGGGAGAAAAAGGAGAGTCACTGAGTTTGGTGCAATACCCAGGGGAGAGGCTTCGGGGAGTGGATGTAGGTCAAGTTGATCGAATCACTATAAATATATGTGTGTTCTTTCCTATTATTTTTTCCATATTTAATTTCTGCACTTCAATTTTATTGTGATTAATTTTGGTTTGGTTTAATATTATGTTTTCATTGAAGAAAATTTTAAAACACCAATTCACCTCCCTCTTGGTTAGCCTTGTGCTAGTTCACAAGGGCTTAATATCCCTAATGAACTTTTAAGTGGTATCAGAGAAGGATTCATAATAATGAGTTTTTGAAAATTTTTGAATTTCAATCCATGGCTAACTTCAATAATTATAATACTCTGGAAGGGTATTCTTTTACCTGACCACCTTTATTTGATAACATTTTTTTTAATTTTTGGAAAACTTGCATGTCTATATTTTTACAATCGATTGACTATCATATGTGGATGCTTGTTAAAAAGGGTTATTCACCTTCATCACATGAAATTAATGGCATTAAAATTGAACTTCCTTTTATTGAATGGACTTTTGATGATAGGGATTAAGCCCAAATTAATGCAAAATGTTTAAACTTTTTTTTCTGTGCTTTAAAATTGGAAGATTATATGCGTGTTTCAACTTGTGCTATTTGTAAAGAAATTTGAAATAGATTGTGTATTACTTATGAAATAACAAATGAAGTTAAGCAATCTAGGTTGAAAATTTTATTATATAATTATGAACTTTTTCATAAGAATCTTTCTGAATCAATTGCTTAAATACATTTTAGGTTTACTCAAATTGTCATCTCACTACATGCCTTAATTAGAGAACTCACTAATTATGAAAAAGTTAATAAAATTTTGAGAAGCTTTCCTTCTTCCTTTGATGTTAAGATTACTGCAATAATTGAATCTCAGGATTTGAATACTTATTATGTTGATAACTTACTTGGATCACTCATTGCTTACGAGCATGGGGTAAACCAAAGATAACTTGATGCAGGTGAGAAGAAGAAGGAGAAAACTATGGTGCTAAAGGCTAACAATATGAATACTAATTCTTTTGGGTCTGAAAGAGATGATGCTTCCTTAATCACTAAGAAATTTAAAACATTCTAAGGAAGAATAAAAATCACAATTAGAGTGGAATAAAGGTAAGGGTAACAAAAATTTTAAAAGTTCTTTTGATATGGTTTGCTTTGAATGCAAGAAGCCAGGACATGTACGAGCTGATTGTCCTATACTTAAGACTCACCCAAGCAAGGAGAAGGGTTAGGAGAAACCCACGTTTAGAAAGGATAAGGATAAGAAGTAGTTCCAAAAGACATTCTGGGTGGATTCTGCATCTAAGTCCTCTGAGATTGAAGCTTAAGAGGAGACTACAAACATGTTCTTGAGGGCGAATGATAATCATGTTCAGTTTGAATAAGAAGAGGTATGTGAACTAATTTACAATCAATTACTTGAAAATTTTGAACAAATTCATGCATCATATAGGAATCTTAAGAAATCGCTTGATAGTTTATAATTGGAGTTTTTAAATTTACCAAAAGAGCATAAAATTTTACTTAAAGATCACTCTATAATTGATAACAATTACATGTCATTATTTGATGAATTTGATGCATTAAATAAAAAACATATTGAATTATCAAATGCACATGATTTTGTGAAGTCATCTCATATTGAGTTAGAAAAAGAGTTTAAGAAATTAGAAAAACTCAAAGAATTTGAAAATGATAAACCAACATTGCATGCATCACATAACTTTAAGAAGAAACATCGCCACCTAAGTATATTAGTAAATCCTTTTCCTAGTGTTAGATGCTTTTCATATGACATGTTAGGTCATAATTCACACACAACCACTATTCACCATAGTACACATTTGGTGTGGATACCCAAATTGTATGATTCATAGCATAACACACATGCATTGCACTCTTTTTTCCATAAGAAGGGAACCAAACTTGTTTGGGTTTTAAATCTAACGTTTGATGATTTTGTAGGCTTGTTCTCATAAAAGGTCTCATGAGAGTATGTGGTACATGGATGGAGGATGCTCACAACACATGACTGGAGATGCCAACTAATTCATTTCAATGGAGGCCAGGGCTGGAGGTAAGGTCACTCTTGGAGACAACGCCACCAGGAATGTGGTGGGCGTAGGTATAATAAAATTTTTTAAGAACCTTTTGATTTAAAATATTTTGCTTATAGATGGACTGAAACATAACTTGCTAAGCATGAATTAGCTATGCGATAAGGGCTTCATCATAATTTTTTTTTAATAAATGCATGCATTATTAGCTTGAATAATAATACTATTTTTTAGGGAAAGCGGATCAACAATGTTTACATGCTTAATTTAAATAATATTGAATGTGTTGCTTCATTTTGCTTAAAAACTATCATTGATGAGTCATGGTTGTCGCACAGGAGGTTATGTTATGCTAGTATGAAAACCCTTTGGAAAGTGACCCAAAAAGACCTAGTCAGAGGTGTCCACAAGCTTAAGTTCACCAAATACCACTTATGTGAAGCCTGCCAACTAGGGAAGCAAGTTCAATTCTCTTTCCATTCCATTCAGGATATTAGCTCCTCTATACCATTAGAACTCCTTCATATGGATTTGTTTGGACCCATTAACACTGTCGGCTTAGGGGGGAAAGTTTATAGATTTGTGATTGTCGATAACTACTCGAGTTTCACTTGGATTAAATTTTTGTCACATAAGAGTGAATCTTTTGATGAATTTAAATCCTTCTTTACTTGGATTCAGAAAAAGCTAGGTTATGAGATCTTGACCATTCATAGTGACCATGGGAGAGAGTTTAAAAAGGAGAGATTTGGAGACTTCTATGAGGATAAGGAGATTAGTCACAACTTCTTAGCTCCTAGAATCCCTTAGCAGATTGGGGTAGATGAAAGGAAGAACTAGACCTTAGTTGAAGCCGCTAGAGCCATGCTTTATGAGTATTCACTTCCAAAATACTTTTGGGTTGAAGCGGTAAACACAACTTGTTATGTGTAAGGGTGAATGTTAGAGCCAAACTAGATAAGACACCCTATGAGATTCTTAAGGGTAAGACACCCAACCTTTCCCACCTCCATATCTTTGGACGTGAGGTTTTCATTCTTAACAATGAGAAGTCACACGTAGGGAAATTTAACCCAAAATTTGTTGAAGGGCTGTTTTTGGGATATTCAAGTGTTGGGAAATCCTTTAAGATGTTTAATAAGAGGTCATTATGTTTTATGAATATGATCCTAAGGTGTCTAAAGTTTAGGATGAAGTTGGTTTTGGAGAGATTTCCAAAGGTGTTAAAAATTTAGAGAAGAGGGTAGAGTCCCAAAGCACTGAAGGAGTAAGTGAGATTACCCAAGGAGTAGAAAATGAAAATTTGAAGGAAAGGGTAGAACCTACACACACTTTGCTTTGAGATTGGAGAGAATCTTTGAGTCATCCTAAAGAACTGATCTTAGGAGACCCTTCAAAAGGTGTTAGAACTAAGCATGGACTTAAATAAGAAGTGAGGCACTCTACCTTGATCTCAATGACTGAACCCACCAACATCAATCAAGCCCTGTCTGATGAGTTTTGGATCTTAGCAAAGCAAGAGGAATTAAATCAGTTTATTAGGAATAATATTTGGGAGCTCGTAGAAAGATCAAAGGGAAAAAGTGTAGTTGGAACCAAATGGGTCTTTAAGATTAAGATGAATTATTCTAGTGTGGTGGTTAGGAATAAGGCGAGATTGGTGGCTAAGGGGTACAACCAAACAGAAGGGATTAATTTTGAGGAGACCTTTTTCCCTGTAGCTAGATTGGAAGCCATTAGAGTGCTACTAGCCTTTGTTTGTTATAAGGGATTTAAGCTTTTCTAAATGGATATTAAGAGTGCCTTTTTAAATGGGGTAGTAAAAGAGGATGTGTTTGTAGAGAAGACCCTAGGATTTGAGATTTCCAAATTTTCCAATCATATTTTCAAATTAAAAAAAGTCCTTATATGGATTAAAACAGACACCCAGAGCTTTGTATGAAAGGTTTAGCATATTCTTACTAAAAAGGGAGTTTGTTAAGGGGAGTGTAGACACCACCCTTTTTCTGAGAAAAGTAGGAGATAAATTACTCATTATTCATATCTATGTTAATGATATACTATTTGGATCTTCTGATAAAAAGTTATGTGATGACTTTTTTAAAACAATGAGTAAGAAATTTGAGATGAGTATGATGGGAGAGTTGTCCTACTTTTTGAGATTTAGCATAAGATAATAGGATGATGGAACTTTTTTAAATCAATCAAAGTTCATAAATGACGTCTTAAAGAAATATGAAATGGATAAAGTGAAGCTAATAAATACTCCCATGACCTCCAGTGTTCAGTTGGATAAGGACCCAAATAAAAAATCTGTTGATTAAAAGAAGTATAGAGGGATGATAGGATCTTTACTTTACCTGACTGCTAGCTGACCTGATATAATGTTTAGTGTTTATCTCTGTACTAGATTTCAAGTTTATCCTAAAGAATCCCATCTGGCTACATTTAAAAGAATTTTTAGATATCTTTTTGGGACCCAAAACTTAGGAATATTGTATCTTAGGAACAATACTTCTTTTGAGATTATTATATATTCTAATTCTGATTTTTACAGGATGTAGGGTGGATAGATAGAGCACTTCTGAGACTTATCAATTCATAGGATAATCTTTAATCTCCTGGTCTAGTAGAAAACAAAACACTATTGTACTTTCCACTGCTGAAGCTGAGTATATTGACTTAGGAAGTTATGTGGCCCAAGTCCTTTGGTTGAAGCAACAAATTCTATATTTAGGATTACTTGTAGGCATAATTTCAATCTTTTGTGATAACACTAGTGCCATCTGCATCTCTAAGAATCCTATCCAACATTCAAGGACCAATCACATTGACATAAGACATCACTTTATTAGAGATCATGTGACCAAATGAGACTTTGAATTACACTATATAACAACTAAGAATCAACTGGCTGACAACTTTACTAAACCACTGGCCTTCGATACATTCAGTATTTTAAGGATTAGATTGGGTGTGATTGACATAAATGCATGAATTTGATGCTTACTAATTTCTAAATTTTTTTTGATCTATTGTTTGTTGTTTTCCTTTTTTGTTTAATGTAGTTTTTGGTTTATTCTTTGTCATTCTTTTTATGTATTCATTTCTTTTATTTTAATTTTCTTTTTTTATTTTCCTTTTTTTTTCTTATCTTTGATCTCTGCTGAATTTATATTTTATGCATTATTGTTATTTTTGAAAATTTGTAGTTAATGTTTGACATCCCTAAATAAGTTAAAGAGAGAAACACCATTGATTGTTTCCCTTCCTCTAACTTCTTTTTATGGTATAATTTTATTTTTTAAATAAAAGTCTATCTAAAATTAGCAATTGGACTTTATGATTGAGATCCTTTATATCTTACTATAATAATCTATCTTATATATATAATGTTTAAATTTTTTATATTACTTTCAAACTTTTGAAATCTTGCCATTGCTTTGATCATTAGAATTTGATTATGTTTAGTGGTTTATTCTTTCTTATATTAGAAAGTGAGCTTTTTTTCTCTAATATTTGGAAGATCTACTAACAACTAAGTGTATTTAAGAGTTTCGAAAGGGATCTAGCATGCAAAAAATGTCAAGGGCATAAAATGAGCCCAAAAAAAAAAAAGAAAAATTGAAAAGATGCACAATGACTACCAAAAAAAAAAAAAAAGAAAGATACATAAAGTGTATCAAAAATAAAAAGTTGTGTAAAGTGCACCAATCAATTGATAAGAGTCATAAAATGAGCCCACAAAAGGCAAGCTTCCTTCTCTTTCAATCCTTTAAATCTTAGAAGGATTCATGTTTCACTTGAAATTTCTAAAGGTTTGATTTCAAATTTCATGATTATGATAAATTACTTTGGTATATTATTTTATAAGATATTTTTTTATTCTGGAACTAAGTTTTGAGCTGATCTCTTTTTTTTATCCAATTAGTTTTTTTGAGTTAGATCCTTATTTTCAAAAGGAAATTTGCCCTGTGAGAAGTTTGAGCTAGGGCTAATAGGATCGGCTATTCTACCTTTTTTTGGAATTCGATGATGTTAACTCATTGATTATTATAAATTTTTAATTCAGTCACATAGAGACTTTATCATATTTATGCTTTGATAAAGAAAAAACTTTGCTTTTGTTCTTATGTTCTGCTTTTCTCTCTGGTTTCTTCCTCCATTTTATGATGTCAAAAGGGGAAGTGGTGGGTAGTGTTTGAGTTGTTTTATCATAATATTTTACTTTTATTTGTGTTTCATTTAGTTTTAATTATTTGATATCATAAAAAAGGGAGAGATTATTACAAATCTAATTTTAGAAAAAATAATTTTAATGATAACAAACATTTCTGATACTTCTATTTTTCTATGACTACCTTGCCTACTAATGTTTTAGGTCCACAAGGTCGAGTAGAAATAAAACTAGCTCAGTATTAGGTAGATTAGGATTGAGTCTATCCATAAACTATCATTAAGATGGTGTTGGTGGAATTTTGAAAAAACAGGTTTTGAAAAATATTAGTTTTCTTTGGGGATTTTAAGATTAAGGTTGAGTTCTAATTCTAAGGTCGAATCGACTCGTTAGAAAGAGTATATCACCCCAAAGGACGAAAATAAACTTTCATAACGGTGTTCAGACTTAAAATTATGTAAACTCATCTTGAATGTTATGATCGGGTTCTAAGGAGAATTCTATATGGCCCCGAGGGGACACAATATAGTTCAACTAAGTACCCAATTACAATATTCAAGAAACATGATCGTCGCATTCACATCCAAAGCCTTATCGAAGAAGGGTGTATCTCCCCAAAGGGAAATGAGACCATTCAACGATAATCCTTCTAATGCAACTATGACGATCATTATTTAACTTTTCCCAAAGAAATCTAATGAAGTTTTAGAAATTGAGTTTTCTTTAAAATCAGGTGTGTGTGGGGTTCCAAATCTCCTACGAGCGCAAGCCCTCGTAGTTAATTACATCGTAGGGAGATAAAATCTCCTACGAAAACTCTCGATTAAAATAATGGCAGAATTTTATTTAGAGTTTCTAGGAGTGATATCAAAGTATGAATAGAATTATTGGAAAATCAAAAGGGAATGGATCAAAATTGAGCAGTTATTAACGGAGTTAAAGGATGAGAGGTAGGGGACACTTTGAGATTCCAGAACCATCCGGAAATGTCCCAACTTAATCTAAGTGTTGGGCTTTATGTTTTGGACTTGAAATGATATTTAATTAGAGTTGAGCATTTTATTAGAAATTTGGGACTATATTCCCGAAGTTTGGGGTCTTATAATCAAAGATCTGCCCCGAAACCTAAATCTATTTTGGACACTGGACCACAGTCGTCCGACCCTAACTAATGCAGTGCAAGGTCTGGACTTACCCCGGCCTGGATTGGGGAGCCAGCTAACCACCTAATCGATTTAAAATACATGAATCCGGTCTTTTATGAAAGAGTGGTAGGGACGTTATAATTAAAGTTTTGGGGAGGCGGGGCCGACATCTAGAGATTTTCCTAATTGGCCCCTTTGACTTATGTTGGGTGCTAAAATGCTAAGGACTATGAAATTAAAATTTTGACTCTTTAATTTGTATCTAATGCAATGCGTGCTGGTTAACAACCTCAAATCAAATATGCTTGAAATTTTTAAAAACAGGCTTATAAAATAATTTTTTAGAAGACTGGACTTCCCCAGGTCCGGCACCTCGTCCTCATAGGTCAGACTATCCGGACTCTACCCGCAGGCGGGGAAGGGTCTAAAACTAGGAAAGAGGAATGCAAAAATATGCATGCGACCCCGGGGGCGATCCCCGGCTAATTCCCTAGATTCGTTATCTTTCTATGTTATTTAGACTCACTAAAATTTTAGACTTTTAGAATTATGAGTAGAAAACTTTCACACCCTCACGAGCCTCGGGTATCCAGGCGAAAACAAAAAGCGGCATGCAATCGCCAAAAAACTAGTAAAAGCAAGTAATCCTAAAGGCAATCATTTCAACACATCAAATATAAATGAATTAATTGATAAATGTCCATAGGCAAAGTTGCCTTGTTTATTACAAACCAGAATATTACAGAAAGTAAAGTGGCCGGGCACCACTGACAACAACCCGGATTCTAAGCCTAGTAATGACGCAAGTTATTTTGAGTGGGATACTCTCAATCTTCAAATCTTCAAGTCTTCAATCTCATTCTTCTTTGGACTCCTTTTCTTCAATCTTCTTGGAATCTTCGTAGTGGATTACCCAAATGGACAAGAGGGCACTTCCCTCTAAGGGGAAAGCCACTCTTTCCTCTTTGGGTAAGGAAGAGGTATGATCTAAATTTGGATTTCCAAATAAAAAAGGAGTGTTCCCTAAAGGGGTATCCTTTCCTCTTTGGAATCCAAGCTTTGGATCTATGCATCCCAACTCAAAATCAACTTTCACAACACTTGACACTTACACAAATTACATTAATATCAAAATAAAAATCTAGACTCACCTGCAAGGTTATCCTAAGCAATTAATATATAAAAAGCAGTTATTCCCAAGCAGTTGTATATGAGCAAAAGAAAAGTAAGAAAACACACTGGCCACGCTCTTTTTATTATTTGGGGGCTTTAGCAGCTGAAGCACCTGTGCAAAGAATTTATAATATTTATGCATTTTTTTATTTGCCCCCTTTTTATATTGCCCTGCATGAGCGTGGCCACCTGCAGAAAACTATGTCAACATCCAGATCGTACCTAACCTAAGGGTAATCTAGTCGCCAAACACATCAATCCATCCACAGAGTACAGAAAAAGTAAGCAAACACAGCGAAGCAATTTCATCCACAACATGCAGTGAAAACTACGAAAAATCCGGCACACAGCAGTAAAGTAAACACCGGCCTATCCTAGATCTAGAGTTGGTTGTCCTAGCACATCATCTAAAGTGTGTGAGAAAGGTCGTGTGGCTGGGATAGATCCTAAAGTAGGTGATTAGTTAAAGTTGTCTAAAAGTTTGGATTTGTTAAGGCTTAGAAGGGAATTTAGATTAAAATTCAAGTATTAATAAATTAGGAATTTTAATTAAATATATTTTAAAAGTTAATTGATTACTACCTTTGTTTCACACCGAGGCCGTGAAGTTTATTTCACCTTCCTTGGGGCTAAGCTAATAGCCTCGTAGGCCTGGGTTACCCAGTAGCAATCGGGGTTGATTAAGTTATTTAAATTGGTTGGAATTAAAAAAAAAAGTGGATTAATACAAAAATGAGTTAATTACTAATTTTTAAAGTTGATTAATTTAAGTTTGCCATTAATTGATTCGTGGCGTTGTGCCACCAGGCTCGAGGAACCAGCCTCCTTAGGACACTTAGCCCCGCAGCCCGGAGTAGTCCAGCCGATAAACCAAATTAATGTAATTGAGTTAGAGATTTTTTAAAATGTTAAATAATTAAAAATTAATTAATTTTAAGGTTTCACACCCTTTAGAATTCATTCGTGGCGTTGTGCCACCAGGCTCGAGGAACCAGCCTCCTTAGGACACTTAGCCCCGCAGCCCGGAGTAGTCCAGCCAATAAACTTCAACTTCAGGGTGGTTGTTGTGTTTTGAAGGGTTTGTTAAATGTTTTAAGAATTAAACCAACATTTTTTGAATTTTAGAATGATTATGAGTTTTATGAATTTTTAGGATATTTTAATGATTTAATTAAGGGGTTGAAAATCGACTTTTTGATTAAGTTCAAATTCTGGAATGTTTGTATTTTATTAAAATTCTAGACCTTACTACGATCAGTTAGAAGGTAAGTACGTTGAAATCGGATTTTTCTACATTTTATTACGAAGGTTTGAAGTTTTGAACTAGTTTTGACTTAAAGTTGACTGATTTGTTGACTTTTTAAAATATTGCAAATTTCTGGAATTTAAAATTTTTTAATAAATATTAGACCTTATTAGGAATTGAATGCAAGTGAGTTTGGGTGATTTGGATTTTACTTGAATTAGTTATGAATTATCGAAGTTTGGACATTTTAATGAATTTTAGGAATTTCCAAATTAGAGGGCCTCTTTTGTGATTTTGCTTCAAACAAACTCCCAATCTCTTGAAAACACCTCCAAAGGTCAGGAACAACCTAAGGAGGGATCCCCAAGTGTTTGGGAGATTTTTGGATTTAAATATTATTATTAATAAATTATCTTAATTAAATATTGGTTTTCACTTAAAATTAAATTAGGGTTCAAATTGCTGTCAAATAATTTTGATTTTAATTTTCATGGGTTAAGGGTTTAATTATGGTCAGTTAGAGGGGTTAAACATAATTTTTGGATTTAAAATGGATTTATTAGATTTTCTGGAAGGTTTAAAGGCTTAATTAAGATTTGAACTTAGGAAAATTAATTAGGGACCTTAATGATTTCCAAATTCAGTGAAACTTTCTCTAGGGCTGAGGATGTCACTAAGTTCAAATGTTCAAAGTTTCAACTCAAGGGGAAGTGAATCCTAATTATTGAAATTTTTCTAAGTTTTCTATACATGGGTCCTTAATTATTGTCCTTAATTATGTCACTAGTTTTGAATAGGTTCAAATCAAAGTTCCTCTAACCCTTTGAATAAACATGGCATGCATATACAAGTGGCAAGCAAACAAGTCCTTAGATCTAGGAGAACCTAGACTAGGTGGTGTGTGCACCTTAAGCATGCAATTAACTAATTAACACAATTAAGATAAATTTAGTGAATAACCAAGAAATGATTATTCACCAATCATCCCCTTCATTTCTATTCAAACATGCTTAATCAACATTTAAGATCTCAAATGACTCTTGAACACTTAAGAATTTACATATATATATATAGAATTTCAAAATATATATTTAAAATACATAAATATAAATGAATTATATATATATATAAATAGAAATATATATTATAAAATAATTAAATATATTATCAAAATACATGTTAATGGGCTGGAGGATCTACTGATCTTCATAGAAGTTTGGAAATAATAAAATATATTTCTTATATTTTTTAAATATTTAATATTTAATTAAATATAAAAAGGATGAAAATACTCCAATAATTCAAAATACTTTTAAAAACTATTCAAATAATACTGAAAAATTTTCTGGAGATCAGCCATGCACTCAACAACATGCATGCCAAATTTCAAATAAAAATAATTTTTGTATAATTAATTAAAAATGAAATATATATTTCTGTATTTCTTAAATTACCAGTAGAATAATAGTCAAAATAAGCTGATTTTATTTTTAAAATAAACTAGATGAAATTCTGAAAATTTTGATATATTATACTTAATTTTTGGTTATATATTTGATTTACTATGATTTATTTAAGTTTCAGCAATTAAAACTAATTAAAATCCATTATTTTTAATTAAATGGTGGCGGTCAGACACGCGGCGCGATCGGATTCGCGGGCTCGAAACCGCGTGACGGCGGGGACACGCGTCGGCCGCTGGCCGCTTCACGCGGTTTTCACTTAACCACGTCAGCGGCGCGTAACAGCCGTTGGATTAACCGCGGGTTCGATCCAACGGCTGAGATCAGATCCCGCGGTCTGATCTCACCAGGAGAAGATCAGACGGCGGAGATTCGATCCCGCCGTTCCGAATGGACGGCCCTGATCCCGCCAGTCGATCGCTCGAACGCTAAACCGAATACACGGTCGAACCAAAGCGCGGAACGGCAAGATCTAGACCGTTGATCGCGTGATCAACGGTCTAGAAAACGTACATCTGCAGCGAACTGCGAATGTCGCCCTAGGATCCGTTTTTTGGTTCGTTCTCCCGATCGGGTGGACCAAATCGCTTGAAATTTTAAACACAGAGAGCAGGCATGAACAGAAATAGTGGGGAAGGATTCGTTTTAGCTAAAACCCTAAAGACATAAAACTATTTAAATCTAACTAATGTGACCTAGATCTAGGGTTTTAGGGAGTTATACCGTTAGATCTTCGAAATTTCTGGATGGTTGAGCTTGTAGATTGTCCAAGTGAAGATTCCCAGCGAAAATCCAAGCTCGAACGCGTCTGGATCGGCTGCTACGGGCTTGAGACGGTCTAGGTGGTGGGTTCGCCGGAGAACTCGCCGCCGGTGACGTGCAACCACTTGGACTTTGTAGTGGGGAGGTAGAGGAAGCTCTGGAGGTTCGAAACGAACTGAGAGCTCGGTCTGGGAGGCTAGGGTTGGTGAGAGAAGCTGCCTTGATCAATCAACCTCAAAAGGTGCCTTTCTCCCTATTCAAGCGGCCTGGGAGAGTTTGGACGGCTGGGATTGACTCCTGGGCTCTCCAGATGATGCCACCTGTCCCTGGGAAGGCTGGAAGGCTGCCCCAAAGGCTGGACATGCCTCATTCCCATTGGGTGGACTTGGGATGAGTGGAGGAGAGGGATTGCCATTTATGGCTAAACCAGGGGCAGAGCTCGGTTAAGGGGCCTATTAGAGAGCTTTAGGGCACTAATAGGCCGGCCTTGGGCAGCTTAAATCAAGGGAAAGGAGCTTAGCATGTGATAAAGCCTTCTAGAAGGGGTTTAGGCTTGAGTTTGACCAGGTTGACCAGTCAATAGGTCAAGGCTGGTGATGTGGCATGAGGGGAAGTAGGAGCAGCCAATGGGAGAGCTTCCAAGCCCAATCTCACACTCCTTGAAGTTAAATAGAAGGTTTGACCAATTCAAGGAGGGATTTAGGGCTTTGTTGACTTGGTTTGACCAGTCAACCAAGTCAAAATTGGTGATGTGGCACTTGAGGAGGTGGAGGAATACTTGGAATGGTTTAATCAAGGGTCAAGAGTTCAAAGTCAAAGTTAGAAGGGATGGGAGCAAATGCCACTAAGGATTGAGGGTTGACTTGGTCAACTCAAGTTGGGTTGAGCTCAAAATGGGTTTAGAAATGTTCAAGGCTTTGAATAGAATGATTTTGAGGGTTTGAAGATATTGATGTGGTTAAATAGGTTGAAATGGTTCATTTGAAACCTTAAGGATCCATTGGGTCAAACCATGTTGACTGAGTCAACTAGGTTGACCCAGTGGGTAAGTCTGGGCTGGACAGGTTTGAAAAGATATTTTAAGACCATTGAGGGTGATTCCTGGGTCTGGGGAGGTCAAATTGATCAAAATCCCTATTTGAGTCCCTAAGGGCCTGTTTGGTCAACCTGGGTTGACTTGGTCAACCAGGTTGACCCAGGGTCTGGGTTTGGGCTCAACAGGTTTGAAATGATATTTTGAGGTCAATGGAAGTGGTTGGGTGACTTAAAGAGGTCATTTGGGTCAAAACACATGTTTGGACCCTTAAAGGGCCCCTTGGGTCAAACCAGTTGACTTGGTCAACCAGGTTGACTCAAGGGTTGGAAATAGGTTCAAAAGTTTTGAAATGGCATTTGAAATTTGTTAAAGGTGGTTGCATCCCATTTGGAGCTCATTTGGTTTGAAATCCCTATTTGAGCCCCATAGGGGTGTTTTGGTCAATTTTGACCTATTGGTCAACTAAGGTCAAAAAGGGTTTGAAAAATGCAGTTTACTGCTCAATGGGTTAAAATCAAGGGTCTGGAAGTGATTGGAGGCTTGGATAGGGGTTCCAAGGTCAAGATCTCAAAGGGGTTGGGCTCAGTGGCATGGCTGTAAATATTTGAAGGTTTTACAGCCTTTGAATTTTAATTCAGATTCTGGGGTTAGAGACTTCAGAATGAGTTCAAAATTGGAGGGTAGCCTTTAGAGACATGTCTTATCACTTTGCAAGTGATAGACCCTGAATCAGAGGCCATTTGACTGGGTTTTGAAATGTTTGAAAAATCTCTGAAAAGGATGTTTAGGACAGGGCCTTAAAGGTTTGAATTTGAGTTTAAACTTCTGGATTTGGGTTTGATTTGAAGTTTAAATTAATTTGGACTTGAATTGAGTGGAGTTTGAGATTCAAATTGGTCACATGTAGGAGTCAAATTGAAATTGAAGTGAATTAAATATAGGAATTGATTTAAAATTGAGGTTGATCAAAGGTGGAGGTTGATTTGAAGTTGGAGTGATCCTAAGATCTAGGAGAGTTCTAAGATCTAGGATTTAAAGGGATCCTAGGCTCTAGAATAGGCTCTAAAGTCTAGTTCTATGAAAGATCCTAAAGTCTAGAGTGGATCCTAGGGTCTAGGATTAAATCTGGATTCTGGATGGGTCTTAGTGACCTCATACAAAAATGAGGTCAACAAATGGACCCCCAATGTGTGTGGTAGAAGGAACTTCTACTGCACACATTGGCGTTGACCGAATGGAAGTAGAATTTTGAGAATAGAAGGAAGATCGTCTCCCAACCTCAAGCCTATAGGATGCTAATGGAAGGCTTACACCTATTGGATAAAGAAAGCTGGTAAAACCAAGGTAGGGAATACCTAGCCTTGGGTCTAAGGGAGGGCATCACCCAACCTTAGGTCTACAGGATGCTGATAGAAGACTTACTCCAAGTAGACGAGAAAACTAGAGAAACCAAGGTAGGGAATACCTAGCCTTGGGTCTAAGGAAGGGCATCACCCAACCTTAGGCCTATAGGATGCTGATAGAAGACTTACTCCTAATAGGCAAATTAACTGGAAACCAAAGTAGGGAATACCTAGATTTGGGTCTAAGGAAGGGCATCACCCAACCTTAGGTCTACAGGATGCTGATAGAAGACTTACTCCTAGTAGACGGATCAACTGGAAACCAAGGTAGGGAATACCTAGCCTTGGGTCTAAGGAAGGGCATCACCCAACCTTAGGCCTATAGGATGCTGATAGAAGACTTATTCCAAATAGGCAAATTAACTGGAAACCAAAGTAGGGAATACCTAGCTTTGGGTCTAAGGAAGGGCATCACCCAACCTTAGGTCTACAGGATGCTGATAGAAGACTTACTCCTAGTAGACGGATCAACTGGAAACCAAGGTAGGGAATACCTAGCCTTGGGTCTAAGGAAGGGCATCACCCAACCTTAGGCCTATAGGATGCTGATAGAAGACTTACTCCAAATAGGCAAATTAACTGGAAACCAAAGTAGGGAATACCTAGCTTTGGGTCTAAGGAAGGGCATCACCCAACCTTAGGTCTACAGGATGCTGATAGAAGACTTACTCCTAGTAGACGGATCAACTGGAAACCAAGGTAGGGAATACCTAGCCTTGGGTCTAAGGAAGGGCATCACCCAACCTTAGGCCTATAGGATGCTGATAGAAGACTTACTCCAAATAGGCAAATTAACTGGAAACCAAAGTAGGGAATACCTAGCTTTGGGTCTAAGGAAGGGCATCACCCAACCTTAGGTCTACAGGATGCTGATAGAAGACTTACTCCTAGTAGACGGATCAACTGGAAACCAAGGTAGGGAATACCTAGCCTTGGGTCTAAGGAAGGGCATCACCCAACCTTAGGCCTATAGGATGCTGATAGAAGACTTACTCCAAATAGGCAGATCAACTGGCAAACTAGGATGGTGCCACGAAGGGCGTACTCCACCACTAGCGAATGGTCATGTGGGGAGGAAACTTGCTCCACACAGAGGACCTCAACTGGCAAACTAGGATGGTGCCACGAAGGGCGTACTCCATCACTAGCGAATGGTCATGTGGGGAGGAAACTTGCTCCACACAGAGGACCTCAACTGGCAAACTAGGATGGTGCCACGAAGGGCGTACTCCATCACTAGCGAATGGTCATGTGGGGAGGAAACTTGCTCCACACAGAGGACCTCAACTGGCAAACTAGGATGGTGCCACGAAGGGCGTACTCCATCACTAGCGAATGGTCATGTGGGGAGGAAACTTGCTCCACACAGAGGACCTCAACTGGCAAACTAGGATGGTGCCACAAAGGGCGTACTCCATCACTAGCGAATGGTCATGTGGGGAGGAAACTTGCTCCACACAGAGGACCTAAACTGGCAAACTAGGATGGTGCCATGAAGGGCGTACTCCACCACTAGCGAATGGGAATCAGGATGGTGCCACGAAGGGCGTACTCCACCACTAATCCCCGGGTCAAATGCTAGGGTGGTGCCACGGAGGGCGTACTCCACCACTAGCGGGCCTAATCCTAAGGGAAGGAAGGACCTAACCTTGAGGAAAAGAGAATTGAAAATAATGATTGATGATTTTTAACTTGATTTGATTTCTATGAATTTTAAGGGGTGAATTTGATGTTTAATTTGATCCTCATCATGCATGATACTTCTTAAAGAACCACCCAAATGAAATGAATCATCTGGTGGCATCTTCAAAATTAATCAATTGTCATGAACCTCCCTTATAGATTATCTCTAAGGTGGTCGATCCAGTCAACATTGATTCAAAGCTTCCATTGATCTTATAGTGGACTAAAATTGGTCTCCAAAGGGCTATAGCCAAGTCTCCTACTTGGAAAGCTCTGAGGTGACACAGTTTATAACGAGCTTGAATCATACGTGACTTATGTAACTTCAAATTTTATTGAGTTCAAAACAACTTTCTTCAAGGCCTTCGAGATCCTCCAATTGGAGTCAGGCACTCTACTTAGTTGTGACTCAATTTTGAAAGTCAATTTTGTGCGATGTAAAACACACCTCTATTTGAGAACAACCTTGGACCCAGCATAGAGTGTTATTTTACATAGTGGATCTTAAAAGAAATGATGCCTATGTTTAAAGATTCACATATATCTCTTGAGAATGGGATTTGAATTCTTATCGAGAATAGAAGATTCATTCTTTTTATTGAAAATTTCCTCTTAATCATTTGGACCCTATCAAAATGACAAGTGGGAACAAATTCAAAAGTATAGTAAGAAGTAGAGTGACCCCAATTGACCCGAAAAGAGCCAAGGGTTTTTGGATTTTGTTGACCCGGATAAAATTTCATAGAAACTGAACTAAGTTCTCCCTTGTAGAAAGTTTGAATTAAAATTAATTTCAAAAGGATTTAAGTTGGATCGAGAAATTTAATCTTTTCAATTCTCTTGCATAGAATTTTCCTATCTAATAAACTGTCTATGCACGACAATAAATCTAGATTCAAAATTTTACAAAGTCAAGCTATTAAGGGTGATCGGGACCTTTGAAATTTAAGGATTTAAAAAGAAGGAAGCCTCTTTCACTTTTTTTGTGACGTGCTTTGCACACCTTTTTATTTCTTTGGCGTACTTTACGCTTCTTTTGATTTTGAATTTTTTTAATGCACTTTGTGCATCCTTTGAATTTTTTTTAACAAGAGGCTTCACTTTCTTTAAAACCTTAAAATAATTGTTCTTTTTATTTAATCCAGGATTATATCGCAAGTATAAGAGAATGAAATTCATTCTCTTATCCAGGGAAGAATAATCCCCAAATTGGACCCAATCTTTTGATAAGAAAATATCCACTTGACTTGGAAAATCGTTGAATAGATTTAGAACATGCAAGAGAAGCCTATAAGATAGAAAACCACAAGAAGACTGAGATGATTTTCATTTCTAAAACCAACTTAAGTTTGATACAAATTTTAATTCAAAAATCAAATCGACCCGCAAAAGCGGTGGGAGGGAGGGGTCTTTAAAGATCCAGTGGATTCAACCACAACTCTCTCCTATTTTTGATTTAAAGTAGAGGTCAATTTTCATTAAAAAGATTGATCAACTATCTTGAAAATTTTTGACCCAGCACACTTGAGAAATAATGTGATTTTCTTCAAAACAGCAAGTCCAGGTGGCAAGACCCTATCAATATAAATTATATTTCCACAATCTCTTAAAATAAAGATATTGTTGTGGGGTCTGCACTACCCCTAACTAGTGCTGCATCATCTCAATCTAAGGATCTATCGCGATAGGACCCCTTTTAAAAGTTAAATTCAAATGGTGTCACTATCTGATAAGATCTTAAATACATCATTATTCCCCTTCCTAATTACTAGTGACCTAGCAATTATGAGAGTGGCACCCCGGGTGGTTTCTGCACCTCCTCCTCTATAGATGATATAGTAGGGCACGTGTAGTAACGTGACCAAACTTCATCTAATAGAGTGGATGGGTCATAACCTTCAACCAGGGGCCTATGATTTATTACAGGTGATTGCTTAGCTCTTTCTTGATTGATTCTCTCTGTATAGTAGTCAAGAAGGTGTATCGGAGATTGTGCTCTCATTTTCACAACCTCTCTCCTTTGAGTAACAGGAGTAGGGTGGAAAACATTTCCACCATGGAGGGGGTAGGTGTAAGGAGCAACGAATTCTCGATTGGCCTCAAATTTAACTTGTTTCAAGGCTTCTACCTTAGCAGTCTTTTTGGCCTTAACAACCTTCTTCTTAACCCTTTTAAGGTATTTCTTCCGCTTACTTTTACTGGCAATAGGGGTGTTAGAACTTGACCCAATCTCAGGTTGAGATGGTAATTCCTTCCATTTTTAATGGTTCTCGATTCTTATCCTCCTGAGTAGAGGGCACAGTGGTCGAAGGGGTGACAACGACCTCCATCATAGAGATGGGGGAGTCAACTCCTGACCCTAAAGTAATCTCGACTAGGGGGACATCCCTTTGTATTCCAGCAGAGAGATCAATCATTTCTTCTCCGTTGACTGATAACTTGAAGTTTTGAAATTCTATCCCAAACTGGATCAAGTTGCCAGAGGTAATTCCTTCTATTGTCAAGTTTCTATCCATGGAGAAGATGAGTTTTCCAGCCATTTGAGTATTTAAGTATCCTGGAATTAAGAAGAGGTGGTTTATCTTAGTCAATTTTGGATTAAAATTTGAATTTTAAGCATGATTAATTTTCTCTAAATCTTGAACCTCAATATGTTGAGTTTTCACCCAATAAGAGAGTTTACAAAATTGATTGAGAATATTCAAGGAACCTGGCTTAACTCCTTTGCTCTACCAATTAACTTGGAGGCAAAATGTCAAAGCCCGGCTTAGACAAAGGTTTCATCACTCGCCTCTCTATTTGAAAGGTATTTTCTTTTAGATGTTGGTCACACTCACCCAAGAAAGAAATGGGTAGAGGGACCAACGGAAGAAAGGTAGTTAAGACTACCGATGAAACAAAATTTTGCCATTATTAAAGATGGAGAGAGAGATTTGTCCCACCGGGCGTGCCATTTTTTTGTTGGTGGAATTTTGAAAAAACAGGTTTTGAAAAATATTAGTTTTCTTTGGGGATTTTAAGATTAAGGTTGAGTTCTAATTCTAAGGTCGAATCGACTCGTTAGAAAGAGTATATCACCCCAAAGGACGAAAATAAACTTTCATAACGGTGTTCAGACTTAAAATTATGTAAACTCATCTTGAATGTTATGATCGGGTTCTAAGGAGAATTCTATATGGCCCCGAGGGGACACAATATAGTTCAACTAAGTACCCAATTACAATATTCAAGAAACATGATCGTCGCATTCACATCCAAAGCCTTATCGAAGAAGGGTGTATCTCCCCAAAGGGAAATGAGACCATTCAACGATAATCCTTCTAATGCAACTATGACGATCATTATTTAACTTTTCCCAAAGAAATCTAATGAAGTTTTAGAAATTGAGTTTTCTTTAAAATCAGGTGTGTGTGGGGTTCCAAATCTCCTACGAGCGCAAGCCCTCGTAGTTAATTACATCGTAGGGAGATAAAATCTCCTACGAAAACTCTCGATTAAAATAATGGCAGAATTTTATTTAGAGTTTCTAGGAGTGATATCAAAGTATGAATATAATTATTGGAAAATCAAAAGGGAATGGATCAAAATTGAGCAGTTATTAACGGAGTTAAAGGATGAGAGGTAGGGGACACTTTGAGATTCCAGAACCATCCGGAAATGTCCCAACTTAATCTAAGTGTTGGGCTTTATGTTTTGGACTTGAAATGATATTTAATTAGAGTTGAGCATTTTATTAGAAATTTGGGACTATATTCCCGAAGTTTGGGGTCTTATAATCAAAGATCTGCCCCGAAACCTAAATCTATTTTGGACACTGGACCACAGTCGTCCGACCCTAACTAATGCAGTGCAAGGTCTGGACTTACCCCGGCCTGGATTGGGGAGCCAGCTAACCACCTAATCGATTTAAAATACATGAATCCGGTCTTTTATGAAAGAGTGGTAGAGACGTTATAATTAAAGTTTTGGGGAGGCGGGGCCGACATCTAGAGATTTTCCTAATTGGCCCCTTTGACTTATGTTGGGTGCTAAAATGCTAAGGACTATGAAATTAAAATTTTGACTCTTTAATTTGTATCTAATGCAATGCGTGCTGGTTAACAACCTCAAATCAAATATGCTTGAAATTTTTAAAAACAGGCTTATAAAATAATTTTTTAGAAGACTGGACTTCCCCAAGTCCGGCACCTCGTCCTCATAGGTCAGACTATCCGGACTCTACCCGCAGGCGGGGAAGGGTCTAAAACTAGGAAAGAGGAATGCAAAAATATGCATGCGACCCCGGGGGCGATCCCCGGCTAATTCCCTAGATTCGTTATCTTTCTATGTTATTTAGACTCACTAAAATTTTAGACTTTTAGAATTATGAGTAGAAAACTTTCACACCCTCACGAGCCTCGGGTATCCAGGCGAAAACAAAAAGCGGCATGCAATCGCCAAAAAACTAGTAAAAGCAAGTAATCCTAAAGGCAATCATTTCAACACATCAAATATAAATGAATTAATTGATAAATGTCCATAGGCAAAGTTGCCTTGTTTATTACAAACCAGAATATTACAGAAAGTAAAGTGGCCGGGCACCACTGACAACAACCCGGATTCTAAGCCTAGTAATGACGCAAGTTATTTTGAGTGGGATACTCTCAATCTTCAAATCTTCAAGTCTTCAATCTCATTCTTCTTTGGACTCCTTTTCTTCAATCTTCTTGGAATCTTCGTAGTGGATTACCCAAATGGACAAGAGGGCACTTCCCTCTAAGGGGAAAGCCACTCTTTCCTCTTTGGGTAAGGAAGAGGTATGATCTAAATTTGGATTTCCAAATAAAAAAGGAGTGTTCCCTAAAGGGGTATCCTTTCCTCTTTGGAATCCAAGCTTTGGATCTATGCATCCCAACTCAAAATCAACTTTCACAACACTTGACACTTACACAAATTACATTAATATCAAAATAAAAATCTAGACTCACCTGCAAGGTTATCCTAAGCAATTAATATATAAAAAGCAGTTATTCCCAAGCAGTTGTATATGAGCAAAAGAAAAGTAAGAAAACACACTGGCCACGCTCTTTTTATTATTTGGGGGCTTTAGCAGCTGAAGCACCTGTGCAAAGAATTTATAATATTTATGCATTTTTTTATTTGCCCCCTTTTTATATTGCCCTGCATGAGCGTGGCCACCTGCAGAAAACTATGTCAACATCCAGATCGTACCTAACCTAAGGGTAATCTAGTCGCCAAACACATCAATCCATCCACAGAGTACAGAAAAAGTAAGCAAACACAGCGAAGTAATTTCATCCACAACATGCAGTGAAAACTACGAAAAATCCGGCACACAGCAGTAAAGTAAACACCGGCCTATCCTAGATCTAGAGTTGGTTGTCCTAGCACATCATCTAAAGTGTGTGAGAAAGGTCGTGTGGCTGGGATAGATCCTAAAGTAGGTGATTAGTTAAAGTTGTCTAAAAGTTTGGATTTGTTAAGGCTTAGAAGGGAATTTAGATTAAAATTCAAGTATTAATAAATTAGGAATTTTAATTAAATATATTTTAAAAGTTAATTGATTACTACCTTTGTTTCACACCGAGGCCGTGAAGTTTATTTCACCTTCCTTGGGGCTAAGCTAATAGCCTCGTAGGCCTGGGTTACCCAGTAGCAATCGGGGTTGATTAAGTTATTTAAATTGGTTGGAATTAAAAAAAAAAGTGGATTAATACAAAAATGAGTTAATTACTAATTTTTAAAGTTGATTAATTTAAGTTTGCCATTAATTGATTCGTGGCGTTGTGCCACCAGGCTCGAGGAACCAGCCTCCTTAGGACACTTAGCCCCGCAGCCCGGAGTAGTCCAGCCGATAAACCAAATTAATGTAATTGAGTTAGAGATTTTTTAAAATGTTAAATAATTAAAAATTAATTAATTTTAAGGTTTCACACCCTTTAGAATTCATTCGTGGCGTTGTGCCACCAGGCTCGAGGAACCAGCCTCCTTAGGACACTTAGCCCCGCAGCCCGGAGTAGTCCAGCCAATAAACTTCAACTTCAGGGTGGTTGTTGTGTTTTGAAGGGTTTGTTAAATGTTTTAAGAATTAAACCAACATTTTCTGAATTTTAGAATGATTATGAGTTTTATGAATTTTTAGGATATTTTAATGATTTAATTAAGGGGTTGAAAATCGACTTTTTGATTAAGTTCAAATTCTGGAATGTTTGTATTTTATTAAAATTCTAGACCTTACTACGATCAGTTAGAAGGTAAGTACGTTGAAATCGGATTTTTCTACATTTTATTACGAAGGTTTGAAGTTTTGAACTAGTTTTGACTTAAAGTTGACTGATTTGTTGACTTTTTAAAATATTGCAAATTTCTGGAATTTAAAATTTTTTAATAAATATTAGACCTTATTAGGAATTGAATGCAAGTGAGTTTGGGTGATTTGGATTTTACTTGAATTAGTTATGAATTATCGAAGTTTGGACATTTTAATGAATTTTAGGAATTTCCAAATTAGAGGGCCTCTTTTGTGATTTTGCTTCAAACAAACTCCCAATCTCTTGAAAACACCTCCAAAGGTCAGGAACAACCTAAGGAGGGATCCCCAAGTGTTTGGGAGATTTTTGGATTTAAATATTATTATTAATAAATTATCTTAATTAAATATTGGTTTTCACTTAAAATTAAATTAGGGTTCAAATTGCTGTCAAATAATTTTGATTTTAATTTTCATGGGTTAAGGGTTTAATTATGGTCAGTTAGAGGGGTTAAACATAATTTTTGGATTTAAAATGGATTTATTAGATTTTCTGGAAGGTTTAAAGGCTTAATTAAGATTTGAACTTAGGAAAATTAATTAGGGACCTTAATGATTTCCAAATTCAGTGAAACTTTCTCTAGGGGCTGAGGATGTCACTAAGTTCAAATGTTCAAAGTTTCAACTCAAGGGGAAGTGAATCCTAATTATTGAAATTTTTCTAAGTTTTCTATACATGGGTCCTTAATTATTGTCCTTAATTATGTCACTAGTTTTGAATAGGTTCAAATCAAAGTTCCTCTAACCCTTTGAATAAACATGGCATGCATATACAAGTGGCAAGCAAACAAGTCCTTAGATCTAGGAGAACCTAGACTAGGTGGTGTGTGCACCTTAAGCATGCAATTAACTAATTAACACAATTAAGACAAATTTAGTGAATAACCAAGAAATGATTATTCACCAATCATCCCCTTCATTTCTATTCAAACATGCTTAATCAACATTTAAGATCTCAAATGACTCTTGAACACTTAAGAATTTACATATATATATATATAGAATTTCAAAATATATATTTAAAATACATAAATATAAATGAATTATATATATATATAAATAGAAATATATATTATAAAATAATTAAATATATTATCAAAATACATGTTAATGGGCTGGAGGATCTACTGATCTTCATAGAAGTTTGGAAATAATAAAATATATTTCTTATATTTTTTAAATATTTAATATTTAATTAAATATAAAAAGGATGAAAATACTCCAATAATTCAAAATACTTTTAAAAACTATTCAAATAATACTGAAAAATTTTCTGGAGATCAGCCATGCACTCAACAACATGCATGCCAAATTTCAAATAAAAATAATTTTTGTATAATTAATTAAAAATGAAATATATATTTCTGTATTTCTTAAATTACCAGTAGAATAATAGTCAAAATAAGCTGATTTTATTTTTAAAATAAACTAGATGAAATTCTGAAAATTTTGATATATTATACTTAATTTTTGGTTATATATTTGATTTACTATGATTTATTTAAGTTTCAGCAATTAAAACTAATTAAAATCCATTATTTTTAATTAAATGGCGGCGGTCAGACACGCGGCGCGATCGGATTCGCGGGCTCGAAACCGCGTGACGGCGGGGACACGCGTCGGCCGCTGGCCGCTTCACGCGGTTTTCACTTAACCACGTCAGCGGCGCGTAACAGCCGTTGGATTAACCGCGGGTTCGATCCAACGGCTGAGATCAGATCCCGCGGTCTGATCTCACCAGGAGAAGATCAGACGGCGGAGATTCGATCCCGCCGTTCCGAATGGACGGCCCTGATCCCGCCAGTCGATCGCTCGAACGCTAAACCGAATACACGGTTGAACCAAAGCGCGGAACGGCAAGATCTAGACCGTTGATCGCGTGATCAACGGTCTAGAAAACGTACATCTGCAGCGAACTGCGAATGTCGCCCTAGGATCCGTTTTTTGGTTCGTTCTCCCGATCGGGTGGACCAAATCGCTTGAAATTTTAAACACAGAGAGCAGGCATGAACAGAAATAGTGGGGAAGGATTCGTTTTAGCTAAAACCCTAAAGACATAAAACTATTTAAATCTAACTAATGTGACCTAGATCTAGGGTTTTAGGGAGTTATACCGTTAGATCTTCAAAATTTCTGGATGGTTGAGCTTGTAGATTGTCCAAGTGAAGATTCCCAGCGAAAATCCAAGCTCGAACGCGTCTGGATCGGCTGCTACGGGCTTGAGACGGTCTAGGTGGTGGGTTCGCCGGAGAACTCGCCGCCGGTGACGTGCAACCACTTGGACTTTGTAGTGGGGAGGTAGAGGAAGCTCTGGAGGTTCGAAACGAACTGAGAGCTCGATCTGGGAGGCTAGGGTTGGTGAGAGAAGCTGCCTTGATCAATCAACCTCAAAAGGTGCCTTTCTCCCTATTCAAGCGGCCTGGGAGAGTTTGGACGGCTGGGATTGACTCCTGGGCTCTCCAGATGATGCCACCTGTCCCTGGGAAGGCTGGAAGGCTGCCCCAAAGGCTGGACATGCCTCATTCCCATTGGGTGGACTTGGGATGAGTGGAGGAGAGGGATTGCCATTTATGGCTAAACCAGGGGCAGAGCTCGGTTAAGGGGCCTATTAGAGAGCTTTAGGGCACTAATAGGCCGGCCTTGGGCAGCTTAAATCAAGGGAAAGGAGCTTAGCATGTGATAAAGCCTTCTAGAAGGGGTTTAGGCTTGAGTTTGACCAGGTTGACCAGTCAATAGGTCAAGGCTGGTGATGTGGCATGAGGGGAAGTAGGAGCAGCCAATGGGAGAGCTTCCAAGCCCAATCTCACACTCCTTGAAGTTAAATAGAAGGTTTGACCAATTCAAGGAGGGATTTAGGGCTTTGTTGACTTGGTTTGACCAGTCAACCAAGTCAAAATTGGTGATGTGGCACTTGAGGAGGTGGAGGAATACTTGGAATGGTTTAATCAAGGGTCAAGAGTTCAAAGTCAAAGTTAGAAGGGATGGGAGCAAATGCCACTAAGGATTGAGGGTTGACTTGGTCAACTCAAGTTGGGTTGAGCTCAAAATGGGTTTAGAAATGTTCAAGGCTTTGAATAGAATGATTTTGAGGGTTTGAAGATATTGATGTGGTTAAATAGGTTGAAATGGTTCATTTGAAACCTTAAGGATCCATTGGGTCAAACCATGTTGACTGAGTCAACTAGGTTGACCCAGTGGGTAAGTCTGGGCTGGACAGGTTTGAAAAGATATTTTAAGACCATTGAGGGTGATTCCTGGGTCTGGGGAGGTCAAATTGATCAAAATCCCTATTTGAGTCCCTAAGGGCCTGTTTGGTCAACCTGGGTTGACTTGGTCAACCAGGTTGACCCAGGGTCTGGGTTTGGGCTCAACAGGTTTGAAATGATATTTTGAGGTCAATGGAAGTGGTTGGGTGACTTAAAGAGGTCATTTGGGTCAAAACACATGTTTGGACCCTTAAAGGGCCCCTTGGGTCAAACCAGTTGACTTGGTCAACCAGGTTGACTCAAGGGTTGGAAATAGGTTCAAAAGTTTTGAAATGGCATTTGAAATTTGTTAAAGGTGGTTGCATCCCATTTGGAGCTCATTTGGTTTGAAATCCCTATTTGAGCCCCATAGGGGTGTTTTGGTCAATTTTGACCTATTGGTCAACTAAGGTCAAAAAGGGTTTGAAAAATGCAGTTTACTGCTCAATGGGTTAAAATCAAGGGTCTGGAAGTGATTGGAGGCTTGGATAGGGGTTCCAAGGTCAAGATCTCAAAGGGGTTGGGCTCAGTGGCATGGCTGTAAATATTTGAAGGTTTTACAGCCTTTGAATTTTAATTCAGATTCTGGGGTTAGAGACTTCAGAATGAGTTCAAAATTGGAGGGTAGCCTTTAGAGACATGTCTTATCACTTTGCAAGTGATAGACCCTGAATCAGAGGCCATTTGACTGGGTTTTGAAATGTTTGAAAAATCTCTGAAAAGGATGTTTAGGACAGGGCCTTAAAGGTTTGAATTTGAGTTTAAACTTCTGGATTTGGGTTTGATTTGAAGTTTAAATTAATTTGGACTTGAATTGAGTGGAGTTTGAGATTCAAATTGGTCACATGTAGGAGTCAAATTGAAATTGAAGTGAATTAAATATAGGAATTGATTTAAAATTGAGGTTGATCAAAGGTGGAGGTTGATTTGAAGTTGGAGTGATCCTAAGATCTAGGAGAGTTCTAAGATCTAGGATTTAAAGGGATCCTAGGCTCTAGAATAGGCTCTAAAGTCTAGTTCTATGAAAGATCCTAAAGTCTAGAGTGGATCCTAGGGTCTAGGATTAAATCTGGATTCTGGATGGGTCTTAGTGACCTCATACAAAAATGAGGTCAACAGATGGTTTTTACAATTTCTTGAATTAAATATAAATAAAGTTGTTCCTGATGCTAAGTAACCTTGCACACACAAACTTAAGAAATTTTTTTTATCTATTTTTAGAGTTTTCTATTTTTGATCACCTCATCTGAGATGATCCAAAATCATCCTAGAAGATCAGTCAAAAACAAAAACCCTAATTATGGCATCCTGGTTAAGGTAGCCTCAATTAAGCAAATCGTCTTGGACGATATTAGCATCATTCTGGATGATATGCTCAAATAAAAAAGAATCAGCCACCATAACCTTTTAGGCATGCTTTATTTTTAGACATCATCCAGGATATCATCCTGGATGATGCACTACAATTATGCCTAAATTAGTTTGATAAATAAGGAAAACAATTAATGTTTTATTGCTCGATCATATCGTCCTTGAAGATTAGTTAAACAAACCTTAGTTTCTTCCTGGATGACCTAAATGATGCTCTGGATGATATGTATTGATTTGAACTAATTGTTTGGGACAATCCAAAATTATCCTGCATGATCAGTTATTTTCTCATCTTCCAGACATGCATCCAGGCCGATGTTCTAGACGATATTTGACATTTTGTACTAATCAGCTCGGACGATCGTGAGATCATCTTGGATGATCAAGTTATTTTTTCATCATCTAGACATCCATCCAGGGTGATGTTTTGGACAATATTTGATTACTTGAACTAATCGTATAAGATGATATACTATCATCCTGGATGATCTGAATAAAGGAACTTCTAATCTTCTAGACACCCCAAATAATCCTATCTGATTGAGCTGAATTTGAGTTGATCGTACAAGGCGATCAGTCGATCATCCTGGATAATATTTGTTGATTAATTACAAATTAGGTCAAATTTTAAGCCCTTCTATATAAGATATGTGTGTTCTTTCTTACTATTTTTTGCATTTAATTTCCACACTTTGATTTTCTTATGGTGAATTTTGGTTTGGTTTAAGATTGTGTTTTTAATTAAGAAAATTTAAAACACAAATTCACCCCCCTCTTGGTTAGCCTTGGGCTAGTTCACAAGGGCTTAACATCCCTAATGAACTTTCACTTACATCCAAAGACATTTAAATATGAAAGACTTGGTGTTCTCTCCTTAAGAAGTGAAAGTTCGATGGGGATGTTAAGCCCTTATGAACTTATTCCCAAAGCTAATTAAGAGAGAGGTGATTTGAAAAGAAGAATCTTTTAAACAAAGACAAAAACCTAAACCAAAATCACCACAAAAAGTGCGGAAGAAAAATAAATGCGGAAGCGATAATAAGAAAAGAACACACCGGATTTATAGTGGTTCGGTCAAACCTTGACCTACGTCCACTTCTTGGAGGCACCCTCCAAGTATTGCACTAACACAAAGTGACTCTCCTTTAGCCCCCACAGCTAGGCGGAGAAGCCCTTACAAAATCACTTCCACCTCTCCCGGTGCGGCGGAGTTGCCGGGTCCTTTGACACCAAAGAGACTTCTTCTTTGGTGAACTTACCTCGAGACAAGCCTTGAATCCGATGGTACTAAGGTCCGAGTTCGCCGGAGCAACCGTGTGGAACCCCCTCCACACTCCCTTGAGTCCCTCCTCACAGGATCTTCTCCCTCTCTCAAGCTCCACCCTTTCCTCTCTCCCTTTCAAGCTCTCTCTTCTAGTTTCCCCCACAAGAACGAAGCTACAATGGCTGCCAAAGACATTTACAAAGTGTCATGCCAAAGCTTAAGTAGAAGCTCTCAAAACGAGCTCATTAATGCAAGTTGCCGACATTATCGTCCAGGAAGATTGACATATCGTCCTGGCCGATCAGTACAAATTAAGCTTATTAGCCTGGGACGATTTGAGACGATCAGAAGAAAATTGGTTACATCGTCCAGGCCGATCTCACGATCGTCCTGGCCGATAAGTTTAAAACCGATTTCAATCGTCCAGATCATAGCCCTGAATACAAGCTGTCCAATGAAGATCGTCCAGGCCATCATCCTGGCCGATCATTCGATCGTCCCGGACGATGTGATCGTATCAATCAACCATTAATGCTTTCCAAAGATACCAGATCAATTTTAGGCATGATTGAGTTAGATCGTCCTGGACGATAATAATATCGTCCGGGCCGATTTCCTAAAACAAAGAATTCCTAAACTGATTATGGCGGCTGATTCTTTCTGAATTGAGATTAACGTCCTGGCCGATACAGGTATCGTCCAGGCCGATCAGTTGACGGCTGCCTTAATGAGGATGCCCTAAATAGGGTTTCTGATTTTGGACAGATCGTCCAGGACGATATAAATATCGTCCCGGCCGATATTACCAAAAATAGAAAACTTATAGGGAACAACAGGAGATCTTCTAAATTACAATCCAACTGGTCCCACACCAAATACAACAGACTTAAGAAAGGAAAAAGATTACAAACTGACTCAGACCTAGTCTACCCAATCTTGAGCTGATTCCAAATTGCAGTCCGATCGTGGGAACCTGAAACGTTAGCACATAAGGCAATCATAGAGAAATAAGGAATGTTTGCTATCATCAAAATTATAGATCCGCAACAATCTCCCCCTTTTTGATGATGGCAAAACATTTCAATTTAAAATTTCATAAAAGTAAATCCTCCTAATCTCCCCCTCACTAGAATAAATCCTTTTAACAAAAATAGGGGAGATGAAAATATTTTTGTTGTTTTAAAATTTTTGAAAAGAAAAAGATACAATGTTCTCCCCCTTTGACATTATCAAAAAGAGAGGAGGCACAAACAAAAAAAGAAATGAACAAAAAAACATTCCCTAATCAAGTGAAAAAATAAATGTTCTTAAAATGAGAAAGTTACCTCTGGGTTTTAATCAAAAAACTTAGTAGAATTGGATTGACAACACATAGCCCAGTAAAGGTTAGAAAATCAAGAATTGATAATCCAATCTCAAGTTCTTTAAAAAGGCTCAAAAACTTTTTAATTCAATATCTAAATCAAGAAATAAAATTAGATAAAGAAACAATAATTTTTCAAAACTCCTTTCATAAAATATATCTAATAGAAGATTAATGCACGATTTGTTGAATCATGAATCAAGATTTTCAAACTCAAGCATCGAAAAATCAAGGGTTTTCTTAAGCTTTAAGAAGTATAAGAATTTAAAATTTAGTGGGCTCATTTTATGCCTCTTGACAATTGGTTGGCGCACTGCGCATCTTTTGATACACTTTGTGTATTCTATATTTTTCAATTTTGGCGCTTTGCGCTTCTTTTATTTTTGGCATCATTGGCCATTTTTTTTTTTGATTATGCTACCTTTATGAAATCTTAAATACCAAAAGGAAACCCATACTATTGATAAAGCGAATTTCTTGATTAAGAAAATTTTGAATTAGATTCAACAACTTGCAAAAGATTCCTATGCGATAAATAAAATACAGGGAGATAAAAAATTTAGTTTCAAAAAACCAATTTAAAAGATGAAAAAGATTTAAATCAAAAGTAGAAAAACCTCTTTTAGGAAATAGAGATTAAAAGTCAAAAACATGAGTTTTTTTCCTTTGATTGTTTTTAGAGAAGTCAATCACAACTTACTAAAGATTTCAAGAAAAATTAGGAAGTAAAATTTTCATTTCTAGAAGAGTGAATGTGTGTGTTGATCAGAAAAAAAAAATACGAAACAAAAAAAGTAAAATTAAAATATCTAATAAACAATAAAAATAAAAAAATAAAAACAAAATAAAATAAAAAAAAAATAACAAAGAAAAACTCAAATAAGGCTTTTATCCATTATCTCTTTCTTGGTCTGATGCTTCAGAAACCAGATCTGCCCATGAGATTTTTTGCTTTTCATTATTTCCCCAGTTTAAATTTAACTTTGCCTTACCCTTTTCTTTTACAGGGAGAATTCTTAAATTAGGGCACTCATTTTTCATATGTCCAGGTTTCCTGCATTTAAAACAAATAACGTCAGAGGAAATATTAACATCCTTACCAATTTTACCTTTTTTCCACTTTTGCTTATGCATTGGTGAGCTTTGTGATTTGCTTGACAATTCCTTTCTATCGTCACCAACTAAGCTTCCTCTTTCCGTATCTTCGGCTTTTAGAACAATCGTCTCACCTGCATCCAAAAGTCTTTGACTCAACCCTTGCTCGTAGGCAATGAGTGAGCCAATCAAATTATCAATAAAATAATCATTCAAATCTTTAGACTCACAAATAGCAACAACTTTAGAATCAAATTTATCCAGTAGACATCGAAGAATTTTGTTAACTTTTTCAAAATTTGAAAAATCTTTTCCTAAGGCATGCAATGATGTAGTAATTTGAATGAACCTTGTATACATGTCTAAAATCATTTCAAAAGGTTTCATAGAAAACATTTCAAAATCATGCATTAAAATATTCAACTTGGATTGCTTGATTTTACTAGTGCCTTCGTATATGGTGTGCAATTTATCCCAAACTTCCTTGCCGGTAGTGCACGTGGATATTAACATAAAATCATCAGAACTTAAAGCACAGAAAAAACAGTTCAAAGACTTTGCATTTAATTGAGCATCCATTCGTTCATCCCTATTCCATTGATTAAAAGGAATATCAGTTTTAATTCCATTAACAATACATGATGGTGATGAATAACCAGTTAAAATCATATGCCACATACGAAAATCAATTGATTGCAAAAAAGTAGACATGCGAATTTTCCAAAAATCAAATGTAATATTTTCAAACAATGGTGGTCTAGTGATTGAATATCCTTCCGCAAAAGTACGATTAGCCATGGATCGAAATTCAAAAGCTTTTAAAAACTTATTTTATGAAAACTGCTCTGATACCACTTAAAAGTTCGATGGGGATGTTAAGCCCTTATGAACTTATTCCCAAAGCTAATTAAGAGAGAGGTGATTTGAAAAGAAGAATCTTTTAAACAAAGACAAAAACCTAAACCAAAATCACCACAAAAAGTGCGGAAGAAAAATAAATGCGGAAGCGATAATAAGAAAAGAACACACCAGATTTATAGTGGTTCGGTCAAACCTTGACCTACGTCCACTCCTTGGAGGCACCCTCCAAGTATTGCACTAACACAAAGTGACTCTCCTTTAGCCCCCACAGCTAGGCGGAGAAGCCCTTACAAAATCACTTCCACCTTCACCAGTGCAGCGGAGTCGCCGGGTCCTTTGACACCAAAGAGATATTCTTCTTTGGTGAACTTCCCTCGAGATAAGCCTTGAATCTGACGGTATTCATGTGCGAGCTTGTCGAAGCAACAGTGTGGAACCCCCTCCACACTCCCTTGAGACCCCCCTCACAGGATCTTCTCCCTCTCTCAAACTCCACCCTTTCCTCACTCCCTTTCAAGCTTTCTCTTCAAGTTTTCCCCAAAAGAACGAAGCTACAATGGCTGCCAAAGACACTTACCAAGTGTCATGCTAAAGCTTAAATATAAGATCTCAAAATGTGCTCATTAATGCAAGTTGCCGACTTTATCATCCAGGACGATAAACATATCGTCCTAGCCGATTAGTACAAAATAAGCTCATCAGCCTAGGACGATTTGGGACGATTAGAAGAAAATTGGTTACATCGTCCTGGACAATATCACAATTATTTCGGATGATTAGTTTAAAATAGATTTCAATCATCCTGATTATCGTCTGGAATAGATGCTGGCCGATGTAAATCGTCCAGGCCATCATCCCGGTCGATCCTACGATCGTCCCGGATGATGTGATCATATCAATCAACCATTAATGCTTTCCAAATATACCAGATCATACTAGGCATAATTGAGTTAGATTGTCCTGGACGATGTGTATATCATCCTGGCCAATTGCCTAAAATAAAGAATACTTAATCTGATCATAGCGGCTGATTCTTTCTGAATTGAGCCTATCGTCCTGGCCGATATAAGTATCGTCCATGCCGATCAGCTTATGACGGCTGCTTTAATGAGGATGCCCTAATTAGGGTTTCTGCTTTTGAATAGATCATCCAGGCCGATATAAATATCATCCCGGACGATGTCACAAAAATAGTAAACTCTAGGGAACAGTCAGACAATTTTCCAAGTTATAAAACATTAGGAGCCACTCCAAATATAATAGACTCAAGAAAGTAAAAAGTGTACAAACTGACTCAGACCTAGTCTACCCAATCTTGAGTTGATTCCAAATTACAGTCCGATCATGTAAACCTAAAATGTCAGTAGATAAGTCAGTTGTAGAGAAAAAAGAATGTTTGTTATCATCAATATCATAAGCCATAGATCCGCAATAATCTCCCCCTTTTTTTTGATGGCAAACATTTCAATTTGAATTTACAAAAAGGAACATTTTCTCCTAATCTCCCCCTCACTAGAATAACACTTTAAAAAATAGGAGAGATAAAAATATTTTTGTTGTTTTAAATTTTTTAAAAAGAAAAAAAAAAGGATACAAATTCAACAGTACGTTCACCCCCTTTGACATTATTAAAAAGAGAGGAGGCACAAATAAAAAATAAAATGAACAAAAGACAAAAACGTTTCCTGATCTAGTGAAAAAATAAATATTCTTAAAATGAAAAAGTTACCTCTTGGTTTTAATCAAAAACTTAGTAGAATTGGATTGACAACGCATAGCGTAGAAAAGGTTAGAAATTCAGAATTTGATAATCCAAACTCAAGTTCTTTAAAAAGGCTCAAAAAATTTTTAATTCAATATCTAAATCAAGAAATAAATTAGAAAAAGAAAAACTAATTTTTCAAAACTCCTTTCTTAAAATATATCTAATAGAAGATTAATGCACGAATTATTGAATCAGAAATCATGTTTTTCAAAATCAAGTATCGAAAGTATCAAAGGTTTTCTTAAGCTTTTAAGAAGTACAAGAATGGAAAGCATTAAATTTTGTGGGCTCATTTTATGCCTCTTCTCAATTTGAATGGCGCTAGTTGCGCATCTTTTGATTTTTGATACACTTTTGTGTATATTTTTCAATTTGGCGTCTTTTCGCATCTTTTATTTTTGGCATCATTGGCCAATTTTTTTTTATATGCTACCTTTTTGAATTCTTAAAAACAAAAGTAAATCTATCCTATTGATAAAGAAAATTATTGATTAAGAAAATTATGAGTTAGATTAAGCAACTTGCAAAAGATCCCTATGTGATAAATAAAATGTAGGGAGATAAAAAATTTTAGTTTCAAAGACTAATTTAAAATATGAAAAAGATTTTAAATCAAAAGTAGAATAACCTCTTTTAGGAAATAGAGATTAAGAGTAAAAAACATGAGTATTGTTTCTTTGACTATTTTTAGAGAAGTTAATTAAAATTTACCAAAGATTTTAAGAAAATAGAGGAAGTAGATTTTTCATTTTTAGAAAAGTGAATGTGTGTGTTGATCAGATAAAAAAAATTTCAAGAAATAAGTAAAAAAAATTCAAAGAATTAAAAAAAAAAAACTCAAAATAAAACCAAAAATAAAATAAATAAAAACACTGAAAAAAACAAAAAATAAAACACAACACTAAAACACAAACAAGGCTTTTTAACCATTATCTTTCTCCTAGTCCGATGCTTCAGAAACCAGGTCTGCCCAGGAGATTTTTTGCTTTCATTATTTCCCCAGTTTAAACTTTGTTTCGCTTTACCCTTTTCTTTTACTAGAAGAATTCTTAAATTAGGGCACTGATTTTTCATATGACCAGGCTTCCTACAACGAAAGCAAATAACGTTAGAAGAAATATTAATATCCTTACCTTTTTTACCATTATTCAACTTTTGTTGATGCTTATGCTTTGATGAGCTTTTTAATTTGTCTGTCAAGTCATTGCTTTCGTCACCAACTAAGCTATCTTTTTTCATATCTTCAACTTTTAGAACAATCGTTTCACCTGCATCCAAAAGTCTTTGACCCAAACTTTGCTCGCAGGAAATGAGCGAGCCAATCAAATTATCAATAGAATAATCATTCAAATTTTTTGATTCACAAATAGCAACAATTTTAGCATCGAACTTATCCAGTAGACAATGAAGAATTTTGTTGTTAAATTTTTTAAAATTTGAAAATTCTTTTCCTAAAGCATCCAATGATGTTACAATTTGAATAAACCTAGTATACATGTCTAAGATCGTCTCATAAGGTTTCATGGAAAATAGTTCAAAATCATGCATTGACATATTAAACTTGGATTGCTTGATTTTACTAGTGCCTTCGTACATGGTGTGTAGTTTTTCCCAAATTTTTTTACCAGTAGTGCACATGGATACTAAAATAAAAACTTCAGAATTTAAAGCACAAAAAATGCAATTCAAAGATTTTGCATTCAATTGAGCATCAATTTGTTCATCTCTATTCCATTGACTAAAAGGAATGTCAGTTTTAATTCCATATAAAATACGTGACGGTAATGAATAACAAATTAAAATCATATGCCATATGCAAAAATCAATTGATTGCAAAAAAAATATACATGCGAATTTTCCAAAAATCAAATGTAATATTTTCAAACAAAGGTGGTCTGGTGATAGAATAACCTTTCGCAACATTATGATTTGAAAAATTAACCATGGATTGAAATTCAAAAGCTTTTAAAAACTAGATTTTATGAATACTGCTCTGATACCACTTGAAAGTACTCTGATAGCACTAGAAAGCTCGTTAGGGATGTTTGACCCTTATGAACTAGCCGAAGGCTAATTAAGAGAGAGGTAAATTGGTTGTTAAAGATCTTTTAAAATAAAACTACAAACCAAAACGAATATCACCACAAAGAAAACCACATGCAGAAATTAAATGCGAAAGCAAAAATAAGAAAAGAACACACTGGATTTATAGTGGTTCGGTCAAACCTTGACCTACGTCCACTCCTTGGAGGCACCCTCCAAGTACTACACTAATCTAAGTGTCTCTTTTTTAGCCCCCACAGTTAGGTGGAGAAGCCCTTACAAAATCACTTCCACTTTCCCCGGTGCGGCGGAGTCGTCGGGTCCTTTGACACCAAAGAGATCTTCTTCTTTGGTGAACTTCCCTCGAGACAAGCCTTATATCCGATGGTATTCAGGTGCGAGCTTGCCGGAGCAACCATGTGGAACCCCCTCCACACTCCCTTGAGTCTCACAGGATCTTCTCCCTCTCTCAAACTCCACCCTTTCCTCACTACCTTTCAAGCTTTCTCTTCAAGTTTCTCCCAAAAGAATGAAGAAACAATGGCTACCAAAGACACTTACCAAGTGTCATGCTAAAGCTTAAATAAAAGATCTCAAAATGAGCTCATTAATGCAAGTTCCTGACTTTATCGTCCAGGCCAATAGACATATAATTCTGGCCTATCAGTACAAAATAAGCTCATCAGCCCGGGATGATTTGGAATGATCAGAAAAAAATTGGTTACATTATCCTGGACGACATCATGATCGTCCCGGATGATTAGTTTAAAATCGATTTCAATCATCCTGATTATCACCCGGAATAGATACTGCCGATGTAAATCATCCAGGCCATCGCCCCGGCCGATCCTACAATCATCCCCGACGATGTGATCGTATCAATCAGTCATTAATGCTTTCCAAATATACTAGATCAATTTTGGCATAATTGAGTTAGATTGTTCTGGATGATGTGTATATCATCCTGTCCGATTGCCTAAAATAAAGAATACCTAATCTGATCATCGTGGCTGATTCTTTCTGAATTGAGCCTATCGTCTGACCGATATAAGTATCGTCCAGGCCGATCAGCTTATGACAGATGCTTTAATGAGGATGCCCTAATTAGGGTTTCTTCTTTTGGACAGATTGTCTAGGCCAATATAAATATCATCCCAGATGATGTTACCAAAAATAGTAAACTCTAGGGAACAGTCAGAAAATCTTCCAAGTTACAAAGCATCAGGAGCCACACCAAATATAATAGACTCAAGAAAGGAAAAAGTGTACAAACTAACTTAGACCTAGTCTACCCAATCTTGAGTTGATTCCAAATTGCAGTTCGATCGTGTGAACCTGAAATGTCAGTAGATAAGGCAGTTGTAGAGAAAAAAGAATGTTTGTTATCATCAAAATCATAAGCCATAAATCTGCAACAATCTATCTATAAATGAATGGAGGGAATTTAGTTTACCTCTAGGTATTAAGAAAGGAAGCACAGGGTCTCACACTTAATTTCATGTCACTAAAAATGACTAAGTTATAAAGGGGCATGATAGGCTTAAATCCTATACTATCTAGCCAAGATCCTAAGAAATAAGAAGCATGGGTCTCATAACTATTCCAAAAAGTTCAAAATTTCTTTCATATTATTAATATAAAACCTAGATAGAAGGTATATGGACTCACATCTAACTAGGATAACCAGTCAAAAAGATAGTCTACCTAAGCCTTTGAAGGTTTGACAAAATTTATCTTGTCAGGCTTTCATTTTGATTTAGATTTAGATTTTGAGTTTTATCCAAGGGATTTTATTTTAGAATTTTGAACATGGAAAAAAATTTGAAGATGTTGCAAATCTGAGTTAATGGATTGGACTTTTGATGATAGGAAACATTCATGATTTCCTACGACTGCCTTTCCTACTGACTTTTTAGGTCCACAAGATTGAATACAACTCAAGCCAGCTCAAGATCGGGTAGATTTAGGTTGAGTCAAGTCTATATTTATTTCTTTCTTGAGTCAATTGTAAAAGTGGTTCATGATGCTAAGTAACCTTGCACACACAGACTTGAGGGGTTTTTTTTTTGAGTTTTTCTGTTTTGTGTACATCGGCCTGAATGATGTTCATATCATCCAGGATGATAAAACCAAAAAATAAAAACCCTAATTAGGGCATCCTGATTAAGCAGCCGTCATTAAGCAAATCATCCTAGACGATACTTGTATCGGCCAGGATGATAGGCTCAAATAAAAAAGAATCAACCGCCATGATCAATTTAGGTATTCTTTATTTTAAATTATCGGCCAGGGTGAACTCCATATCGGCCTGAACGATACAGCACAATTATTCCTAAATTAATCTGGCAATTATGGAAAGAAATTAAGTTTTATTGATACGATCACATCGGCTGGGACGATCATTGAACCGGTCGGGAGATGTCCTGAATGATTGACATCGGCCAACATCTATTCCGGGCGATGTTTAGGATGTTTGTACTCAAATTTGAACTATAGTCCAGGACGATATTATATTATCCTGCACGATGTAACCAATTTTCTTCTGATCATCCCAAATCATCTCAATTGATTGAGCTTATTTTGTAATGATCGGCCAGGACGATATTCCTATCATCCTGGATGATAAAGTCGGTTCTTAAAATTCTATTTAAAAGACCCAAATTTTCTCATGCTTAAGACCTTAAGTGCTGTTATTTTGACATGAGAGAGCCTTGAGAGAGAGAGAGAGAGAGAGAGAGAGAGAGAGAGAGAGAGAGAGAGAGAGAGAGAGAGAGAGAGAGAGAGAGAGAAACTTGTGAGGGGGAGTTTGTGAGAGGGTTCACAAAGGTTGCTCCAAGTAAGGTTCCAAGTTGTCATCTCCATTCTTCATCCCTCATCCTTGGGAGGTTCTTGGGAGGTCTACTTCAAAAAAAGGTCCGAATTCTCTGCCCCTTTCAGGAGGAAGCAAAAGGAGTCGGTTCTCTGCCGCACCGGGGTTGGTGAAAAGGAGTCTATTATAAAGGCTTCTCTGCCTAGCTATGGGAGCTAAAGGAGAGACACTTAGTTAGTGCAATACTCGGAGGGTGCCTCGGAGGAGTGGACGTAGGTCAAGGATTGATTGAACCACTTTAAATTCGGTGTGATCTTTCTTTGTTTTTCTTCGCATTTATTTTTCTGTACTTTGATTTTTGTGGTGATTTGGTTTTAAGTTTTGCTGTGCTTTACCAAAAGTAAAATTTTTTAAAATACCAATACACCCCCCCCCCCTCTTGGTTAGCCTCGGGCTAGTTCTTAAGAGCTTAACCTCCCTAATGAACTTTTAAGTGGTATCAGAGCAGGATTCATAAAAACTAAGTTTGAAAGCTTTTTGAATTTTTGATCTATGGCTAACAACGGGAATTGTAGTAATGCAGAAGGGTATTCTTTTACCCGACCACCTTTATTTGATAATATCCCTTTTGATTTTTGGAAAACTCGCATGTCTATATTTTTACAATCAATTGATTATCGCATGTGGATGCTTGTTAAGGATGATTATACACCTCCAACTAGAAAATTAAATGGCATTACTGTTCCACTTCCTTTTACTAAATGGACTCTAGATGATAGGGATTTAGCACAGTTAAATGCAAAATATTTGAACTATTTTTTCTGTGCTTTAAAATCGAATGATTACATGCGTGTTTCCACTTGCACTACTGGTAAAAAAATTTGGCATAAATTATGTATCACCTATGAAGGTACTAATGAAGTCAAGCAATCCCGTTTGAATATTCTCTTACATGATTACAAACTTTTTCATATGAAATATTCTGAATTGATTTCTAAAAGTAAACAAAATTTTAAGATGTTTCCCTTCCTCTTTTGATGCAAAAATTACTGCAATATTTGAATCTAAAGATTTAAAAATATATTCGATCGATAACTTACTTGGTTCACTCATTATTTACGAGTAAGGGGTGAACCAAAGAAATCCTGATGCAGGTGAAAGAAAGAAGGAGAAAATAGTGTCACTCAAGGCGAACGATTCAGACACTAACTCTTCCGAGTCTGAAGGTGATGATGTTGCTTTAATCAGAAGGAAATTTAAGAGGTTTCTAAGGAAGAAGCACAAGAATCATGAAAAGTGGAATAAAGTTAAGGGTAGCAAAAATTTATGAATTCAAATAAAATAATTTACTTTGAATGCAGGAAGTCTGGACATGTTAAAACTGATTGTCCTATACTTAAGGCACACCCAAGTAAGGAGACGGGTGAAGAGAAAAAAAACCTAAAAAAAGGACAAGAGCAAGAAGAAATTCCAAAAAGCATTCTAGGAAGATTCTGCATCAAATTGCTCTGAAACTGAACAAGAGGAGGAGACAACAAACTTGTGCTTAATGGCGGACAATAATCTTGGTCAAAGTGACCAAGAAGAGGTATGTGAACTATCCTATGAGCAACTCCTTGAAGTTTCTAAAAAATACATGCATCATATAAGAAAACTTAAGAAAACTCATGCTAGCATGAAATTAGAATTTTTTAATTTACAAAAAGAGCATGAAAATCTTCTCAAAGATCATTCAACAATTGATTCAAATCACATGGCTTTACTTGATGAGTTTGATGCATTAAACAAAAAGCATGCTAAATTATTTGATTCTCATGATTCTTTAAAATTGTCCCATTCTGAGTTATAAAAAGAATATAAAAAAATTAAAAAAATTTAAAAAACCTTTGAAAATAAAAAATCTTCATTTCATGCATCACATAAAAAGCATCACCATAGGAGTAGATTAGTACATCCTTTTCCTGGAGTTAGATATTTTTCATATGGCATGCTAAGACTCATAACACACACTTGCGCCATTCACCATAGCCCACATTGGGTTTAGAGACCCAAGTTACATAATCCACAGCATGCATTACATTCTACTTTCCATAAGAAGAAACCATAACATGTTTGAGTTCCTAAATTTGACATTTGATAATTTTGTAGGCAAGCTCTCACAAAAGGCCTTGTGAGAGCATGTGGAACTTGGATAGAAGATGCTCTTGACATATGACTGGCGATGCCAATCAATTCATAGTGCTGGAGACCTGGACAGGAGGCAAGGTGACTCTTAGAGATAACACCACCAGGAAGGTGGTAGGAGTAGGTATAATTGGTAATTCAAAGAATCTTCTAATTGAAAATATTTTGCTTGTAGATGGATAAAGCCAAGCCAATTAATACTCCCATGGCCTCAGGAATTCAATTAGACAAGGACACAAATGGAAAATTAGTTGATCAGAAGAAGTACAGAGGGATGATTGGATCTTTACTTTACCTGACTGCTAGCCAACCTGATATAATGTTTAGCATTTGTCTTCGTGCTAGATTTCAAGCTAACCCTAAGAAATCCAACCTGATTATAGTTAAGAGAATTCTTAGATACCTTTTAGGGACCCAAAACATAGGAATCTGGTACCCTAGGCATAACACTTCTTTTGAGATTATTGAATTTTCTAATTCTGATTTTGCAGGATGTAAGGGGGATAGAAAAATCACTTCTGAAACTTGTCAATTTATAGGATAATCTTTAGCCTCCTGATCTAGTAGAAAGTAAAACTCTTTTGCTCTTTCCACTACTGAAGCTGAGTACATTGCTTTAGGAAGTGGTGTGGCCGAAGTCCTTTGGCTAAAACAGCAAGTATTGGATTTAAGATTACTTGTAGACACCATCTCAATTCTTTATGACAACACTAGTACCATTTGTATTTTTAAGAATCCTATTCAACATTCAAGGACTAAAAACATTGACATTAGGTATCACTTTATTAGAGACCATGTGACTAAGGGAGACATTGAGTTACATCATGTGATGACTGAGAATCAACTGGCTGACATTCTTACTAAACCACTGGCCTTCGATACTTTCAGCACTTTAAGGACCAGATTGGGTGCAATTGATATTAATGCATGAACTTGATTTCTACTGATGTTTTATCTGCTGATTACTTTGCTGTAATTTTCTAGTTTTTTTGTTGTTTATTTCTTTTTTTTGGTTAGTTATTTTTTTTGTTTTTTTTTTTTTGTATTTTAGTTTTCCATATGCATTGTTTTATTTTTTTTTCTTTTAAAATCATCACTGAATTGATATCTTATGCCTTATTTTTATTTTAAAAATTTGGAGTTAATGTTTTACATCTCTTAATCCGCTAAAGGGTAAAAACTCCGTTGATTATGTCTCTTTCTCTAACCTATTTTGGTGGTAAAAATTTCTTTTCTAACCAAAAGTCTATCTTAGAATAACAATTGGATTTTGCAATTGAGATATTTTCTACCTTGCTACAGTAATCTTGCTTATACCATAATAGTCAAAGTTTTTATGTTACTTCAAAATTTCTTGTTAGCCTGTCTATGCATCTCTCACATAATTTTTGATTATGTTTTATGGACTGTTCTTCCCTATATTAGAGAGTGAGTTTTTTTTCTCTAATATCTAGAAGATATACTCACAACTAAGAATAGTTAAGAGTTTTTGGAAAAGAATCTAGCTTGCAAATATTAATAATAATAAAAAAGGCCAATGATGCAAAAAAAAAAAAAAAGCGCAATGATGCCAAATTGAAAAAAAAAAATCAAAAGATGCGCAAAGTGTTAACTCATTAACTTACAATTTGTTTAAAATCAATCACATGGAGACTATATCATGTTCATGCCTTGATTAAAAAAAAAAAAACTTATTGGCTTTTATTTTATCGTTGTTATTTTTTTGATCTTGTTATTTTTTGGGCCTTCTCTGATCATCTTCATCCCTCCTTTGATATGAACTTTTTTTGTCACATCGTCCTAGCCAATTTTTATATCATTCTGGATGATCAATTTTTGTGCTTCAAGAACTCCATCTGCTAAATATTCTAACTTTTTTGCTCTCATCATCCAAGACGATCTTTTATCGTCCTTGATGATATGATCGATCTCTACTACAATCATTTTGATCATCCTGGCTGATAAAATTTTTTGTCCTAGACGATGCACTTATTGGTTATCATTCCGTCCGATACACCTATTCATCCTAGATGATACACGTGTCAGTACATTTAAAATCTTTAAATCGCTCGGGACGATCCATTTTTGGGCAATCGTCCTAGACGATCCACTATTCATCCTTGACAATACACGTGGCGCTTGATTTAAAATATTTTAAATTCATCCGGTATGATCCATTATTGAGCATCATCTTGGATGATCCACCTAATTGACTTGGACGATATGCTTTTTTAATGGTCGTCTGGCCTGACTCATCGGGATGATCGCTTGTGTTTAATCATCCCAGATGATCTCTGATCATCCCAGACGATTGGATTGCCTTTTTGACCAATCGACCTGTTCAAAATAATTACACTGGATCATCCTGGATGATCCTGCGATCGGCCTAGATGATCCATCCGATCCTTTAAATTCAGGGCCTTCCAGCCAATGTTTTTCACTTCAAAACTCTTATCCTCTCTTGTTTACTTCCTATTTACTTATGGCTGGCAGAAAGCGTACTTGTTAGACATCTGCCAGCTCCTCGAGGGGCATGCTGGACCCTTGTTTCGGGAGGTAGACGATCAGGCTGCCTACCATTGTTACAAAGAGTGTGGCATTACTCTCTTCCGCATAATATATCCAGCTTATCTCTCCTATCCGGTACTGGATCTTTTGTTTCACGCTTCTCTTTACTTTATTTTCACCCTTGTAGTCCCCTTTAGTTTAAATCTTCTTTTTGAATTTTACACAAACCTCTGCATAAATTCTTCCTATACTGTGCTCACCTCTTATGTGAATTGATGTCCTATCGAAATCACATATCAGGATTGTGTTGAACTATTGTAGCTATCCACCACTAGGGATAAGCTGCATACCCTTATCTCTGATCCTAACTTTGACTGGTCCGCTGTACATCACCTTTTTCGCTACACCAACGCACACTTTCATGTTGGAGATACTAGATCTTTACTTAAAGATGCTAGGAAAATCCAGCATGTCCCTCGCACTTCTGTTATTCCAAAAGCCAGGGACCATGTCCACATCACTCCACTTCTTTCACTTACTACTTTTTACGTTTTGGCCCCATAGAGAATTCAATGCTACTGACCTAATATTTTGCTACATCGAGCATTTGATTACCATTCTAGATCCAGGTTGTTGCAAATCTATTTTCATGACTTATGTTTTGATGATTGACAAACACTATTGATTCTCTTGAACTGCCTGTTACTTCTAACTTTTCAGGAATCGAAGATCGGATGAACAAACGAAGCCAGTTTAAGATTGCATAGGTTTAGGGTTGAGTCAGTCTGTACTTTGTAACCCTACACACACACACACTTGAGAGACTTAGAATTTCTGTTTTTACTCATATCGGCCAGGACGATATTTACATCGTCCTGGACGATCGGACTTAAAACAGAAATCTAAACAAGGATTCTTAATTAAGGCAGTTGTCATTAACATATCCTCCTGGACGATACGTGTATCGGCTAGAACGATAAGCTTAAAACAGAAAGAATTTGCCGCCATAGATAATTAAGGTATTATGTATTTTTTAATAATCGGCCAGGACGATCATTGATCACCCTGGACGATATTCACAAATTATGCCTTAATTGATCGGGAAATCAAGGGAGTAATTAAGGATGATTGATACGATCATATCATCCTGGACGATCGCAGGATCGGCCAGGACTATTAAAAAACCTTAGTTACTTCTAGACGATAAATATTGGCTAGCTCAAATTCAGGGCGATGCTATGGACGATTTCCTCTGATTTGAACTGATCGGCCGGGACGATCATGAGATCAGCCTGGATGATCAAGCCAATTTTAAATCATCTAGTTTGCATTCAGGGCGATGCTCTGGCCGATCTTCTGATATTTGTACTGATCGGCCAAGCCGATATCTATATCGGCCAAGATGATATCTATATTATCCAAGCCGATATATATATCGGCCTGGATAATATTGTAGGCAACTTGTAATTAATGAGCTCCTTTGAAGCTCTTCTATTTAAGAGCTCTTGTTCAACGTTTTGAATAATCTTTTGCTGCTGCCTTGACCTGAGAAGGCCTTGAGGAGAGAAAGAGAGAGAGGGAGAGAGAGAGGATCTTATGAGGGGGAGCTTATAAGGGGATTCATTAGGGTTGCTTCAAGGATCGCTCTGCTTCTTCTTCATCTAGAGTTTCTCGTCCGTGGAGGGGTCGGTAGAGGTAAGGAGTCAACATCTGATTGTGGTTCTCTGCCAGCTTCAGGAGGAAGAAAAAGGAGATAGGTTCTCTGCCTTACCGGGGTGAAAAAAAGAGGTTTGTTGTAAAGGCTTCTCCGCCTAGCTGTGGGGGCTAAAGGAGAGTCACGATTGTAGTGCAATACTCGGAGGACGCCTCCGGGGAGTGATCGTAGGTCGAGTTGACCGAACCACTATAAATTTTTGTGTTCTTATTTCTTGCTTCCGCACTTTAAATTTCCGCGCTTATTTTTCTTGTGGTGTGATTTTGGTTTATGAGATTTTTACTTCTTTGTGAAAATTTCTTTTAAAATACTAATTAACCCCCCCTCTTGGTTAGCTTGGGCCATTTCTATAGGGCTTAACATCCCTAACGAACTTTCAAGTGATATCAGAGCGGGATTCAAAAATTTTAAGTTTGAAAACTTTTTGATTTTGATCTATGGATAACCTTGGGAATCGTAACACTACGGAAGGGTATTCTATCACCCGACCTCCCCTGTTAGATAACCTATATTTTGATTTCTAGAAAACCCGCATGTCAATATTTTTACAATCTACTGATTATTGCATGTGGATGCTTATCAAAGAAGGTTATTCTCCACCTTCTTCATGAAAATAATGGTGTTAAAATTGAAGTTGCTTTTATTGAATGGACTTTCGATGAACGAGATTTAGCTCAATTGAATGCAAAATGTTTGAACTGTTTTTTCTGTGCTTTAAAATATGAGGATTACATGCGTGTCTCCACTTAAAAAACTGGTAAAGAAATTTGGGACAAATTGTGTATCATCTATGAAGGCACTAATGATGTTAAGCAATCCCGTTTGAATATTCTTTTGCATGACTATGAACTTTTTCGCATGAAACCTCATGAATCAATTTCTGAGATGTATACTAGGTTTACTCAGATAGTTACTTCACTGCATGCATTAGGAAAAAAAACTTTCAAACTATGAAAAAGTAAACAAGATTTTGAGATGCTTGCCTTCATCATATGATGCTAAAATTACTGCAATCACTGAATCTAAGGATTTGAACACTACAACACTTATTGCTTATGAGCAAGGGGTGAATCAAAGAAATCTTGATGCAAGTGAGAAGAAGAAGGAGAAAACAGTTGCACTAAAGGCTCACAAATCAGATTCTGAATCTTTCGGGTCTAAAATCGATGAAGTTTCCTTCATCACAAGGCAATTCAAAAGCTTTCTAAGGAAGAAGCAAAAGCATCATTAAAGAAAAGGTAAGAATCATAAGCATTCTAAAGGATCTTCTGATGTTGTTTGTTATGAATGCAGGAAGTCTGGACATGTGAAAGCCGATTGCCCTACACTTCAAGATCACTCGAGCAAAGAAAAGGAAAAAGGTGAGGAGAAACCTAAGTTTAGGAAGGACAATAAGAGAGTTCAAAAGGCATTCTGTTCAGAATCAAGTACTGATTCCTTTAAGATTAAACCAGGGGAAGAGACTACAAACCTGTACTTAATGGGGGAAGATCATCTTGAGCAAAGTGATGAGGAAGAGGTGTGTAAACCAACCTATGATGAATTGTTTGAGATTTGTGAGAAAATCCATGCATCATACAAAAAGCTTAAGAAGACTCATGCTAATTTAAAATTGGAACTTGTAAATTTACAAAAAGAGTATGAAGTTATTCTTAAAGATCATTCAACAATTGATTCTAATCACATGGCTCTTCTTGATGAATTTGATGATTTGAACAAAAAGAATTCAGAATTAATTAATGAGCATGATGCATTAAAAGTTTCACACACATCACTTGAATCTGATTTAAAAAAATCTAAAGAGAAAGAAAGAAACTTGAGAATTGAGAATGATGTTAAAAAAAACACAAACTTGAGGATTAAAAATAAATTAGATACACTTAAGGGAAATTGGAAGACTCCAACTTTGAATCCAAAGCCAAAACCTAGAAAGAGGCATTATAACTCAAATCATTTAAGAAATCCTTTTCCTGGAGTTAGATATTTTTCTTGTGGCATGCTAGGACACATCTCACACACTTGTACTATTTACCATAGTACATATTGGGTGTGGATACCTAAGGTGCATGATTCACAGCAAACCATACCTGCATTGCATTCTACTTTTTCTAAGAAGGGACCCAAACTAGGTTGGGTTCCTAAATCTGACTATTGTTGAGTTTTGCAGGTGTGCTCTCACCAAAGACCTCGTGGGAGCATAGAATAATTGGACACATGGAGGCTCGCAGCTAAAAATTGCTTAAACTAGTTGCTTCATAATTTCTTGAAATTATTTTTCTTTAATTAGGTTTGTGTTAATTTTTTTTGTGTGCTTGGTTTGTGTTGTTCTAGATTGCTTTGTTTTTGTTTTGTTTTTTTTTTTATGTTTGGTTTCCTATATGATTATTTTTTAAGATTTTAAAATTTAGAGTTTTAGAGATTATGTTTAGCATTTCTAAATAGGTTAAAGGGAGGAATACCATTGATGGTTTCCCTCCTTCTGACCTTATTTAGTAGTATAATTTTCTTCTCTAAACAAAAGTCTAACTCATTTTAGCTAATGGTTTTTGAAACTAAGATTCTTTTTATCTTGCTACAAAAATCTATCTTGTGCATAATATCCAAAGTTCTTATATATATCTCTCAAGTTATTCGAGATCTTGCCTTTGCACTGATTATATAATTTTTAGTTCTATTTTGTGAGTAGTTCTTCCCAATGTTAGAGAGTGCTCCTATTCTCTAATATCTAGAAGATATACTCACAACTAAGAACTTCTTTTAAGAGTTTGTAAAAGAGAATTGAGCTTGCAAAAGATAAAAAGGAAAAGTGGCAAAGATGTCAAAATTAAAATAAAAAGTATATACACAAATGTGTATCAAAAAACAAAAGATGCTCAAAGAGCCAATCAAAGATTCAAGAGGCATAAAATGAGCCCACTAAAATGCAAGCTATCCTCTCTTTTCAAAACTTTTAAAACTTAGAAGAACTATGGGTTTTGTTAGATTTTCAAAGGCTTGATTTCAAATTCCATGATTGAGAAAATTTACTTTGACATATTATTTATGAGATATTTTCTTTGTAAACAAGTTTTGAATGGATCTTCTTTTTATCCTATTTAGTTATTCAAGTTAGGCCTCTATTTTTCAAAAGACAATTTATACCCTGAAGGATGTCCGATCTAGGGTTAACAAAACTGGATATTCTACCTTCTTCCGATTGAAATTTGTTAACTATTGATCTCTTGAAACTCTAAGGTTTAAATTATTTAAGAAATTCTCATATGAAGTGCTTTGATAAAAAATTTTTTTGGCTTCTTTTCAAATTGTTTGTTTTTAGCTTTTTATCGTTGTTCGTTTTCTTTTCTTATGCTTTTCTTTTGTTTTATTTTTGAGGGCTTTGATCATCACCATCCTTCATTGTTTTTCAAATTCTATCACATCGCCTTGGCCGATACTTGTATCGTCCTGGACAATATGACAAATTCTCTTCACTTTTCCATCTGCTGAACTTTTCTGTGCTTACTACAACTCTTCGTCTTGGACGATAGTTTATCGTCCTGGACGATCTTATTGAACTTTGTTACAATCATGAAGATAGTCCTGGCCGATAACCTATTTCATCCTGGCCGATAAATTTTATGGTCATCATCCTGGCCGATACACTGGATCATCCTGGATGATCCACATGTCAGCACGTTTAAATCCTTAAAATCGTCCCGGACGATCTATTATTGGAAAATCATCCTGGCCGATCCACTGTTCATCCTGGACGATACACGTGGCATATATTTAAAATGTTTTAACTTCGGCCGGTACGATCAATTATTGTGCATCATCATTGACGAAACACCTAATCGGCTCGGATGATCTGCTTTTTCAATGGTCGTCCGACTTGCCTCCTCGGGACAATCGCCTATGTCTAATCGTCCTGGTTGATATCTGATTGGCCCAGATGATTGGACAACCTTTTTGACCAATCGGCCTATACGCAATTATTGTGCCATATCGTCTTGGACGATTCTGCGATCGGCCTGGATAATATGGCCGTTTCTTTAAATTCTGGCCGTTCCAGACATGATTTTCACTTCGCATCCCTTCTCCTCTTGTGTTTTCTTGCTAACTCCTTTCTATGGCGGGTGGGAAACGTGTTTGATAAACTTCTGGGATATCTTCGAGGGTTAGGATTGACCCTCATTTCAGGGAGGCAGAAGATAAAGCTGCTTACCATCGATACAAAGAATGTGGGATAACTGTCTCCAGAATCATCAATCCTGCCCACATTTTGTATCCGGTAATGGATCTTTTTGCTCATACCTCCTTTTATTTCATTTTTTCTCTTGTTTTCCCCTTTAATACCGAGCTTCTTCGAGAATTCTTCGCAAACCTTTGCATAAATCCTACTTTTACAACCCTGACCTCCTATGTGAATCGCGTCCCGTCGAAATCACATATCAGGACTGTGTTGAACTTTTATAGCTATCCACCACCGGGGATAAGCTGCACCTAATCGCTTCAGATCCTGACCTTGACTAGTCCACGGTGAATCACTTTCTTCGCCAGACCAATGCACCTTTTCATGTTGGAGAGAATAGCTCTTTAGTCAAAGATGCTAGGACAATCCAACATGTCCTTCGCACCTCCATAATTCCAAAAGCCGAGGACCGTATCCATATCACTCCTCTACTGTCCCTGACTACTTTCTACATCATAGCACATAGAGAATTTAATACTGCGGACTTAATTTTTTGGTATATTGATCACTTAACCACAATCCGTGATCCAGGTCATAAGAGAAAACCCAATCTAGCTTTAGAACACCTCATAGCCTATGTCCTTGAAACCAAATACAAACTTCAGTATCCTATTCCACATAACCTCCCAACTCTCTTTTACTCAAACAGTTCCTTCAGTATCCTTCACAGTACTCATCTCCACCCTGGGGATGAGGAACATCGGGGGGGTTGGGGAGGAGGAGGCTCCCGCTCCCGCTCCCATTCCTGATCCTGTTCCTCTCCACCAGCACTCACCATTTGATCAGTTGATAGAGAGGTTTGATCAATAGGATACCCACTTTGACTCTTACGTTGCTACATAGGAGCAGCAACATTCTGAGGATATTGCCCGCTACGAGCAGCACCGCATAGAGGATTTAGCCAGTTTTGATAGTTACATTACTCACCAGCAGCAGCAGCATGACCAAGACATTGCCTAGTTCAATGCTCAGTTTACTACGCTTGCCAGCTACTTTTAGCAGCCACCTCCACCACCTCCATCTGATGATCAGGGTCCCTCATTCTTCTAGTATGTATTTTCTATTTTCTATTTTCTATTTTCTATTTACTGTAGTTTTTCTTATAGTTTGTTTTAGTTTATGTTGTGTTGTTTACTTTTTCTTTTGTGTGTCTAGGACCCTCTTTTTGTGATGACAAAAGGGGGAGTTGGATGTGATAGGAAAAGTTGATGTGCTTGTAACTTTAAAATTTTAATTCTGTTGTTCTTACTGAGCTTTTCCTACTTGTGTTTGCCATCATAAAAAAGGGGGAGATTGTTTCAAATCTATTTTTATGACTTATGTTTTGATGATTGACAAACACTATTGATTCTTTTGGACTGCCTGTTACTTCTAACTTTTCAGGAATCAAAGATCGGACGAACAAACGAAGCTAGTTTAAGATTACATAGGTTTAGGGTTGATTCAGTTTGTACTTTGTTTTTTCGCTTCTTGAGTCTATTTGTAATGTTCAAAGAGACTGATGCTAAGTAACTCTACACACACACACACTTGAGAGACTTAAAATTTATGTTTTTACTCATATCGGCCAGGATGATATTTAGATCGTCCTGGACGATCGGGCTTAAAACAGAAATCTAAAGAAGGATTTTTAATTAAGGCAGCTGTCATTAACAGATCATCCTGGACGATACGTATATCGGCCAGGATGATAAGCTCAAAACAGAAAGAAGTTGCCTCTATAGACAATTAAAGTATTATGTATTTTTTAATAATCGGCCAGGACGATCATTAATCAGCCTAGACGATATTCACAAATTATGCCTTAAATGATCAGGAAATCATGGGAGTAATTAAGGATGATTGATACGATCATATCATCCTGGACGATCGCAGGATCGGCCAGGATGATCTATTCAAAAACCTTAGTTACTTCTTGATGATAAATATCGGCCAGCTCAAATTCAGGGCGATGCTCTGGAAGATTTTCCTCTGATTTGAACTGATCGACCAGGACGATCGTGAGATCGGCCTGGATGATCAAGCCAATTTTAAATCATCCAATTTGTATTCAGGGCGATGCTCTGGCCGATCTTCTGAAATTTGTATTGATCGGCCAGGCCGATGTCCATATCGGCCTGGATGATATTGTCGGTAACTTGCAATTAATGAGCTCCTTTGAAGCTCTTCTATTTAAGAGCTCTTGTTCAACGTTTTGAATAATCTTTTGCTGTTGCCTTGACTTGAGAAGTCCTTGAGCAGAGAAAGAGAGAGAGTGAGAGAGAGAAGAACTTGTGAGGGGGAGCTTGTGAGGGGATTCACAAGGGTTGCTCTGCTTCTTCTTCTTCTAGAGTTCCTTGTCCGTGGAGGGGTTGGTAGAGGTAAGGAGTCAGCATCTGATTATGGTTCTCTGCCAGCTTCAGGAGGAAGCAAAAGGAGATAGGTTCTCTACCTTGACGGGGTGGCAAAAAGGAGGTTCTTATAAAGGCTTCTCCACCTAGCTGTGGGGGCTAAAGGAGAGTCACGTTTGTAGTGCAAACTACCATAACTGCTTGGAATTCTTTGTTTGTGTTTGCCATCATCAAAAATGGGGAGATTGTTGCAAATTTGAGTTTATGGATTAGACTTTTGATGATAGCAAACATTCATAATTTCCTTCGACTGCCTTGCCTACTCATATTTTAGGTCCACTGGATCGAATGCAATTTAAGCCAGCTCAAGATCGGGTAGATTTAGGTCAAGTCAAGTATGTATTTATTTCCTCTCTTGAGTCAATTGTAAAGTGGTTCCTGATGCTAAGTAACCTTGCACACACACACTTGAGGGGTTTTTTTAAGTTTTTCTATTTTGAGTACATCAGCCTGGACGATGTTCATATTGGCCAGTACGATACAACCAAAAAAGAAACCCTAATTAGGGCATCCTGGTTAAGGAGCCATCATTAAGCAAATCATCCTGGATAATACTTATATCGGACAGGACGATAGGATCAAATCAGAAAGAATCTACTTTCATGATCAATTTAGGTATTCTTTATTTTAAATTATCAGCCATGATGAACTCCATATTGGCCTGGATGATACATCACAATTATGCCTAAATTAATCTAGGAATTATGGAATGCAATTAAGGCTGATTGATATGATCACATCGGCCGGGCCAATCATTGAATTGGCTGGGATGATGTCCTAGATGATTGACATAGGCCAGCATCTATTCTGGGCGATGTTCAGGATGATTGTACTCGAATTTGAACTAATTGGCCAGGATGATATTATATCATCCTGGACGATGTAACCAATTTTTTTCTGATTGTCCCAAATTGTCTTAGCGGATAAAGTTTATTTCTACTGATCGGCATGGATGATATTCCTATTGTTTTTGATGATAAAGTTAGTTTCTAAAATTTTATTTGAAGGACCCAAATTTTCTCATGCTTAAGACCTTGAGTGTTGTTGTTTTGACCTGAGAGAGCCTTAGGAGAGGAAGGGAGAGAGAGAGAGAGAGAGAGAGAGAGAGAGAGAGAGAGAGAGAGAGAGAGAGAGAGAGAGAGAGAGAGAGAGAGAGAGAGGAACTTGTGAGGGTGAGTTTGTGAGAGGGTTCACAATAGTTGCTCCAAGCAAGGTTTCAAGTCGTCATCTCTGTTCTTCATCCTTCATCCTTGGGAGGTCCTTAGGATGTCTACTTCAGCAAAAGGATCGGGTGCTTTGCCTGCTTCAGGATGAAGCAAAAGGAGTCGGTTCTCTGCTACATCGGGGTTAGTGAAATGGAGTCTATTATAAAAGCTTCTCCGCCTAGCTATGGGAGCTAAAGGAGAGTTAGTGCAATACTCGGAGGGTGCCTCCGAGGAGTGGATGTAGGTCAAGGATTGACCAAACCACTATAAATCCAGTGTGATCTTTCTTTATTTTTCTTCCACGTTTATTTTTCTGCACTTAAATTTCTGTGGTGATTTGGTTTTAAGTTTTGTTGTGCTTTACCTAAAGATTTTTTTTTTTAAATACCAATTCACCCCACCCCTCTCTTGGTTAGCCTCGGGCTTATTCTTAAGGGCTTAACATCCTTAACAAATTTTTAGAAGATATTTTTAATATGAAGAATTTTCACCAATTTTGAATTTGATTTACATTATGAATATTATTTCTTGTGGTAACACAGATTTATATAAAGCATATTGGGTCCTCTCTGCAATCAACTAACTGATCGAAACCGTTTTTAATAGACTTTCTCTATGATGAATGGTCCCTCCCATTTCAGCTCGAACTTTTCATTGATCTTTGGATTGGCTAGAATAGGTATCCAATGAACCAAAACCAAGCCTCCTACTTGAAAAGTTTTAGGGTAAACTAACTTATCATTAGTATGAAATATTCATGACTTATACAATTCCAGATTTTGTGGTTCTTGAAAGTGAAGTTCAGTTCCTCCAACCCAAGGCATGTATTTTGTTCAGTAGTGATTTGATTTTGTATGGATATTCTCAGTGAGGGAAGCTGCACCTATAAAGGTAGAATGACCTTAGACCCATAAAATAAGGAAAATAGAGTATATTGGGTTTGTGTCTTATAAATTGTTTGATAGCCTTACAAGGCTTTCACTAACCTCTAATGGCACAAGCATTTACTATCTTCTAATATTTTCTTAATAATTTGAACCAAGATATTATTGAAGTCCATAGCCAACCATCAGCCCATGGGTAATAGATTGTTGAGTTTCTCCAATCAATATAATAATGTTTAGCAAAATTATTAATTTTGGTAGACTTAAATAGAGACCCATTATTAGATATAATTCTATGGGGCACACCAAATTGATATAGGTATGATAAAAAAAAGTTTTATAATATTATGTGATGTTACTTATTATAGGGGAATTACTTCAGCCCATTTGGAGAAGTAATCATTGACAGTTAAAATCAAATGATGAAGCTTTGATGAAGGTGAATCAAAAGGCCTGATAATATTCATACCCCAACTTTTGAAGGGTTGAGTTAGTTCAAAATAGTTCAAGAGATGGCCCAACTTTTGGTTTTTTAGAGAGAGAGTCCCATTTTTTAGAAAGAGAAAAAAATCCTTTTTCAAAATTTTAAATTTCTGTTGTATTAGCGGCATCGCTGGAGCTTCTGATCGACCAGTCGGCTTCCTTCTCAGGTGGTTGGATTATGAGCGATCCTAATGGTCATCAATTCTCACATCATGAAGATACAGTGTTTAGAAATTATGGAAGTAATCCTAATATCCGTGGCAATGGATCATTGGTAATTAGAGAACCTTGTGTTGATCAGAAAAAAATCTCTTCCCCTATTCTTGGTAAAGGAAAGCAACCGGTTGCAGAGACAAATACTAAAACTCCATCTTCAATTCTCAAATTTAAAGCTAATGAAGCTGAAGTTTCTTTGGATTGAAGATTTTCGTCAATGGATATGGGAATAATTTTTCTAAGGAATTCCATTCAGGCCAAGGTGGTGAGACAAGCTCATTCGATATTTGTGGGAATGTCCAAAAGACTTCTGAAATATTGAATTCTGGCCTGGTAGAATCAATACAAAATCCTTGGACTAAACATCCATATATCAGGGTAGACATGCCATTAGGGGAATCATTTATATCTGAAGATGGAAAGGCTATAAAATTGTTTGAACCTAAAACGATTGAGAATTCTGAGAAACTCAAGAATTTAATAGTGATAAAAGTGTTTGGGAAGACAATTCCAGTGCAAGCAATAGCTATGGAATTGAGACACCAGCGGTCTCAATTCGAAAAGTTCCATTTGACGATCCTTGGCTCGGGGTTGTTGCTTTGTTCTTTCTTATCATAAGAGGCTGTGGAGAAGGTGATTTCGGAAGGTCCATGGTTTGTAAATGGACACATTATTTTTCTAGATAAATCGAATGTTAAATTTTCCACTACATCTTTGAAGGGTCTAACTTCACCTGTTTGGGTTAGACTACCGAATCTACCACTATTTTGTTGGGATGAGATTAATGTTGCCAGGATTGCATCTTTGATTGGTTCTTCTATGCTAATTGATGGTTACATGTTCTAATTGGGGAGGAGAGAGTTTGCAAGAGTCTGTGTTCATCTTGAATTGGACAAACAATTGCCTATGGCTGTTTAGGTGGATGGGCATGAAGAAAGATTTTTTAAAAACGTTGAGTATGAAAAAATCTCAAACTTTTGTTTCAATTGTGGTAAAATTGGTCACCTTATCAATGTCTGCAAGGATAAAGGAATCTCTCTAAATGAATGTGCTAATCTAGTTGATAAAGGGGGAATCTCTGATATGCCTAGGAGTGATAGTTCTGTTGAAGACTCAAAATATTGGCCTTAGATCCATGTTTAGCATAATAAAAGGAGGATGGATTTTCCACCTCAAAAGAAGAAGATTGAGATTATTAAAGGTCTGAAGGAAGGATAGATTGAAAAAAAAATAGTAACTGAAACTGGAGGTAAATCTACTTCAAATTTATTCCCAATAGAACGGACTGCTGAAGCTATAACAACTGTTAATACAAGAGTTGAGAAGTGGAATTATGAAGAAAATGCTGTGGGGGAGCTCAAAAATACTATTAATATTGCTGGAACTGTGACAAAGACCTCTTCTAACTCTGGACTATTTCCAGTTCAACAGAACAAATTTAAATTGCTGGAGGGTAGTACTGAAATGGAGGATTCAGTAATGACTGTCCTAGCAAAACTTATGCTAGAAGAAGGAGAAATTGCTTTAGAAGCTGGTACTTGTAATGAAGGGGTAGTGGATCATTCAAATTATGACAAAAAGGTTGAAGAGGTTCAACAAAAGTTGGGGAATTTGTGCTTGGAGAAAGCTAGTTCTGGATCTCTAAAACCGAAATTATTGAAGGAACTCAAACGCCTTGGTCCTTTGAACAATTCATCTAGGAAAAAAGCTGAGGGTTTTATCAAAGGGAAGGGTGGGATCCCTCCCACCTATTGTCCAAAATGACTTCTTTAGCATTTTGGAATTATAGAGGGGCCAATAAGAGAGAGGCTTCTCTGTATTTGAAAGACTTTGTGAACAACTGGGATATGGTTTTTGTTGGTGTGGTAGAGACCAAAATCTCCTCTTTTGAGAAGGTTAAGGTTAGTAAGTTGTTGGGGGATGAATGGGAGTTCCTCTTGTATCCCTCAGATGGTGCTTCAGGTGGGATAATTATCTTATGGAAAACAAACTTAGCTAAGTTCTCTCTGGTGGAAGCTTCTCCCCAATGTGTTATTGGGAAGCTTGATATCTTCAACAAAGGCACTTGGATTATCTCGATGGTATATGGAAACAAAAGCTTTCACTTAAGAAGGAAGTTGTGGGAACAATTAGAAAGTTGTGGTGAGAAAGATATTCCTATGGCTGTAAAAGGTGATTTTAATTGTGTATTAGCCCAAGATGAGAAAAGGGGTGGGAAAAAATTCTCATTTTCTCAAGGGCCTCAAGAAACGAGAGCTTTCATGACAAAGATGGATTTTCATGATGTTGGCTTCATAGGGCCAAAATTTACCTGGTGCAACAATAAAACCTGGAATGCTCGTATCCTTGAGAGGCTTGATAGGGGTCTTTTGAACACTAAAGCCTTAGATGATATCCATAATGCAGCAGTTAGGCATTTGGAGAGAATCTCCTCTTACCATTGCCTTTAGTTCTCAGAATTTATAATGAAGAACTATACCAGAACAGATTTATTAGATATGAGGAGGTATGGGCCTCATATTCGGCATTTAAAGCTATTATTCAAAAGACTTGGAGTAAACCAGCTCAAGGTAATGCTATGGAGGTTATTAATGTGAAATGCAAAAGGGTGTTGAGAGTCCTTTATCACTAGAGCAAAACAAAACTGAATTTTTTTTGGAAATTAAAGAAACATTGAAGAACGAGATCTCCATGTTACAGCTTGAAGAGTCAAATGGCAAGGGGCTATCTACTAAAAAGCTTGTGATGTTAAGAACCAAAATTCATGAATTCAATGTGACTATGGTAATGATTAACACATGGTGGAGATAAAGAACCAAGGTGAGGTGGATTCAGGAGAATGACTTAAATTCTAATTTCTTCCATTCTTTTGCTAATACAATTCACCAGGTAAAGAATGAAGAAGGAATTTTGGCTGATATTGAAAGAATTCTATTTAAATTTTTCAAAGATAAATGGAAAAAATGTAACAGCAGCTTGGAGGGATGGCCACTAGGTCTGAAATGTTTATCTCAAGCTTATTTTATGTTTTTTAGGCGGATAACATAACTTGAAGTGGTAATCCTAAAAGGCAACTCTACTGTTTCTCCTGGAATAGATGGGACTATATATTCATTTTTTAAAAACTATTGGAGCATTCTTGGTATGGAGGTATGGCTTACTGTAAACCAATTTTTTCAAACAGGGAAATTTTGTTCTGCTTGGAAAGAATCCCTTGTGATTCTTATTCCAAAAGTACTCAATCCTTAAATTCCTACAATTTTCCATCCAATAAGCCTATGTAGTACTTTATACAAAATTATAGCCAAAATGTTGTTGAATAGGCTTTTGAAAGTGGTTAGTGGACTCATTTCAGAAATTCAAACTGCATTTATTAAGGGGAGATCTTTATCTACTCATTTTTTATTAGCCCATGAGATTTTTAACAAACTCAGATTTTCGAAATCTAGAAAAGGTTTTGTGGCTCTCAAACTAGACAATGAACAAGCCTATGATAGTATGGCTTGGGAAAAATTAAGATTGGTATTGAATCGTTTTGGCTTTCCAAATAATTTTACTAATCTTCTCATAGAATATGTGGAGAATCCAGAGTTTTTTATATTGATAAATGGTAAAATATCTGAAGGTATTCAAGAAAAAAGCGGGTTTAGACAAGGTTGCCCGCTCTCTCCTTATTTGTTTATTTTTTGCTCTCAGATTTTGACTGATGATTTATCTCACAAAAGAAGCAAATTGGGTATAAAGATCTCTAAAAATGCTCCTAGGATATTCCATTTATTATATGCTGATGACATACTCTTATTTTCTGAAGAAACTACTAATTATATGAAGAAATTCAAGAGGATTATAGCTGATTTTGGGTACTGAACTGGAAAAAAAGTTAATGAGAAAAAATATGTTATCCTGTTTGGAAATTCTGTGAAGAGAAAAAGTAGGAAGGAAATTTCAAAAAGGGGAATTACTGAACAGTTAAAGAGTTCAATTATCTTGGGATCAAGATGGCTCTTAGAAGAGTGGTGGCTTTAGATTTTAACTATATCCTAGAGAAAGCTGCTAACAAACTAAATGTTTGGGGTAAGCAATTTATATCTCTACTTGGAAGGCTTATGCTGGTTAAATCAGTAATTGTTGCTTTACCGGTTTTTACTGCTGCTCTCTCATTGATTCCAATGAGTATATTAAAAGAATTGGATAAAGTTTGTAGAAGCTTTATTTGGGATAAGCAAGGTGGTATCCATGGTTTACACTATGCAGCTTGGGACAACTTATGTAAGAGTTGGAAGGAAGGAAGCCAAGGTGTGCATTCAGTAGCCAACATTGCTGGTCCTCTTAGAACTTAATTTGCATGGAGTCTGGTGAAAAAAGAAGATTCATTGTTGAACAAGGTCCTAAGGGAAAATATGGAAGGAAGATTTGGGAAAATTCCAATAATAACAATAGTTCTACTTCTTTGAAAATCTTGTGCAGTGGAGCTCAATTACTGCATAAAATCTCCAGATGGAAAATTGCAATAGGAAAATCCTTTAATATTTTGGAAGATGTTTGTATTATTGATAAAAAGGTTAGACAGATGGCCAACCTTTATAGCTATGGGTAATGACTTTCCTCCTCTTGAATCCTTTCTTAATAATGGTGTGTGGAATGAAGTACTTCTCCATGATTTCTTTGGAAAAACTCTGGTGGAAATTATTATCCAAATTCCAATTCATCTCGAGATGGGTGAGGATGAGTTAGAACAGATGTACAACTTTTTAGGGAAGAGTATCACATCTTTGGCTTCATCTTCTAATGGTAAGGAGATTCTAGAGGTTGATTATGGGAGCTAGTTAAGAAAGCTTAAACTGAATTCTAGAGTGGAATGTTTTTGGTGGAGGCTTTTCAATAATGCATTACCTACTAATGCTTTCTTGAAATACTGAAGGTTTCTTTGACATGACTCACGTTTTAGGGGATGTGATGGTGAGGATAATTATGAACATATAATGGTGAAATGTTTGAATATTTAGCAACTTACTAGACTCTTAAAAAATTGGGCTTCCCGTTCCAACTTTTTCCTCAACCAAAGATTTTAAGCACAACCTGGAACGATTAGTAATGGGAAACATGTTTATTGCAAAGATATATTGCTTAATGGTTTATTGGTCTTGGAAAAGTAGAAACATGGTTAAAGATGGCAACCAAGAACTGAGTTTAAATTTCATAGCTGCCAATGCTATTAGTTTTGCTTCTAATGCAAACCTTAATCTATTCGTGGATCACTGGGGTGCTAACCAGCTGGATCAGCTACTTTCTTATTGGCACCCTCCTCCCCCAGGATGGATTAAGGTAAATATTGATGCTTCTCTAATAAGATCTAACATAGGAGGGGTCGGTGGAGCTTTTAGAGTTTCAAAAGGAAGATTTTTGCTAGCTTTTGGAATCTCTTGCATTCATTGGGATTGTGGCTTGTTGGAGCTAATGGCATTTTGTTCATTAAAGATGATCATCATGGAATGGATGATGGAGGCAAAAGGAATCATCATTGAAAGTGATAACATCAATGTTATCAATTACTTGCATAAGGAGCTGGAAGGGAGGAATAAGAAAGATCCATATGAAGGTATCGAAGATCTTTCATTCTTGGATGGATTTGGTAAGATTCTTTTCCACTTTGCAAATAGAAAATGTAATAAGTTAGCTAACTTTTGTGCTAACAATGCTTTAGAAGGTGATTTTTTATGGGATGAATTAGATTGCAATAAGGTTCCTCCTTTGTTTTTTAATTTGTTAAAGGAGGATTGTGATAGGATTCTATCACATAGTAGCCTGTAATAATTTCTTTCTTTAATTAAAGCTATTTGCATTTTGATCAAAAAAAAAAAAAAAAAACTTTTGAAGGGCCATGAAGCTATTATGAGATGCAAAACATTAAGTGGCCGATGTAAAACCATTTAATAAACTTGGAACTGATGATAATGTCATGTAAAATTCTTGCAATCATTAATCATTGAAGGTCAATGATATTCAAGTATTTTGATTTTCAATTTCATTTTTGGAGCCAAATTTATAAGCACCACATATTCCAACATGTATTTGATTTACAATCTTTAGGGCCTCACAGTTTTCTAAATAATAGAGCACATTTGATTCAATGACCCGTGGTATAAAGTTTTATTGACAAGTTCATATACAAGAGCAGGTTTCTTAGTTCGATTGACAAGTGATTTGTCATGTGGAAATGTACCTTCTTACAGGTAATAGATGAATGCCAGGATTTAATCATTTTTTTCTTAATTTGTTATAGAAGGAGATAGAATTTTAAAAGACTTTTTATTGATGTACTCTAAGTTTATAGGAGCTAAAATTTACCGGTTCTAAAGTTTTATAGGAATAGAGTTCTTTTTCTGATAGATAAACTCTGTTGAAAACTTTGCTAAGGCATCCACTACAAAATTCCAACTGTGGAATTCTATACAAAGTTACACAAGGATTATGCTTAAGAAGATGTTTGATATATTGAAGATATCTCTAAAGTTTGGGAATCAAAACCTTATAGATTCACATGATCTAATTGATAATAAATTGAGAATCTCCAAATATTTTGATTTTCGTGATCTCCATAAATATTGTAAATTCTAAACCCATTATCATATCCTTATTTTCAACTTCATTATTCATACAAGACTTTGATAGATTATAGGAAAAATGCATAATTCCCCTATATGCTGTTATAAAAACCAAACTGATTTTTGCTTTTCTAGGGAGAGTATTTTTATATGTTGCATCTATTTGAGAAGATATAGCACCATCCTAACTAAAGTCCCATATAGAACTATCATATTCCTCTAAAGTAATGATTTTCTCATCAGGCAAATCTTTATTTAAAGGATACATGCAAAAGTGGGTGTGCTATAAGGAAGTTGATAATGACCCACCCTTTCATAACACACAGTGGAATGAAGGTTATATCAATTTGAAGTAGAATCATAGATGAATATTCCAAACATCCAAAAAAATTGGTTGGGCCATATGATATTATAATGGATTTATTCTTGAGATAAAACTTACCTTATGAGACAATATGTAATACTTTAGTTTTTGAACTGCAAAAACTAAGACAAGTTAAGTTAATATTGAAAGTTCATCAAGGATGTTAAGCCCTTATGAACTAGTCCCAAGGCTAACCAAGAGGGGGAGGGGTGAATTGGAATTTAAAAATTTCTTCAAACAAAAGCACAATCTTAAATCTAACCAAGATTCACCATAAGAGAAATGAAGTGCAAAAATTAAATGCAAAAGAATAATAAGAAAGAACGCACCAGATTTTATAGTGGTTCGGTCAACTTGACCTACATCCATTCCCCGGAGCCTCTCCTCGGGGTATTGCACTAAACTCAATGTCTCTCCTTTTGCCCCCATAACAAGGTGGAGAAGCCTGTACAAAAAATCCTTTGCATCGACCCCAGTAAGGAAGAGAACCCAACTCCATTTGCTTCCTCCAGAAGCAGGAAGAGAACCCAACTCCTTCTGCTTCCTCTAGAAGTAGGCAGAGAACCCAACTCCTTTTGATTCCTCCAGCAGTAGGTAGAGAACCCAACTCTTTTTGCTTCATCTAGAAGTAGGCAGAGAACCCAACTCCTTTTGCTTTCTCCAAAAGCAGTTAGAGAACCTTGATTAGTTGCTGAAGTAGACCTCTCTTGAACCTATAAGGAACCAGGGATGACGACTAGAGAAGATGACTCAGATCCTTACTTAGAGTAAACTTTATGAAACCCCTCACAAACTCCCCCTCATAAGATCCTCTCTCTCTCTCCCTTGCTTTACCTCTCCACTTGGCTCTCTCAGGTCAAGAGAATAGCAAAAGATGATCTCTTGAGAAAAACAGAAGATCTTTTAAATAAGGGCTCCAAAATAGCCTTAATTTTCAACTAATCATCAAAGATGATCTCTCTCGATCATTATATACGATCAGTTCAAATTTAGCTTAATCAGCAGGACGATTTAGATGAGTCTAGATGATTAGAAGGTTTTTTGTTCAAATCATCTAAGATGATAGTATATCATCCTGTACGATTAGTTGAAGTCATCGAATATAATCTAGACCACTACTCTGGATGGATGTCTGGATGATGGGAAAATAACTAGATCATTCAGGACAATCTCATGATCATCTCGGCCATTTAGTACAAAGTAGAAAAATATCATCCAGAACATCGTTCTGAATGGGTGTCTGGATGATGAAAAAATAACTTGATCATTCAGGCCAATCTCACGATCATTCCAAATGATTAGTTCAATTCAGTACTTATCATCCAAAGCATCACCCTAAATGGAGCCAGGCCAATTTTTGATCATCCAAGAAGAAGTAAGGTTTGTGAACTGATCATCCCGGATGATCTTGTGATCATCCATGGATGATATGATCAAGCAATCAAACCTTTATTACTTTCCTTAATTATCAAATTAATTTAGGTATAATTTCACTGCATCGTCTAGGATGATGTCCTGGATGATGTCCAAAAATAACACATGCCTAAATAGATATGACGGCCGATTCTTTCTGATTTGAGCCTATTGTCTCAGATGATGCTAATATTGTCTAGGACGATTCGCTTAATTGTGGCTGCTTTAACTAGGATGCCCTAATTAGGATTCTATTTTTAACTGATCATCCAAGATGATTTTTGGATCATCCCGGATGATGTGAGTAAAATAAAAAATATTAATTAAACAAATAAAAATTTTCCCCCAAGTGTGTTATGCAATGTTACTTAGCATCAGGATGCACAACTTTTATAATTGACTCAAGAAAGGGTAAAATACATTTAACGTACATTATAAACTAACTCAGTCGTAAAAAAACTAGAAATGAAAAGTTTGCAATTCGATCTTTGGGACCTAAAATGTTAGTAGGCAAGGCATTCGTAAATCTAAGCCTCGGATTCTAGTGAGAGAAGCTCCAGTTTGAATTCTAGAGAGAGAATCTTCTTCTTGGTTTTCAAAATTGGATTTTGCGGGCTTTCCGTAATCGATGGTGACTGCGCCGGTGGATCATCGGCACCTTCAGCCAGTATCCATGATTGTTCCACGGTCATCTAGTTCTCTTCGGTCCAGTGATAAGAAGTCTAATGGAATAGTGATTCGGGAAGGAGGCAAGCCGGTGAGCCGTCAAGAACCTGTTGATGGTAAAGAAAAAAATGTGATGATGGATGAATTGGATGCACGAGTAAATTTGAATGTTGAAGATCTACCTGGTTCGATGAATGTTGAATCTTCGGGCTCTCAAAATCTGGTTTTACGGGTGAGAAATTTTTCCGAGGTTCTTGATGCAAAAAAAGCGTGTAATGTGGGGGATGAAGTTGCTTCTTTGGAAACTCGGAAGGAAGATAATGTGAAAATTATGGGCGAAGTTGTTGAGGCCTGGTCGAAACCGAAACCAATCAAGATTGCTTTTGACAAAGATCTGTTGCAATTCTCTGATGATGGGGTGGCTGTTAAACTGAATGCGGTAAGGGAAGCGGAAAATGTTAGAGTTTTGAAGAACTCTATTGTTCTCAAAGTTCTGGGGAATGGAGTTCCATTCTCTGTGTGCAGCTCGGAACTAAGAAGACAATGGAACCAATATGGCAAATTTCACTTGACTTCAATTGGAATGGATTGGATACTCTATTCGTTCAATTCGTGTGAGGCGGTTGATGAAGTTTTGAATGGGGGCCCATGGTACGTTAATGGATTAATTGTCAGAATGGATAGGTGGACTCCTGCTTTTGATCCAAACTCGTTCAAGGGTATATCGGCACCGGTGTGGATCCTTTTACCTTGCCTACCTCTATATTGCTAGGATGAAGATAGCATAGCTAGAATTGCTTCTTGCTTTGGATCCCCGATGTATGTAGATAGGAATACTTTCCGTTGGCGTAAATGTGAATTTGCACGTGTTTGTGTGAGAATTGATTTAGAGAAAAAACTTTTGAATGGTACATGGGTTGAAGGTTCAGCTGGAAGATTTTTCCAAAGGGTGGAGTATGAAAAGATTGATCTCATGTGCTACCAATGCGGAAGGGTAGGCCATGATATGAAGACTTGTCCAGAGAATGTCAAGATGGTGATTAAAGATCAGTCATTGAAGAACATGGGATCAGATAATGTGTAGTAAAATTGTGTGAAAAATGACAATGAGCTTTTGGTGGTGAGCACTGAATATGGTCCATGGATTCATGTCCAATTCAAGAATAAAAGAGGTAGAAGAAGTAATGCAATAAACAATCATGAGCAGAATATTGGAAGGAAGACAGAACTGAAAAAGCCAACAGGTCAGATGGATGTTCGGTTTGATGATGTCCAGGAGAAAGTGCAGGATGAATGTAACAGTAACAAGGTGGATAAAGGCTCTGGGAAAAATGCTGTAACTGGTATGTTTGAATAGAAATTCAATCGGTTTGTAGTTTTGGTTGAGGAGAATGATAATGAATCTTTGGTTAAAGATGATAGTAATGACAAGGTGATTGACAAAGGCATGGAAAATATGGAACCAAAAGTTAACTTTGATTTGAATAAGTAAGTGAAGATGTCAAGGTTAAATTACCAAAGAATTAAAGTCATTGGGACCTATGAATAGTGACAAGAAGAAAAGGAATGGAAGGTTGAACCTCAATAGTGGGGGAAGATCTTCTATACCTTGATTAATTATGTCTACAATTCTCTTTTGGAATTGTAGGGGAGCGAGGAAGAAAGAGGCTTCCCTATATCTTAAGGAAATGGTTAGAGATGAGAATGTTTTCTTTATTGGGCTTATGGAGACAAAGATGTCTAATATTGGTAGAATGGAAGTGGATTGCCTTTTGGGCAATGAGTGGGATTACTTTCACCAACCCACTGTTGGGACTTCTGGTGGTATTTTGGTTTTGTGGAACATTAAGTTGGTGTCTTTTGAGGTGTGTGAAGCTTCTTCCCAACTGATTATTGGCAATCTTTTGATTCCCTGCTTAGGAATGTGGAAGATTGCTACGGTTTATGGAAGCTGTTGCAACAAGGAGAGAGGCGATCTTTGGAGTCAATTGGAGGGGAGCATGGAGATTTCTAGTTCTTCCATTATTGGGGGTGACTTTAATTGTATTCTAAATAAAGAAGAAAAGAGAGGTGGTAAGAGGTTCATGTTTTCCAAGGGACCGAGAGATATGAAGAGCTTCATGGTAAATTCAGACTTCCATGACATTGGCATTGTTGGGCCAAGATACACTTGGTGTAACAACAAAGAAGGTAACTCTCGGATATGGGAGAGGTTAGACAGATGTATTTTGAATTCCTTTGGCAATAAACATGCATTTGGCGAGGATGGCATCTGATCACTGCCCTATTGTGCTCAAGATGGATGATAGAATATGTTTTAAGCCGAGAACTATCAAGTTTGAAGAAACATGGAGATCCTAGCCGGCGGCTAAAAGCATAGTTTATCATTCATGGAAGAAGCAAGATAAAGGTAATGAATATGAAGTCTTAAGGAAAAAACTTAATCGTACTTTAAAATCATTATTTTTCTGGAGTAGAAATAAGTGCAAGGATTTGAATGCTTTAAAGGATAATTTGAAGAAAGAGATCCTTGAATTGCAAAACAAAGAAGCTTTGAATAACAATTGGTCTGCTGAAGACTTGTTTTTACTTAGAAATAAGGTTCATCAACTCAATATCACTATGAAAAGACTTTCTACATGGTGGAATCAAAGGGCCAAGGCTAGGTGGCATGAGGAAGGCAACACAAATTCTAAGTTGTTTCATAATTTTGCGACTGCCAGAAGAAATGGGAACCGTATCTTCCAGGTCAAAGATGAAACTAATAAGGTGCATATGGATGAGGATCAAATTGAGAAAGTCTTCACCAAATTCTTTGAGAAAAAGTGGGAGTATAGGGAATGTGAAGTCACGGGTTGGCCTCAAATTATGGAACATCAAAAGTTGAATGCTGAAGACATGGACTTACTAAATGCTGAATTTACTGAAAATGAGCTGCAGATTGCGGTATTTCAGCAAGGGAACAACAAGTCGCCTGGTGCGGATGGTGTGACTTTTTCATTCTACAAATGCTATTGGAATATCATATGGGATACTCTTTGGAAAGCTGTTAAAATTTTTTTCATCTCAAGTCATATGAATAAGGATTGGAAGGACACGTTGATTGTCCTAATTCCTAAAATTAGGAACCCGTTGTTTCCTTCCAACTATAGGCCCATTAGCCTTTGTCAAACCAATTATAAAATTGTGGCTACTATGATTGTTAATAGATTGAAAAAGGGAATGGATAAAATGATCTCTGAAGAACAAGTTGCCTTCATTCATGGCAGATCTATTGCTGAACATTGTTTGCTTGCCTAGGAGATTTTTCACAAGTTTAAGATCTCAAAAAATAAGAAAGGGATGATGGCAGTTAAGCTTGATATGGAACAAGCTTACGATAGCATGGGATGGACTACTCTTCGTCATATTTTGAGATGGTATGGGTTTCCTATTGCTTTCTCAAATCTTATCTTGGAATGTGTTGTAGATGTGTGATTCTCCATCATTATTAATGGGAAGAACTCTGATTGGATCAAGGCTCAGAGTGGATTTCGTCAGGTATGTCCACTCTCACCTTATTTGTTCATCATGTGTTTCCAATTGATGACTAATTTGTTGGAGCAAAATGGGAGAAGACTTGGCATTCAAATTTCAAGCGGTGGGCCAAAGATTTCTCATTTATTATATGCAGATGACGTTCTTATCTTTTCTCATGCATCGATTGAGTTGGCTAGAAACATGAAGACTATGGTGAAGAAGTTTTGTAAGTGGACTGAGCAGAGGATCAATATTGGCAAATCTCAATTGTTGTTTGGGAAGGTTGTCAACCATCAGATGAGGAGGAAGATTGGCAGGCTTCTTGGGTTTAAGATTGTAAAGGAAATGAGATACTTAGGAGTTAAAATCTCATTGGAATGAATGAAGATGGCTGATTATCAAGAAGTTCTTAGCAATGCCATGGAAAGACTTAATTTCTGGAGTAGGAAATCCTTATCCTTGGGAGGTAAATTGATCCTTATTGAAAGCTCTTTGTTTTCTATGGCAAACTTTCTTATTACCCATTCCTTGGTACCTAAGAAGCTTTTATATGATTTGGAGAAGCTTTGTAGAAGTTTTATTTGGAATAATAAAGATGGCACTAGGGGGATGCATTAAATTGCTTGGAAAGATATTTGCAAGCCTAGTAATATGGGAGGTTTGATCTTACACTCGCCTTTACAGAGAATCAGATCTTTAAGATCCAAAGTGACTTGGAATTTTATTCAAAAGCCTGGTTCTTTGTTTCACCGTGTCATGGAGAGCAAGTATGGGAATAATGTAATGAATGGAGTTCACAGAAATAACAGCTCAAATGCTTGGAGAATCCTACTGGATGGAGGCAAGAATTTGAAGATGGTTATTCGTTGGAAGGTGGGGAAAGGAGATAAAATTAGCATCTTAAATGATACTTGTGTGCTTGATAGATGCTTAAGTCGTTGGCCTACTTTTGTGGACAACGATTTTTTGGAAGGTATGAATGTACAACAATTGATTCTAGACAATGGCAGGTGGAACTATGATCTGTTACAAAGAGCTTTTCACTCTCATTTAGTCTCTGTTATCATTCAAATTCCTATTGAATACAATGAAGGAGGATCGTATGGAGTTGCTGAAGTTTGGTTCGGGTAAAATGATATCTGCTATGGTTTATGAACAAATGTGGCTTAATAGTTGCAATATGGAGGACATAGAGTATTTCAACTAATTGAAGAAATTAAAGCTGAGCAAGAATATTGAATTGTTTTGGTGGAGACTTGGTAAATCAGCCATACCAACCAATATATTCCTTGTGAATCGTAAAATCACAGATCATGGACTTTGTCCTAAGAGGTTGTCAAGTTGATGAAACATATGAGCACATTATGGTGAAATGCAAATATTTGGTTGATATAATTCTGAAGTTGAGGGAATGGGGAATTTCTATTCCTAATTTTCATTCACTGGGATGTTTCTTGGAGAACTTAAGGAAGCTGTCTATTAAGAATCCTGGGATTGTTCGATTATATTGCTCTGTGGTTTACTACTCTTGGGGAAGTCGTAATGATATTAAACATGGTAAGAATGCTATGCCGTGTTCAGTTATTGCTGCTACTGCCCTGTTCTATGCTATCTCCAAATCCAGTCCATTTCTTTCTTGCTGGGGTACTAATCTCCCTAGGGAGTCCCAAAGAACTTGGTACCCTCCACCGAAGAATGGATTAAGGTAAATGTTGATGCATCCTTGAAAAGTTCTAATTTGGCTGGCATTGGAGGCATCTTCTGGGACTACAAAGGAAGATTTATTAGTGCTTTTGGAAAAAATGGAGTGCATTGGATTTTGGCTATCTTGAATTACAAGCTGTCTTCACGGTTAGAGATTTTTTAAAGAATTGGATGCTGGAATGTAAGGGGCTGATCATAGAAAGTGATAATGTGAATATCATCAAATTCATTAAGAATTCTTTGAAGGATAATAAGGAGAATGTGGGTAAGTGGCCGCATCAGAATCTTTGTTTTTTACATGATTTTAATAAGGTTGTTTTTCTCCATGCCTCTAGAAATTGTAATAGAGTAGCAAATTGTTGTGCTACTATGGCTTTGGAGAATAGTTTTTTCTTTGATAGCTCTTCTTTTGATCATATTCCTTCCTTGATGTTAGACTTAATTAAGGAAGAATGTGATCCCCTTATTACTTGTACTTAGCTTCTCTTTAGTTTTTAATGCAATTTACTGCATTTCTTTCAAAAAAAAAAAAAAAGGCATTCGTAGAAAAACTTAAATGTTTGCTATCATCAAAATTCTATTTCTTAAAATTAGATTCATAACAATCTCCACCTCTTTGATGATGACAAACAATCAAAACTAAATAAAAGATGAACAAGTAAAACATAAAACACAAACAAGTAAAATAATACAACGAAACAAACTCAAACAAACACTACTTTCCCTTTTGACATCACAAAAAGGAGGAGGAAAAACCAGAAAAGAAAAGAAAAACATAGGATGAAAAAGAAGAACGAAAGCAAGGTTTTTTTATTTTTATTTTTTTTTATCAAAGCACAAACATGATAACTTCTCCATGTGATTCAATTTAAAAAATTTGTAAGAACAATGAGTTAACATCATTGAAATATGAAAAACAGTTGAATAGCCAATCCTTTTAGCCCTAGCTCGAACTTCTCTCAGGGCAAATCGTCTTTTAAAAACAAAAGACCTAACTAAAAAAAAACAAATTGGATAAGAAAAAAAGGTCCGTTCATAACTTGGTTTCAGAAAAAACATCTTATATAATTATATACCAAAGTAATTTGTCACAATCACAAAACTCAAAATTAAGCCTTTGAAAATATCAAGTGACACTTGAATTCTTCTAAGATTTAAAGGTTTGAAAGAGAAGGAAGCTTGCCTTTTGTGGGCTCATTTTGTGCCACTTGTCAATTGATTGGCGCACTTTGTGCATCTTTTGATTTTAATACACTTTATGTATCTTTCAAATTTTTTTGGTAGTCATTGCACATCTTTTCATTTTTTTTTCTTTTTGGGGCTAATTTTATGCCCTTATCATATTTTGCAAGCTAGATCCCTTTCAAAACTCTTAAATACTCTCAGCTATGAGTATATCTTCCAGATATTAGAGAAGAAAAAACTCACTATCTAATATAAGGAAGAATAAACCATAAAATAGAATCAATATTCATATGATAAATGCAACGATAAGATTTCAAAGAATTTGAGAGTAACATAAAGTCTTTGAATATTATATATATAAGATAGATTACTGTAGCAAGATAGAAAAGATCTTAATAGCATAGTCCACTTGTTAATTTGAGATAGACTTTTGTTTAGAAAAGAAAATTACATCGCTAAAAGAAGGTAGAAGGAGGGAAATAATCAATGGTGTTTCTCCCTTTAACTGATTTAGAGATGTCAAAAATTGACTACAAAGTTTTCAAAAACAAAAAGAAGGCATGAAATCTCACTTAAGCAGTGATCATAAAGAAAAAGAAGAAAGACTAAAATAACAAAAAATAATCGCAAGTAGAAAGTGAAACAAACAGATCTGAAATAAATAAAAAAAGAAAAAAAACCAACAACAAGACACAAAACATAAAATTTAGAATTCAATAAACATCAAGTTCATGCATTTATTTCAATCACACCCATTCTGGTCCTTAAGATGTTGAAAGTGTCAAAAGCCAGTGGTTTAGTAAAGATGTCAGCCAATTGATTCTCAGTTGTCACATGGTGTAACTCAGTGTCTCCTTTAGTCACATGGTCTCTAATAAAGTGATGCCTTATATCAAAGTGTTTGGTCCTTAAATGTTGGATGAGATTCTTAGAGATGTAGATAGCACTAGTGTTGTCACAAAGGATTAAAATTATGCCTATAGGTAATCTTAAATCTAGAATTTGTTACTTCAACCAAAGGACTTGGGTCACACAACTCCCTAAGGCAATGTACTAAGCTTGAACAGTGGAAAGTACAATAGAGTTTTATTTTTTACTAGACCAAGAGACTAAAGACTATCCTATGAATTGGCAAGTCCCAGAAGTGATCTTTCTATCTACTCTACATCCTATAAAATTAGAAATGGAATATCCAATAATCTCAAAAGAAGTGTTGTGCCTAGGATACTAGATTCCTAAAGTTTTGGATACCTAAAAGATATCTAAGAATTCTCTTAACTACAGTCTGGTGGGATTCTTTAGGATCAGCTTGAAATTTAGCACAGAGACAAACACTAAACATTATTTCAGGTTGGCTATAAGTTAGGTAAAGTAAAGATTCAATCATCCTCTATACTTCTTTTGATCAATAGATTTTCCATTTGAGTTCTTATCCAACTGAACACTAGAGATCATGAGAGTATTTATTACCTTGGCTTTATCTATTTTATATTTCTTCAGGATATCCTTTATGTACTTTGATTGATTTAGAAAGGTTCCATAATCCAATTTTCATATGCTAAACCCCAAAAAAGTAGGATAACTCTCTCATTATACTCATCTCCAACTCTTTATTATTTTAGAAAAATCATCACATAACGTTTTATCAGAAGATCCAAAAAATATATTATTAACATAGATATGAACAATGAGTAACTCATCTCCTACTTTTCTTAGAAAAAGGGTGGTGTCTATGCTCCCCTTAACAAACTCCCTCTTTAGTAAAAATGTGCTAAGCCTCTCATACCAAGCTTTTGGTGCATGTTTTAATCCATATAAGGCCTTTCCTAATTTGAAATCCTGATTTGGAAATTAGAAACTCTCAAAACCTGGGAGTTGCTCTACAAACACATCCTCTTTTATTGCCCATTTAAAAAGTCACTCTTAACATCCATTTGGTAAAGCTTAAATCCCTTATAATAGGTAAAGGCTAGCAGCACTCTAATAGCTTTCAATCTAGCTACAAGGGAAAGCTGTTCTCAAAATTAATCCCTTTTATTTGGTTGTACCCCTTAGCCACCAATCTCTCCTTATCGTAATATCCACACCAAAATCATTCATCTTATTCTTAAAGACCCATTTGGTTCCAACTACACTTTGTTGCTTTGGTCTTTCTATAAGCTCCCAAACATCATTCCTAATAAATTAGTTTAATTCCTCTTGCATGGCTAAGATATAAAACTCATCAGACAAGGCTTGATTAATGTTTGTGGGTTCAGTCATTGAGATAAAAGCAGAGTGATTCACTTCCATCCAAAGTCCATGCATAGTTCTAACACCTTAAGAAGGGTCTCCTAAGATTAGTTATTTAGGAAAACTCAAAGAATATCTCTAATCCCTAGGCAAAGTATGGGTAGGATCAACCCTTTCCTCTAGATTTACATTTTGTACTCCTTGGGTAATCTCACCTACTCTTTTAATGTTTTGGGACTCTACCCTCTTCTCCAAAATTTCAACACCTTTGGAAATCTCTCCAACACCATCTTCATCCTTAACTTTAGACACCTTAGGATTAGATTCATAAAACACTACATGAGTAGTCTCCTCCACCACCAATGTCTACTTATAAAACACCCTAAAAGATTTCCCAACACTTGAATATCCCAAGAACACTCCTTCATAAAATTTTGGGTCAAATTTCCCTAAGTGTGACTTCCCATTGTTAAGAATGAAAACCTTACAACTAAAGATATGGAGGTGGGAAATATTGGGTGTCCTACGCTTAAGGATCTCATAGGATGTCTTATCAAGTTTGGCTCTAACATTCTCCCTATTCAACAAATAATAATCTATATTTATTGCTTTAGTCCAAAAGTATTTTAGAAGTGAATACTCAGTAAGCATGGCTCTAGCGGGTTCTACTAAGGATCGGTTCTACCCCTGTTTTGCTGAGGGGTCTAAGGAGCTGAGAATTTGTGGCTAATCCCCTTTTCCTCACAAAAGTCTCTGAATCTCTCATTTTAAAACTCTCCCCTATAGTCATTATGGATGGTCAAGATCTCACAACCTGACATTTTTTGAGCCCAAGTAGAGAAGGATCTAAACTCATCAAAAGACTCACTCTTATGAGACAAAAATTTAATCATAGTAAACCTTGAGTAGTCACTGACATTCAAAAAGCCATAGACTTTCCCCCCTAAACTGGTAGTGCTAATTTGTCTAAACAAATATATGTTAAGGACTTCTAAAAGTATAGAGGTGCTAATGTCCTTAATGGAATGAAAAGAGGATTGAACTTGCTTCCCTTATTGGCAAGCATCACACAGGTGGTCTTTGGTGAACTTAAGCTTGAGGACACCTCTAACTAGGTTCTTTTGGGTCAGTCTTTTAAGGATTTTCATATTGGCATGACATAACCTCCTATGCCACAACCAAGAATCATAATTATTAGTTTTTAAACAAAATAAAGCAGCATATTCAATATTATTAAAATCAAGTATGTAAATATTATTGATCCACTTTCCCTATAAAATAGTATTGTTATTCAAGCTAATAAAGAATGTATTTGCCAAATCTTTTATGAAAAAGCCTTTTTCACATAGCTGACTTATGCTTAGAAAGTTATATTTCAATTCATCTATAAGAAAATATTTTCAATCAAAAGGTTCTTGGAGTTTTCAATTATACCTACGCCCACCACTTTCCTGGTGGTGTCTCCGTGAATGACCTTGCCTCCAGCACCGGCCTCCAGCAAAATGAATTAGTTAGCATCTCTAGTCATGTGTCATAAGCATCCACTATCCATGTACCACATTCTCTCACGAGGTCTTTTTTTGAGAGCAAGCCTATAAAAACATCAAACATCAGATTTAGAACCCAAATAGGTTTGGGTCCCTTCTTATGGAAGGAAGAATGCAATGTATGTGTGTTATGCTATGTATCAAAAACTCCAATTTTAAACTAGCATATGATTTCTTAAGTTTCCTATATGATGCATGAATTTGTTCAAAAACTTCTAGTAATTTATCATAGGTTAGTTTACATACCTCTTCTTATTCTGACTGACCAAGATGATCGTCGACCATCAAGCACAAGTTTGTTATCTCCTCCTCAGCTTTAGTCTTAGTCAAGTTAGATGCAGAATCTGCCCAGAATGCCTTAGAACCACTTCTTATCCTTCCTGAATTTGGGTTTCTCCTCACCCTTCTCCTTGATTGAGTGATCCTTAACTGTAGGATAGCCAGCTTTGACATTTCTAGACTTCATGTATTCAAAACAAATCACATCAAAAAAACTTTTAAATTTTTTGCTATCCTTACCTTTTTTCCACTTCTGATGATGCTTGTGATTCTTCACTAGAAAGCTTTTGATTCACCTTGTGATGAAGGCAACATCATCGCTTTCAGACTCGGAAGAATTTGTATCCTTATCGTTAGCTTTCAGTGCCAAAATTTTCTCCTTCTTCTTCTCACCTGCATCAAGTTGTCTTTGGTTCACCCCTTGCTCATAAGCAATGAGTGACCTAAGAAAGTTATCAACAGAATAAGTCTTCAAATCCTTAAAATCAGTAATTATAATAATCTTAGCATCAAAAGAAGAAGACAAGCATCTCAAAATCTTATTGGCTCTTTCATAATTTTTGAGTTCTCTTCCTAAGGCATGTAATGAGGTGAAAATTTAAGTGGACCTAGTATACAAGTAAGAAATCAATTAAGTAGGTTTCATACAAAAATGTTTGTAGACATGCAATAAAATATTCAACCAAGATTGCTTAACTTCATTTGTTTCTTCATAAGTAATACATTATCAATCCTAAATTTCTTTACCAATAGCACAAGTCGAAACACACATATAATCTTTAGATTTCAAAGCACATAAAAATAGTTTAAATATTTAGCATTCAGCTGCACTAAATCCCTATCATCAAAAGTCCATTCAATAAAAGGAAGTTTAGTTTTAATACAATTAATTTCATGTGATGGAGGTGAATAACCGTCCTTAACAAGCATCCACATGCGATAGTCAATCAATTATAAAAATGTAGACATGTAAGTTTTCCAAAAATGAATAGAAATATTGTCAAACAAAGGTGATCGGGTAATAGAATACCCTTCCTCGGTATTATGATTACCAAAGTTAGCCATTGATCAAAATTTAAAAGTTTTTAAAAACTCATTTTTATGAATCCCTCTCTGATTCCTCTTGAAAGTTTATCAGGGATGTTAAGCCCTTATGAACTAGTCCTGAGGCAAACCAAGTGGGGTGGGGGGGGGGGTGAATTGGTATTTAAAATTTTCTTCAAATAAAAACATAATCTTAAATCAAACCAAGATTCACCACAAAATAAACAAAGAACCAAAATTAAATACAGAAGAATAATAAGAAAGAACACACCATATTTTATAGTGGTTCGATCAACTTGACCTACGTCCACTCCCCGAAGCCTCTCTTTTGGGTATTGCACTAAAATTAGTGTTTCTCCTTTTACCCCCACAACAAGGTGGAGAAGCCTATACAAAAACTCCTTTCTATTAACCCTAGTAAGGCAGATAACCTAACTCCTTTTGCTTTCTCTAGAAGCAGGCAGAGAACCCAACTCCTTTTGCTTCCTCCATAAGCAGGTAGAGAGCCCAGTTCCTTTTGCTTACTCCAGAAAAAAGTAGAGAACTTTCATCAGTTACTGAAGTAGACCTATCTCAAACCTCCAAGAAACCAAGTATGACGACTGGAGAAGATGACTCAGATCCTTGCTTGGAGTCCCTTTGTGAAACCCCTCACAAACTCTCCCTCATAAGATCCTCTCTCTCTCTCTCTCTCTCTCTCTCTCTCTCTCTCTCTCTCTCTCTCTCTCTCTCTCTCTCTCTCTCTCTCTCTCTGTCTCTCTCTCTGTCCCCCCCCTTGTTCTCCCTCTCCTCTTGGCTCTCTCAGGTTAGGATAGTAGCAAAAGATGATATCTTGAGAAAAATAATAAATATTTTAAACAAGGGCTCAAAAATAGCCTTAATTAGCAACTAATCATCAAATATCATCCAGGATGATCTATTGATTATCCTATATGATCAGTTCAAATTTAGCTTATTCAGCCAAGATAATTTGGAAAAGTCTGGATAATTAGAAGGTTATTTTATTCAGATCATCCAGTATCATTTTGGTACGATTAGTTCAAGTCATCGAATATCATATAGGCCATCATCATGGATATATGTCTTGATGATGGAAAAATAACTAGATCATCAAGGACAATCTCATGATTGTCTGGGCTGATTAGTACAAAATGACAAATATCGTCCAAAACATTACCTTGAATGGATGTCAGGATGATAAAAAATAACTTGATTATTTAGGCCGATCTTGCGATCATTCCGGATGATTAGTTCAATTCAGTACATATCATCCAGAGCATCGCCTTGAATGGAGCCAGGCCAATTTTTGAGCGTCCAAGAAGAACAAAGGTTTATTAATTGACATCCCAGATGATCCTACAATCATCTAGGATGATATGATTGAGTAATCAAACCTTAAATAATTTCCTTAATTACCAGATTAATTTAGGCATAATTGCATTACATTATCCAGGATGATATCCTGGATGATGTCCAAAGATAACATATGCCTAAATAGATATGGCGTCTAATTCATTTTAATTTAAGCCTATTATCCTGATCGATGCTAATATCATCCATGACTACTAGCTTAATTGATGCTGCCTTAACCAGGATGCCCTAATTAGGGTTTCTTTTTTTAACTGATCATCCAGGATAATTTTTGGATCATCCTGGATGATGTGATCAAAATATAAAATAGTAATCAAATAGATAAATTTTTTCCCCCAAGTGTGTGTATACAAGGCCATCAGGATCCACAACTTTTACAATTGACTCAAAAAAGGGTAAAAGACACTTGACATACATTACAAACTGACTCAGTCTTAATCTACCTAATCTTTAGCTGGTTTGATTTGCAATTTGATCTTGTGGACCTAAAACGTTAGTAGGCAAGGCAATCATAGAAAAACAAAAATATTTGCTATCATTAAAATTCTATTTCCTGAAATTAGATTCGCAACAAATATTTCTTAATTGTTGGAAACTTTATCTTGAAAGTTCTCTAGGATGTTAAGCCCTATGAACTTAGTCCCAAAGCTAATTAAAAGAGAAGTGAATTGGTAGCAACGAAATCTAGATTCACCACAATGAAAAACAAGGTGCGGAAATTAAAATGCGGAAGCAATAATAAGAAAAGAACACACCGGATTTATAGTGGTTCGGTCAAACCTTGACCTACGTCCACTCCTTGGAGGCACCCTCCAAGTATTGCACTAACACAAGTGTCTCTCCTTTAGCCCCACAGCTAGGCGGATAAGCCCTTACAAAATCACTTCCACCTCTTCCGGTGCGGTGGAGTTGCCGGGTCCTTTGACACCAAAGAGACTTCTTCTTTGGTGAACTTACCTCGAGACAAGCCTTGAATCCGATGGTACTAAGGTGCGAGTTCGCTGGAGCAACCGTGTGGAACCCCCTCCACACTCCCTTGAGTCCCCCCTCACAGGATATTCTCCCTCTCTCAAACTCCACCCTTTCCTCTCTCCCTTTCAAGCTCTCTCTTCAAGTTTTCCCCACAAGAACGAAGCTCCAATGGCTGCCAAAGACACTTATAAAGTACCATGCCAAAGCTTAAATAGAAGCTCTCAAAACGAGCTCATTAATGCAAGTTGTCGACATTATTGTCCAGGCCGATAGGCATTTCGTCCTGGCCGATCAGTACAAATTAAGCTCATTAGCCCAGGACGATTTGAGACGATTAGAAGAAAATTGGTTACATCGTCCAGGCCGATCTCACGATCGTCCAGGCCGATCTCACGATCGTCCTGGCCGATCTCACGATCGTCCTGGCCGATTAGTTTACAACCGATTTCAATCGTCCTAATCATAGCCCTGAATACAAGCTATCCGATGAAGATCGTCCAGGCCATCATCCTGGCCGATCATTCGATTGTCCCTGACGATGTGATCATATCAATCAACCATTAATGCTTTCCAAAGATACCAGATCAATTTAGGCATGATTGAGTTAGAACGTCCCGGACGATACTAATATAGTCAGGGCCAATTTCCTAAAACAAAGAATTCCTAAACTGATTATGGCGGCTGATTCTTTCTGAATTTAGATTATCGTCCTGGCCGATACAGGTATCATCCAGGCCGATTTGTTGACGGCTGCCTTAATGAGGATGCCCTAAATAGGGTTTTTGATTTTGGACAGATCGTCCAGGACGATATAAATATCGTCCCGGCCGATATTACCAAAAATATAAAACTTATAGGGAACAACAGTAGATCTTCTAAATTACAATCCAACTGGTCCCACACCAAATACAACAGACTCAAGAAAGGAAAAAGATTACAAACTAACTCAGACCTAGTCTACCCAATCTTGAGCTGATTCCAAATTGCAGTCCGATCGTGGGAACCTGAAACGTTAGCACATAAGGCAATCGTAGAGAAATAAGGAATGTTTGCTATCATCAAAATCATAAACCATAGATCCGCAACATATCTTAGTTTAAATAAGGTACTGACTAAGGTAGTTTAAAGTATTTTCTTTTCCATCTTAACCAGCTTGGGCCAATAAGGCACCAAGTGACTCATCTAGAGCAGCAGTGTACAAAATCAAAAGCTTCCTAGGAATTATGGTCACCAAAATTGGAGGATTAGTTAGATATTTCTTAATTCTTTCAATGGAATTATAATATTTTTCTTCCTAAATGAATTTGGAGTCCTTAGAAAAAACACTAGATGGATGACATCTTCTAAAGAGATTTAAAATAATTCATCTTAGGTAGGCCAACCTGCCTTGAAGGATCTTAATTGAGTTAGACTTTTGGGAGGTAGCATGTCTAAGACATCCTTAATCATAGAAAGATCAATTTAAATTCCATGATGCCTCACTACAAAGCTAAAAAATTTCTCTAAGGTGACACTAAAGGTACACTTTAAAGGGTTATTTTTAATAACATAGTGTCATAACTATTTAAAGATAGTTCTCAAATAGTATAGATGACCCTCTTTGTGTTCTTTTTTAATGACCAAATCATTAATATAAAACTCCATATGATTATGACTAAGATCATCTGAGATCTTAGTCAAGGCGTGCTGGTGAGTTGCATCAGCATTTTTAACTTAGAATGACATCACCTTGTAATAAAAATTTCCAATAGGTGTTTTGAATGATATATTTCTTTCAACCTCTGGTGTTATCTTGATTTGGTTATAATCAAATGAGCTATCCATGAATGAGAAAATAACATCTGAAGAGGCAATATTAACCATGAGTTCTAGTATAGGTAATGAAAATTCATCATTGGGACTTGTCTTATTAAGATCCCTATAGTCAGTACCAACTCAGATTTGATCATTTTTCATTATAGCTGGCACAATGTTTGTTACCCAAGCGGGGCATTATTCCTCTCAGATAAATTTGGCCTTAACTCATTTCTTAACTTATGTATAAATGTACTATTCAATTTCAAGATGCATGCATCAAGAAGCTTACTTGATGGGGCTTATGGTTGAATTTCAAGATTTTAAATTTCTACTATAGGGGATAATCCTTGTTTTTCATCATATGAACAAGAAAATTAGTATTTGAACTTAGAAAGTAATTTAATTAGAACATTTGATTCATCCTTACTGAATAAGGAACTAATTAAAATGAGATGGAGATCATCTTTTATTCTAAGGTGGATTTGTTTTAATTCATCGATTGTGGACTTAATTTCTTCTTAAAATTTGAGGGGTGCATCCTTAACTTGAAGCTTTAAATTGTCCAATTTTTTTAAAAAAGCTGATTGAAAGGATCAATGGTTTTAGTAAAGAGTCTATCAGATTCAAGATGATTAGTTATCATTATATAGTATTCATCAACATGGAAGGTACCAATAGTACCAAGCTGATATCATTTGTTGAGTTTCTTTTATTTTTGGCATGCAAGGCTTGGATGGTACCTAGCGTGACCCTTCGTCTATTAACACGACGTGAAACTCTTAGAAATGTAATTCTTCACACCCAGGGGAAATAGCCAAAAGGTAATTCCATTGATTCATAAAAATCATCTTCATTATATTTTACATCATTTTTAACTCCTGAGGTAGATCGACAAGTAAAGATCTTTTAAGCCATTCCAATTTCATCAGTAAGATTATGAAAGTTTTTTTTTATTACTAACCCTACAACCCTATCATCGAACAGTGTGATCAGAGCCAAAGTTTTAATTCTTTTGTTCAACCTTTTATATGTAGTATTTCAAATTCATCATTTCTTAAAATATTTTCCTCTTGATCGCTATCTTATTCTAAACTTATATTGAATTTTGAAGGAGGATTTAATTTGTTGCGATTAAAAAGAATTTTTACGCACCATACACTTAAATCATCATCTGAAATTGATTGTAATTCATTGTGTTTTTGCACTATTTTGTTTCAAATGCAGTACGACCTCAACCACATGGTCTTTGGGTCATCCTTCTACCTCTTTGGAGACAAGTGTTTGGAAGCTTAAAGATCACATCTTTGACATCATCTTCATTGTCCATATATATTGTTTTCTTTTTTATTTCCTTTAGTTTCTATTCCATTATGTTTTGTCTTTCTTTTTAATTATATTTTCACTTTTGGAATAGACAAAAGATCCTTTGGAAGGGTAATATGCAACATCTTCATAAATTCCTATATCATGAATTGAGCATGGTTGTAAAGCACCCTTAATCACATGTTCAATGCCATCGTGTTAGTACGTAAAGCATTGGTGTAGGGTAAATGGGACAATTCTATATTCATGAATCTAAGGTCTATTTAATAGTACATTAAAGGATAGTTCTGAATTGATTATATAAAATTTTGCTTCATTTTTTGACTCTCCAATTTCTAATAGAAATGTAATTGAACCTAAAGCCTTCTAGCATTTTTTTATTAAACCCACATAGCATCATCTTATCAGAGGTGAGCTTACGTGTGTCCACCCTAAGATAGATGAGATTCCTTACATTCATAAAGTTCATCGATGCGCCCAGATTAATAAAGACTTTAGAGAAATTGAAAATTTTCCACATTTATTGAAATGTATAGTGGACAATTATGATCAGCCATTCCTAGAAGTAGCTCATAAAAATGGTTACTTCTAGAATTTCTTTAAAGTACGAAGCTTCATCTTTTAAAGTTGCAACTAACTATGGTAAGAAAATCTTAGGGTTAAGAAGTGCTTTAATTAAAGCCTCCCTCATTTCTTCTGAAAGAATGAGGGTTTCATGAATGCTTAACCTACATGGAAACTTCTAAAGATGAGTTAGACCATTATAATCAACCATTGGAACATCATAATAAGGACTTAGTGCACTTGAGGATGGATTTGGTTGTTGAGTCAAAAATGACTTTGATTATTACATGTGACATGCTTACCTTTCTATGTCTTCCTAGGTATAAATTTCTTTCCACTAAGAAAGTATATTTCCATAATGTCCTTAGAATGATATGGTATTATAAGGTCTTATTGACATGATTTCTTGAGTGAATTTAATTCTCCTCTTTAAAAATCTAATCTGCACACATAAATCATTGAATTTCATTCAGAACCTAAAATTTGTTAAATGAACATACTGTAAAAAATCATTCATATAGTATGAACAATACAAATCATAATTCGTTTATGCTAGATGAACAAAATGTCATCCAGTGAGCTCTCAGGTAGTTTGTATAGTATGATCTTATTATCATACTGGATGATCCAAACATCATCTAGACACTCATATGGTGACTCATATAATAAGTTCTATGATCATTTAGTATGATATATTCCAAATTAAATTCCCACAAATAATTGATCAAATGAAATAACCCACCAAATTACTCAAATTCACTCCATTTCATGCCTTGAATGAACCCAAATCATATACAAGTCAATTCATGGTGAGTTAAATTGTTCAACTCACCTAAATTAGTCAAACCTCTCATATACATACATAAGAAAATATATCTTTATATCTATGCCATTAAATCCACCAAAACTCATTCAAATAGCCCCTATGGACTCCCAATAATCCATCCTAGGTGGCTTGACCAAAGTTGATTGGTTAATATGGTAAAAAAAAACTTAAGTGGTCAAAATGGCAAACATAGAAAATTTTTTCAAACTCCCTCCATACTAGCCCATGTTACTTGCTCAGAATCTTTTATTAAGCTTCCCAAGTATGCTAAAAACTAATCGTATCCCTTAGTTTATCCTAAAGCAACATTTATGGTCCCCCCCATGGGAAAGTGAAAATCCATCCTTTTTCCCTATGCTTAATAACCCCCCAGCCCAAAAGCACTATCCATTAAGAACCCTAGACACCTGGTAATCATCTGGGGAGGGAGCTTGATGAATCCTAACCCATAGTTTGGGTTGGAGGGTCTTCAATGGAATGAAAGAGGGAAACCCTTCATTCTTTCTTCACCCACTCATAACTCAAAATCTATAGTTCCTCCATCTTCCAAGTCTTGAGAAAAGTTATTCATGGAGTTCTAAAGAAGAAAAAATGTCCTTGCACACCCCTTGAGGTCCACTGGCTTAAACTAAAATGTAAACCTTGATTTTACAATCAAATTTAAATAGCTTTCTAAGAAGTGCTTTACAGGTCTTCCAAACACTTCCTCACTCTTCATCTTCGTTTAGGAAAATTGTATTTCAAAATTTATGGCATTTGGATCACCTTGCAAAAAGATATAAATATTCTTCCTTTCCTTTACTTTTCTTATTTTCAAGAATGGAGTGAATCTGAATGGATCGTCCAATATGATCTAGTTTGATCGAATGGATCATCTAGTTTGATATGGTTCAATAGAATGGATCGTATAGCATAATCAAATGAATCATACAATATGATCACATTGAGACACATAAGTTAAAAGCATGTGGAGACATATAGCCACACTTTCACTCAAGATGTGTGATCATCTCTAGCTTAATTATTGCATTGACGACCATATTTTTATTTAATTTTAAAAATAAATAAAAAATGCCAAACAAATTTAAAAAAAAACCATAAATCTAGTTTTTCATCTAATTTTTGAGTTCTTACACTTTTTGGAACCAGATTAAACCCAATTTTATTTTAAAAATAAGTTTGAAGAATTTTGACCATTATATAGAGAGAAATTTGAGTTCGAAGATTTTCCAATTTCCTTTAATTACACCATAGCTACTGGTCTAGTTTAGCTCAATTTTGGATAGTTAACACTATGTTATATGTGCTACAAAGCCTAATATTTTTGCAGTTTGAAGATCAATGATCATAGTAAATTGAATTTTAAAAGTTATGGGTAATAATTTTACCTAAAACTTTGAAAATTCATACATCTCAATACACTTAGAATTAGACCTTCATTTTTTTTGTAATGTGTTTTTGTAATTGTAAGGGTTAGATGACCATGATTTTAACACCATCTAATAACCAGACTTCTTGAATTAAATCCCCAAAAGTATAAATATATTTACTTTGGGGATCAATTATAAAACCTATGCGGGGTTTCATAACTTGGATTTCAATGAGATGGAAGCATATAATCAGGTGAACCTATATTTAAAATTTTTCTATAATTGGAGTTTATTTGGCCTATCAATTAATGAACCTAAAATACACTCACATAATTGACCTATAATATTTATTAAATAATAATGAATTTAAATTAAATCTACATAGATAATATAAATGTCATACTACTCAAAATTAAATGCTTAAAAAATAAAAATCAAAAGATACCTAAAAAACCTCAAAATAAAAAGTAATTTGATAATTAAGAAAAGGAACGTTGCGCTTCGCTCTCCCTGGCAATTCTAGGGTGATTTAGGGTTCACGTTCGAGAGCTCGTGTTCTTTGATTCTCTGGCATTCTTATTTCGATTTCATCTCTTATTCTTTTTAGTTGGCTTTATTTTTTTTCCCTCTGGCTTTCATTTGATTTTTTTCTCAGGTTTCAGTTCGGGAGACGACGACTCCATCATCATCTATTCCCCCGATCACTTTTTTAACTGATAGTAGTTCTTGATCCCTTAAGGATATGGTTTCAGGATTGTCATCCTCTGCTCCTACGCTTAACTTTGTGCATTCATCTTTTAAGGGTTGTCAGGCCCTTATGTTTGATGACTCAGTTATATCTCAGTTAGCTTCTCATTTTGCCCTAACTCTTGTTGGTAAATTTGTTTTGCTACACCCTAATTTGGACATTATCCGTAAGTTTTTTGTTATCTTGAAATTGTCTTGTTTCTTTCATGTCGGTTTGCTGGATCCATGCCCTATTGTGATCCAATTATCGAATTATCTTGATTGTAATCGTATCTTCAATCGAATATCTTACTATATTCAAGTTTGTCAAGTGTGTCTTCTCAAATGGACACCGAACTTTGATGTGAGGGAAGAATCACCCATAGTGTCAGTTTAGATCTTTTTCCTAACTTGAGATTGCATTTTTTTAATTCACAAATTTTGTTTGTCCTTGCTTGAATTTTTGGAAGACCTTTACAAACTGATCAAGCCATGACTTCCTTATATCATCCCTCCATAGCTTGTGTTCTTGTGGAACTTAACGTTTTAAAGAAGTACCCAGGTGAGGTTTGGTGAGGCTTAGAACTAAATGGTTACTTTCAAAAAGTTGATTTTGAAAATTTGCCCATATTATGTTCTCATTATAAAATGCATGGTCATGGATTTAACGAATGTTTTAGGTTGCATCCCCACCTACGCAAAGAAACGTTATGTCAACAAAATCTCAACAAAATGTTGCTCTTCCGTCTGAGAATGATAACTTACATCCTGTTGAGATTGAAGGAATTAGTTCTAAGTTGGGTGATGCGTCTATACCTATAGTTGATTCTTTTTTTTCTTTACTGAATGACCCTTCCCCTATTCCTCCATCCACTTTGGGGGTTTCCCCTTCTGAATAGTCCGTCAGCACTTGTATTTTGGATGTGCCACTAAGGATTGGAGAAGGGTTAAATGACTATACTTCTTTAAATATTAATACCTATATTGTTCCTACTATTAATTTCTCTTTAAATACTAACAGACCTGCTATTGTTAATGATGTTCCTTGCTCTAATCATAATCAAGAAGTTGTTGTTGCTAATATCCTGATTAATTCTGACATTAACGTGGGTTCTAGTGAAAAAGATTTGATTGAATAAAAAATGCAAGTCTTTATTTAATTAGCATGGCGATGGAAAAGGAATAATTATTGGAGGAAGGTGAACTTCCTCAAAAGGGTAATGCCTTAGATGTGAATCTCAACTGTATGTCCCCTTCTACCTTTCAACTCAATTATGATGCTTTTACTGATAATGAGGAAATGCAATTTTCTGCTAAATGCTTTGCTAGAGATGACATTGACATTAGCTTTGTTAAAGGACAAGGGAAACATGGAAGGAAGAGTAAAAACCATGTTCTACAATTGGTATAGATACTAATCTTTTTCTATAATCTGGTAGGAATACCCATTCACAAACTAGTCATTAATTGTTGTTTTTTAATGTTTAAAGATATTATTTGGGATGTGAGAGGTATTGGGTGTGCTTCCTCTCACTTGCGGGTTAAGAATCTTTGTCGTATTAATGATATTTCTATTCTTATTTTTCTTGAACCTCTTATTAATGCTTCTAATTTAATTAGTATTTCTAGATTTCTTGGTTTTAAGCATGCTTTGGCTAATTATGCTAATAAGATTTGGGTTTATTGGAAAGATCCAATTCATATATAGGTCTTGGTAACTTTACTCAAGTGGTGCATTATCACATCGATGTTTTTAATGTTAAGTGTTTCACTTCCTTCATTTATGCGACTTCCTCTAGTGGCATTAGAAAAATCTATGGGAGTAATTAACAGACTTTCATAGTATTAACCCTGGTCCCTGATTGGTTGGGGTGACTTTAATACAATTTCTAATTCTTCTGAGAGTTCAGGCAGTTCTACTCCTAATTATTATTCTATGGATGATTTTAATAAAATGATTTTGGATTGCAATCTTATTGACATAGGTTTTTCTGGAAATCAGTTCACTTGGAATAGAGGTCATCTTTTTAAAAGGTTGGATCGTATTTTATTTAATGATAATTGGATCAATTTTTTTAGTTTTATTCTTTTGAGCATCTTAGTCATACTCTTTATGATTATTCTACTTTACTACTTGCTCTAAATACTCGTCAAGTGAATGCTGTTCCACAGTTTTGGTTTCAGCATATGTGGCTTCAGCATCATTCTTTCTTGGGTGTTGTTCAAGAGAATTGGAATGTAGTTTTGCATCCTGATAATGCTATTATGGGTATGAAAAGATTTTGGTTTAAGCTGAAAATACTTAAGTATCTTTTAAATTGGTGGAACCATCATGTTTTTAAAAATATTTTTACTAATATTTTAAATACTGAAGAGATGGTGAAAAATGTTGAGCTTAACTGTCAAAGTTTTCCTTCTGATGCAAATTTTTCTTCTCTTAGAGAGGCAAAGGATAATCTTTTTTAACTTTAGGCTCAAGAAGAAACTTTTTGAAAACAAAAAGCTGCAGCTAAGCACCTGCTGGAAGGTGATAAGAATACTTAGTACTTTCATGCTTTGGATAAAAGGAAACATGCCTCTAACCTTATGATTAAAATTACTTGTGATGATGGCTCAGTTACTAAGGATGCTGAGGAGATTGCCATGTTGGCCGTTCTTCATTTTCAGGATAGACTTAATAAGGTTTTTATTCCTAGTAATATTATTAACCCTGAAATTATTCCCCCGCTCATTTCTGTGGAGGATAATAATCTGCTTGCTGGTACTCCCTCTCTTGAGGAATTAAAAGATATTGTTTTTAATATGAATGAAAACTCTGTGGCTGGTCCAGATTATTTTACAACTAATTTTTTAAAAAACTTGGAATATTATTAAGGATGATCTTTTTATTGTTGTTCTGGATTCTACGCCTAAGTTTTTTCTTCCACTTCTATTGTTCTTATCCCTAGGAAGAATAATGCTAGTTATTGGAATGATTTCAGACCTATCGGTCTCTGTACTTTTTTCAGTAAACTGCTTTCCAAAATTATTATATCTCATTTAATTAATGTTCTTCCTAAGATTATTTCTCCCTTTCAAATAGGCTTTATTAAAGGTCATGCCATCTCTGACAATATTTTGCTGGCTCAGGAATTTTGCCATGATTTGGACGTGAAGGTAAGGGAAGATAATTCTATTCTTAAACTAGACATTTGCAAAGCTTATGATAATATCAGTTGGCAATTCATCTATAATATCCTGCAATTATTTGGTTTTAATTTGACATTTATTAATCTTATTAGAAATTGCATTGAGGGTTCTTTTTTCTTTTTTATTATCAATGGTACGAGCTTTGGTTTTTTTAAATCCTCTCATGGTTTAAGGCAAGGTGACCCCCTACACTATTTATTATTGCTGTTGATTACCTTTCTAGAAGCATCGCTTACATGTTTGAAATTCACCCCAATTTTTATTTCAGAACTAGGGGTGGATTTCTATATCGCACCTTTGTTTTACCAATAATTTTATCATTTTTATGAATGCTTCTCGTAATAATATTAATAAACTTATGGATTTCTTTCATGATTTTAACTCTATTAGTGGTTTATCTCTTAACAATCATAAATGTTATTTTCTTGTTTCCAATAATAAGATTAGGGATCATATCTCGGCTATTTAGGAGATTACTGGGTTTATGCATGGCCAGTTACCTATCAAGTATCTTGGTATCCCGTTGTTTAAAGGAAGAAAGAAATCTTTTTTTAAATGATTTAATTACCTCTTTGTAGAATAAGCTTCATGCTTGGGATTCTAATTTTTTGAGTTTTGGGGGTAGGCTTACTCTCATTAGAAGTGTGCTTTGTTCTCTTCCTATCTACTCTTTTAAAACCTTGCTTCCCACTAAATTGTTGTGCAATAGAATTGATATTATCCTTAACAAGTTCTTTTGGAAAGGCTCTTGTAGTAACACCAAAATTTGTTATGCTTCTTGGGACAAACATTATGGTGTTTTAAAAGAGGGAGGGCTTGGCTACAAAAGCATGGGTGATATGGCTCAGGATTTTTCTTATAAGTTATGGTTTACATTTCATGCCAAATTATTATTGTGGGCTAAATTTATGTACTCTAAATATTGTGTGGGAAAGCATCCTTCTACTTGTTCTTTTAATATTGGTGATTCTAAAGTTTGGCAGAGGATGTGTAAGGTCAAGTGGGAGGTGGAGCCTCATCTTTCTTGGGGCATTGGGAGTGGCAATATTTTCTTTTGGCAACTTGCTCAATTCACTCCCTTATTAATTCTACTTATACTACAATGGTTAAGGTTAGTTACTTTATCAATGATAACTGTTGGAATTATGATAAGCTTGTTGATGTTCTTTTGCATTATATTATTTAGAAAATTCTCACTCTTCCTATTAACTTTGACACTAATGATGTGCTTTTTTGCAAGTTAGCTAGTGATGGTTTATTAGAATTAAAGATGCTTGGCATTATTTTAGATCTAAGAAAGATGTTTCTCCCTTTTTTTTCTATGGTGTGGCACAAAAGCATTCCCTATACTATTTCTACTTTTATTTGGAGGATTTTACATAGATTTATTCCTACGGATGATAATTTGATCAAAACAGGTTTCATCCTCCCCTCTAAGTGCCAATGTTAATTTAATTAAAAAGTATGCATCATGTGTTTATGTCTGGGCCTATAGCTATTAAAACTTGGTGTTATTTTGATGATATTTTCAAATTAAATATTTTTAATGCGAACATGTCCATAAATACTCTTCTCAAGGCTTGGTTTGTGAATTCTAAAGGCCATATTAGAAATGCTACCTCCTCCCTTATATTTTGGTTTCTTTGGTTGGAAAGAAACAACTCCTTATTCAATGGTATTAAAATGGACTTGTTGAAGGTCATTAAAATTTTGAAAGATAATTACTCAACTTGGTTTCTGTCAATTTAATTTCTATGAATGGTTTTAGAAATTATTATCAGGCTGCATTTCTCTTTGCTTCCTACCCTTCCTCGTCTACTTTTTTGGGTCAAACCAGAGGTGGGCTTTTTCAAGATGAATGTTAGTGCTGAGTATGAGAATAACAATTAGGGGTGTGGTGGCATCATTAGACATGGCTATGGTAATTTCATTCTTGGCTTTATGAGGCCTTTTAAGGGTAATCCCCTTTTGGCTATTTTTACTTCCATTCTCTATGGGTTAAGAAGCTGTATGTCTCTTGATATTACTAGTATTACTATTGAGTTGGAGCCTTCCCTTAATATTCAATGTTTATTTGATGGGATGGACTCGGCATGTGACCCTCAGGTTTTTTATATTAATAGAGAAATTAAGAAATTGATGGTTTTCATTTATATTGACACTTCTCATGTGTATAAGGAAGCCAATGCTTATGCTAGGTGGTTAGCTCATTTTGGTGCAGGGTCTGATTTCTTCAAAGATATTGTGGAAGTCAATGCTCCTACGCATCTTAGAGTCTCCTAAGATTGGACAAAATTTCCTACCCCTATGTTAGATTTTAATTGTTTTCCTTTTGGGTTTCTTATTTTGATTGTGGTTCCTAGCTTGGCTGGGTGGCTGTGTTTTCTTAGCCAGTCACTGGTTTGGTACCTGGAGGTGGGTGGCTTTATTTTTTTGGGTGATGTGCTTATTCTCTTATTGTTTGATAGTGTTTTTGGGTTGAGCAATGATTTCAACCTTCTTGTGATGGTGAGCCTTTTTGTTGCTCTCCTCCCCTTGGTTCTGGTTAGATAGAACCCAGTTGGGTTTGGGAGTCTAGGCTCCTATGGATTTTGGGTGTAGATGTTTCCTGGGCTGATGGTGGGCTTAGTTCTTTTGGATCTCCATTAGATTATTTCTTGGAGTTTTGTTGGTTTATTTTTGATTGGCCATTCTCTTTTTGTTGTGTTTTATAGGTGATTTATTGGTTTGGGATATTAGTGGTGCTGGTTGTTTTGGGCTTACCGTGCTTTCTGGTCTTATGATGTGGTGAGGGAGGTGGCTTTCTGGTGGGGGTGGCTACTGTTTTTTGGTTTCTCCTTCTATGTTGGTAATTGTTGTGTGTGGGGCTGTGGGGTTGGATGGAGCGGCATCAAGTATTACTCTATGATGGTGGTGTGTTTAATTCTGACCTGAGCTCTTCTTGCCCGAGCACTGCTGGCATTACTTATTTGTATTGGTTTTTGGTGACTGGTTATTAGCTTCACATTTTGTTTGGTTTATTTATTTTATGGTAGTTTCTCCTCTATGTTTTGAATTTTGGGTGTTGGTGTTATGCTGGTTGGTCTTTTTGGGTGTTATGTTCTGTTCTCTGCTTTACTAGGGTGGTAGTAGTTGGTTTTACCTAGACGGTTGGGGGGTCCTGCTTGCTGTTTAACTTGGGCTAGATGGTGTGACTTCAGGTTTTATCCAGTGAAGTTAATGTGCCTTATTCTTGCTTGAGTTATTCTGGCATTATTCCCTATGGGATTGAAGGGTTTATAATGTTTTGGTGGTTTCTTACTTCAGTTTTTTTTCTTAACTTCACTTATTTCGAGTTTTTATTATTATGATTGGTGGTGGTGTTTAAGCTGTAATGTTAACTGGTTGTGCATGTCCCGTTTTACATATGGCTGCTTAGTTGGAAGTTTTTGATGTCTCTGGCTTCTTGGATAAAGTACTGTTATTGTGAGAAAACTAAAATGACAACTTCTCCTGGTATCATGATTCCTTGGTGGTTCTCTATTGTCCATTTCTATTGGTTTTTTTTTCTATGGTTGCTGTGGTTTTTCTATGTTTTGCAGGATCATTTTTGTGTAGGTCATTGCTCTACTCATTTTTGGATCAGGGAGCTTGTGCTGAAAGTTTATGTTTGTTGCTTCCCTATTTTTTGGGTGCTCCTTCTTGTGTGCTATAGATTGTATCTAGGTGTTATTGTATTTTGGAGTAGCAGGGGACTTAAGCTTTTAGGTTTTTTTTTATCATTTTGATTGTAGCTCTTTTGAGGAGTAGAAGAGCTCGAGGTCTCTTTAAGGACCTTGTATTTTTGAATTTATATCAACCCGTAGGCCCCTTTATGGGTTTTCCCTAAAAAAATGATAATTAAGAAAAAATATAAATGAATTAAATAAAATATTAAAAAATAATAAAATTCTAAATGATTCAAAACACTTGAAATCATTCCTAAGAGTTCGTTTGGCCTATCAATTAATTAACCTAAAATACACTCACATAATTGACCTATAATATTTATTAAATAATAATTAATTCAAATTAAATCTAAATTAATAATATAAGTGCCATACAACTCAAAATTGAATGCTTAAAAAATAAAAATCAAAAGATCCATAAAAAATCCTCAAAATTAAAAAGTAATTTGATAATTAAGAAAAAAAATAAATAAATTAAATAAAATAATTAAAAAATAATAAAAATTCTAAAATGATCCCAAACACTTGAAATCAATTCTAAGAGTCACTAGTGATATTTAGGGGAGATTTCAAGAGTTTTGGAGTTGATTTGTAGTAAAAACCAAAAATCCCCTAATCACATGAATTAATTAATCTAATAAAAGGGTTAAACTTGTAAAAATCATAAATAATTATAGAAAACTTCAAATGATACAAACTCAAAGGCATTGGAAAATCATTGGGTTTAATATTTATAAAAAATATAAAACTTCTAGAATTTAATGTAAGTAGTAAGTAAACAATTGGTCAACAATTAACTAATTAAATAATTCAATAAATATGAAAATGCAATAAATTACAATAAATTCAGCAAATTACTAACTCAATAAATTAAATTAGATGAAAATAATGAATAATCAACACTCCATTAATAAAATATATAGCTTGGAAACCTTGAGTTGCTGGGCTACATATCCTAATGAGGCTTTGGTTCTCGTGAATATTGCAAGAATGCCCTTAATTAATTGACGAAATGAAGATATTACATTTTAAATCTTATAAATAAGTAGTTAATGAATTTTACTAATTAAAAATCAGCACTCAATAATCAAATTTAAATAAATAGGTAATTACTGGGAAGTCTGGGCTTACAAGGCTATTAGCTTAATACCAAAGAGGGTGAAATAAATCTCATAGCTCTAGTTTAATAATGACAATTGCTATTCAACTCAAATAACCTTTAAAAATTCAATAATAAAATTTGAAGCTTTTATAAACCAAACTTGACTTCTTTTAGGATTGTTTATGGATGGTTATAAAAAGAGGGATAAAATTAATCATGATTTAAAGCTAATAAAAATTTTTACAGGTGTTTTTTTCTACTTAGCCCCTTAATCATTATAGAATGGCCAAACTTCTAGGTTCCTAAAAAATATGCAAATGTTTATTGTAATGAGAATTATATTTACAATTTTTTATACGAATTGTTCAGTAGCATGCTGGGAGTTTTGAGTATTTTTTTTTTCATTCTAAATATAATTTTTTAAATATTAAGAGTATTGAAAGTCTTGAAAATAAGGCATTTAATCAACTAATTAAGCATCTACAAGGGAAAGAACATCCTTTATGGAGAGTTCTTTTCATTTAGAAATTGTAAGGGATGAACATGTAATAATACAAGAAGATGAATAAAAAGGAACCCGAAGAAAGAACCAAGTGAAATGAATACTAAAATGGAAATGACTTAATTTAAGAATTTCATCATTTCATAGAAGTACAATCCAAGTATGAAAAAATTTTACTTGCCGCACATGATTTGCTTTAAACAGGTTTTAGGATTTCCTTAAGCAAATCTACATAGATTAATAATATACCATCTCAAAGGATAGACTAAGATTTCACTATTAATTTGAGAAGAGAATATCTCAATTTATTTTTATGATCAAACACAGAATAAAGAATATTCAATTCATCCATAAGGATAAAAAGATTATTCATCTATCATGTAAATCATGGAATTAAATCAATGAATTTATTTTTATAATTAAAATTGCACAAAAAGTATTCAATTCATCCATAAGGATAAATGAAGAATAACCTATCATTTTAATCATTAAACTAAATTAATGAATATTTTTCATAATTGAACTATATAATGAATATTTAATTCATCCCTAATGATTAAAAAGTATTCACTCATCATTTAATAAAGAAATTAAATTTACATATTTATTTTTCATAATCAAATATTTAAGGAATATTCAATTCACCAATATGGATAAAAAGAATGTTTTACTCATCTTTTGATTATGAAATTATGCCAATGTTTAAAGTTTAGGTCTGCATCCAAAAACATTTCCTCTATTTTAAAAAAGAAATATGGTAGGGTTATTTAAATTATGGGTTATAGACTTTCTGTAGATGTATATATATATATATATATATATATATATATATATATATCATAAAATGAAATAATGCATGAATAAAAATGTATAAAAAACATTTATTCATTTGTAGTTTTAGAGTAGAACCCAGGAGCTGCTGTAAAGAAAAGGTGGCAAGGCACCACAAACAACAATCTTGAATTCCTATACCTATATAAATGTAGACTTGAATATGATTGTTTATTTTTTATCTTCAATCTTCTGGATGTTGGATCTTCTATAGTATTCTAAAAGACAAAGATCTTCAAAGGAAAATGAATCCATTCATTTTAAAACCTATATATGTATATAACTAATTATTTTTATTCTTTTACAACTTTTGACACTATACAACTCAATCTAGGTATAAAAAGATTTAGAGTACATTTACATCATTGCTAGGTACATTATACTTTATAGGAATATAAAAGAGTAATTATAAAAATACACACTTGAAGAAATAAAATGTGAGCATATATATATATATATATATATCCCTATAGAACTGGCCCAAAGCTAATTAAAAGAGAGGTGAATTGGAAAACTTTAAAACCAAAGATAAAACTCCAACCAAAATCACCACAAACAAACTGCGGAAGAAAAATAATTGCAAAAGCGATAATAAGAAAAGAACACTCCGGATTTATAGTGGTTCGGTCAAACCTTGACCTACGTCCACTCCTAGGAGGCACCCTCCAAGTATTGCACTAAAATCGTGACTCTTCTTTAGCCCCCACAGCTAGGCGGAGAAGCCCTTACAAAATCACTTCCACCTTCTCCGGTGCGGCGGAGTCGCCAGGTCCTTTGACATCAAAGAGATCTTCTTCTTTGGTGAACATATCTCGAGACAAGCCTTGAATGCGATGGTACTAAGGTGCGAGTTCGCCGGAGCAACCGTGTTGAATCCCCTCCACACTCCCTTGAGTTCCTCCCTCTCACAGGATCTTCTCCCTCTCAAACTCCACCCTTTCCTCTCTCCCTTTCTAGTTCTCTCTTCAAGTTTCCCCCACAAGAACGAAGCTACAATGGCTGCCAAAGACACTTACAAAGTGTCATGCCAAGCTTAAATAGAAGCTCTCAAAACGAGCTCATTAATGCAAGTTGCTGACATTATCATCCATATCGTCCTGGCTGATTAGTTCAAATTCAGCTCAACGGCCTGGGACGATTTAAGATGATCATAAGAAAATTGGTTATATCGTCCTGGCCGATCTCACGATCGTCTCGGACGATTAGTTTAAAATCGATTTTAATCGTCCTGATCATCGCCCTGATTTGGTCCTGGCCGAAGTCAATCGTCCAGGACATCGTCCTGGCCGATCATAAGATCATCCCGGCCGATGTGATCGTATCAATCAACCATTAATGCTTTCCAAATATACAAAATCAATTAAGGCATAATTGAGTTAGATCGACCTGGACTATATAAATATCATCCTGGCCGATTTCCTAAAATAAAGAATTCCTAAACTGATTATAGTGGTTAATTCTTTCTGAATTAAGATGATCGTCTTGGATAATACATGTATCATCCAGGCCGATCTTAATGACGACTGTCTTAATGAGGATCCCTAATTAGTGTTTCTAATTTTGGACATATCGTCCAGGACGATATAAATATCGTCCCAGCCGATATAAATATTGTCCCGGCCGATATTACAAAAAATAGAAATCTTATAAGGAACAATAGGAAATCTTCCAAGTTACAAATCAACAGATCCCACACCAAATACAACCGACTCAAGAAAAGAAAAGATTACAAACTGACATAGACCTAGTCTACCTAATCTTGAGATGGTCCCAAATTGCAGTTTGATCGTGTGGACCTGAAACGTTAGCACATAACGCAATCGTAGAGAAATAAGGAATGTTTGCTATCATCAAATATATATATATATATATATATATATATATATATATATATATATATATATATATATATAGTGTGTGTGTGTGTGTGTGGGTGTAAATTGAATGAAATAAATCACTTCTCTAAAATTTCATTCTGATCTCTTGTGTACCAACAAAAAGTAAAAAAAATTAAGAATGTTGAAAATAAATATCCAAACATGAGTACTCTCTTGGCAAGGAACTCCAAGTAAATCAAATAAAAGCATTGGCCTAGCATGTGCTGGAGTTTGTTTTCCTAATAAACCATCTAAGTGTGTGTACAAGGTTATGTGTGGTTTGGAAATGTCTTAGATTTTAATAGTTTGGAATTGTCTATAATTGATTTGTTTTATTCAAGTTCTTTAAGGATGGTTTAAATTTATATATTTAATAATTTAGATATTTTAAATTGGACATATTAGCGACCATTTTTTTTGACGCTAATGAATATTTATATGGATGCTATTTAGTTATTTTGACAATTAATTAGATAAATTTAATAATAAAGAAATAAAACATTTTTATTAGCTTGAGGTAACAATAGTAAAAAGCATAGAATCCAAAAAAATTATATTCATCCAACGGTATCATTGTCAGGAATTTGCTAAGAGAAAATGAAAATTTATATTCATTCATATACTTTTACAAATACATCAATTAATTAACATAAAAAATGCGAACTCGGTAATCATTAATCATAAAATCTTAATGTTTACAAAATGTTAACATCTAGTTAACATAAAAATCTTTCATTAACTTTTATGTAAATAAATATAAAATTACAAAAGCAGCACAGTCAAAGGTAAATGACAATATCAATTTGTAATCATGCTAAAACCAATCAATGTGGGATCTAGCTCCATATCCATCAATACACATTTTGAATGCAAAGAACTTCAACTTGGAGTACAAGTAGGCAACCCCTACATAACAAATTTTATAAACAAGATTACCAGAATTTTTCAGCAATTATGAGATAATTCAAGGTAAAAATACAGGGAACTTGCATACTGCTTGGCATCATGTCTTCCTCAAAGCAAAGTTCATAAAAATCTGATAGATGTTATACTGATTGATCGACTCCCTATAAATTTTTTAGTAAAGTATTTAAAAAAAAAAAAATATTATTGCTTCCTTAAATCATTCTGTTCACTTCATTGATTAAATAAGACGGATCATAGTAAAATAGATAAGATGCTTCATTTAGGTGATGGAACTTACTTGTTGTTTGGATCATAATAGAAGCCATTAATGGAGCCATCATTACAGGAGAAGCACACAAAATAAAAACCAATTATTATAAAACCACAATCTATTCCAACAATTACAAAATACTACTCTTTCCATATATATATATATATTATCAGAAGAACTTTATAATTATAATATAATTGGGAAAAGTTTCATAAAGAGAAATGGTTACATGAAAATAACAATCTCATTCAACCTTACAAGTGAAATTTTGATCAGTCATATTGAAACAAATTCAAGTCTTAATGGATTTTACTTGACTTGGTCACCACATTCTAATCAATTTTGAAGTAAAATTTAAGGAAGCAATGACCTAAGGAAAGATGAACGTAGCTTAGTATGCCTCTATGGTCTTCTACTTCAACATGGTAAGACGTAGATCCGTTGAAATTATGAAATTGAAAGAATATACAATCAAAATTAATTCAACTATGTGTAATAAAAGTGATTGTTAAGCAATCAATAAGAGCTCACCTGCAGCTCTGTATCTATAAGGATAGGTCCTTAGTGGGTACAGCTTTGATGCCATATTAAGGTCACTTCTTGCCATGTCAATATCACAATATTCTAATTGTTTTTCATATGCTGAAGCATTATTTTTAGCTTTTTCAATCAGTTTTGTCATCTCATCGTAAGCAGCTTTCTTTTGTTTCTTAAGATAATAACCACGAGCTAGACCCTGATGGGCACGTGTGTGCTTGATGGCCAGAGCCTTAATGTTGCATTCGACAGCTTCATCTAGCATGTCACAGTCCACATAAATGCTTCCCATATTGTTATATGCCTTTCAAACCAAGGTTTTTACAAAATCAGACTAACTTATAAGAAAAACATGAATAAAATATCATCTATGAGTTCCCATGACATTTAATACTGACTGCCCTTTCCGGAGGTTATCAGACGCACAACTTTAGCTTGCTCCAACATTTGAATAACTTTGGAGGAAGAAGCCTGGTCAAGTAATGGAGTGCATGTTGTTATAACATAAGCTCTGTTTCTATGAATCAAAAGCAAACTAGAAGAGTAGAGATGGCAGAACGATATGCAAACACTACAAAAGTTAAATATATTTTCAATTTTTTAAGCTTAACAAAAGTTGGGTTTAACAGCAAAGGTTAGATAATGCATTAAGCCTCACGCTGCAATGTGTTTACAAAATACAGTGGAGAAAACAAACAAGAACCCGCTAAGGAACCTAGTACTTCCCCTCTTAACCATTATCTAACTTATTGATATGATAATGTAATAGTTACAATAACTCTAAAACAAACATCTTTATCCTAGTAATTTGGTAATTTATAATTGAATTCTTTGTATTTTTTTACCGGAATTGTTTGAAGGACTACATATTTGTTATTAGATTTTGAGACATTTGTTGGCCAGAGGCGAAGCTATGAAAAAATTATTTATTTATGTAAGTTTATATGATCAGAGAATCACATATAGTTTATTTTTCTCTTTGTTTATTGCAATATTTCATTTTAATGATTGTGTTTATAAGAATGATTCTGTTGGTACGGTAAAATGGTATTTGTTATGGCAAATATCATTTTTCTTTTTTTAATTATTTATACTACAGAGGCACGTGCACTTAACATAGTAGTTGATTATTCACCAAACAACAAACGATTTCTTTTTTTATATTGTTCATCATCATTACATCTTGAATTAATACTCTATTGGTGTTAATGTAAATGACTATAAGGACTTCTTAAAATATTTTTTTCATAATATTTGCGCAAACAATAAAAAGCAGAAAATCATATCTTTGATCCCAAACATTGTAAAATGACAACAGCAAATAATAAAAAAATTCCTTTACAAAAATATGTAAAACGGCAATAGCAAATGATATCTTTGATCCCAAACATTGTACAATAATAAAGACAAGTAAACACGGAGATAGTAAACGATATCCCAAATTGAAAACAACAAATGAAATAAAAAACAAAAATGAAATCTTATACGAACAAACTAAAAACATCAAATTAAATCCACAAAAAAGCAATAAAAAAGCATAAAAAAATTCTTCTAAAAGCGCGGCCGATATGGCAAAATAAGGACGCAATATCCCGATTTGGCTATTCCTCCTTGAATAACAGCAAGCGTTCAAAAATTGAATCAATTACTCCATGGAAAATAGGAAATATCACAAAAAATGGATCCTTAATCAAAACAAATTTGATCATCTAGAATAAAAAGAAGCATGAATAAGACGACACACCTTCTTCTGGGGTTCTACAACCATTATGGCCGGCCTGGGCAAACGGATGTTCACAAGAACGGTTAGATCAAAATCCACCATAGCTCCCAATTGTTCCTCCCTCTTTCCCTCTTCTTCTTCGTATTCATTTACTTCTTTGACCTCTTCTTTCAGCCCTCACTCTTGTCTTCGCTCTGCGCTTACGCGGCTATGAGAGAACAACCAGCGAATGACATTGAGAGGCTGACTATTCCCCCTCATATACAGAAGGCGTAAGTAATAGAAAGGGGTATCCGAAGTCCGATGCGTTGTCTTCCCTCGGCCGCCCGGCCTTCGTGCTTTTCCCGTCACCTCGGATCCCGATTCCTTGCAAATGATGTCTTATATAGAAAACTAAAACAAAATTAGAAGATATATTTGAGAGATTCTTACCTTATTGACTTCAAGTGCAGACTGCCGAATTGAATGGTACAAGCTGGTATGCGACTCATGAAATCTGTGAATGCTAGGGTACGAGCTATTTGTATGACTCGCAAAATCCAAATGCTAGTTTGCCGCCGGCCCTCCTGGACGTACCGCCACTCAAGTGAAACTGTGGAGGCTTGAGGCAGAGGCGACTATGAGACAAAAGCTTCTGTGCTCACGAAAGCTTCTAAGCCCGAAAGGATTAGGGCAAGGCAGCGAGCGAATGTCAAACCCTAAAACAACGAGCTAATGTCAAACCCAAAACACTGAACTCGGCTTAGAGGTTTTTTATTTTTTTTGTAGAGGGGCCATGTGACCCCAGACCCTGCTTCCCTCCGCCATCGGGCCTTACTAATTATTTGTCACTAAAAATATCTTTAGTGACTAATTTATTTTTGTCTCTATTTTTTTTATCGCTATTGACCCATTTTCTTGTAGGGGCTATTGATTATCAAGTTCTAGGCTCATATTTTTAATGCTTCCAATTCTTGAAAGTTGAGGTAGATGGACAGCATAGATTCCTTTATTTTAATTTAGAATTTTAGTGCTCAAAGCTTCCAATCCAATACCTCCTTTCCCTCAAGAATGGAATTAAGCACTTGGGTTAGAAGCTATAATGTCTAAGTATTTTATTATTTATCTTGAAGTATTTAGGTTCATTAATTATTGATTTATTAAGCTTGAAAATTAATATTTATGTTTTATTAAATTTACTGGATGCAACTTAGCTTTTAAAACTATATTTTTATATAATGTGAGTTTTTATGATACCAAAATCTTATTGTGTTGATTAATGTTTCTCCTAATATATATTGGAAAATTTTGTTTGTGTTATTTGTGTATAATAACATTTCAGGGATATCATACTCCAGACTGTTGGAGACTTCAAGACAAATTAGACTAGTGTTTATTATAATTGAACTCTATACTTTTTTTATTTTTTCTTGAGTCTGAGAGAGTGTGATTGTAATTGGATAACTGTGCACAGACTGGGGAAGAGTCAAAACTTATTATTTTAAAACTAATCATTCTGTACGATAATGTAATCGTACGGGATGATTTGACTTGAGTGTTCCTCCAAAAAGTAATAAATCGAATCATGCTTTAGAAATTTTTGATTGAACTGTTCGTACTAAATGAAGTTACATTTGAACAAAAGACGTGCAGAGTATGAAATAGTTGCATAGTAGTTCATCCAAAATGAACTCACTAATTTCTGATTTGATCATACTAAATTTCATATAGATGATGTCCAGAGTATGAAATGAGTACGTACCAATTCATCCATACGAACATGTAAATTTTTTGAACTGTTTATACTATATAAAATAAGTTTTGTACAGATGATATCCAGAGTATGAAAATGGACTCATCCATTTTCATACCAAATGAAACATGATTTGGTTAAACTAATTATACTATATGAAATTAAGTTCGTATAGTATGCTCACCAGAGTACAAAATCCATTTATATAGAATTGTACCTAACTAACTTGTTCATTTTTGAACTCTTTGTATAATACAATATCAGTTCATACATATGACTGATAAAGTATACAAACATGTTTGTCCAGGTTCGTACCAGGATTTTTTCTAGAGTGAGAAGCTCCTGGTTTCTAGAGTGAGAAAGATAACTCAATTTTTAAATTCCTATTTTCCTGCAAGTCATCCACCCTATAGATGGCGGTGGAGGGACGTCATCCTCCATCCTCTAGCATTAGAGATGGATAAATCTCATTATAACTAGTAGTTAGAATCCTTCAACGTTCAACTCAATACTCGTCTCCTCCAGCCTTTAGAGATACAAATTTTGTGTTTGATCTTGAGAATAAGTTGAGATTCAAATATGGAAAACCATTGGTGATTAATGAAGGAGGATTTATTCCACCAAAAAAACCAGAGGATTACATTGTGAAAGGGAAGAAAATTCTATCAGACATTTTGGTTTTTCAAAATTTATCATGCTTTCGAAAATATGTTGTAGCTCATCAAGTTTCATTTGGCGGTGTGGTTTCAAAATTTGTATCAAAAGTGAAACAAGTGAATTCTAATGGAAAATCTGAGGTCTCTAGTGGAGCGGAAGTAAATGATTTTGTTGATGGTATTGCTTTTTATTCTCATATGTATGATACATATGTCTATAAGAATGTCAATGCGAATGTGGTAGTTCGTGAAGTAATGCAGAGCAATGAGAACTTGGAGAAGGTCTGTGACTATGTCTTTGTAGACCTGGGAAATTGCTTATCTGTTGATAATTTGGTTTATGTGCCTTCCAAGACCAAGCCGGCTATCAATGTTTGCAACAGGAAGCCAAATTTTAAACTACTTGACTTTAATTATGGTGATACTTTTTCTTATAATGGAGTGGTGAAGCTTCATCTCCAAAGTGAAGTAGAAAATACAAACAAATTACAAAAGTCATTGGTGGCTAAGGTATTTGGGGATAATGTTCCTTATAATGTAATTGGAATGGAAAAAAGAAGGCAATGGAATCAGCTTGGAAGGTTTCACATGACCTTACTGGGCATGGGCTGGGTATTATGTGCTTTTGAAGATCCAAATGCTATGGAATCGATTTTATCTAGTGGTCCTTGGTATGTGAACAGGAATATCATAGGACTGGACAAATGGTCACCTTCATTCCAACCTTCTTCTCTGAAAGGGCTTATAGCTCTGATTTGGATTAGACTTCCTAATCTACCCTTGAAAAGTTGGGATAAAATTAATGTCTGCAGGATTACTTCTAAAGTTGGAACTCCTTTTTTGATTGATGAAAACATGTTTCAATGGGGAAGGAGAGAGTTTGCTAGAATTTGTGCAAGAATCAAGTTTGGAGATAAGTTACCCTTGGGAGTTTGGGTGGAAGGTGTATCTGACAAATTTTACTAAAAAAATGAATATGAAAAAATCCCAAATATTTGCTTTAAATGTGGAAGAATTGGACACTTGGAGAAAAACGGTTCTGAAGTTATTTTGGAGGTTATTAAAGAACCTTCTGTAATCAAAAGCACAAATGAAGGCAAGGCAATATCAAACAAAGTTTGCTCTAATGCTGGTTCAGTGGAGGAAGGAGCTAGCAAGGTTTTCAAAGAAGGCTATGGACCATGGATTCATGTGAAATATGGGAAGAAAAATTTCAAAAATTATAAGTTCAAAAACACCTGGACTCAGCCAATATCAAGAGAAGGAAACAAGTTAGGAGAAGATGTTACTTTGGAAAATCCAACTGCGAAAGTTGACATGTCTGCTGGTGAAAATACTATGGGAAAGAATAATGTTGAAGTTCGGAATGAAGAGGTGCTTCTTGAGGTACTTCCTAATCTTTCCTGTTATAATAAAGGTTCTAAGATTTATGAAAGCCCGATTTCTAGAAGTAATATTGTTCTTAAAACTGATGGTATTCCTTGTTTTACTAATCAATTTGATGTTTTAAACAATTTGGTTGAGGAAGGGGAGATTGTGTGCTTAAAGCTATAATTTTTGGATTCTAATGAAGCTTCACTTTTTATAAATGATGGCGGTATGGATATATTGGTGATAGATGCATATGTGAATGGTGGTATGGTCAACAATTATGGAGAAGGCTCTAGTAAAGTGAAGAAAAAAGGGTCAAAGAAACATAAAGGCTTGGGACCCATTAAATTGGTGCCAAGGAGTAGGAGAGTGGAGAGAAATATGAAGGAGATGTTGGGGATTCTTTCCTCTCATGTTAAATAATGTCTTCCATTGGGTTTTGGAATTGTAGAGGAGCTAAGAAGAGTAAAGCTTCTCTATATGTGAAGGATTTTATAAGGGATCATGGAGTGTTCTTTCTTGGTTTGGTAGAAAATAAATTGTCTATGGTAGACAAGAAGGTTGTTAATTATTTGTTGGGTGATGAATGGGATTTTTTTTTTTTTTTAATGTTTCTTCTGAAGGGTTATTGGGGGGCATTTTGGTGTTATGGAAACATAACATTGCATCATTTAATGTCTTGGAAGATTCTTCCCAACTTGTTGTAGGGGATTTCAATATTTTTAATAAAGGTCAATGGAGGATTGCCATGGTTTATGGGAGCAAGGATGTCTATAAAAGAAGATCATTATGGGAGAGATTGGAAAACCATATATATAAAGATATTCCCATGGTGGTGGGAGGTGATTATGATTGCTTGTTATATAAGGAATAGAAAAAGTGGGGGAGAAGGTTTGCTTTTTCCCTTGGTTTGAAGGCGATGAAGACCTTTATTTCTTGTAATGACTTACATGAGGTTACTTATGTTGGGAACAAGTATACTTGGTGTAACAACAAAAAAGGTGCCGAAAGGATTTTGGAGAAATTAGATAGATGCTTACTCAACTCGGCTGCCTTAAACACCTCTCATCGATTGATGGTGAGGCATTTGGCTATAATTGCCTCAGACCATTGACTAATTTTGTTAAATTTAATGAGTTCAAACAATCATACAGGAAGGTGATTAAATTCAAAGATGTTTGTACATCTATTCCGACTTATATGGCAGTGGTTAGGTTATCATGGAGAAAAAAAAAATGGTGATTCATCTAAAGTTCTTAATAAGAAAATGAAGAGGTCATTGAAAGCTTTGTATTATTGGAGAAAGGCTAAATTTAAGGCTCTAAATCAATCTAAAGAGGCTTTAAAAGAGGAAATTCTTGAGCTGCAATACAAAGGAGCTAAGGACGGGTTTCTCTTAGAGGAAAACTAATGGCTTTTAAAGGTGAATACAACTTTCGCTCGGATCAAGACCTGGTGGGGGCAGTGAGCCAATGTTAAATGGCTCGTAGAGGGAGATACTAACTCACGATTTTTTCAAGCTTATGCTAGTGCAAGGAGAAACTCAAACTCCATCCATAGGATTAAAGATGAGAACGGGTTGATGATTGAAGATCCACATCAAGAGGTATTATTCCATTACTTCAAGGACAAATTGAAAGATAGGAGCTGCACTATGGAGGGTTGGCCTAAACTGTGTAAGACTTTAAATGAGGAGGATATGACTATGCTGAGAAGATAATTTTCCTTTGAAGAATTACAGAATGTTATCAAAAAGGTTGGAGGGAATATTGCTCCGAGACATGATGGTATGTCTTATTCTTTCTTTAAATCATATTGGCATATTATCAAGCATGATTTATAGAATTCTATGGATCACTTTTTCAAATATGGTAAGATGGATGAAAAGTGGAAGGATACCATTATTGTGTTGATTCCTAAGGTTAAAAATCCTTTGTCTCCTTCTAGTTTTAAATCTATTAGTTTTTGCAATTAAGTTTATAAAATTGTTGCAAAGATGTTTTTAAATAGGTTGTTGTGTATTATTACTAAACTGTTTTTAGAAGAGCAAGTGACTTTTTTGAAAGGGAGGTTGCTCTCAGATCATGTTTTGGTGGCTCATGAAATCTTCCATAAGTTTAGGCATTTTAAATCTTCTAAAGGTTTAGTTTCATTCAAGATTGATATGAAGCAAGCTTATGACTCAATGGGGTGGCCCACATTAGTCAAAGTAATGGATGATTTTGGAATCCCTTTAATTTTTGCTATTCTTATTCTGGAGTGTGTTGATGGTCCTAAATTTTCCTTGGTTATCAATGGGAACTTCACCAATTGGATTGAAGTTGAGAACAGCTTCCTTCAAGGTTTCCCTTTATCTCCTTTCTTGTTTATCATCTATGCACAACTTATTTCAAATGCTTTTCTTCAAAAGGGAAATTTTGTTGGAATAGGCATTTCAACTAAATGGCCTAAAGTTTCCTATTTTCTCTACGTCGATGACAAAATCATTTTCTCTAATGCAAAGATTAAAATGGTCAAAGAAATCAAATGCATTTTGATGGACTTTTGTGGATGGACGGGTCAAAAGGTGAATATCCAAAAATTTGAAATTATGTTTGGGAAATCAGTGAGGAGAAAGAAAAGAAAAACAATATGTATAATCATGGATTTTAAGGAATTCAAAGAATTTTCCTATTTGGGTATCAAGATGGCACTAAGGAGAACGGTTAAAGTTGATTACCAATTCATATTAGACAAAGCTTTGAGTATGTTGAGTGTTTGGGGAAGCAAGTTTATTTACTTGGCCGGTAGAATTACATTGGTGAAATTTGTTTGTCTCGCATATCCAACTTTTCATTCAACTCTCTCTTTGGTTCCTAAGCAAGATTTGAATGAGGTTGATAAGTTATGTAGAAGATTCATATGGAATAAAAAAGATGGAGGAGTGGGACTACATTATGTGAGCTGGGATTCCATGTGCAGGTCGAAGAAGTTTGGTGGACAAGGTATCAACTCTTGCTCTAAAAACGTTGGTCCATTAAGGGCCAAATTGGCTTGGAAATATAGCCAAGAAACAGATTCATTTATTCATAAGGTTTTGTTTCCAAAATATAGGCCAATCCTTAGTGGAGACTTTAATCAAAGAGAAGGCTCTATGGATTGGAAGTTAATCAGTAATGGAGCAGAATTTCTTAAGTCAATAGTTAGATAGAGGATTGTAGACGGCAAGTCAGTTATTGTATTCCAAGATATTTGGTTATTATATAAATGCATTGATAAATGGCCCACATTTGTTAATCCATTGGGAGGTAGTATTCAAACAGTCGATAAACTCGTATGCAATGGAGGCTGGAATGCCAAAGATCTTCAAAATCTATTTGGTGAGGAATTGGTGAGCCTGATTATCTCAATTCAGATCTCGGGTGATTGCTTAGAAGATTATCTGGAATTCATTCACAAAATCTATGGAAAACACTATTTCTTCTTTGGCAACCGAGGCTTTGGTGAATGTGGAGAATTTTCTATTTGGGATTGGTTGGGAAAAGCAAAACTAAATCCTAGAGTGGAAACTTTTTGGTGGAGGATATTTCACAAGGCTATTCCTACTAATCAGTTTTTGAGATATAGAAGACTACATGGAAATGATAAATTTCCAAGAGGATCTAAGGCAGTGGAAGACATTGAGCACATTATTTTTAGTTACATCAAAATAAAGGAAGTTTTGCAATACTTAAACAGTTAGGGTTTCAGCATACCTATTTTCAACTCTCTTGACTCTTATAGTAGATGGATGAATAATCAAAATAAATTGACGGTCAATCTCTTTTGCAATATTGTTTACTTATCATGGAAAGCTAGAAATCTCTATATACATGAGGGGCAAGTTACAAGCCGTATGATGATTGCTATGAATTCTGTAAGTTTTTCTACGGTTTATAAGCCTTTCTTATATTTGAACTCAGGAATGGGGGATGTTAATCAACCGATGAGATTGTTTAATAGTTGGCATCCTCCTCCACATGATTGGATAAAGATTAACATAGGTGCTTCCTTATTAAACTACTACAAGGCAGGGATTGGTGGAATTTTTTGTGACCATAAGAGGAGGTTCTTGTTGGCATTTGGCAATCCTCATGTTCATTGGGATATTGCCTCATTGGAACTTCAAGCAATTCTATGAGTCAAATATGTGGTTTGAAATTGGATGTATGACTACAAAGGCTTGATTATTGAAGGGGACATTAAAAATGATGTTAACCTCATTCAGAATTCGGTGGCCAAAGGAGGAAATGAAATGGGTGATCTCTCTTTTATTAAAGATTTTAACTTTATTAACTTTAATTGTGTTATTAGGGAATGCAATAAGTTAGCTAATCTTTATGCTAACTATGCTTATTTTTTCCCTTTCATTTGGGATGATGTAAGTATGAATAAGATTCCTCCTTATTTTATCAATTAGTTAAAGGAGGGATCGTTTGATTTTAGGTTGTAATTCCATTATTAGTTTTTAATAAAGCTTTATGGATTTCTTTCAAAAAAAAAAAAATAGATTACCAGGATTTTTTTAACTATTTGTACGTACAATGTGCGATCGTAATGTACAATCCATGACGGGCAAATTTAAATTTTCAAATTTTTGGATGTTTTTTTCGTGCCATTCTTATATAAGAGTTCCTAAATTGACTAAAAGAGAACTCCTAACTAAAAATTTCTTTTGAGAGTGCACTTGGAGAGTGTTTGGGAGAGTTTGTTGTTATTGAAGAGTGAGAGATTTCTTAACATGGAATTGTGAGGGGATTCACAAGATTGCCCAACGGTGAGTATCTCTAGTATGTTCTTAAAAGTTCTTCCCTACTTTCTTGAAGACTTTTAAAAGAAGATTTTCAAAGGAGCGCCGGTACTCTGCCGACACCAGGAGGATGTAAAAGGATGAGAATACTCTATCGATACCAGGAGGGTGTGGATGGTACTCTGTCGATACTAGGGGGTGTGAAAGGATGACAATACTCAATCAACACCAGGAGGGTGTTAATGGACGGTGATACTCTATTACATCATGGATTGGTGGAAGAGAGGTTAATTGGAAGGGCTTCTCCACCTTGCTATGGGAGAAAAAGGAGAGTCACTTTGGTATAGGGCATTACCTGAAGATGAAGTCTTCAGGGAGTGGATATAGGTCTAGTTGGACAGAGCCACAATAAATTTCTATATTGTTTTTTCAATCTTTACTTTTATACCGCATTTTTATTTTTTTGTAAGTTTAAATTTTGTGGTTGAAAAATATTTTTGAAAAATTTAACTTTTTGATTAAAAATCTAAAATCAGTTTTCTGATCTACCTAGATATTTTTAAATAACCAATTCACCCCCCTCTTAATTAGCCTTGGAATAATTGCTTTAGATCTAACAACCTATTACGAATTTCAAGTGGTATTAGAGCCTACTTTCAAAATTAAGGTTTAGACACTTTTTGAAAATGATTATGGCTACTTTTGGAAATTGTAACACAGCTGAAGGATATTCAATCACTACACCACCACTGTTTGATAACATACCTTACAATTTTTGAAAAACACGTATGTATACTTTTCTTCAAACTCTTGACTATCACATGTGGATTTTGGAATAGGAAAGATACACTAGACCAACAAGGCTTCTAGATGGCATTATAAATGACATATCATTTATTGACTAGACTATAGCAAAAAAATACTTAGTTCAATTAAACACTAAATGTTTAAATAATTTTTTCTGTGCACTTAAATCTAAAGACTGTATGAGTGTCTCAACCTTTGGCAAGACTCAATACTTGGTGGAGACAAAGAGCCAAAGCAAGATGGATGGATGAAGGTGATTGTAATTCATCTTTTTTTCATGCTTTTGCTAATGCTAGAAGGAGTAATAACTGGATCAGTCATATCAAGACTTTGAATGGAATTGTTTTGGAGGAGGAAGCTATAATACAAAAAACTTTCTCGGATTTTTTCAGGCTGAAATGGCAATACAGAAACTGCTCATTTGATGGTTGACCGAATCCATCTACTGGCATTAGTAATGTTGACCAGAAGATGCTTGAAGCTGAGTTCTTATAGGAGGAATTACAGGTGGTTGCAGAGAATTCTAAGAGGAATATATCTCCAGGCTTAGATGGGGTTTCCTTCTCCTTTATCAAAGATATTTGGCAGCTGATTGAAGATGATGTTTGGCTTGCTGTGAATCAATTTATGTCTTCAAGAGTTATGGATCGGTCATGGAAGGAAACCTTGATTGTGTTGATCCCTAAAATCAAATGTCCTCAAGAACCTGTACACTTCAAACCTATTAGTCTTTGTATGACTATTTACAAAATCATTGCTAAGATGCTCCTAAATAGACTGGAAAAAGTTATTCAGAAGATTATTTTGGTGGACCAAGCAGCTTTGGTTAGAGGACGTTCTTTGCCTGATCATGTGCTTTTGGCTCTGGAGGTGTTCAACAAGTTTAGATGGTCAAAAGATAGAAGTAGTATGTTTGCTATTAAGCTTGATATGGAGCAAGCTTACGATAGTATGGGTTGGAAAAGTTTAAGGTAAGTTCTCATTCAGTTTAAATTTCCTTCTAAATTTTTGGAGCTCATTTTGCAATGTGTTCTCAATCCCAAGTTTTGCATTTTAATTAATGAGAAGAAGACTGACTGGATTGAAGGGAGATGTGGATTTAGGCAAGGTTGTCCTTTATCCCCTTTTTTATTCATTTTATGCTCTTAAATTTTGTCTAATGCTTTATTCTCTAGAAGAAGTGGTATGGGTATTTCTATTTCTCCATTAGCACCTAGAGTTTTTCACTTAATCTATGCGGATGATATTTTAATCTTTTCAGAGGCAAAGATTAAAGAATTCAAGGAGTTGAAGGAGATCATTTTCTAATTATTGTAATTAGACGGGGCAAAAGGTTAACAATTTGAAATCTATGATTCTTTTTGAAAAGTATAACAAAAGGAAAATCGAGAAGAAGATTGTTAAAAAGCTCAACTTCAAAGTTGTAAAGGAGATTAGCTATCTTGGTGTGAAGATGACCTTAAGGAGGTTGGTTGAATCGAATTTCCAGGTTTTATTGGAGGCTGCTGCTAATAGATTAAATACTTGGGGGAAGAAGTGCATTTCCTTGGAAGGTAAATTGGTTTTAGTTAAATCAGCTTTCCTTTCTTTACCTCAATTTTTGTCTACTCTTTCATTAGTTCATTTGATCATTCTTAAGGGGTTTGACAAGATGTGTAGAGGTTTCCTTTGGAGTAAAAGTAATGGTAATACTGGGATCCATTATGCATCTTGGGAATTACTTTGTAAGACGAAATTGGAGGGAGGTAGAGGATTGTTCTCAACAGTGTCAAAGATTGGTCCTCTTTGGGCCAAATTGGCTTGGAATTTCTGCATGAAGCCGCATTCTATATTAAATCAAATACTAAGAGCTAAGTATGGGAAAGATGTGTGGTTGGGCTCGGTGAAGGGAGCAAGTTCACCTACTTGGAAGATTATTACTGTGGGAGCTAAATTTCTCAAAAATATTGTTAGATGGAGTATTTCCAGTGGGAATTCTATGAATTGGCTTCATGATTTTTGGATTTTAGACAAATGTATTGCTAATTGGCCTACTTTTGTTAATATTCAGAACATTTTAATTAAACTTAGCTCTTTCATTTCAAACGGCCAATGGAATTTGGAGAAGCTTGAAGGTATTTTTGGGATGCAGCTTTTGAAGACAATTTCTAATATTCCTATTAATACCAACAGAACCTCTGATCTGTTGGAATTGAATTATAAATTTGCTGGGAAATCTGTTACAGCCTTGGCATTTAAAGCAGCTATGGTCCATGGGGATGAGGTTGCTCATTGGAAATGGATGAAGAAAATTAAGTTAAAATTGAAATTTAAACTTTTTTGGTGGAGACTTTATAAAAATGCCATTCCTTCTAATACATTCCTTGTTAATAGGAGATTATGCAATTTTCCTGGATGTCAGAGAGGTTGTGGAGTAGATGAGGATAACAACCATTTGGTAGGAAGTTGCTTCAAGATCAGAAATGTAGTTTCTTTATTGAGCAGTTGGGGTTTTATAATTTTGGTTTTTAATAGCTTTCTGTATTGTATGGAATGTCTTCAATGGTGTGTGGGAAAGAGTTCTCTTATTGCCAACATTTTTTGTATAGCAGTTTATCTTGTATTGAAGTATAGATTCAAGGTGGTTCTTGGGGATGAGGATGATTCAGATAATACTATTGCTGCTAATACTATTTTCTTTGCTGTTAGAAGTAATTTTCTATATATTCAACCGGTTAACTGTGATGCTAATCTGCAGTTGCTACTTTCTCCTTGGCATCCTCCTCCCCCGGGTGGATTAAACTAAATGTGGATGCAGCTCTTAAAAGGAATAATTTGGCTGGAATTGGTGGCATTGCTAGAGACGAGAAAGGTAGATTCTTGGTTGCTTTTGGAGCTCATTGTTTGCATTGGGACATTTAACAATTGGAGCTATTAGCGGTTTTATATCTGAAGAATGTGGTTAAAGAGTAGATGTTTGAAGCTCAAGGTGTTATCATCGAAGGGGATAATTTCAACATCATAAAGCTGCTTCAAAATTTGGTCAAATCCTGGAAGGTTAGTAGGAAGATTGATGATAATTTGGCCTTCTTGCATGTTTAATCAAATTGTTCTTTCCTTTTCGAATAGGTATGGTAACAAATTAGTGGATATTTGTGCTAATTTGGCTTTAGTTAGATCTTTTTTGTGGGAAGATCTACATGATGTTTTGATTCCTCCTTCTTTCTAGTATTGCTTGAAGGAGGAATGTGATGCTTTAGGGAGGACTTGATTTGTAGTTTTTGTTTCTGTTTTTTAGTTTTAATGCATTTTAGCATTTCTTTCAAAAAAAAAAAAAAAAAAAAAAAAGACAAGTGGAAGGAGAAAGAAATTGCATTGAAAGTGGATGACTTGGATAATGATCAGTCTAAGCTTGAGGAAGAAGATGATATTGAATTAATGACAAGGCATTTCAGAAGTTTTCATAAGAAGAAGTAAAGGAGACGTAAGTAGTTGAATAAAGGTAAGTTCCACAAAAATGCTAAAGCTTCTAATGATGCATTTTGCTATGAATGCAGGAAGCTTGAAGGCATCAAATCTGATTGCTCGTATCTCAAAGCTATCCTAGCAAGGAGAAGGTTGAGGAGAAAATAAATGTAAGGAAGGGCAAGAAGAGATTGTAGAGAGCATTTTGGGTGGACTCAACTTTAGATTTATCATAAATAAAAGCAGAAGAGGATGTCATAAACTTGTGTTTAATGACCGACAAGCTTAATTAGTTATATAAATATGATGTATTTGACTTAACCTATGAAGAGTTATTTGATGTTTATGAGAAAATTCAAACTTCTTAAAGGAAACTTAAAAAAGTGCATGCTAGGTTGAACATAGAATTTTTAGAATTATAAAAAGAGCATGAAATCCTTAGAAAAGATCACGCATTAATTAATAATAGTCACATGAAATTATTGGATGAGTTTGATGATTTGAATAAAAAATATGAATTATTGAAATCATTACACAATGAACTTGAAAATGATTTTAAACATTTATGAATGAATTTGATAGTATAGAGCACTATTGAAAAGTTGACAATGCTATTTTAGAAAGTGCTAACTCATATTTTTGAGAGAAAATAAAAGCTCTTGAGAAAAGTAGGATTGCCTAAAAACTTGAAGATTTTCTAATCCTGATCTAAAGCTTAAAATTTGAAAACCTAGGAAAAGATAGTAAAACTCACATAGATTGATAAATCTTTTACCTAAAGTGAAATATTTTTCTTGTGGATTGATTGGGAATATCTCACATACTTGTATTATTCATAATAAAACTAATTTAGTGTGGAGACCTAAGTTACATAAAACATAGAATATAAAACATGCATCTAGTTTATTTTAAATAAGAGTAGAACCCAAATTTATTTGGGTACCCAATTCAAACATCTCTTATAGAAAGACTCGCATCATATAAAACCTCGTGAGATAATTTGGTACCTTGACAGTGGATGTTTGAGGCATATGAATGGAGAGACGACACAATTAATATAGCTAGAAGCCAGGAATGGAGACAAGGTTACACAGGGAGACAATATAACTTGTAAAGTGATAGGCACAAGTGTGATTGGAAATTTGAACAATTTTTTCACTGAAAATGTCTTATTAGTAAAAGGTTTAAAGCATAACTTATTGATTATTAGTCAGCTATGAGATAAAGATTATATTATAAATTTTTTTTCCACTAGCTGTATAATAAGCTAAAATGGAATTTATGTATTGCATGGAAATAAGGTAAATAATGTGTACAGGCTTGATTTGAATTTTATTAAATCTTCTAATGCTTTTTGTCCTAAAACAATTATTGATGAAACATGGTTATGGAATAGGAGAATTTGTCATGCGAGTATGAAAAATCTTAGGAAAATTACCTAAAAAAAATAGTTAGAGGAATGCCCAAACAAGACTTTACTAAGGATCACCTATGCGATAAATGTAAACTAGGAAAACAATTGAAGTCCTCCTTTCATTCTATTAAAAATCATAGAACTAGTAAACCGTTAGAAATCATTCACATGGATCTTTTTGGACTAGTTAGCACTATAAGTCTAAATGGTAAAGTGTTTGGATTTGTGATTGTTGATAATTTTTTAAGATTCACTTGGGTCCAAATTTTATTTTATAAGAGTGAATCATTTGAAGAATTTAAAAACTTTGTACTTTGATTAAGACAAAATTAGGGTGTGAGATTTTATCAATTTAAAGTGATCATGGTGGAGAATTTGAAAATGAAAAATTTAAATATTTTTGTAAAGAAAAACAAATTAATCACAATTTTTTAGCGCCTACGACCCCTAAGTAGAATGGGGTAGTGAAAAGAAAGAACATAATAATAATTGAAGCTGATAGATCAATATTGGAAGAATACTCTGTTTGAATAGTTGCTATTTGAATGATTTATATTTGTGCAACTTAAGTAGTTTTGATGATTCCAAACATTATTGTTCAGATGTATAGTTATTTCCTAACAATTTTAGAAGATTTGCACTTGCTCTTGTGTGTACTAACATTTCAGGAAAATCAGACTCCAGACTACGAAAACTTCAAATCAAATTCAACATATGATATTTTGTTTATTTGAAGTTTGTCTTTTCTTTGAATTAATTTTGAAAGGGAGTGATTGTAATTGAGTGAATAAAATCTTACACACACAAATAAGGAGATCTTGAAATTCTATACTGATCGTACAGGACGATATTTATCGTACTGGACGATCTATCAGTTATCTCCTATAGAGCATTTGGAACGAATAGGAACTTGCTTTGAAAAATTTTTCTAAGTCCTATTCGTCCAGGACGAATTTCAATATCGTCCCGGACGATGGGTTCTCTGTAAAAATTTCGTCCAGACGAATTTTACCATCGTACGAGGCGACCAGCTCTCTGGAAAAATTTCGTCCAGACGAAAATAATTATCGTACCGGACGATCAGCTCTCTGGAAAATTTTCGTCCAGACGAAACCAAATTATCGTCCCCGGCGATTGGCTCTCTGGAAAATTTTCGTCCAGACGAAATAAATAATCGTCCAGGACGATCGGCTCTCTGGAAAATTTTCGTCCAGACGAACATATTTTCGTCCAAACGATAAACCGACTTAGGACAGTTTTCAGCAGTTTCTAGAACCGACCTTGTAATAACCGTTCGTACTGGACGAACCTAGTTCGTACATGACGATCAGCTGTACGAAGTCATTTCGTACACATATACAAATTGGGTCGTTTCAGATCGTTTAAGTAAAATCGTCCAGGACGATCCAGGATCGTACGGGACGATCCACTGCGTACAGAATTGGAAATTTGCAGTTTTTGGGCGGTTTTTCATGTCTTTTGTATAAATAGTCCAAATTAGACTGCCACCCAATCTTTTTGTCATTTGATCTTCGTGCCTATTGAGAGAATAGCCAAGGGGAGAGTGGAAGAGAGCATTCAAAGGAGGATTCCTACCATTGGAGCAAGAAGGCTTCACTTGGATTGCTAAGGTAAGAATCTCTACTTGTGAAATTGGATTTCTTCACTCTTTTCTTTCTTCCTTCTAGATTCTTGTGAGAAGATCATTCAAGAAGGTCCGGTTCACTGCCGACACTTGGAGAGTGTGAACAGACGTGGGTTCTCTGCCTACACTAGGAGAGTGTAAAAGGAAGAAGGTTCTCTGCCTACACTTGGAGAGTGTGAACAGCCGTAGGGTTCTCTGCCCACACTAGGAGAGTGTGAAAGGACGACGGTTCTTTGCCCACACTAGGAGAGTGTGAAAGGACGACGGTTCTCTGCCAGCACTGTGGATTGTGTAAAAGGACGACGGTTCTCTGCCGCACCGGGGAGTGGTGAAAAGAGTGTTTTGTACAGGCTTCTCCGCCTTGCTGTGGGTGCTAAAGGAGAGTCACTTTGTGGTATTAGTGCAATACTCAGAGGGTGCCTCTGAGGAGTGGATGTAGGTCTGGTTATAAACCGAACCACTATAAATCTGGTGTCATTTACTTTATTGCTTTTACGTTTCCGCATTTTAAATTTCAGTTTTAAAAACTCTGTGGTTGAAAAACATTTTTCTACAAACTTTAAAAGAAAATTTTATTTCGGTTCAACTTTATCTTTAAGAGGGTTTAAAATTTTAAAACTACCAATTCACCCCCCTCTTGGTAGCTGTGGGACATTTACTTAGGCTTAACAACCTAATTACTAGACTCAACAAGTGGTATCAGAGCATTGTTTCAAAATCATAAGTTTGAACTACTTTTTGATTAACGTAGATGGCTACATTTGGAAACCGAAACACACCTGAGGGTTACTCTATCACTAGACCTCCACTGTTTGACAATATTCCTTTTGATTTTTGGAAAACACGCATGTCTACTTTCTTACAGTCACTTGATTATCGCATGTGGATGTTAGTCCAGGAAGGTTACACAAAACCAACTAGATTAGTTGATGGAAATTAGGGTAGATACACCCTATGCAGATTGGACTATAGAAGAACGTGACTTAGCACAATTAAATGCGAAATGTTTAAATAGTTTCTTTTGTGCTTTAAAATCTGAAGACTACATGCGAGTTTCCACTTGTAAAAGCGGAAAAGACATATGGGATAGACTTTGTATTACTTATGAAGGGACAAATGAGGTTAAGCAATCAAGACTCAATATCTTGTTACATGACTACGAATTATTTCGCATGAAACCTAATGAATCTATATCTGACATGTACACAAGATTCACTCAAATTGTCACCTCTTTGCATGCACTTGGTAGGGAATTAACTAATGCTGAAATGGTTAATAAGATTCTTCGTTGTTTACCTACTGCATACGATGCTAAAATTACTGCAATTACAGAGTCAAAAGATCTGAACATTTATTCTATTGACAATCTTCTTGGTTCACTCATTGCTTACGAGCAAGGAGTAAGTCAAAGAAAGATTGATGCAGGTGAACCAAGAAAGGACAAGAATATTGCACTAAATGTGGAAGAGTCAGAAAGTGAACACTCACAACCTGAGGATGAAGATGATATAGCACTGATGACTAGACAATTCAAAAGCTTTTTAAAGAGGAAGCAGAAGAGACGCCAGCAATGGAATAGAGGTAAGTATAACAGAAATGGCAAGGTTTCTAATGAAGTGATTTGTTATGAATGCAGGAAACCAGGTCATATAAAGACTGATTGTCCAAAACTCAAAGCCACTCCTAGCAAGGAGAAGGTAGAGGAGAAACCAATGGTAAAGAAGGGCAAGAAGAAGTTTCAAAAGGCTTTTTGGGCGGACTCAGCTTCAGACTCATCTGAGACTGAAAAAGAAGAAGAAGTCACCAACCTTTGCTTGATGGCAGATAAAGCTGAACAATCAGATCAAGAAGAGGTATGTGATTTAACTTATAATGAATTGTTTGAAGTTTCTGAACACATGCATGATGCATATAGGAAAACGAAAAAGATGCATGCTAGTTTAGTTTTAGAATTGGAAGAGCTTAATAAGGAACACGAAATCCTTAGGAAAGATCATGCTTTAATTGATAGCAACCACATGAAACTACTTGATGAATATGATGACTTGAATAAAAATTTTGAGAATTTAAAATCATCCTATGCTGAACTTGAAAAAGAATTTGAGAAATTTAAGGATGAATCTGAGCACAAGACATATAGAGTCAATTATACAAATCGAATCTTGGAGGAAATGAATTCATTTTACAAACTTACTATAAGAGCTCTCGAGGATAATAGGAACCCCCCTAAACTTGAAGATTTTACAAATCCTAAGTATTATCCTAAATTCATGAAATCCCTTAGAAGACAATCATATGAGAGAAAACATAAGGAATATTTTTCCTAATGTTAAATGTAACAATTGTGGATTTTTGGGACATATATCTCACACCTGCACTTTAAAGATGAAACCTAATTTGGTGTGGAGAACTAAGATGCATAAACCTAGACATATCACACATGCATCTGATTATAAATTTCATAAAGGTGAACCCAAACTAGTTTGGGTTCCCAGGTCTAACATTTGAGAATTTTGCAGGTATACTCTCACACAAGACCTCGTGAGAGTATATGGTACCTGGACAGCGGATGTTCTAAACACATGACTGGAGATACTGCTCAATTCATAACGCTGGAAGCCAGGAGTGGAGGCAAGGTTACACTTGGAGATAATACCACAAAGAAAGTGGTTGGATCAGGTATGATTGGAAATTTGAAAAACTTTTTCATAGATAATGTTTTATTAGTTGAAGGCTTAAAACATAATTTGCTTAGCATAAGTCAGCTATGTGATAAGGGCTATAATGTAAAATTTTTACCTACTAGCTGCATAATTAGCCTAAATGGGAAAATTGTTTTAAATGGAAAAAGGGTGAACAATGTTTACATGCTAGATTTAAATTGTATTCAATCTCCTACTGCCTTTTGTTTGAAAACTGTTTCTGATGAATCATGGCTTTGGCATATAAGACTTTGTCATTCTAGTATGAAAAATCTTAGAAAAATTACCCAAAAGAATTTGGTGAGAGGAATACCTAAACTAGACTTTACTAAGGACCATCTGTGTGATGCATGTCAATTAGGAAAACAAGTGAAGTCCTCTTTTAAGTCCATTAAAGATCTTAGGACCAGTAAACCTTTAGAAATTCTACACATGGATCTTTTTGGACCAGTAAGCACTGTTAGTCTAGGAGGAAAGGTATATGGATTTGTTATAGTAGATGATTTTTCAAGATTCACCTGGGTTAAATTTCTTTTTCATAAGAGTGAATCATTTGAGGAATTCAGAAATTTTTCAACTTGGATACAAAGAAAACTAGGATGTGAAATAATTTCTATACAAAGTGATCATGGAGGAGAATTTGAAAATGAAAGATTTGAAGATTTCTGTAAAGAAAAGGGGATTGATCACAATTTTTCTGCACCTAGAACTCCTCAACAAAATGGAGTAGTTGAAAGAAAGAACAGAACATTAATAGAAGCCGCCCGAGCAATGTTAGCAGAATACTCTCTTCCTAGATATTTTTGGGCTGAGGCGGTTAGCACTGCATGCTATGTTCTGAATAGGGTGAATGTGAGATCAAATTTGAATAAAACACCCTATGAGTTGCTAAAAGGAAGAACACCAAATTTGTCTCATTTGCATGTATTTGGTTGCAAGGTGTTCATACATAATAATGGAAAATCTGCCTTAGGAAAATTTGATCCAAAATCAGATGAAGGAATTTTTGTTGGATATTCAAGTGTTGGAAAATCTTATAGAGTATTCAACAAAAGAACTTTAGTCATTGAAGAAACCACACATGTTGTTTTTGATGAAAATGGAAACATGGAAGAGCCAAAAGTTGTTGAAGAAGAAATTGAAGAAAACTCCCAAAAGATTGATAGATTAAATTTGGAAGAAAATGTGGAAGAAAATTTAGAAAGAGAAGACCCTTTGCCTAGAGATTTGAGATTTTCTAAAAACCACCCAAAGGAATTAATCATAGGTGAACCAAGTGAGGGTGTTAGAACTAGGCGTGGATTAAACAAGGAAGTCAATCATTCAGCCTTTATTTCAACTGTTGAACCCACTAACATTGATCAAGCACTTTCAGATGAATTTTGGATATTGGCCATGCAAGAAGAGTTGAATCAATTTGTAAGAAATAAAGTTTGGGAACTAACTACAAGGCCAAAAGATCAAAGTGTTGTTGGAACCAAGTGGGTGTTCAAAAATAAAATGAATGACTCAGGAGTAGTCATTAGAAATAAGGCTAGATTAGTAGCTAAGGGGTATAATCAAATTGAAGGAATTGATTTTGAGGAAACTTTTGCCCCTGTAGCTAGACTTGAAGCAATTAGGGTTTTACTAGCCTTTGCCTGTTTTAAAGGTTTTAAATTGTTTCAAATGGATGTCAAAAGTGCCTTTTTAAATGGAGTAATTGAAGAAGATGTTTTTGTAGAACAACCTCCAGGTTTTGAAAATTCTAAATTTCCAAATCATGTTTTCAAATTAAAAAAGGCATTATATGGATTGAAACAGGCACCTAGGGCTTGGTATGAGAGGTTAAGCACCTTCCTACTTGAAAGATCTTTTGAAAAAGGAAGTGTGGATACAACTCTCTTTTTAAGGAAAATTGGAAAGGATATACTTATTGTTCAAATTTATGTGGATGACATCATCTTTGGATCTTCAAATAAACATCTTTGTGATGATTTTTCTAAAACAATGAGTAGTGAATTTGAAATGAGTCTAATGGGAGATTTAAATTACTTTCTAGGATTTAGCATTAAGCAACTTGAGGAAGGTACTTTTCTTAGTCAAACCAAATATATTAAGGACATCCTCAAAAAATATGAAATGGACAATGCTAAACCTGTTAGTACACCAATGAGTTCTTCAGTTCAGTTAGATAAAGACCTTAAGGGAAAATCTGTTGATCAAAAGAAATTTAGAGGGATAATTGGATCTTTACTTTACTTGACTGCTAGCCGACCAGATATAATGTTTAGTGTTTGCCTATGTGCTAGATTTCAATCAGATCCAAAAGAATCACATTTGACAGCAGTGAAAAGGATTTTAAGATATCTACTAGGAACTCAAAACTTAGGAATTTGGTATCCTAAGTTTAGCTCTTCATTTGAAATTATTGGTTACTCAGATTCTGACTTTGCAGGCTGTAGAGTGGATAGGAAAAGCACTTCTGGAACATGTCAATTCATTGGAAATTCATTAGTTTCATGGTCTAGTAGAAAACAAAATTCAGTGGCACTATCTACTGCAGAAGCAGAATACATTGCATTAGGAAGTTGTGTGGCACAAGTACTTTGGTTAAAACAACAGTTGATTGACTTAGGATTAACTATAGGCACTATTCCAATTTATTGTGACAATACTAGTGCAATTTGCATTTCCAAAAATCCTATTCAACATTCTAGAACCAAACACATTGATATAAGGCATCATTTCATAAGGGATCATGTATCCAAAGGAGAAATTGAACTCATACATGTTTCAACTGAAAATCAACTTGCAGACATTTTTACAAAACCTTTAGCCTTTGATACCTTCAGTACTTTAAGAACAAGGCTTGGTGTTATTGATTTGAATGCTTAACCAAAATGTCTTTGCAACATTGATACTTGTTGTTTTTTGTTTTTGTGATTTTGTGAATTTTGTGTGTTTTTGTATGAATTGTTTTTGGATTTATGATTTTTGTCTTATGTTTTCTGTGTTGTTGATTGTTTTTGTTGATTTTGTTAAATTAAAAAATTTAAAATCAAAATTTTTTTTTGGTGGAAATCGTCCAGGACGAAATATTTTCGTACGGGACGATGTGTTAAGAAACAGTTTGCGCGAATTTAAACCGTTTTGAGAGCAGTTTTTTATTGGATCGTCTGTACGATCTGTGATCGTCCAGTACGAATTTTTTCTTTTTCTCAAACGTCGGGACGATTGAATGCAGCGGTTGAGTGGATAAGACAGTTTTTAATACGAACTTTGTCTGTACGAAATTTTTTCGTATGTACGAACATGTGTCGATTCATTGTAGGGGACGGTTTTCAAGAGTCATTAAAACGAAACGCTTTTCGATCGTCTGTACGAAATTTTTTTCGTATGTGCGATCGGTCAAGTCAAAAAGCCTGTACGAAGGGACGCATCGTAAGTTGTGTTGAATACGAAAAGCCGTTACATTTTGGACGAATTGGATCGTCTGTACGAAATTACTTCGTCCAGACGAACGATAATTTTTCGTCCAGGACGAATATTTTCGTCCAGGACGAACGTGTCGTTTTTCTTTAAATATGAAGGCTTTCAAACTTGACAATCACACTTTCAAACATCTTTTTCAATCCCTTTCTACATCAACTCAACTATGGCCTCCTCTAGCAAAAGACAAAAAGTTTTGGTGAAGAAACCTAACAAGAATGCCCCAGACAACTTCCTTTCCAAGGCAAATGAGGAATCTTTTCCTCGTTTTGCATCCGCAAAAATCACTCCGTCTCGCATTCTTATCCAAACAGAGTTGAAATTTAGGGTATTGCACCTCTTCGCCTCAACCCAATTTCAGTTCATTCTTTCTCTTGTCCACTTCTACAATAAGCAAACCTACCATTACTTCCTAGCCAACATGAGTTTCAATTCTGACCACTCTATCATTAGCTCTTTTGTTTTTAAGAAAAAAGTTGAGATCACCAAGCACGACCTTGGTGCATTTTTAAACTTAAGGACTGAAGGATATAGAGCCCACACCCTAATGTCAGAAAACATCTTCCATTGGTTTGAAATCAATAGGGTAATTAGAGAAAATGCAATTGACAATCATGTTGCTAGAGTGGCCGGTATGACCCAAGATGCCCGAATCATCCAGCATATCCTTAGATCCTCAATTATTCCTAAAGCTGGTGATAGGATTAACATTACTCCTCTCCTTTCTTGTCTAACTTTTTTAATCATGAAAAGACAACCTATTGATCAAGCCCAACTCATCCTAGATCATATCTATGGGCTTTCAGAAATAGGACATCCTGATCAGAAGAGGAAGAAGAACATTTCTTTAGGGCACTTGATTACTTATATTTTGGAGAAGAAGTACAATATAGTGCATCCTGATGAGGAATATGAAGAGCCAGTTTACTACAACGATGCATCATTCAGACTGCTCTTCAAGGAGGAAAAAGAAAAAGAAAAAGCACATGGCAGTGCTTCAGAAGAAGAAGAAGGAGTGCAAGCTTCTGCTTCTCAATCAGATTACCAGAATCTGATTGAGAGATTTGATAGACTAGAGACTCACATTGATCAAAGGTTTGATCAATTTGATGCTCATCTTACGCAGCAGCAACATGACACTGGTAATATTAGAGATGAAGTTCATGAAATAAATACCAATGTAATGTTGATGGCCTCCTACTTCAACCTCTTTGGCGGCATTCCTCCTCCTCCTCCTCCAGAACAGTAGAAGTTTTTTTTTGTGTGTCTGTTGTATTTTTTTTGTTTTGTTGTTTTTTTTTTTCGTATATGTGTTATTGTTATTGTTGTTATGTTTTTGTTTAAGTTCAATGTTTTTATGTATTTTTTTTAAATCAATGAAAGTTTGTTTGTTTTAGATTTGTTTTGAAATGTGGCTAATCTTTATGAATTTCATTAATATTGTTTTTAATATACATTGTGCTTTAATTCGATTGTAATATGAGATTATCTATATTAGAAAATCTAGACTTTCTAAATTTATAATTTGTTTATAACTTGTTGTATTTAGAATTTTTAAATTCATGTCTATTCATTTAGACTGCATAAAAGTTAATATTGTTATTGCAATTTTGATGTTTTCTTATTTTGTATTTCTATGCTCAAATGATATTTATGCACCTAGAAATATTTGAAATCTTAGATTATAGATTTTGGAAAGAATTGATCAAATTACTCTTGAACATTGTACAAATGTACAAAAATCAAAAGGGATTCGCAAAAATTTGCAAAGTGAAAAAGAGGCACAAAATAAGCCCAACCAAAGAAAAATGCACAAAAATGTGCTCCAAAACTTTGAAAAGATGTGCAAAGCACCACATGAGGTAATTCTCTTCTTTCCAAATTCGTTTAATCTCTTAATTCAAGTTGATCTACTATTCATTTATATTCTATTGAACTTTGAAATATAGAATTTTTTTTATATCTCACTTGTAATGATTTTCAATAATCAAAATGTCTAAATTGAATCATGTCTTTGATAAATTCATCTTACTTACAATGTTATATCATTTCATAAATTTTATGAATTTCTATGATTGAACTAATATCTTTAGTTTAAAATTGCATACCCTATGTCAAATCACAATTTAGATTAAATTTTAACAATGAATTTCATATTATTATTTACATTTCTTGTCTTTTTCTTCTTCACTTTTTATTGCTGTCAAAAAGGGGGAGAAATTATTATGTTTGTGTTTGAGTTTTTGTGGTTTGTGTTTTCTGTTAAAATTTTTGAAAAACAAAAATATTGTTCTTTAATGCCTCCTTATTTTAATGTACTCATAAATTCAGGGGGAGTTTAGGAGATAAGAGATTTGTTTTAACTTGAAACCATACTAATAATAATTGTTTTGCCATCATCAAAAAGGGGGAGATTGTTTGAATAGTTGCTATTTGAATGATTTATATTTATGCAACTTATGTAGTTTTGATGATTCCAAACATTATTGTTCAGATGTATAGTTATCTCCTAACAATTTTAGAAGATTTGCACTTGCTCTTGTGTGTACTAACATTTTAGGAAAATCAGACTCCAGACTACGAAAACTTCAAATCAAATTCAACATATGATATTTTGTTTATTTGAAGTTTGTCTTTTCTTTAAATTAATTTTGAAAGTGAGTGATTGTAATTGAGTGAATAAAATCTTACACACACAAATAAGGAGATCTTGAAATTCTATACTGATCGTACAGGACGATATTTATCGTACTGGACGATCTGTCAGTTATCTCCTATAGAGCATTTGGAACGAATAGGAACTTGCTTTGAAAAATTTTTCTAAGTCCTATTCGTCCAGGACGAATTTTAATATCGTCCCGGACGATGGGTTCTCTGTAAAAATTTCGTCCAGACGAATTTTACCATCGTACGAGGCGACCAGCTCTCTGGAAAAATTTCGTCCAGACGAAAATAATTATCGTACCGGACGATCAGCTCTCTGGAAAATTTTCATCCAGACGAAACCAAATTATCGTCCCCCGCGATTGGCTCTCTGGAAAATTTTCGTCCAGACAAAATAAATAATCGTCCAGGACGATCGGCTCTCTGGAAAATTTTCGTCCAGACGAACATATTTTCGTCCAAACGATAAACCGACTTAGGACAGTTTTCAGCAGTTTCTAGAACCGACCTTGTAATAACCGTTCGTACTGGACGAACCTAGTTCGTACAGGACGATCAGCTGTACGAAGTCATTTCGTACACATATACAAATTGGGTCGTTTCAGATCGTTTAAGTAAAATCGTCCAGGACGATCCAGGATCGTACGGAACGATCCACTGCGTACAGAATTGGAAATTTGCAGTTTTTGGGCGGTTTTTCATGTCTTTTGTATAAATAGTCCAAATTAGACTGCCACCCAATCTTTTTGTCATTTGATCTTCGTGCCTATTGAGAGAATAGCCAAGGGGAGAGTGGAAGAGAGCATTCAAAGGAGGATTCCTACCATTGGAGCAAGAAGGCTTCACTTGGATTGCTAAGGTAAGAATCTCTACTTGTGAAATTGGATTTCTTCACTCTTTTCTTTCTTCCTTCTAGATTCTTGTGAGAAGATCATTCAAGAAGGTCCGGTTCACTACCGACACTTGGAGAGTGTGAACAGACATGGGTTCTCTGCCTACACTAGGAGAGTGTAAAAGGAAGAAGGTTCTCTGCCTACACTTGGAGAGTGTGAATAGCCGTAGGGTTCTCTGCCCACACTAGGAGAGTGTGAAAGGACGACGGTTCTCTGCCCACACTAGGAGAGTGTGAAAGGACGACGGTTCTCTGCCAGCACTGTGGATTGTGTAAAAGGACGACGGTTCTCTGCCGCACCGGGGAGTGGTGAAAAGAGTGTTTTGTACAGGCTTCTCCGCCTTGCTGTGGGTGCTAAAGGAGAGTCACTTTGTGGTATTAGTGCAATACTCAGAGGGTGCCTCTGAGGAGTGGATGTAGGTCTGGTTATAGACCGAACCACTATAAATCTGGTGTCATTTACTTTATTGCTTTTACGTTTCCGCAATTTAAATTTCAGTTTTAAAAACTCTGTGGTTGAAAAACATTTTTCTACAAACTTTAAAAGAAAATTTTATTTCGGTTCAACTTTATCTTTAAGAGGGTTTAAAATTTTAAAACTACCAATTCACCCCCCTCTTGGTAGCCGTGGGACATTTACTTAGGCTTAACAACCTAATTACTAGACTCAACATACTCACTTCTGAAATAATTTTGTGTTGAAGCGGTTAGTATAGCTTATTATGTTCTGAAAATGGTGAATATTAGATTAAAATTGAATAAGGCACCCTATGAACTTCTTAAGGATAGAACACCTAATCTTTCACATTTGCTTATTTTTTGATGTAAGGTATTCATTCATAATAATGGTAAAACACCTTTAGAAAAATTTGATCCAAAATTTGATGAAGGAATTTTTCTTGGATATTATAATGTTGGGAAATCCTTTAGAGTTTTTAACAAGAAAGCTTTAATAGTTGAGGGGACCACACATGTTATTTTTGATGAATATGACTTTTCGAAAGAGCTAAGGTTGGAAGATGATCGTATTGAAAATATCTCCCAAGAAATTAAAAAGACAAATTTGGAAGAAGATGTTGGAAAAGAAAATCCTTTGCCTAAAGAATGGGGATTTTCTAAGAATCACCTTAAGGAATTGATTTTAGATGAACCTAGTGAGGGTGTTAGGACAAGGCATGGACTTAATAAAGAAGTGTACCATTCTTTCTTTATATCGATGATTGAACTCACTAATATAAATTAAGCACTTTTGGATGAATTTTAAATTTTGACCATGTAGGAAGAATTAAATCAATTTGTTAGAAATAATGTTTGGGAATTAATTGAAAGGCCAAAAGATAAAAGTGTAGTTGGAACTTAGTGGGTGTTCAAAAATAAAATGAATGATTCAGAAGTTATGATTAGAAATAAGGTAAGATTGGTGGCCAAGGGGTATAATCAAATATAAGGGGTTGATCTTGAAGAAACTTTTGCCCATATAGCCGAACTTGAAGCATTAAGGGGTTGTTAGCTTTTGCCTATTTTAAATGTTTTAAATTATATCAAATGGATGTTAAGAGTGCCTTTATAAATGGGGTGATATGAGAGGATGTTTATCTTGAGCAACCTCTAGGGTTAGAAAATTATAAATTCCCAGCATTATACTGACTGAAATAGTCACCTCAGGCTTAATATGAGAAGTTAAGTACTTTCTTATTAGAGAGATTATTTGTGAAATGAAGTGTGGAAACCACACTAGTTTTGAAAAGGATAGGAGATGACATACTCATTGTTCAAATATATATTGATCATATCTTATTTAGATCTATAAATAAAAATATTTGTGAAGATTTTTCAAAAATAATGAGTAGTGAATTTGAGATTAGTTTTATGGGAGATTTGAGTTATTTTTTTTTAGTTTTAGTATAAAGTGAAATGAGAATGGAACTTTTCTTAGTCAGTCAAAGTATATTAAGGACATCCTAAAAAATGGGAAATGGATGACGCTAAATAGTTACTACACCAATGAGTTCCTCAGTTCAGTTATTTGGTATCCTAAAGGGTAAATCTGTTAATTAAAACAATTTAGAGGTATAATTGAATCATTGCTTTACTTGACAGCTAATAGACCATATATAATGTTCATTATTTGTATGTGTGCAAGATTTTAATCTGATCCTAAGGAATCACATTTGACAGTAGTTAAAAAAATTTTGAGATATCTTTTGAGAACTCAAAACATAGGGATTTGGTATCCTAAACACAACTCTTCTTTTGAAATTATTAGATATTCCGATTTAGATTTTGCAGGATGTAGGATTGATTGGAAAAGTATGTCTGGAACTTATTAATTCATTGAAAACCCTTTAGTTTCTTAGTCCAGTAGAAAACAAAATTTACTGGCCCTTTCTATAGCTGAAGTAGAATATATTGCCGTAAGAAATTGTGTGGCACAAATTATTTGGTTAAAAAAATAATTTATTGAATTAGAATTTTCTATTAGCACATTTCTATTTTTTTTATAATAATATAAGTTCCATATACATTTTAAATAATCATATTTAAAATTCTAAAACCAAGCATTTAGACATAAGGCATCACTTTATTAGAGATCATGTAGCTAAAGGAGAAATTGAATTGGATCATGTTGCTACCCAAAATCAATTTGCAGACATTTTCACAAAACCACTGGATTTTGACACATTTAGTACTTTAAGGACAAAATTAGGTGTAATTCATCTTAATGCTTAAATTAAAATTTTACAAACTTGATTTGTTGTGTAATTGTGTGTTTGTTTTCTTAGGTTGTTTGTGAGAGTTTGTTTGTTTGTGTTTTTTTTGCTTTATTTATTTTTGTTTTTTTTTTCTTTTAGTATTTTATCATTGGTCATATTCTCCAATTTTTTGCATTTCATTGGATTTACGGTGATTGATTTTGAAAAGATTTTCTATTTATCATGATATATTTTAAGTGTTTCTTACGTACTATACGAATTCTATAGCTTGTACGTAATAGGTTTCTAAGTTGATCATGCAAAACTATATTTTTTATTAATTTTAATACTATACATTAACATCATCATAATGTATGATATGTCTTGTTTCGTCTGCATGATTGGGGATGGTTTTCTAGTAAATGTCAGTTATTGATTATAGATCGTTTGTACAAAATTGCATTTTGTCTGTACGATCCTTTTGTCAGATTCTTATGGAGACAACCTTAACTGTCATAAAAGGTTCTTTAATATTATGATGATCTAGCTGAACATGCTTATGATCTAGTCGTCAAAAAGTCTATATGAAAGGATGCCATAGAAATGGCATTTTATAAAAAGCTGTTTCTTTTTTGGCTGTATCTATTCCTATGCACAATTTTTTTTTCATCTCATATGATTTTAAAATCATACTTATGATCTCAATTTTGTATTATATGATAGGTCAATTTTCTTTAAATAGAAGGGTCTTAGATAGGTTTTTATTCACATTCTCATTTGTTGCAAACCTTATCGAGTCCAAATCTTAGTCCAACAGTAGCAAACGACCTCACACCTCCAATGGACCATCCACCTGATCTAGTAGGGATGATTACTTTCTTTCCAAAGAGAATGAGAATGCTTTTGATAGGTGTTTTATTGCATAAATTACCCCCTCTTAAGTTCTGATTCAAAGTGACATTAACTTTTCTGTTATGCCACTTTTTGCCTCAACCCAATTTTCTTTTATCCTGACTCTCATCTATGCCTAGCATAAAGAGACATTCCAAAATTTTCTAGCCAACATGAAGGTAAACCAAGACCACACTAGAATTACCTCTTATATTTTCAAGCAATGAGTACAAATCAGTAAAGAAGACTTAGGTAACTTCCTTTACCTAAGAACCCAAGGCATTATAGCACACACCTTAAGCTCTAGAGCCTACTTTGATTGGTCAAAAATAAATCAAACTCTTAGAGGTGTTTCCCAAGTGATTCATTTGTCACATGTGTACTCTCTTAATCAAAATTTTAGAATTATCCATCATGTCTTGTGAACCTCTATCATTCCCAAAATAGGTGATCACATAAACTTAACTCCTCTTTTATCCACAGTCACTTATTTGATAATGACTGAAAAATCTTTTGATGAAGCCAAACTTATTATGGATTATATTTACAAACTTTTCAGTATTGGAATTCCTCATAATAAGAGAAAGAAAAATGTGGCTTTAGGACATCTAGTTGCCTCGGACATTTAGTTACCTATATCTTAGAAAAGAAGTACAAGCTAATTCACCCATTGAACTTCCTATTTTCTCTATTGATGCCTCTTTTTGGGCACTCTTTGGGTGGGATCAATGTTCTGAGGGAGATGATTTTGAGGAAGCAGGAGCTCCTGCTCCAGTACCTGCACCTGCACATGTATCGGACTAGAATTTATACCAAGAAATGGTCCAACATTTTGACCGAATGGAATCTCACTTTGATCAACATTTTAATAAAATTGAGACTCATCTTAACTAGTATGATATGTGACATAATGAAGATATGGGGTGGATCTAAGGGAAATTTAACTCGGTCGACACAAATATATCTTTGATGAATAGCTACTTTTTAATGTTCAACCCATCACCTCCTCCAGATTAAGACCCCTCGATTATTAGTTATACTTCCGTGCTATAGTTGCTGATGAGTTTATGTGTTTGTTAATGAGATGTCTTTTCTTTGATTTTAGTGATTTCATGAGTTAGTGATTACATGTGTTGTTTTTACATTTCTAGGATGAAGTTATTTGGAATGGTGTTTAATAAAAAAAGGTGTTTGTATATGTTTTGGGTAATCAATTAAATGATTGAATGTTTTGTTGACTTACATTGAATTTCTTTTCTTGAAATATTTATGTTTTTAGAGAAAAATCTTTTGTTGTTGATATTTTGAACGGGATTTTCAATTACTTTGCTCTACAAATTAATTTCTTTGGAAAATATAAGGTATTTAAATTTTTTGTAACATTATGACCGGATGTAGATTAAAAGATCAATTTCATGTTCTTAAAGATAAATATAACATAGCTATAATTGTTGCAAGATTGATGTCTTAGTTTTAATTTATTTCTTTTTTAATGTGTTAATTTTTGTTAATTATTCAAATTTGAGTGAAGATTTAATAATATTGCAAAGACCAAAATATTAATAGATTAAAAGTGTGTTCCAACCTTAAAAAGATGCACAAAATGTGCTACTTATTTAAAAACATTGAGCAAAGTTTTCCATAGTGAGAAGAGACACAAAATTAGCCCAAATATAAAAGATGCACAAAGTGTGCTACATAAATAAAAAAAATGCGCAATGTTGCCTATATATAAGTATGTACTGTTCTTTCCTTTCATCAGTCTATCTCTTATTCAAATCTATATAATTGATAATAATCTTCAGTATTGAATTAGAAACTACTTAATCTTTTTTTTTATCCTTTTTGCAATAATTATTTTTATATATCATTTGTCTATTATGAATAGTGAAGCTAATTGACTTTTCTTATCTTATTTATTTTTTAATTTAAAATTTGAATTTTTTTTACCATTTAGAAGTTAATTTTTGTATTTGCAATTAATTTAAAATCTTTTTCTTCTTCAACTCTTTTAATTTATCCATAGAAACTTTTCATGTCAAGTTGTACTTCCCTTTTTGTTTTTATCAAAAGGGAGACTCATAATATTATTTATTGTTTTTTATTGTTGTATGATGTATGTGATCATAATATTGTTTATTGTTTTTTATTGTTGTTTGATGTATGTGATCATAATGTTATTTATTATTTTTATTGTTATTTGATGTATGTGTGTTATGTATATGTATGTGTTGTATTATGAACGTGAATATGATTTATTCGTGTTTTTGTTCGAGTAGTTTTTATATTTATTAGTTCTTGTTTCTTATCATTTTTAGGTTTGTGTTTTTGATTGTCATGGGAACCCCTTCTTTTAAATTGGTCATTCATTTAAGGGGAGCAAAGGAGAAAATATGCTTTCTATGTTAACTCAAATTATAATTATTTTGTCATCATAAAAAAGGGGGAGATTATTACAACTTAGTTTTCAAAACTATGTTTTTATATCATATGAGTTTTTGATGATACCCAAATCTTATTGTGTTGATTACTGTTTCTTCTATCTCATATTAGAAAAATTTATTTGTGTTGTTTGTGTGTACTAACATTTTAGGGATATCATACTCAAGACTGCCGATGACTTCAAGACAGATTAGACTAGGGTTTATTGTAATTAATGTCTTAACTTTTTTTTATTTTTTTTTTAGTCTAAAAAAGTGTGATTATAATTGGGTAACTGTGCACACACATAAACTAGGAGAGAGTCAAAACTTGTAATTTTAAAACTAATCATAATGTATGATTATGTAATCATACGAGATGATTTGACTTGAGTGTTTCTCCAGAATGCAATTAATTTAATCATGCCTTAAAAATTTTTGATTGAACTGTTCATATTGTACAAAGTTATATTCATACAGATGACGTGCAGAGTACAAAATGGCTATGTACTAGTTTGTCCCAATTGAAATTACCAATTTCTAAATTGATCATACTATACAAAATGACTTTCATACATACAACATCAAGAGTGCGAAATGGGTATGTACCAATTCATCTGTATGAAGAAATAAATTTTTTGAACTATTCATATTGTATAAAATTAGTTTCATATAGACGAAATCCAAAGTACAAAATTTATTGGTCCATTTTCATACCAAATGAAGCATGATTTGGTTAAACTAATCACACTGTATGAAATTAAGTTTATACAGTACGCCAACCAATGTACAAAATGCATTCATATAAAATCGTACCTAATAAACTTATTCATGTTTGAACTATTCATACAGTACGATGCCTGTTCGGACATATGACTAATATAGTATGAAAACAAGTTTATCTAGATTCGTATTAAGATCTTTGAACTATTCGTATATATGATGTGCGATCGTACTATATAATCCTTGACGAATAAATTGAAATTTTTAGTTTTCTGGGTGATTTTTTGTGTCATTCATATATAAGAGTTCTTAAAACTAACTGAAAGAGAACTCCTACTATGAATTTCTTTTGAGAGTGCACTTGGAGAGTATTTTGAAGAGTTTCTTGTGATTAGAGAGAGAGAGAGAGAAATTTCTTAAGAGTGAATTATGAGGGGATTCACAAGGTTGCCTAACGGTGAGTATCTTTTTCTTGTTCTTCAAAGTTCTTTCCTACTGTCTTGAAGAATCTTGGAAGAAGATTTTCAAAGGAGCACTAGTACTCTGCTAACACCAAGAGGATGTGAAAGATGACAATACTCTATTGACACCAGGAGGGTGTGAAAGGATGACGGTACTTTGCCGACACCATGAGAGTGTAAAAGGATGATAATGCTATGCCAACACTAGGATGGTGTGGAAGGATGATAGTACTTTGCCGCACTGGGGATTGGTGGAAGAGAGGTTAATTGTAAGGACTTCTCCGCCTTACTGTGGGAGAAAAAGGAGAGTCATTTTAGTATAGTGCAATACCTGATGAGGGAGTCTTAATAGAGTGGATGTGGGTCTTGTTAGACCGAGCCACTATAAATTTATATATTATTTTTTCTGTCTTTACTTTTTTTATTGCATTTTTATTTTTCTGCAAGTTTAAATTTTGAGGTTGAAAAAATTTTGCGGTTGAAAAATATTTTTGAAAATTTAATCATTGTGATTAAAAATCTAAAATTGATTTTTCTATTATACTAAAAGATTTTTAAATAACAAATTCACCCCCCTTTAATTTAGCATTGAGATAATTGCTTTAGGTCTAAGAGCCTATTTATACATTCAATATAGTCTAAAAATTTCTTTGACAGAGTTTTGGTTATTAATTTTACTGAAGTTATCTGATTTAATACATTAGATTGATGATTCAATAAATTTTTTTATTAGTTATTGAATTTTCATATTTTATTAAATATTTTAATGCATTTGTTGTTTGACCCATTTGTGACTTTTTAATTTGCATTTATTTATAAAAGTTTTATATTTTTTTATAAATACTAGATTTAATTATAAGTTTGATGCCTCTGAGTTTGTTTAATTTATATTTTTCTTTAATTAGTTATGAATTTTACAAATTTATGCATTTTTATGTATTAAGTTTGACCAAATGATTAACTTTTTAAGTTATAGTGATTTCTATAATTTTTATATTTTCATAAATACTAGACTTTATTATGAGTTCAATGCCTTTAAGATTGCCTAATTTATATATTTTCTTTTGTAATTAGTTATGGGTTTTATAATTTTGATGATTTATGGAATTATTTAATTATTTAATTACAATGGTTTTCTAATTTTTATACCAAATCAACTATGAAGGGTTAAATTAATTTTTTAATTTTTTTAAATTAATTTTTAGTTTGAAGGATTTTCAAAGGGCTTTTATTTTTCCTTTATTAAGCTTTTAATTATTAATAATTAGAAAGTAAAAACATATTTTTTTGATTTAAGATGGATTTGTTGTGATTTAATGAAATTCCAATATCAATTATGAAGGGTAATTTTGGATTTTCTAAATGAAAGACCAAAGTGCCTCCAAATGCTTCCAAATGCAGTAAAATTTAAAACATAGGTACATGAATACCTATACTTTGCACTCATTGAATTTGGGCCCATCAAAGCCTCCGTTAGTTTAAAAATAAAACCCTTATGGTAAATTCATCTATACCTTAGGGATTTTTATTTAGGTAATATATACATGATGTTGGGATGCCATCATTGGTTTTATATCCCTCTTACATAACATAATAACCACACCAAAATTCAACACCTAATTCTTTATGGATTTCCACATATGAGTTTTCCAATCCATAGGTCAAATAATGACCTATGTACATGAAAAAATCATTTAATGCCCTTAAGGAATTATAATTAAGTTAAAAAAAAATTGGGTAAGAACAAGACATAGCCAAGAATTATTCCTCTCAATTTCATTATGTGGTGATTAGTATTTTATGAATAATCTATGAACTACCCCATACACATATTTAGGAAGTATGCTTAATACATAATGAATCATTGCTTATAACCATAGAGCTTTGATAATACTCCTTAAACTAAAAATATAGAGCCTAAGATCTTCTAAATTGGATAAGTGGTTATTGAGATAAGGATATTTCTGAAAGTTCGCTAGGGATGTTAAGACCTATAGAACTGGCCCAAGCTAACCAAGAGGGGGGGGGGGGGGTGAATTGGTAATTAAAAATTTCTTTTCTCAAAGAATGAAAACCACAAACCAAAATCACCACAGAAAAAATAAAGTGCGGAAATAAAAGTGCGGAAGCAAAAATAAGAACCCAGAAATTTATAGTGGTTCGGTCAACTCGACCTACGTCCACTCTTTGAAGGCACCCTTCAAGTATTGCACTACAAAACGTGACTCTCCTTTAGCCCCCACGGCTAGGCGGAGAAGCCCTCATAAGAACCTCCTTTTTGCCACCCCGGCAAAGCAGAGAACCTACCTCCTTTTTCTTCCTCCTGAAGCTGGCAGAGAACCACATCCAAAAGCTAACTCCTTACCTCTACCGACCCTTCCACGGACGAGAAACTCTAGACGAAGAACAAGCAGAGGGATCCTTGAAGCAACCCTTGTGAATCCCCTCACAAGCTCCCCCTCACAAGATCCTCTCTCTCTCCCTCTCTCTCTTTCTCTCCTCAAGGTCTTCTCAGGTCAAGGCAGTAGCCAAAGGTCTTTAAAAATGTTGAACAAGAGCTCTTAAATAGAAGAGCTTTAAAGGAGCTCATTAATTGCAAGTTGCCGATAATATCATCCAGGTTGATATGGACATCGGACAGGCCAATTAGTACAAATCAAAGAAGATCGGCCAGAGCATCGCCCTGGATGTAAAATAGGATGATTGAAAATTGGCTTGATCGTCCAGGCCGATCTCACGATTGTCCTAGCCGATTAGTTCAAATCAGAGTAAAATCGTCCTTACAATAGACCTAGATACGAGCTGGCCAAAATTTAACGTCCTGAAGTAACTTAAGGTTTTTGACTGGATCGTCCTGGCCGATCATGCAATCGTCTAGGATGATATGATCGTATCAATCATCCTTAATTACTCCCTTGATTTCCTGATCAATTAAGGCATAATTTGTAAATATCGTCTAGGCCAATTCTAGGATCGTCCGGGCCGATAATTTAAAAATATAGTATACCTTAATTGTCTATGGCGGCAACTTCTTTCTGTTTTGAGCTTATCGTCCTGGCCGATACACGTATCGTCAAGGCCGAACTGTTAATGTCAGCTGCCTTAATTAAGAATCTTTATTTAGACTTTTTATTTTAATCCTGATCGTCCAGGCCAATCCAAAATCGTCCTGGCCGATATGAGTAAAAATAGAAATTCTAAGTCTCTCAAGTATGTGTGTGAAGGGTTACTTAGCATCTGTCTCTTTGACCATTACAAGTAGACTCAATAAGTGAAAAACAAAAGTACAGACTGACTCAACCCTAAACCTACGCAATCCTGAATTGGCTTCGTCTTGTTTGTCTGATCGTCGATTCCTGGAACGTTAGAAGCAACAAGGAGTCCAAGAAAAATAGTGTTTGTCAATCATCAAAACATAAGCCATGAAAAATAGATTTGTAACAATCTCTCCCTTTTTGATGATGACAAACACAAGTAGGAAAATAACCAAAAAGGTTCATTAGAATTTCAAAGTTACAAACAACTTTTCCTACCACACCCTACTCCCCCTTTTGTCATCACAAAAAGAGGGTCCAGATACAAAAGAAAAAAGCAAACAAACAAAGACTAAAAAGCAAAAAAAAAAGGAAAGAAATAACAGAAAACACAGACTAAAAGAACGAAGGATCCTGATCATCTGATGGCGGTGGTGGAGGTGGCTACTGAATATAACTGGCAAGCATGGTAAACTGAGCATTGAACCAGGCGATGTCCTGGTCATGCTACATCTGCTGGTGAGTAAGGAAACTATCAAATCAGGCTAAATCCTCAGTGCGGTGATGCTCATAACGGGCAATGTCCTCAGAGTGTTGCTGCTCCTGTGCAGCAACATAGGCGTCAAAGCGAGTCTCCCATCAATCAAACCTCTCAATCAACTGATCAACCGGTGAGTGCTGGTGGAGAGGAACAGGGTCAGGAAAGGGAGCAGGAGCGGGAGCCTCCTCCTCTCTAGCCCTCTGAGGTTCCTCAGGGTGGAGACGAGTACTGTGAAGGGTTCTGAAGGAATTGTTTGAGTAGAAGGGAGTTGGGAGGTTTGGTGGAATAGGATACTGAAGTTGGTATTTGATTTCAAGGACATAGGCTATGATGTGTCCTAAGGCTAGATTGGGTTTCCTTTTGTGGCCTGGATCACGGATTGTGGTTAGGTGATCAATATATCGGAAAATTAGGTTCGCAGTATTAAATTCCCTATGAGCCATGATGTAGAAAGTAGTGAGGGAAAGTATAGGGGTGATGTGAATTCGGTCACCGGCTTTTGGAATTACGGAGGTGCGAAGGACATGTTGGATTATCCTAGCATCTTTTACTAAAGAGCTAGTCTCTCTAACATGGTAAGGTACATTGGTCTGGCGAAGGAAGTGATTCGCCGTGGACCAGTCAAGATCAGGGTTAGAGGCAATTAAGTGTAGCTTATCGTCGGTGATGGATAGCTGTAAAAGATCAACACAATCCTGATATGTGATTTCGACAGGGCGTCGATTCACATAGGAGGTCAGGGCTGTGAAAGTAGGGTTGATGCGAAGGTTTGCGAAAAACTCTCGAAGAAACTCTGAATTGAAAGGGAAAGCAAGAGACAGAATGAAGCAAAGGGAGGTGTGAGCAAAAAGATCAATTACCGGGTAAGAGATGTGGACAGGATTGATGATTCTATAGACAGTAATTCCACACTCTTTGTAACGATGATAGGCGGCTTCATCTTCTGCTTCCCTGAAACGAGGATCAATCCTTGCCCTCGAATAACTCCCAGAAGTTTGACGGCACGTTTTCCACCATCCATAGAGAGAAGTTAGCAAGAAAACACAAGAGGAGAAAGAGTTAAAAGTGAAAAATCATGGCTGGAACGGCCTGAATTTAAAGAAACGACCATATCATCCTGGCCGATCGAAGAATCGTTCTGGCCAATATGGCTCAATAATTACGTACAGGCTGATTGGTCAAAAAGGTGGTCCAATCGGCTGGGCCGATCAGAGATCAGCCAGGCCGAGTAGACACAGGCGATCGGCCTGAGGAGTCAATCCGGACGATCGTTGAAAAAAGCAGATCATCCGAGCCGATTAAGTGTATCGTCTAGGACGATGCACAATAATTGATCATACCGGCCGAAGTTAAAACATTTTAAATCTGTGCCACGTGTATTGTCCAGGACGATCAGTGGATCGGCCCGGCCGATTGTCCAATAATAGATCGTCTGGGGCCAAATTTAAAGATTTAAATGTGTGACACGTGGATCGTCCAGGACGATCCAGTGTATCGGACAGGACAATGCACATAAAATGCATCAGCCAGACGAAAAATTCTATCGGCCAGGACTATCTTCAGAGTTCGATCTGATCGTCCAGGATGATATATGATCGTCCAGGACGATGAGTTACAGCAAGCACAGAAAGGGTCAGCAGATGGAATTTTAAGAGATTTTGTCCTATTGTCTAGGACGATAAAAATATCGGCCAGGACAATGTGACTAGAAAATGAAACCAAGAAATAGATGGTGATGATCAAGACCCTCAAACAAAAACAAAAGAAAAAATAATCAGAAAAACACAATAAAAGAAAAGAAAAATTACAAAAAAAATGAATATTTTTGGATTTTTCTAAATTTTTTTTTTTGGAGGCATCATGTGAGAATTTCTCAAAAAGTTAAATTTTTAAAGTTCCAAGAGATCAAGGAGTTTAACAAATCCCAATCAGAAGAAGGTAGAATATCTGATTCTGTTAACCCTAGATCAGACATCCTTCAGGGTACAAAATTCTTTTGGAAAATAGAGGCCTAACATAGAATAACTAAATAGGATAAGAAGATCCATTCAAGACTTGTTCACAAAGAAAATATCTCATATTTAATAAACCAAAGTAATTTTTCTCAATCATGGAAATTGAAATCAAGTCTTTGAAAGCATCACATAATCCATGAGTTCTCTAAGTTTTAAGGGTTTTAGCAAAGAGAGGATAGCTTGCATTTAGTGGGCTCATTTTATGCCTCTTGTCACTTTGATTGGCTCTTTGAGCATCTTTTGATTTTTGATACACTTTTGTGTATATAGCTTTCTTTTCAATTTGGCTTCATTGGCCTCTTTTCCTTTTTAACTCTTGCAAGTTAGAAACTCTTTAATATACCCTTAAAAAAAACTTAGTTGTGAGTATATCCTCCAAATATTAGAGAATATGAGCTCTCTCTCTAACATAGGGAAGAACAATCCACAACACAAAATCAAAATCATGTGATAAATGCAATGGAAAGATTTCAAAAAACTTGAAAGATATATAAGAACTTTGGCTATTATGCATAAGATAAATTAATGTAGCAAGATAAGAAAAGGATCTTAATTAAAGAACTATTGGTTAAAATGAGTTTAGACTTTTGTTTAGAGAAGAAAATCATACCACTAAACAAGGTCAGAAGGAGGGAAACCATCAACGAGATTTATCCTTTAACCGATTTAGAAAAGCTAAACACTATCTCCAAAAACTTCCAAAAATCTAAAAACTTGAAAAGATCCATCATATGAAACATAAAAGAAACATGAAAACAAACTAATCTAAAATAACGAAAAAGCTATCACATAATAAAACAAACACAAGAAACTTAAAAATGAAAACAAAGCTAACTAGAACAACACAAAGCAAGCATAAAACTAGCACAAAAACAAAAACAAATAACACAAAAATTAAAAATTTCAAGCAAGTCATAAGGCAGCGAGTTTAAGCTATTTTTGAGCTGCCAGCCTCCTTTTATCCAGTTATCCTATGCTCCCACGAGGTCTTTGTTGAGAGCACACCTGCAAAGCTTAATAACAGTTAGATTTAGGAACCCAAATAGGTTTGGGCTCCTTCTTAGGAAAAGTAGAATGCAATAAAGGTAAGGTATGTTGTGAATTATGCATCTTAGGTTTCCACACCCAATGTGTACTATGGTGAATGGTGCAAGTGTGTGAGATGTGTCCTAGCATGTGTTTTCTTGAGTTTTTTGTATGATGCATGAATGTTTTCACAAATTTCAAACAATTCATCATAAGTTGGTTTACATACCTCTTCCTCATCACTTTGCTCAAGATGATCTTCCCCTATTAAGCACAGGTTCGTTGTCTCTTCCTCTGGTTCAGTCTCAGAGGAATCAGTACTAGATTCTGCCCAGAATGCCTTTTGAATTCTCTTCTTCTCCTTCTTAAATTTAGATTTTTCCTCAATCTTTTCCTTGCTTGTGTTATCTTGAAGTGTTGGGCAATTGGCTCTGACATGTCCAGGTTTCCTGCATTCAAAACAGACAACATCAGAAGATCCTTTAACATGTTTATTTTCCTTACATTTTCTTCAACTTTGATGATGCTTTTGTTTCTTCCTTAGAAAGCTTTTGAATTGCCTTGTGATGAAGGAAACTTCATCGCTTTCAGACCCGGAAGATTCAGAATCTAATTTGTGCGCCTTCAGTGCAATTATTTTCTCCTTTTTCTTCTCACCTGCATCAAGATTTCTTTGATTCACCCCTTGCTTATAAGCAATGAGTAAGCCAAGTAAGTTATCAATAGAATAGGTGTTCAAATCCTTAGATTCAGTGATTGCAGTGATTTTAGCATCATAAGACGAAGGCAAGCATCTCAATATCATGTTTACTTTTTCATAGTTTGAAAGTTCTTTTCCATGTGCATGCAGTGAAGTAACTATCTGAGTAAATCTAGTGTACATGTCAGAAATCGATTCATGAGGTTTCATACGAAAAAGTTTGTAGTCATGCAAGAGAATATTTAAACGGGATTGTTTAACCTCATTAGTACCTTCATAGGTGATGCATAATTTATCCCAAATCTCTTTACCAGTTTTGTAAGTTGAGACACGCATGTAATCCTCAGATTTTAAAGCACAGAAAAAATAGTTCAAACATTTTGCATTTAATTTAGCTAGATCTCGTTCATCAAAAGTCCATTCAGTAAAAGAAATCTCAGTTTTAATGCCATTAATTTCACGAGAAGGTGGAGAATAACCTTCTTGAATAAGCATCCACATGCGATAATCAGTAGATTGTAAAAACGTTGACATGCGGGTTTTCCAAAAGTCAAAAGGTAGGTTATCGAACAGGGGAGGTCGGGTAATAGATACCCTTCTGTAGTGTTAGGATTCCCAAGGTTAGCCATGGATCAAATTCAAAAAGTTTTCAAACTTAAATTTTCAAATCCCGCTCTGATACCACTTGAAAGTTCGCTAGGGATGTTAACCCTACAGAACTGGCCCAAGTTAACCAAGAGGGGGGGTGAATTGGTAATTAAAAATTTTTTTTCTCAAAGAATGAAAATCACAAACCAAAATCACCACAGAAAAAACAAAGTGCGGAAATAAAAGTTCGGAAGCAAAAATAAGAACACAGAAATTTATAGTGGTTCGGTCAACTCGACTTACGTCCACTCCTTGGAGGCACCCTCCAAGTATTGCACTACAAAATGTGACTCTCCTTTATCCCCCATGGCTAGGCGGAGAAGCCCTCACAAGAACCTCCTTTTTGCCACCCCGGCAAGGCAGAGAACCTTCCTCCTTTTGCTTCCTCCTAAAGCTGGCAGAGAACCACAACCAAAAGCTAACTCCTTACCTCTACCAACCCTTCTACGGATGAGAAACTCTAGACGAAGAACAAGCAGAGGCATCCTTGAAGCAACCCTTGTGAATCCCCTCACAAGCTCTCCCTCACAAGATCCTCTCTCTCTCCCTCTCTCTCTTTCTCTCCTCAAGGTCTTCTCAGGTCAAGGCAGTAGCCAAAGGTCTTTTAAAAACGTTGAACAAGAGCTCTTAAATATAAGCGCTTCAAAAGAGCTCATTAATTGCAAGTTGTCGATAATATCATCCAGGCCGATATGGACATCGACAAGGCCGATTAGTACAAACAAAGAAGATCAGCCAGAGCATCGCCATGGATGCAAAATATGACGATTGAAAATTGGCTTGATCGTCCAAGCCGATCTCACGATTGTCCTGGCCGATCAGTTCAAATCAGAGGAAAATTGCCCTGAGCCTTGGATACAAGCTGGCCAAAATTTATCGTCGTGAAGTAACTTAAGGTTTTTGACTGAATCGTCCTGGCAGATCATGCGATCGTCCAAGACGATATGATTGTATCAATCTTCCTTAATTACTCCCTTTATTTCCTGATCAATTAAGGCATAAATTGTGAATATCGTCCAGGCCGATTCTAGGATTGTCAGGGCCGATAATTTAAAAATACAGTATACCTTAATTATCTATGATGGCAACTTCTTTCTATTTTGAGCTTATCGACCTAGCTGATACACGTATCATCCAGGCCGAACTGTTAATGTCGGCTGCCTTAATTAAGAATCCTTATTTAGACTTTCTGTTTTAAGCCTGATCGTCCAGGCCGATCCAAAAATCGTCCTGGTCGATATGAGTAAAAATAGAAATTCTAAGTCTCTCAAGTGTGTGTTTGAAGGGTTACTTAGCATCAGTCTCTTTGACCATTACAAGTAGACTCAATAAGTGAAAAACAAAAGTACAGACTAACTCAACCCTAAACCTACACAATCCTGAATTGGCTTCGTCTTGTTTGTCCGATCTTTGATTCCTAAAACGTTAGAAGCAACAAGTAGTCCAAGAGAAATTGTGTTTGTCAATCATCGAAACATAAGACATGAAAAATAGATTAGCAACAATTTCAAGTTTACTAATTTATTCTAAAATTTAAATACCCTAAATACCCAATAAGTATTCTTCTCCATGTCGTGCCATCTATTTAGGTAAGAAATCATTATCGCACTAACAATATAATGCAAGATTGCTCTGATCTATCATATCAAGGATTGAATGGTTTTAATATAGAGATTCTAAATAGCAGGATGAAAGTAAAGAACTATATAATGGATTTAGTGCCATTGTTTAGAACCAATGGTCCTGATTTCATTTCCTACCTTTGACTTGGATTTCTAATTATAGGCACATTTTGGTGAAATCTTGGAGATTAACAAGAGGAAATTCATTCAAATTTCAAAAATAGCATCATTAGACTAGGAATGTTCAATCCAATGATTCGATCCATATAGATTGAATATTTCTTTCACACTTTTCTGGACTATTCTAAGATTAAGATCGAAGATAGGGAATTTCCTCAAGAATTGCTCCAATTTCCACTACCTTACCCTAGGTAAGTTTTAATGGATTTAGAGATCTCTTCTTCTCAAAAAGTCTTAGCCATAAGAGGGAAGGATTAGAAGTTTCACTCTCACAGTCGAAAGTTCAATGGAGCTCACTCGAAGTCACTGGAGGACCTTACAAAGAAGGTTAAGAAGCTAAGGAAGGGAACTCTCATACTAAGGATTATTTTAAATAAAAACCTAACAACCTCTAAAGAAAAAACATGAGCTATTTATAGAGTTTTGGAATGCATTTGGTTTTAAGGAAGAGTTATTAAAGTTTTATGGCTTTGGGTTCACTTGGGTCGGAGGATATTTCTTAGTCCATGTGGCATATGCCAAAGGTTCTAAAGAATATGAAAGATTTTGACCACCATATGGAGAGATATGAGGTGGAAGGTTATCTAAAATGTTCCGTCAGCATACACCCTTATGGAACTTCACTCAAGAAAAAAATTGAATATTAGATATTCCTTCAACATACACAATTCTACCAAATCTTAAGCCCTGAATCTTCATTAAATGGTACATGATGTTTCTTAAATATTAGTACACACATAAATAAATATTTACTATACATACTAGGAGAAATAAAAGGGTAATCAATAAATTTGTTATCATAAAAAAATATAAACTCAGGAGCCCGATTTGCAATAATCCCCCCTTTTTGATGATAAAAGTATTAGTAGTTGAAGTTCCAAACTAATAATATTTTCTCTTATTCTCCCCCTAGATAAGAGAATTATATTAAAAAGGAGGGGAAAATATTTATTTATTTTATTTTAATAGATAAAAAATAAATTTGAAACTAGATGAATAAATACAACAAAAAATCTACTCCCTGTTTAATATCACCCAAAAGGACAGATAATGTAACACATAAATTGAACTATATACATGAAACAAGAAAATTTTAAAGAAGTGAAAGAAAATAACTAAAACACACAACATAGATGAAGAAAAGAAAAAAAAAAGAGGAAGAAATAAAATGAAAACATGTAAAAAAAAACTACAATATATAATCATGCATAAAACATAACTATTATATTAAAAAAATAAACAAAATAAACAAACAAACAAACAAACAAATCTAAACATACTTATACCTAATCAGAGTTAACTATAGAATCTTTGGCTGTTAAGCATAAGTTTGTTATCTCTTCTTCTTGCTCATATTATGATGAGTCAGAGGCCAAGTCAGCCTAGGAGATTTTTTTGCTTCTTTTCATTTTCCCTTTTTACATTTGGGTTTTCCTCACCCTTCTCCTTTGTAGAGTGGACCTTAAATTTGGGGCATTAAAATATTAGATGTCTAGGTTTCTTGCACACAAAATAAATAATGTTGGAAGAAAATTTATCATTTTTATCATATTTACCTTTGCTCCACTTTAATTGATGCTTGTGCATACGCTTAAGAACACTTTTAAATTAGCTTATTATTAATGCTATCTCCTCACTCCATCTTCTCCAAAGCCATTTTTATCTAAGACTTTGGCCTTTAGTGCTATAGTCTTTTCTATTCTCTTATTATCTGCATCAAAAAGTCTTTCACTTACACTTTACTCGTAAGCGATGAGTTAGCCAAGCATATTGTCAATAGAATAAAAAATTAGGTCTTTTGATTAGAATATAGCAGTGACTTTAGGATTAAAATTAATAGGTAGATAGTGTGAAATTTTATTGACCTTTTTGGAGTTTGATAGTTCTCTACCTAAAGCATGCAATGATGTCACTATCTGAGTAAACTTAGTATAAATGTACGAGATAGTCTCATAAGATTTCATGCAAAAATGCTCATAATCTTGTTATAGGATGCTGAACCTAGATTATTAAACTTCATTAGTACCTTGTATTTAATGCATAGTCTACCCCAAATATCCTAACCTGTGGCATATGTAGAAACTTTCATGTAATCTTTAGACTAAAGTGCATAAAAAAATAATTTAAGCATTTTACATTCAGTTGTGCAAAAACTTATTATTCTCTACCCCATTCAGTAAAAGGAATGTTAGTTTTGATTTCATTAAAAATATATGAAGGTATAAAATAATGAGTTTGAATCATATGCCAGATTCAAGGATCAGTTGATTACAGAGAAGTAGACATGTAGATTTTCCAAAAATCAAGTAGTATTTTATCAAATAAAAGTGGATGAGTTATAGAATAACCCTCCATGGTGCTTCCATTACCAAAATATACCCTGGATCATTTCTCTTAAGATTTTCTAAAATGCTACTTGTGGGAGCCACTATGATACCAATTAAAAGATGGATGTAAGATGTTAATCCTCGATAAACTATCCCTAAACACACTAAGACCTGGGGGGGGGGAATTGGTAGCATTAAAACTTTAAACATAAAAAAATATTTTTGGATTTTTAATTACTTAAAGATAACCAGATTTATCAGATACAAAAGTGAGCTATCATATTAACAATTATAATAATGTGATGATAATTTAATCAGCTCAATATAACATCAGTCATAGATATTAAAAACACAATTTTCATGAAAGAAAATTTCATAAAAGTTAAATGTAAAAAATAAACTTTAGAATGAGCACAACAAAATTTTATAGTGGTTCGGTCAATCAATGACCTACGTCCACTCCTTAGAGTCCTCCTCTTAGATTATTGGACTAAAACTTTAGTCTCTCCTTTGGCCCTAACAAAAAACCTTGGCATTTTTTTCATCCTAGTGAAGGAAGAGAACCTGGTACTCCTTTTTCACCCTCCTATTGAAGGAAGAGAGCATCAACCTATTTTTTACCCTCTTGGAAAAGGTAGAGAACCTTGCATTCATTTTTCACCCTTCTGATTAAGGAACAGAACCTTGCATTCCTTTTTTACCCTCCTAGTGAAGGTAGAGAATCTGTATCACTTTCACCTTCTTTGGTGTGGCGGAGTAGCTGAATCTTTTAATATTTAAATGGTCTTCTTTCCAAAGTTTTCCTCAAGATAAACCTTGATATATAGTCAAGTGCAAGTTCATTAGAGCAACTGTGTGGAACTCCCTCTCACACTTCATTGAAACCAACTGGATTTTCTCTCTCTCACAAACTCCACTTGGTCTCTCAAAAGTTCTAGGCTCTCTCTTTAAGCATTCTTTAGAGAAAAACAACTCATTGAATGTCAAGAAGCTCTTACAAAGTCTTATGAGAAAATATAAATAGAGGGATTCAAAAACCATAAAAATATAATTTTGTGGTCACTAATCTTACAATAGGTTTCACAATCATATAGTGTTATTAGTTCAAGTGGCCCTACTAATTTTATTTGAAGATTAAATCATTGCATGATAAGTTCAAGTGTTTGAGCTAATCATCTAGTACGATATAATGCATCATCTGGTATGATTATTTCAAACAAACTGGATTATCGCCCTGCATAATTGGTGGAAAATAAATATTATCCCATGCAAATATTGGGTTGTACAGTACAATCATTTAAATTATATAATACAATTTTACTAAATTAATTAATCCAAATTTAATCACCTAATTATAGGATTAATGTATGAAAAATTTGATTATACAATACAGTATAATACCTATCAAATTATATGATTAATATATTTTTTGAAATTTAGAATATTGCTTAAATTATGATTATTGGCTCAGATCTTCATTTCATTTTCTACATGATTAATACAAATTTTGAATTCTATATTTCTCACTATCTCACTCTCCAGAGTGTATGTGTGAATGGTCACCAAGCTAGCATACACCCTTATATGACTTAACTTAAGAGATCAAAAATTAATAAATAAATTTTATAGATTCTTTTAACACACCTTATTCTACCCAATTTTGAACCTTAAATCATCCTAAAATATTAGTACACACACAACTAAACATGCCCTACATATATAAGGAGAAATGAAGAGGTAATCAATAATATTTGTTATCATAAAAAATATAAACTCGAAGGCGTGAGTTGTAATAATTCCAAATCAAGTTTTGAGTTCAATTAAGTGGTCTCAAGGATTGGGAAAGTTTTTTTATATGAAATGAATGCTCAAACCTTTATGGGTGTATTTTGGTCAATCTAAGTTGACTTGGTCAACTATGGTTGACCAAGGTGGTTTTCCAAGGCATGTCATTTGGTTTAATTCACTCTAACTCATATTTTAGATTCATTATTGGAGGTTACATAGTTTGAATTGACTGGACCACATTAAAGTTTTAGAAAAAAATCAAATTTAGTGGTTTTGGGATTTTTGGTTTTAGGTGACACCTTGGTCAACTATGGTCAACCAAGGTCCACCAAAGGCTTTATACTATTTCAATGCATCATGTTAGTGATGATGCTTATGATCCGTAAGTTTGGAAAGGCTTCCAAGGTAAAAAACCGTAATATGCTATGTCTAGTGACATATGCTATCAATATTTTAAGGTTTTGTAGCTTTTAAAAATGATTTGAGTTTTATGAACTAGAGATCTTAGAGTCTCTTCAGATTTGAGGTGGTTGATCCTAGGGACAAGCCTAGTTAATATACAAGTGACAATACATGAATCCAATGTCATTTAGTTAGGTTTTGAATTGTTTAAGATTTCTCCAAAAATAGGTTATGGACCAAGTGTGTTTAGCTTGGTTTTAAACACTAAATTCTAGAGTTTTTGATTTGTAATAGGTTTTGTTTAGAATTTTTTTAATCAATAATGTGAAGGAGTTTTAAGTTTCATATACTCAGATTATTGATAATGAATGATAACACTCAATGCATGAATAGATGATCAAATGATAACTAGTGGAAATTTTTAATTGGAAGATTTTATGATTATGATTTTGGTTTGAAGTTTGTGTTGACAGTGGAGGTCAATGAATTTTGGTTCAATAATGATCATTATTTAGAGTCATTTGAAGATTGTCAAATTTTTTTTTTTTTTTTTTTTTTGAGAAGATTCTAATAGCAATTTTATTAAAGGACTCAAATTACAACCAACTAAGTGATAGCTATTCTATCACTTTCTTTCTTTAACAAGGAAATAAAATTAGGAGGAATATCATTACAAGAAATATCATCCCAAAAAAAGTTTAATGAAAGAGCAATGTTAGCACAATAATCGCATAACTTATTACAATATCTACTAACCAAATGAAAAATTATTTGATTAAAATTATAAAGAAAAGATATAAGATCTTCTTTGCCGACTCCATCCTTAAATTCCTCTTTATTCACCAAGTCTTGAACATATTTGATCACATTGTAATTATCTCCATCTATGATAATTCCATTAGCTTCATACATCCAATCATGAAGGTAATTCTGTAATGATAAAAGAGAGATCAATTCCAATTGAGAATTATCCCAATGTAAGCAAGCAGAGCCGAATGCACATGAAAATCTTCCTCTATGGTCTCTAATGATGCCTCCGACACCTCCTTTATATGAATTTAATAAAGAAGCATCAACATTTAGCTTTATCCATTCAGGAGGAAGAGGATACCAAGAAAGAGAGCATAGAAATCTGATTAGTATCCCAGTGATCTGAATAGAAATTAAGCTTAAAAGAAGACATTACATTACATACCGTATTGGTTGCCACCATGGTAATACTATCTTCTTTCCCACCATATACAAAGTTATTCCTGCTCTTCCATGTAAAAAAAACTGCAGAGCAATACAAGTTACCCAAGAATGGGTTTGACTTAGATAGTTTTAGAAAATTCTGGTAAAAATCTTCCCTGTTTCTGTTTATAGGAACATTAAAACCCCATCATATTAGAAGATTTAATACTTTCAAAAGGAATGCACATCAAATTGAAATATGAGCTATATTTTCTATAGAAGAGAATCCTATTGGGCACCCATTGAAATCTAACAATACTATATGAAAAAGAAAGTCATTAGATGGTATTTCATTGACATTCAATCTCCACAAAAAAATTCCACTTGAGGACGATGCTTAAGTTTATTCATCCATTTCCAATTACTATCTTCTTCTACAAAATCACAAATCTTTTCCATAATCAGAGCATATATAGTCTTTCCTGAACCTTTGCATTGCAATTCTACTTGGTCTTCCTCTAATTTAGGGTAAATAGGGATGATAGAAATGAGATCAACCAAATGTTGACCAAAAAGCTTTCTCATATTTGAAATATTCCATTCTCCCTCATGAATAAAACTTTTTAGCAATTCATAATCCTGATCCATACTTGCAACAAAGGTAGGCCAATTTTCTATGCTTTTGTCTAAAATCCAAACATCTTTAGCAAGAAGCTTAGTCCATTTGAGATCTTCCATCTAGTAATATGCTGCAAGAAGCTTGCTCAATTCAATAAAATTTTCTATGTCAGAGAAGAAGGCCTATTTTTCCCATAATTTCATATCTCTTTACCACTTTTTTCAATTAAGGATCTATTAAGGAGAGAAGGAGGCATTTTTAAAAAATTCCAAGCAAATGTGTCCCTTAGAGGACCAATTCTTTGGGATGCTGAAATAACTCCTTAACCACCATATTTTTTGGCTTTACATAAAAGATCCCAAGAGGCATAGTGAAGACCAATACTACCTCCTTGCTTTTTCCATAAGAAATCTCTACAAATTCTATCAACATCATTCAAAACTCCCAAAGGGACAAGAGAATGTGTAAATGAAAAATTAGGGAGGGAAAGAAAAGCTATTTTTAAAAGAAGTAATTTCTCGGCAAGAGAAATATACTAATTTCCCCACACATTTAGTCTACTAGAAGCTTTCTCCAACAAGCTTTAGAAAATATGAGAAAACCAATCTTCTTAAAGCAAATTTGATTCCAAGGTAACTCATTTCTTTGACAACTTTAAAGCCCAAAAATCTGGAAATGGAAATTTATTCTTCTCTTAACCAACTTGCCAAAAAGGATGGAAGATTTTTGAATATTTATTTTTTGACCCGACCACTTGCTATAATCCTTCAAATTTTTATTTATCTTCTTCACACTTTTAACATTGGTCTCAGAGAAAATGATAATATCATCAACATACCGTAAATGTGAAATTTTTTCTGCATTTGAAGCTATCTTAATCCCAATATTCTTTCCTCTTTAAGCAAACACATCATATAGTAGTTGAGAGCACAAGATAAAGAAATCAAAGGATAGCCTTGTTTAAACCCACTCTTTCCTTTTATCTAACTAGAATTACACCCATTAACCAGGATAGAGAATCTTGGTATGAGAACACATTATAAAAGAAGATTCGCAAATATTTCTGGAAACCCAAAGTTCATAAGAACTTGTTCTAATGTAGACCAGCTTATGCTGTCATATGCTTGTTCCATGTCTATTTTAATAGCCATCATACCCTTGATTTAGAGTATCTGAACTTATTAAAAATTTCTTGAGCAAGTAAGATATGATCAGAAATGGACTGACCTCTAATAAAAGTTTATTACTCTTCATAGATAATCTTAGTGAAAAGACCAATCATTCTATTCAACAACATCTTAGCCACAATCTTATACATTGGTAAACAAAGGCTAATAGGTCTATAAATAGAGGGATAAACTGGATTGTTTACTTTAGGAAAAAGGATTACTAAAGTTTCTTTCCATTCTTCACACATAAAACTAGAGGTAAAGAAATATTTTATTGCATTCCAAACATCATCTTTAATAGTATGCCAATAGAATTTAATAAAGGTATAAGATGTTGGTGCTCGTTCAATATGAATTAGGATGTTAAGCCTAACTAAATGTCCCAAGGCTAACCAAGAGGGGGTGAATTGGTAATTTAAAAATTATACTTCTATACTTAGATTTTTAGAAAATCTTTTTAATTCTTAATGCAAGTTAAATTTAAAGTTTAAAAAATAAACTTTTCAACCAGAGTAAACAACTTGCAATGAAATTAAATGCAGAAGAAAAATAAGAAAGAACCCACCAGATTTATAGTGGTTCGGTCAAATCTTGACCTACGTCCACTCCCCAGAGGCACCCTCAGAGTATTGCACTAATACCACAATGTGACTTTCCTTTTGCCCCCACAGCAAGGCGGAGAAGCCTGTACAAAATCACTTTCACCTTCCCCGGTGCGGCGGAGTAGCCGGGTTCTTTGACACCAAAGAGATCTTCTTCTCACCAAAACTTCCCTCAAGACGACCCTTGAATTCGATGGTACTGAAGTGCAAGTTCGCCGAAGAAACTGTGTGAATAATCCCCTCCAATGATCTTCTCCCTCTCAAACTCCACCCTTTCCTCTCTCCCTTTCAAGTTCTCTCTTCTAGTTTTCTCCAAAAGAATGAAGACACAATGGCTGTCAAAGATACACTTTGTCGTCCTTTTACACTCTCCAAGTGTCGGCAGAGAACCGGACCAATGTTGTTGAACTTCACTTGAGAGCCTTCACCGCAGCAACCGTGTGAATATCCCCTCCACACTCCCTTTAAATCCCCTCCAAGGATCTTCTCCCTCTCAATGATCCCTCTCAAGAGAAAACAACTCCAAAGGTACTTGTAATAGTTTATAGGATTCCTTATATAGAAAGGACATGAAAAACCGCTCAAAAAACTGCTAAAAACATGTTTTTCTGTGCACTGGATCGTCCCGTACGAAATTGAGTTAGTACGGACGAACTGAGTAAAATACTGTCCCGTACGAACCATTTGTTCATCTGTATGAACCAATTTCATCATGGACGAAATTGGTTCATCCCGGGATGAAAAATTTCATCTGGTACGAACAGTTATATCAAAAGTCAGTTTCGAAAACTGTAGAACGTTGCCAGAAACTGCCATAGTCGGTTCCCATCATCCTGGACGAACTGGACTTCATCTGGACGAAATTTTTACAGTGAGAAACTCATCATGGGACGAAAAATGATTTCGTCTGGACGATCATTCCTTAGAAAAATTTTTCAGTTCAGTTCCTGTTCGTTCCATTGCTCTTACAAGGAGATAACTAATCTGATCGTCCTGTACGAACAATGTTCGTCCCGTACGATCAGTACAAAAACTTTTTCAAGCTCTCCTTTAAGTGTGTGTAAATTTATTCACTCAATTACAATCACTCCCTCTCAAATTTAATTCAAATAAAAAGTACAAGCTTCAAATTCACAAAGTATCTCATGCTGAATCTGATTTCAAGTCTTCGTAGTCTGGGGTTCGATTTTCCTGAAAAATTAGTACACACAAGAGCAAAAACAAATCTTCCAAAAAATGTTAGGAGATAACAACACATAAAACAGTAATATTTGGAATCATCAAAACTATACAAGTTGCAAGAAAGTAAAACATGCAAATAGCAACTTTCCTAACAAATTTTTTTTCCAAACAATTTCACATAAAACAATCTAAGAATCTCAATTTTTTTTTAAATAAATGATTTTCATATGTCTGCTTACATTTCTAGTCTTTTTCTTCTTCACTTTTTGATGTTGTCAAAAAGAGGGAGAAATTGTTTGTTGTGTCTTGTGTATTTGTATCGTTGTGTGTTTGTTTTGTTTAGTGTATGTGTGTTTGTTTTCTTTTGTTTTGTATTTCTAAAAATTTTGAAAACAAATATAATTTCAATGCCTCCTTATTTTCATATGTTAATTAATTCAGGGGGAGTTTAGGAGATTCTTAGAATTTGAAAATATACAAACAATAATTGTTTTGCCATCATCATCAAAAAGGGGGAGATTTTTTTTTTTTTTCATTTTGAACCAAAGAACAAAATTTTTTTTTTTGAAAAACAAAAAATTCTTTTTGGGAAAAGTTAGCTGAGAGCAAGCATTTATCATCTTCCCCAAGCACATAAAAAGGATTAGGACAATCTCTTAGAATACACTTCCTAAATTTCCATTTGTCTTTAAAAAATCCAAAAATGTGTTTTCAATCAACTTTTGATCTTCAATCATTAGCCCATCACTATTCTTGTTTTGATGAATCCAATTTCCATTTCGTCGAGAAGAAGCATGAGCATGAAAGAACTTGGAATTAGAATCACCTTCCTTTGCCCATTTAATTTTAGCTCTTTGATTCCACCAATTATTTAGCCTTCCAAGGGTAGAATTAAGCTCTAACACCTTGGCTTTGAGAAAACAAAGCTTCGAAACTGAAATCCCTCCCTCTTCCAATTGTAATTAAGAAATGTCTTTTTTAAGATGTTCCTTTAAAACATTGAGGTCCTTGTGTTTTTCTCTACTCCAAAAAAAATAAAGCCTTCAAAACTCTTTAGAACTTAACATTTAGAGATTGGAATGCATCCCCTCTACCAAACTTCCCCAAGAGTTAGACACAATTTTGGATGAAGAAGGATAGGAAGCCCAAACTTCTTCGAATATCAACATTTTATTACTCTTCAAAGAGGAAGAAAAGATTTTAATTACTATAGGAAAATAATTGGAAGAAACTCTAGCAAGATGACTAACAATCGTTAATTTGATAGCCTCCAATGCATTAGAATTTGAAAGGCAATGGTCCAGCCTTTCAAGAATATGAGCACCGCCCTTTTTATTATTGCACATAGTATATTTGGTACAATCAACCCAATGTCATGAAAATCACCTTTGTGCAAGAACCAGCTCATATCTTGAGTACCTTGATTATGAAAAATTCTTTTGCCTCCACTTTTGTCATTTTGAGACAAAAGGCAATTAAAATCCCCGTCAATCAAAAAAGGGAGATTTCTATCAAAATATAATTCCGAACTCTTCCATGATAATAACCTTTTATAGATGTCTTTACTTCCATACACCGTAGCTACCAACCAACTACCCTTATTCAAGATAGATAATTCACCTATAGCAACTTGAGAGGAAGATTCCAACACTGATGATGAAGCAATGCCTGATTTCCCAAAAATCAAAATTCCTCCTGATAACCAATCCAAGGGAAGAATATAGAAATCCCAATATTCTCCAATCAATTTAATTACATCTATTTTATTGATATAAGTAATCATAGTATTAACTAAACCCACAAAAAAATGTCAAGGTCTTTAACAATTTCCTTTAAATAGTGAGAGGCTTCTTTTTTCCTAGCACCTCTATAGTTCCAAAAAGTTATTGAAGACATTTTTGATTAGAAATGTGATTACTCCCTTTCCTAAATCTTTTCACCATCTCCTCTTTTCTATTTTTATGAAGAATATTATACTTTCCCAAGGATTTGAGTTCTTTTGGAGATTAAATTTCATCACAGGCGATCCACCATCAATTGGTTTATCCTTTAAATTAGAGGATTTTTCAACAACAGCATAATTTATTTCACTTTATTCTAAATCATTACCCACTAATTCATTTGCCATAGACTCAAAGGCTTCATTAATATCATTGATGGAATCCAAAATTTTAAATTTATTAGAGACCACATGTAAGTATGTAGTAACCAGAGAAGATACCTTGAGAAGGAAGGCCTTTAGAGAGCAGATTTGTGTCATCTACTATAACTTCAAAATTCCTTTGATCCACATGTACTACAGTAACATGAATGACTTCAGCATCAACAACAATTTTGTCTACATCAATAGGAACTTCCACAGGATTAGCCGCTTCTTTAATCTGAGAGTCTTTAATAACTGGCTGATACTTTTTGGCAGTAGCAACAACCACACTATTAAATATGTAATTTTGTATATTTTTGTTACCTTTGTTAATAACCTTCTTCCTTCACTTATTTTTAACAAGAATCCAGGGATCATAAGAAGGATTTTTGTTCTTATCATCAAGTAAAGAGATTTTGTCCAAAGCATTTTTTCCATAAGATTTTGAAATGTTGTTAACTGGACTAATTTTAATAGTCAAATGAAAATCATCTGAAAGGTGTTTGATTTTACCACGATTGAAACATAAGGTAGAAATTTTTCATACTCTACCTTTTAAAAGAACCGACCTTCAAGACCATCCACCCAAACTCCCAAAGGGAATCTCTTGTCAAGTGGCATATGAATACAAACTCTGGCATATTCCCTCATACCCCATTTGAACATATTACCATCAATCCACAATGGAGTGCCAATCATCGATGCAATTATAGCAACATTATCTTCATCCCAAAAAAGAAAAGGTAAGTGTGGCATCCTTACCCATATAGGAGAAGTTAAACCTTTCAACGAAGTAGGAGAAAACAAAGGGTTCCACCTATCAATTCCCACTATATGTCCATTAAAAAACCAAGAAACACCATCTAACACTCTTTCAACTACCTCCAAAGAGAAGAAAGAAATAAGTACCCATCCAAGACCAAGTGTTGTAATGTGAAACTTCCCAAATTGTTACCACTGATGATGTAGTTTAGCTGAAACTACATAAAAGAGCACATCCTTTCCAAAGACTTTCACCACAATGGAGAATTGTAATTTCTCTGAGTTTCCTTTGACATTAGAATCATTCAATTTGATACCCAATCCATCACCTAAAAGAAAATTCAGATTCGTTGATAGATTGATCTTAATATTAGGCCTTCTACTCCATGGATAATAACAGTTTTATTTGAAGGAATTACTTGATCATTTTGACCAGTAGATAGAAGTAATTCCACTTGTGCATTAGGACAAACAGTTGAAGTTTTATTCAAATCCTTCATGCCATTAGAATCATCAAAATCGATAACAAACCTATTAAGAAAGATTTTTAAACCCAAAGAAGAAGACGCCTCCTGATCAATCTTACTTTTGGGGGAGTAAAACAAATCACAGGTCGAGAATCTTCAAACGTAAAATCTTCAACAATGTTTTTTCCTTTACCAAAATAAGGGGATAATTTCTTTACAGGAACAAAAGTTGGCTCACAGATCTTCAAAGGATGGAACTTGCCAGAGTTTGTGAAGGCCGATCCAGTAGAACGAGATAAAGGAAAGTCAATTGGATTCCGACGATCATCAGTGATCGCCGTCGATTCCAACGACATAGTAGAAAAACCACCAAACTAAAGGAAGAAGAAAATTTGAAATAAAAATGAAGTTAGTCTGACACATTCATAGAGTTTCTATCTTTAGCTTCTTTCTCTAGCTATGAAATAATAATTAAAGATAACTATTAAATGATGGGTTTCAATAGTCAATGTTTAAGGTACCGTGCCAAAGCATAGTAATTAGTTTAATTTAGGGTTTGAAGAGTGGTTCAATGTTTAATGTTAAGTGTGGAGAAATGGTCAACACTGAAAAATGAGGTCAACAAAGAGAATATTTTTTTCCTTCTCAAATGTCTATAATGGTTTGCCATTATTTTGTTGGTGATTCAAGGGCTGCCGTGCATGCCATTTTCTTAAAGGAAAAAGTGAATTTTGGCATAGATAACTCTAATTATTTTTTTTAAAAAAATTTAGGATAGGAAGCATGGGGACTCACTCCTAACCTTATGTTTAAAGAATGCAAATAAAGAACTTATACCTAAGAGATAAATATCTTTTGAGTTTGATTTTCCTATAGATTCAAAGAAAGAAACCATGAGGACTCACACCCAACCTCAAAGCTAAAGTATAATTAAGTTATTATTGGGCCTATAAGACTTATATCCAATAATACTTAGTTTAGGTCTATGGAAATAGAAGCATGAGGACTCATTCCTATTCCAAAGTGACTGGTATTTCTTTCAGATTTTAAATTACTAGCCTATATAGAAAGCACGTGGACTTACATCAAACTAAGGGCAACTAGTCAAGGAGATAGTCAACCTAAACCTCTTATGATTTGGTAAGACCCATCTAATCTTAAATTTAATTTTGATGCTAGGATGGTTCCATGGGGGCTATCTCCACCACTAGTGGGATTACTCCTAAGGAAAAGAAGCACGACAAGTCACACACATCCTCAAATGATTAGAAGGTTACTAGACTATGAAGAGACCCAACAAAATATTGAACCCATTTCTTTTAAGAAGTAAGCTAAAGCTCATATTGGGTTCCATGCATATATATCCTTTCTTCTCTCCTTGCTAGGCACCTCCCTGCCTATGGGAACGAGACCACTAAACCTATGAAGGTATAGTTCTATCTCAGGAGTGGTTTTTCACCTTATGATAAAACATATTTTTATGCTTAAAAAAAACTGATTTTGCATTAAATTAACATGAATTGAATTAGAAATAAATAATAAATAAATAAAATATAATTACATTTGTTTGGGATCATAAATACCACTCATATGTGCATCTCCATTTTAAATTTTTGTAGATGTCAACCCTATATTTAAAAAAAATAAATAATAGCTTAACCATTTTTTATTAGACCAAACATCATGATTTTCAATTGATTAGGTGGTTTAGCTGTCATTCCACTCTAGGAAGATGTAAGTCCAAAAATTCATACACTTGTGCACTTCCTTAGAATAAGTTTGTGCTGGTTACTTGGTGGAGTTTGAGAGCCAAAGTTTCTTGGATTTCAGGTGCTAATTTTAAATTGCATTTTTTTTATACTTTTATATATTCATAAAGGAATGCAAATAGAATTTTTTAGGTTAAGAAATTGAATGGAGAGTTATCTAATGATCCAAATGTTATTCTTAACCTTTTTCTCAAAATTTTTAGACTAAGTGGAGAGCTAGACATGGTTGTTTAGATGGTTAGCCAAATATTTGTGCTGAAAAACAAATTTAGATGTGTTGTCATGCCATTTTTCACGTTGATTTAACCTTTCAAGAACTTAAATGTGATGTAAATTAGTTATGGCATAATACATCTCCTAGAATTTATGGAATGTTAGCTACATTTTTCAAATGTTATTTCCATATTGTGTAAGACTAAGTTTGGAATTCCATTTCTATCTTCTTCAAGTTTGAATTCAAGCCAAATAGTTAGAAGGACACACTAGCTATTCTTATTTTCAAAATGTGTAATGTAAGTGTTCCTTCAAAGTTTAGACCTATCAGTCTTTGGCAAACTCCATATAAAATTGTTTGTAGAATGCTTTTTAAATAGATTCAAGATGGTTATTCCAAATTTAATTTTTTAAGAGAAAATTTCCTATGTTCCTAGTATGTGTATTTCAGAGTAGTACTTTTACCATAAGAAATCTTCAACAAAGGTTTTATGACTTTAAAATAAATATAGAGCAAGCCTATAATAGGATGTGCTAGGATACTTAATTGCACGTTATGAAACTTATAAAATTTTAATTGAAATTTATAATTTGGATTATGCAATGTGTATGTAATCCCATATTTTCAATTTTGATCAACAATCAGAGATCATATTGGATTTAGACAAGGTTGACTTTTGTCTCCATACTTATTCATCTTATGTTCGAAACTTCTATCCAATGCTTTCCATCAGCAAGGTATGAATCTTGGCAACAAATTATCATCAAATTATGATAAATTTTCACATCTTTTATACGGTGACGATTTATTTATTTTTGGTGAAGCTAAACCTCAAAATAATTGTATCATTAAGAGAATTTAGTAGATTATTTTTCATGGATAGGAAAAAAAATTAACTTTAAGAAATATACTATTATTTTCTCTAAAGTTTTAAATTAAAATATTAAGAGAAAGTTAGCTAATAAAATTAGATTTAGACATGTTAATGAACTTTTTTATTTAGGTATGAAGATTGTTCTTAAAAGATATATGAATGCATAATTTCAAAACATTATCAAACACACATTGGATAAACTTAATTTTTGGGGTAGTAAATGCTTATCTCTAGTTGGAAGTGTAGTTTTCATTAAATCTTTGCTTCTCTCACATTCCTCCTTTCTCATCACTCACTCTTTAGTTCCTTAAGGATTGCTTAATGATTTAGATAAATATTATATAGGTTTTTTTATGGAATAAAGATAAAGGTAGGCCAAGTATGCATTATGTTAAATGGGAGGTTCTTTGCCTTCCAAGTAAGCTAGGAGGTTGAAGATTTCACTTAGCTTCTAATTGGGAAGGTCCTTTAAGAGCATGGTTAGCTTGGAGTTTCTACAAAAACTATGTTTCATTGCTCAACAAAAATTTAGTTTCAAAGTATGGAAAAAGTTTTGGTCTTCTATTCTAAGCATATGTGATTCATCTGTATGGAAAATTATTTAGCATGGAGCTCAGCATCTAAAGCCAATTATAAGATGGAAGATTGGTAATGGGAAGAGTTTTCATGTAATGACTGATGCATGTATAACTGAAAATACATTGGACATATGGACAACAATATGTGATCATATAGATTTGCATAAGTTATTTTTTAATAATATTTTAATTTAGGACAAAAGCTAGGATAACACAAAGGTTAGCATATTCTTTGGGAAGGAGCTAATTGAATGCATCCAACAAATATCTATTAATTCACATATAAATGAAGATCATGTGGAACTAATTCATTAAAATTTCTAGAAAATCTATAACAGCTTTATGTATGAAATCTAATTTTCAAATTAAAGATGAATCGAATAACTTCAGCTGGCTAAAAAAATTTAAGGTTGAAGCCTAAAGTAAATTTCTTCTGGTGTAGACTTATATGAAGTGCATTACCTACCAATTTCTTTCTTAAGAAAGTTTATAAAATTATAGAACTCATATGTTTGTCCTGTGGGCTATCAACTGAATGAAGATATTGAGCACATTTCAATTAAGTGTTTGAAACTCAAACAGATGTTATATATGTTGAAGCTTTGGGGAATTCTTGTTCCTGTACTCAATTCATTTCCTGAAATGATAATCAAATTGCAACCTTATTTCTATTGATATACTGTTATTTGTTGGATTTATTATTCAACTATTTTTTATTCTTGGAAAAGTAGAAATAATAAGAAGAATGGAATTTCTATTAACTTTCCAGCTTTCATAACTAATAAAATTTTATCTACATCCATTAATCCATAATATTGATCTAATTCTAAAGAACTAGGGTACTAACCATCATGAGCTAAAATTGAATTTTTGGTATCCCCTTCCTCCTAATTGGATTAAAGTGAACGTGGATGCTTCTCTACTCAAATCCATTTATGCTGGAATTGTAGGAATAATAAGAGATCCTAGAGGAAGCTTTATCCTTTCTTCTTGAAAGAAGTCATTTCATTGGGGCATTGCTAAATTGGAAGCTCTTGATGTCTTAGCTCTCAAAGATGTCATCTAAGAATGGATGAAAGATGCTAAAGGAATTTGGATTGGAGGGGATAATTCCAATGTTATAATGATATTTCATAAATGTTTATCATCACCTATTCCTCAAATTGTAAATGAGTATTTCATAGACTTATCATTTTTACATGACTATAACTAAGTAATTTTGCATCATATTCCCAGAGATATTAATAAAGTTGCTAATTGTTATGCATCTTTTGCTTTATTAGGAAATTTATTTTGGAATGTATTAAATAATAAGGTTCCTTCAAATTTCTTTTCATTGTTAAATATTGAATGTGACTAAATAGCTATCACTTGAGTCATTTTTCTCTTTTAATATTAATGCAATTTACAATTTCTTTAAAAAATAAAAATAATATGTTCAGGGTACTACTCTATATCCCCAACTTAGATATAGGGCTTAAGGAAACCCTCAAATCATAATTCCTCTCCCTCCAAGAATTTAATCTCAAATATTGAAAAAAATGTGAAGTAAAATATAAAAATCTCTTATCTCTAAAACATTAAAGCCCAACATAGGATAGACTAGAGTGCTTCTAGGTTGTGTCAGAATCTTAGTTTCTCCTTAATCTTCATCCTTTGAATTCAAGAAAGAACTATTCAACATTGATCTGATACCTTCTAAAATCTCCAAAATTCTCATCCTTTCCATAAACATTAAAATCTAAGAAAATATTTGCCCGTACTTTAATCAAGAGTATTCTTAGGAGATTCACCTCTCGTGAGATTTAATTAACAAAAAAGGCTAACCTTTATGGGAACCTATAAATTCATATTAAACTAAATCCTATTTATTTTTGTAAGATTGGGAAAAATCTTTAAGAACTTAGATGAATTTAATTAAAACCAAATTATTGCATTTAATTTCCTTTGTACAATACCAATTTTTATGTTTTAAGGTGATGTGATATGCTTACATCATATTTGATTAGAAAAATAAAAAACTTTAAATAATTCATTTTCACAATCAAATACTTTGTAGATATGTTTTTTACCTTCTAAGTAATATGATAGTATCAATATCATATTTGAATAAAAAAATATAATTTTCCAAAAAAAAAAAAAACTATTTTTATCCTTAAATACTATTGTAGAATACCATTTCTACCTTCGGAGATAGTATGTTATTCTTCTATTTATATTTAATTACGAATATTATAATTTTTCAAAAAACCCATATTATTATCTTTGAATCCATTGTAGAATACTATTTCAATCTCTTGAGATAGTACGATATTCTCAATATCGTGTTCGATTACAAGAATAAGTGAAACCCCCAATCTTTGCGGGATTCAAATTTATTTTGCCATAAGTCTACACTTCCCTTGAGTGATTTTGACTCTTTTTTTGATAAGCAAATGAATCATAGAAATCAATCATAATAGGAACCCTTAAAAGTTAATCATATGGTCATTACTATCTGATAAGTCCATATGTTCGTTATCCTATCTAGACTTTGTGAGTGGAGGGCAAGATTTTGAAGACTTTTTATTGATCACAACTAGATTAGTGTTATCATTCAAATCATCATTATTTTGTATTTCTATTTTTTTATCATCAACCATCAAGATATACATAGAAGGAGCTTTCATCTCTTTATTACTTTTTGCCTTTGGTGGGACAATGTAAAAAATAAAGTAAAGTTAATGGGGATTGAGATTGGGATTTCACATTACCATTCCTCATATAAAAACAACTCTCTTCAACTATTTCTTCCACAATACAACATGTTTTTCTTTCTTTTATTTTCTACAATAGTACCCAAAACTACTATAGAGGTAATCATCCCAACGACCTCCTATGATGGCTCTAACTCAACTATTAGGATCGGGATCTCGGCTCTTGATGGAAACTATTGAGAAATTTGAAAAGACTTAGTAATGACCATTTTAGAGGTCTAGGATCGAGCAATGTCTAAACCAACTATAAGAAAAGAAGAAGAAAAAGTAAGAGACTAATATGATATGACTTTGTAATACCCTTGTCCTGGGTCGACAAGATATTCTTTAGGAATGTTCATGTTCCCTTGCTAGTTACTCTATAACTAATATTTTAAGGTAAAACATTCTTTAACTATGTAGCTAAAAATACGATGGTAAGGGTAGAAGTTAGGGTCATACCATTTATTCACCTCTTTCAACTTCTTAGCCTCTAACAATTTTAAGTCTTCATAATTAAAATTTTAAAAACTTTTATAACTACTCACTTTTAAATAGATAAAACTTATTCATTTTATTTTTAAAAGATGTTAAGAAAGGCTCCCTAGGGGGTAAGAAGTTACTTTAAGAGGCCGAGGAGGAGGATTTCTAGTTTATTTTTTATTATTTGATCACCCTTATCACTAGTTGGCATTGATGCTGACTTTTTCTCAAAGGCTTTCAAAGGTCTATCTACCTTCTTATCGTCTAAATGATCTTTCAAAAATGTTAAAGATGACACTTCATCCTATAGACTATTTCCCTTATTAGACAATTTAAAAAAAAATAGGAATAGTGAACCCCTTCAAATAAAATGAAATGGGACCATGAAAGTTCACCGATAGAATTTCCACTATTGCTACTCCAGCAACTATGGCACACACTTCATGGATAGATTTATCCACCTTAAAATATAGTCAACTAAAACTCACAAGGCTTCTACTTTTCAACTATTAGTGATATGATGCTGAGCTCCATCAAATCTTTTATAGAACAAACATTTCAATTCACCAAAGGTTTTCATAGACCCATTGAGCAAATCATCATACCAACCTAAAGAAAAATCAAATAAATTATTGACAAACTATCAATTTAATAAAGCATTGGTACCTCCGACATTGCAATAACTCGCCCAAAAATGAACTAAAAGTTATATGGGATTCTCTGTACAATTGAAGATCTTAAAGGAAGGACGTACACACCTTTTCAGGTAGGGAGCTAAATAAAATTTCTGCAAGTAGGTTTTACCCTTAAAATTATTCCCCGTATAATTGAGCTATGGCCTAACTTACCTGGCTTTCAATCGTCTTTTTAATATCAATATCAATATGGGATGAATATGTGTTTCTACTTGATCCCTTTTCTCCCCCTTCTAAAATATGTACTATTGGTTGAGGATAATTATTTTGAACTAGTTATGATTTTAACATCTAATTTTGCATTTCTATGATTTTAATCATCAGCTCCACTTTTTTCCTTTCCAAATATAATCATATTTGTTTCTAAGTTTGTCTATCAAATTAGGTGGTGAATCCATATCATCTGCCTCTTCTGTTTCATCTTCTAACTGTCTATTAAGAATATTTTTTTAATGAAGATGCTCTAGCATCAACCATAAACATATCAACACGTAGAGTATCATCCTTATCACAGTATACAAACAAATCATCCTCTTCAGGATCAAATATTCAATCATTTTCTCTTTCTTTTTATCAAAATATTATTTATTTCTTTTACATCTTCATCAATGGGTTTTCCCTCAATAACACTAGGATTAAGGGGAAAAAAATCTTTATAAACTAGTATCATCTCAAGTTCTTTTACTTCTAACTTCTCTTTGATTATTTCTATTTTATGTTTTTAAATGGTTTTACTACACTCTTGAAAGATGTCATATGGAGATTTTCTTGACAATAGAAATTTGATTTTAACTTCTCCCTTATCTTTCATTCCATCTTCCTCTTTGATTACCCATAAATTGATAATCATAAAGGTGGCCCCCAAATGTGTCTATGTACTTTCTTTTTTATAGTTCATAGATTGTTGCATAAATGTAACCTAGTACCATCTAGTAAAGTGGAAGGGTAATAACCCTGAATAGGAGGCCTATGGACCAATGCAGGTGACTATTCGCTTCTACTGTTACTACTCTTATGTTGGATTTATTCCTTTTATGGAGATTTAGATATCTTCATTTTCAAATTTGTAGGCCTTTTCAACTGATACTAACATCCTATTATTGACTATGTTTCCTAAAGTTATGGATGGTTTTGGAGACTTAACATGATACATGGAGAATTTTACACTAGACTTGTGGTTCTCAATAGATTTAACCAACACTATCTCCTCAGATATCTCAAATGGATACCTAGGGAATCAGTGGTACCCATTCTTTAACATAAAAGTAACAAACTATCTAGCATATTTCTTAGTAATCATGCAGAAGAGAGGAGTAAAAATTTTCACCTAAAAATTTTCTTCCTCCAAAATCTCCTTAACAAATTACTAGGAAATCATGCCTTCTATATCGATAAAAAGTTATTCCTTAGTTTCCCCTACTTGGGAATCCTAGGTTTGAATGAAACTTTTTAAAGTTTTATTTTGTTTTTCCCTCTATTCCTAGGAGTCTTTTTCATTTAGTAATCAAGAGGGTGAAATGGAGAATGATCTATCCTACACACATTCTGCTCTCCTTGTGCAACAGAAATAGGGTGGAAGTGACTTTTACCTAGGAGAGGAGAAGTAGGAGGATTAAATAGCTCCTTATTGGCCTTACTCTTATACTTCTTAATTATTTCTAACTCAATAATTTTTTTAGCCTTAATAAACTTCTTCCTAGCCATCCTTAGTTTGCTCCTCTTATGGGTCTTATTAATAAATGGAGTACTAGAGATAATACCAACTTCATAAACTGATGGAATATCAAAATTAACCTCACATTTCATTTTCTTGTCCTCCCTGACTAGGGGTGTAATGGGTATAGGGGTGATAATAACCCTTTTTTAAGGAATGAGGGAGTCAGGCCTTGAGCACACTTTACTAGGGGATTAACCATTTTAATATTAGCCAAATCAACAATATTAATGCTTTCACTGAGAAGACATTAGTCTGAAAGCCTATACCAAATTGAATTATCTTTCCCGAATAAATTTCTTAAACAGTCAGATTTTAGTCAAAGGGAAAAGTGAGTTTTCCTTCTATTGCTTCTCGACATTAAAAAAAAAAACCCAAATCAATCTCTTTGAAGTAATCATTTCTAACAATTTAAAACTAATTTTAATTTTGAATTTTAAAATCTTATAGTACTCATTATTTTTTAAAGGGAATGTAACTACAACGTGTACAAACGAGGGATTAAAATTTTTTTTAGAAATTTTTTTTATTTTTGAGATTCTTCAAGATTTAAGAATTTAACACACTAGGTTTTTATATTGTTTAAGTCTCTTAAAATCTACAAGTGCTCAATAATGATTTTGAAAGTTTTAGCTTAACTCTCACCTTCTATCAGTTAAATTTCCTCTATCGCCACTTTAGTTTTGTAAATGTTGATTGTCCTTACCGAAGAAAGAAATGAGAAAGGTAACTATTGCGAGAAAGGTAGACTCAACTTATGATGACCATAAGTATACTACCAATGTAGAAATATTTTCCACTACTAAAGTGGAGAGAGACGTCTTCCCCAACAGAGTTGATAAAACAATCTATATGAAAATAAAATAGTACAACACATATTAAGGGTTCTCCTATTTTTGTTATCAAACATGGCATTGGGAATACCGTATCATCTTGAGAAAAGAACATGATATTCCAAAATGGATTTGCAGAGAAAAATCTTTGTTATCATGGTTAAATAAAATAAAAATAATAAGATAATGTCTTGAAAGGGAGACCTATCATTCTAGAATACTATTTAAGGAAGAAATTTTTTTTTATTAAAAATATATTTTCTACAAAAATGGTTTTAAAAATCATCTTTCTATGAAAAAAAATATAAAAGAGAAATATCATATCAACACTAAGGGAGATAATGATATTCAATAGAGGTATTTGAATACACAAATGAGTTTTGAAAAATTATCAAAATTCCCAGAGATTTTTTCCCTATCTTACAAAAAAAGGGTTTTATTTTAGTTTAGAGTTATATGTTCCCCCTAAAAGGTTTTTATGGTTAATTATACATCGGGAGAGATAAACCTCCTAAGAATACTCTCGACTAAAGTATTGATAGATGCTTATTAGATTTTAATGTTAATGATGAGAAGTCTTGGAATTTCTAAAGGGGATTAGTTTAATGTTGAACAATTCTTTTTGGAGGGTAAATGATTAAAGATAGGGAGAACTAAGATTATGAGAATACTAAAAAATATTATAGTATATTATATGATGGGCTTTAATATTTTGAGGAATAATTTTATGTTTAATTAGAATTTTATTAGATAGGTGTGATTAAATTCCCAAAGGGTAAGGACTTATAATTTGGGGTCTACCTCAAAACCTGGATATAAGTTGGGCACGACATAGTAATAACTTTAACCTATATAATGATGTGTAATTTTGGACTTATATATGTTTCAACTCGAGCTAACTAATTGAGATTATTAATGATAATGAACATTATGGCTCACATCGTTATGCATACTTGTATTTGCAATATATATTAATTTGTGTGTGTACTAAAATTTCAAGAGCACCATGCACCATCCACAAAAGATACAAGGCTCAAGATTGAGTATAATAGGTTATTTTTAAAGTTTTTGTAATATTCATTGATGTATTTTTGATGTCTTGAGTCAAGTCCTATAGGGGCGTATGCTAGCTTGGTAATCATGCACACACACACTTAGGGTGAGTGAGATTGAGTCAAAACCATAAGTTAAAATTTTGAACTCATCAAACTATATGATTTATATCACACTGTATGATTAGCTCATCTATGTAATTATACTTGATAATTTAGATCATCGATCAGTTATGATCATAAAAATAGATGCCAATCATAATTTAGGCAAGATTTTAAGATTCAAATTTTGTTCTAATCATCCAAGATGATATACATCATACTAGACAATCTATAATAATTATTCCTAAATTAATCCTATGATTAGGGGACTAATTATGGTTAATTTGTTCAATCCGATCATCTAGCATGATCAGTGATCATCATACTGAACAACGGAGAGGATGTATGTGGTGACCCCATTTGTATAAGTTGAAAACCATAAATTTGTCAACTAATTATTCTGGATGATCACATAATTTTCATGGTAAATCAGTATAAATTCTTGAACTGATCGTATAAGACATTACATTTTGTATTATTAAAAATGGCAATTTTAAACTAATTATACAGGATGATTGTACTAAAACATACTAGATGATCTTTAATAAAAGAATTGATTTTTTAAGGTTTTTAAAGTCCTCTATTTAAGCTTTCTCTAATGATAACTTAAGTGTCTTTGACATGAATTGAGTCTCCATTCTTCTAGAGGAAACTTGAAGATAGAATCTTGAAAGGGAGATAGAAAAGGGTGGAGTTTTGGAGGGAGAAGATCCTTGTAGAGTTCAATGGAGTGTGAAGGGGGTTTCACATGGTTGATCTAGCAAGCTTGCACCTTAGTACCATCATATTTAAGGTTTGACTTGAGGGAAGTTTTGGGAAGAAGAACATCTCTTTGGAATCAATAGACTTGGCTACTCCACCGCACCAGGGAAGGTGAAAGTGAATCCAGGTTCTCTCCCTCACCAGAATGGTAAAAAGGAGTCAAGGTTCTCTACCTGTGAAAAAATTTATAGTCTATATCATATCTTGGAGGGAGAAAAAGGATTACAGTCCTCTACTGCTTCAGGTTGATGGAAGAGATTTTATAAGGGCTTCTCCTCCTAGTTATGCGGACAAAAGGAGAGTCACTAAAGGTTTGGTGAATTACCTTCAACGAGAGGTTCTAGGGAGTGGACTTAGGTCAGGTTGATCGAACCACTATAAATCTCTAGTGTGTTTATTGTTGATTTTATTTTTATTTATTTTATTTTTTGCATTTAATTTAGTGTTAATTGTGTGGTTAAAAATCTCAATTTTTCTATTATGATCAAATTAATTTGCTTCCGCATCAAGGGATAAAATTATCTATTTTTAGATATTGAAAAACTTTTAAAAGGGGATTTTCCTTTATGTTTAAAGAAGTTTTAAAATAACCAATTCACCCCTTCTTGGTTAGCCTTGGGACTAGTTCTATAAGTTCTAATAATCTTCATGAACTTTGAAGTGGTATTAGAGTGGGATTTATAAATTAAGTTTTTGAAAACTTTTGAATAAAGATCAATGGCTAATTTTGAAAATTGTAATGATGCATAAAGATATTTAATCACTTGACCACCTTTAATTAAAAATATATTTTTTTAATTTTTGGAAAATTTGCATGTCTACTTTCTTTCAATTAATTGATTTTTGAATATGTCATATGATTCAAATTGGTTATTTTGTACCATCACATATTATAGATGGAATCAAAACTGATATTTATTTCACTGAATAGAGTAGAATAGAGCAAAGCAATGTTCAATAGAATGCTAAATATTTAAAATATTTTTTCTTATGCTTTGAATTCTAAAGACTGCATGAGAATCTCTACATGTACAACTTACAAAAAAATTTGGGATAATTTATGCTCTACATACGAAGGCACTAGTGATGTCGAGCAATCTAAGTTGATTGTTTTATAGCATTCTTATAAATTATTTTGTATTAAACCTTATGATACAATCTTAAACATGTTTACTAAGCTTACTCAAATTATGACATCATTACATGTTTTAGGTAAAGAAATTTCAATTTTTGAAAAAGTTAATAAAATTCTACTTTATCTGTCTGATAAATTTAATGCTAAGGTCACTACTATATGTGAATAAAATGGCTTTAATGATTATTCTATTGATAATCTAATTGGCTCACTCATTACCCATGATCAAAGTGTGAGTGAAAAGCTTTTTGATGTAGTAGAAAATATAGTTCTAAAATCTGAAGCCATGGATGAAAGCAACTTACTAGATGATGAGAGTGAGGAGTTAGCATCAATAACATGAAAATTTGAAAATATAGTATAGTGCAAGCATTAACATCAACAAAAATGGAACAAAGGTAAACATGGTAAGAATGTTAAGATTTCTTCTGATGCTATTTGATTTAGGTGTAGGAAATCCGAACATTTGAAAAATTAGTGCCCTAATATAAAAACACTTCATGTAGAGGAAAAAGTTAAAAATAAGCCTATTGTAATAAGAGAAAATGATAAAAAAAAAGAAGATCTCATAGGCAGACCTAGCTTTTAAATCATTAGAAAAAAAGCAAGATGATGAGGTATAAAGTTTTGTTTGTGTGTTTATATGTGTTATAGTTAATACATGTATATATGTTCTTTGTTTTTCTTTTGTTCTCTATGAATATTTTTATTTTCTTTATTATTTTAGTGTTTTATTATTTATGTTTGTAATTTTATTTTATTTTATTTTATTTTATTTTATTTTCATGTATGTTTTTTAGAATACTCTCTGATCATAACCCACAAATCATATCTCACATCATATTTGCACAAGAGAATCAATCACTTCTCACATTTTTTTAAAATAAAAAAATTACCTTCTTTTTACATAAAGTTTTTGATATGTGATTATATACTTCTCTAAATAGATAAATGAAGAAAAATTGATGATTATCCCTCTTCGTCTAACTCCTTTAGTGATGTAATTCCTTTTTTTTTTCAAAAACTATTTCAATTTAAAAATTAGACCAAAAAATAGAAATCTGTTTCATCTTCCTACATTTTTTTATCTCATTTGAATATTCTTGCAAATCAATGAATCTATTTCAAAATTTTTTGCTCAAGTTATCTACCCATATCAGATGAATCAGGTTTTGATTTGTAATTTACTTTTCCCTCTAAAAGAGAGTGAGTTCCTCTTCTCTTATATTTTGAAGATAATCTCACGACTGAGAATCTTTAAGGACTTAAAAATGAAGAAAGTTGGAAAAAATAAAAAGAGGCACAAAATAAGTCCAAAATGAAAATATGCGTAGTGTCCGCTAATAATTGTAAGATTTATAAAGTATATCAAAAATCAAAAGATGCATATAGTGAGCCAAAAATTGATAAAGAGGCACAAAATGAGACCATTATAATTTAGTTTCCCTTCATATCAAGTCTTTAAATGTTAGACAAATCCATATGTAAATTTATATCGTCCACACTTGAACTTGAGAATCATGATTTTTGGTTCATCACTTTGTAATGATATTCTCTTAAGATAAATTTCTAAAAAGAAGTTTGAAAATATCACATTTCCTTTCTAATTTATTTTTTGAATTAGATTTTTTTTAACAAAAAGGACTTTAACCTATAAGGAGCTTGAGCTAGGTTTGAGAAAATTCAAATTTCCAACCTTTCTAAATCTTAGTGTGGTCAATTCATTTCTTACTATGCTTTTGAATAAAATCAAGAGGTAACATTCTCATTTCGAGAAAGTTTGGTGAAATTAATTGATTCTTCTTAAACATTACCTTCACTTCCACCTGATTAGGGTTAGTTTGATCTTTTTTGTTTGTTTCGATTTTTTGTTATTTGTCTCTTTTGTGCTTCTTTTCTTTTTGATAATTTCATATGGGAAGAATGTATTTGTATGGTTGTATTTGTTCCTTTTGTATTTGCATTTGTTTACCTGTTATTTTAGTTTTTTTTTATATTTCTTAGTTTCTTAATTTCATTTGTCTTAAATTAAAAAAATATTTTTGGTATCCCCTAATTTTTAATATAATTAAATTAGTGAGGGGGAGATTAGGAGAAAATATTTTTAAATTTGCAAAATCAACCAGTAATGTTTGCCATTTAAAAAAATGAGGAGATTATTATAACTCAAGCTCACGAATTTATGTTTTTGAAGAAAACAAATATTTGAACTTACACCCTTATGTCAACTTGTATTTATAATGTATATTTGTTTGTGTATGTACTAACATTTCAAGAGAACCATACACCATCTAATGAAGATTCAAGGCTCAAGATTGGGTTGAATATGTTCTACTATAAAGATTTTTGTAATATTCATTGATGTATTTTGGATTTCTTAAGTCAAGTCCTATAAGAGTGTATGCTAGCTTGGTGACCATGTACACACACACTCAGGGGGAGTGAGATTAAGTCAAAACCAAAAGTTTAAATTTTAAACTCACTGTACTATATGATTTATATCATATTGTATGATCAACTCATCTAATTAATCATATTGGATGTGATCATAAAAAATAGTTGTCAATCATAATTTAGGCAAGATTTTATGATTCAAATTTTATTCTAATCTTCCAGGATTATATACATCATAATGGATGATATATGATATCAAGCCTAAATTGATCCTATGATTAGGAGACTAATTATGGTTAATTTGTTTAATCTGATCATTCAGAACGATCAATAAAGATTATACTAGATTACTAAGAGGAAGCATGGGATGAACCCCAATCATACAAGATGAAATCATAAATTTGTCAACTAATCATCCTAAATGATCATAAAATCATCACAGATGATTGGTATAAACTCTTAAACTAATCGTATAGGATAATGCAATTTGAATTGTCAAAAAGTGTTATTTTAAAGTAATCAAATAGGATAATCGTACTGGATGATCTTTGACGATAAATTTAATTTTTTAGGGTTTTTGAAGCCATCTATTTATGCTTTCCCAAAAGACTTTATAAGTGTCTTTGGCATGGATTGAGTCTCTGTTCTTCTATAGAACACTTGAAGAGAGAGCCTTGAAAGAGAGAGAGGAAAGGGTGGAGTTTCAGAGGGAGAAGATCCTTGTGGAGTTCAAGGGAGTTAGGAGGGGGTTTCAGACATGCTTTGACAAGCTTGCACCTTAGTACCACCATATTCAAGGTTTGTTTTGATGAAAGTTTTGGGAAAAAGAAGATATCTTTTATGTCAAAGGACCCAGCTACTCCACCGCACTGGGGAAGGTTTATATGATTCCAGGTTCTCTGCCACATAGGGAGGGTGAAAAGGAGTTAAGGCTCTCTGCCTCACCAAGAGGGTGAAAAGGAGTCAAGTTTCTCATCCTGTGAAAGGATTTATGGTCCTCTACCATCTCCTAGAGGGAGAAAAAGGATTACGATCTTCCACTGCACCGGGTTAGTGGAAGCGATTTGGTAAAGGCTTCTATGCCTAACTGTGGGGGCTAAAGAAGAGTCTCAAAAGATTTTGTGCAATACATAGAATGGGAGGTTCTGGGGAGTGGAAATAGGTCAAGTTGACCAAACCACTATAAAATTGTAGTGTGTTTATTCTTGGTTTAAAAAATTTTCCCTTATTTTTAGTATTTTTTTTTTTTAATTGTGTAGTTAAAAATCTTGGTTTTTTTATTATTATGAAATTACTTTGCTTCTGCATCATGAGATAAAATTATCTATTTTTAAATGTTGAAAACTCATTAAAAAGGGGATTTTTTTTGTGTTTAAAGAACTTTTCGAAATAAACAATTCATCCCCCTCTTGGTTAGCCTTGGGACTAGTTTTATAAGGTCTAACAACCTTCATAAACTTTCAATATCATGCATGGAATTGAATACCAACTAAAAAACCTAATTAATTTCATGTCTATATTACTCGATCAATTGAAAGATGGGTAAACTATTTTATTTAAAATATTGGAATATAGGGTTCATATCTAAGGAAAATTTCTAACTGGTTCTAAACATAAGAATGGTGATTCCTTATAAAAAAAATATTAATTAAAATTAAATTATTTTATGTTTATTTCTAATGCAATGCATATAAATAGAGTTCTAAACTTAGAAACCTGTAGACCTCCAAAAGAGCACCGCGCAAACGGGTCGATTGGAAGGGACAGATTTGATCATGCATACGACTAACCATTGAGGATAGAGGCTGTCGCAAATACACCTCGATGGGTAGTAATATACACGACCTAATCACGGGGTGCACTATCTCTATTGACTGTATTGGATCGACAGGGGTGCCTGCTGCCGACGTCTCAAAACCCATCTACTGTGCCTGGGCTCTGTACTGGTAGGTGGCTACTTTGGGGATACCTCTTCTAAACTGACCTGAGGCCGGGCAGGCTCCTGCTGCTGTCTCCATCCTCGATGACATGGTCGTCGTCCTACCACAGGAGCAACTGCTGGTCGCCTAGCAACTGGAACTGTCTGCACTGACTGCTGGGGTGTCTACCCCCTCTGCCAACTGTAAAGTCTCCTTGCAGTCTGCCTTCATAATTGAGAAGTCACCTGAGAAATCTGCCAGAGTATCTTCTCCCGACTGACAGGCTCCATACCACGAGCTAGGCGGACGATATGTCAAAACCTCTGAGTGAGGGCTCGAACACCAGCGTCCCTGTGGACCCTTGCCCGGGGTAAGGTAATGGCAACGGAGGGGCCGCCGCAAAGCGGGAAACGTCTTCCTCATCCCCACTGTGTGTCAACGGGGAGAAGCGGCCTCCCTGGACTGCCTCTATCTCAGGAGCTACAACAATATCTGGAGTAGCCACAATTGAATTGGTCGTGGCCTACACTATCTGGGAGCCACCATCCTCTGAACAAGCTCATGGTGAGCTATCGCCTCAACCATATGCTGCCTCTCTGCCTCGGATGCAGCTAAATGCAACCTCCTATTCCTATTCCTCCGGGCCCTTCTCCCAAGGCCAGAGGTGGAGGTGGAAGGGACATCTGAACCCACTGCCTGGGTGGCAGGAGGAACAGGGATGATTATAAGTGCCGGGGTCTGCCTGGCAGTCTCAGAGTGAGAAAGACTAGCAAAAACAAAAACTCAGCAAGAAGAGGGTGAAGACACCTCAGTCTAGGCACCCCTCTTCCTAGTGGAAGCAGGAGGGGAAACCCGAACGCGAGTTACTTCCGCCAGAACAATGGGAGTAACAACAGCAGCAGGATGCCGGCGCTGAGGGGCTAGAGCAACCTGTATAATAGAAGCGACAAGCACAGATCACCTGGCCATTAGATGAACGGGTGGAACAACTGCAACAGGCTGCTGGTGTTGAGGGGCCGGGGCAACCTACGCAGCAGAAGTGGTAGGCACTAGACACCTAACCGCAGGTCGTACTGGTGGAATAGGGAGTGGCCTTGGCACTGGATGCCTAGCCATGGGGCGCACAGGCTGTGCAAGTACAGGAACGGGACGAGCAGGTGCCTGGGCTGTCTGCCAAGCAGCTAGTCGTCCAAAAGGGTGCATGGCTGAGCGTCCTCTCCTCTGAAGAGGAGAGAATGCAGCAACCTCCGCCAGTGTCGGCCCACCAAGAGTGACGAAGGCCGAGTAATTGAAGGAACCAAAAGTGATCCCTCTAACGGGTGAACAGGCAAGCAGGGACTCAGGGAGAGTCACCCGCACGTTCGAACCAAAATTGAAAGTAAAGAAAGGTACGAAGGAAGCCATGGCACTGCTGCCAAAAAAAGATAGTGAATAGGTTAGAAATTTAAAGTGAAAGCATGAAAGGATTAAGGATTTTATAGAGATTTGATAAAGATAGATAAGAATTGATAAGGAATGGAATAGCCTGTAAGGCTAGAAAGAAGTAGAGTAGGGGAACCCTAGCTATAAGGAAAGAAACCCTAACTAAGGAAAGACCCTAACTAAGAGTGGGATGGACCTAATCTAAGAAGTACCAATCCCGGATTACACATAAGAAAGGATAATATATGATCCAAAGATGGAGAGAGAAATTGGTCCCACCGTGGTTGCCAAAAACCTGTGGATCTCCGAAAGAGCACTGCACAAACGGGTCGATTGGAAGGGACAGATTGGATCACGCATATGACTAACCTTTGGGGATAGAGGATTTCACCAACACACCTCGATGGGTAGCAATATACACGACCTAGTTACGGGTTTCCCCCACCCGATACAACAGTTTGAATGGGGTTTAGTAGATGTGGGATTGAGTTTCTCTCTCCATCTTTGGATCATATATTATCCTTTCTAGTGTATACTTCGGGATTGGTACTCCTTAGATTAGGTCTATTCTACTCTTAGTTAGGGTCTTTCTTTAGTTAGGGTTCCTTTCCTTATAGCTAGGGTTCCCCTACTCTACTTCTTTCCAGCCTTACAGGCTATTCCATTCCTTATCAATTCCTATCTATCTTTATCAATTCTCTATCAAATCCTTAATTCTTTTATGCTTTCACTTTTGATTTCTAACTGATTTACTGTCTTTTCTTGGCAACAGTGCCCTGGCTTCCTTCGTACCTTTTGTTACTTTCATTTTTGGTTCAGATTCGCGAGTGACTCTCCCTGATTCCCTACTTGCCAGTCCTCCCATTGGAGGGATCACTTTTGGTTCCTTCACGGACTCGGCATTCATCACACTTGGCGGGCCGACACCGGCAAAGGCTGTTGCATTCTCTTCTCTTTAGAGGAGAGGACACACAGCCACGCACCCTTTCGGACGACCAGCTGCTCGGTGGACAGCCCAGGAAAAAACTCATCCCGTTCTTATACTTGCGCAGCCCTTGTGCCCCGTGGCTAGGCATCCAGTTCCTAGGCCACTTCCTGTTCCACTAGTATGACCTGCGATTAGGCGTCCAGTGCCTACCGCTCCTACTGCACAGGTTGCCCCAGCCCCTCTGCGTCGGCAGCCTGCTTCAGTTGTTCCACCCATTTGTCTAGCGGCCAGGCGACCTGCGCTTGTCACTGTTGTTACACAAGATGCTCCAGCCCCTCAGCGCCGGCAGCCTTCTGCTGTTGTTACTCCCATTGTTCTGGCGGAAGTACCTCGCGTTTGGGTTTTCCCTCCCGCTTCCACTAGGAAGAGGGGTGCCCAGACCGAAGTGCCTTTGCCCTCTTCTGGCCGGGTTTCTATTTTTACTCGTTTTTCCCACATTAAGACTACCGGGCAGACCCCGACACTTCCAGTCATCCCTGTTCCCCCTACCACCCAGACAGTGGATTCAGATGTCCCTTCTACCTCCACCTCCGGCCTTAGGAGAAGGGCCCAGAGGAATAGGAATAGGAGGTTTTGTTTAGTTGTATCTGAGGCAGAGAGGCAGTAGATGATTGAGGCGATAGCTCACCAGGAGCTTATTTAGAGGATGGTGGCTTCCAGACAGCGGAGACCATGACCAGTTCCAGTTGTGCATACTCCAGACGTTGTTGTAGCTCCTGAGATAGAGACAGTCCAGGGAGGATGCTTATCCCCGTTGACACACAGTGGGGACGAGGAGAATGTTACCCCGCATTGCGGAGGCCCCTCCTGTTGCCACTACCTTACCCCGGGCTAGGGTCCCCAGGGACGCTGGTGTTCGAGCCCTCACTTAGAGGATTCAACACATCGTCCACCTAGCTCGTGGTAAGGAGCCTGTTAGTCCAGAGAAGATACTCCGGCAGATTTCCCAGGCAACATTTCAGTTACGAAGGCAGACTGCGAGGAGGCTTTACAGTTGGCAGAGCGGGCAGACAACCCAGCAATCAGTGTAGACAATTTCGGTTGCTAAGCTGCCAGCAGTTGCTCCTGTGGTAGGATGATGCCCACGTTGTCGAGGACAGACACAGCAGTAGGAGCCTGCTCGGCCTCAGGTCAGTTTAGTAGAGGTAACCCCAGAGCATCCAGCTACCAGTATAGAGCCCAGGCATAATAGATGGGTTTGGAGACGTCGGCATGCAGGCACCCCTATCGAGCCAGTACAATCAGTAAAGATAGTGCGCCCCGTGATTAGGTCGTATATATTACTAGCCATCGAGGTGTGTTGGCGACAGCCTCTATTCTCAATGGTTAGTCATATGCACGATCCAATCTGTCCCTTCCAATCCACTCGTTTGCGCGGTGTTCTTTCGGAGGTCCACAGGTTTCTGGCGAAAAAAAAAACTCGTTACTCAACGAAACTTCACGAAATTTAAAACATATAATCTAGGAGTGAACATAAATCTTCGGGGACATTTGGATGAACTTATAAAGTGCTTTTCAAAAAGCTTTTTAACCCTAAGCATTGTGATCTATTCTAAGGGATTTTGAGAGATCTAACCATAGGTTTCTTGTGAATTTTTTTTTTTTAAATATTAATAAAAAGCCAGATATCCCACTATGGTCGTTAGAAACCTGTGGACCTCCGAAAGTGCACCGCGCAAACAGGTATATTGGAAGGGATAGATTGGATCGCGCATTCGACTAACCATTGGGGATAGAGGCTTTCACCAACACACCTCGATGGTAGCAATATACATGACCAAATTACGGGTTTCCCCCACCCGATACAATAGTTCGAATGAGGTTTAGTAGATGTGGGACCAAGTTTCTCTCTCCATCTTTAAATCATATGTTATCCTTTCTTGTGTGTACTCCAGGATTGGTACTCCTTAGATTAGGTCCGTCCCACTCTTAGTTAAGGTCTTTCCTTAGTTAGGGTTCCTTTCCCTGTAGCTAGGGTTCCCCTACTCTACTTCTTTCTAGCCTTACAGGCTATTCCATTCCTTATCAATTTTTATCTATCTTTATCAAATCTCTATCAAATTCTTAATCCTTTTATGCTTTCACTTTTGATTTCTAACATGTTAACTATCTTTTCTTGGCAGTAATGCCATGACATCCTTTATACCTTTCGTTACTTTCAGTTTTGGTTTGGACATGCGGGTGACTCTCCCTGAGTCTCTGCTTTCCAGTCGGCCCATTGGAGGGATCACTTTTGATTCCTTCACGGACTCGGCCTTCGTCACTCTTGGCAGGCCGACACCGACGGAGGCTGCTGCATTCTCTCCTCTTCAGAGGAGAGGATGCGCAACCATGCACCCTTTCAAATGACCAGCTGCTCGGCAGATAACCCAGGCACCTGGCTAGGCATCGAGTGCCTAGGCCACTCTCCGTTCTACCAGTATGACCTGCGGTTTGGCGTCCAGTGCCTACCGCTCCAGATGTGTAGGTTGCCCTGGCCCCTCAGCGCTGGCCGCATGCTGCAGTTGTTCCATCCGTTCGTCCAGCAGCCAGGCGACCTGTGCCTGTCGCTCCTGTTGTACAGGTTGCTACGGCCCCTCAGCTCCGGCAGCCTGCTGCTGTTGTTTCTCCTGTTATTCTGGCGAAAGTACCTCACGTTCGGGTTTCCCCTTCTGCTTCCACTAGGAAGATGGATGCCTAGACCGAGGTGCCTTCACCCTCTTCTGGCAGGGTTTCTATTTTTTCTTGTCTTTCTCACTCTGAGACTGCTGTCGTTGTGGGTACAAAAGAGGACGTTGCCCGTATTGCGGCGACCCCTCCTATTGCCACTACCTTACCCCGGCTAGGGTCCCCAGGGATGCTAGTGTTCGAGCCCTCACTCAGAGGATTCGACACATCATCCGCTCAGCTCGTGGTAAAGGGCCTATCAGTTGGGAGAAGATACTCCACAAAATTTCTCAGGAAACTTTTCAGTTATGAAGCAGACTACGAGGAGACTTTACAGTTGGCAGAGGGGGCATACACCCCAGCAGTCAATACAGACAGTACTAATTGCTAGGCTGCCAGTAGTTGCTCCTGTGGTAGGACGATGCCCACATCGTCTAGGATGAAGGTAGCAGCAGGAGCCTGCCTGGCCTCAGGTCAATTTAGTAGAGGTAGCCCCAGAGCAGCTAGCTACCAGTACAGAGCCCAGGCGCAGTTTATGGGTTTGGAGACGTCGGCAGGTAGGCACCCCTGTCGAGCCAATACAGTTAGTAGAGATAGTGCACCCCATGATTAGGTCGTGTATATTACTACCCATCGAAGTGTGTTGGTGATAGCCTCTATCCTCAATGGCCAGTCGTATGCACGATCCAATCTGTCCCTTCTAATCGACCCGTTTGCGCGGTGATCTTTCGGAGGTCCACATGTTTCTGGCGAAAAAAAAAACTCGTTACTCAATGAAACTTTGCAAAATTTAAAACATATAATCTAGGAGTAAACAGAAATCATGGGGGACGTTTGGATGAACTTATAAAATGCTTTTTAAAAAGCTATTTAATCCTAAGTATTGTGATCTATTCTAAGGGATTTTGAGAGATCTAACCGTCCGATTTTCACGTTCTTGGGCTCGTTGGATTCGTTGAAGTGGAAAGAGTATTTCTCTAGTTGACATTGAACCCTGGTTCTCCTTGGATCAAGCTGTAGAAGCCCCAAAAGCTTCTTAGCTTCGGTTTCACCAGAGTTCTCACCGTCGGCGACTCGAGGAGGTTGGGGTTGTGTTGGAAAAATGTGGAGTAGGGTTACAAGAGTGCTCTCTCCAAATCTTAAGGCCTGAGGTGATCTTGAGATCAAGCAAGAGCAAAAAGTCCTAAAAAAGAACAAAATATTGCTATTTAATGTCCCTAAACCGAATATTAACTTTAATAAGAAGAGAGATAAACGAAAAGGCTCGCTCTTCTCCGCTCCTCTTCTGATGGCGATTTTGGCGGTCCCTTGGCTGATGTCGGTTCTCCGTCGGCCCTTGGAGGCCGACGGCAGATCTAGGAATGACAACCTTATTGGGTTGAGCTTTCTCCTCATAATCAATTTTCTTCCCATGGGATTTTTCTCCCAAATGATTTTGACGGCAAGTTTGGCAGATGTATGGCTGCCAATGTTACTTCATTGGCCCGTTATGGTTGACGATGGATCTTGGATTGGCTATCATTCTGGGTTAAGATCTGTTCTTCTGTGTAGTGATTGGTGGTTGTATTTGATTGCTTTATTTGAATTTCTTTATTTGGGTTATGAATTGGTTAAGATCTTAGGGTATGATCCATTGTTGTTCAAGAAAGATTTTGGTGGGTTGTTTCCCTGCATTCTTCAATTGAGAAAAGGAATTCATGGTTTGTTTTGTTCGGTGTCTTCTCCGAACAAACTTTTTGGTATCTTGGAGGTTTTTTTTTAAGAATTGGAGCGTTCTTTTTGGATTCTTGACGAATCTTGGAGAAGCTACTGGGATGACTTTTGTGAAGATCATCATTAGTGTTGCTGTTGATGAGGTTGGTTTTCATTCTTGTGCTTTGATAAATGGTTGTTTTGTTATGGCGAAGTTTAATCGTTTGGTTGAAGTTTCTATTGGTGGAACTTGGAATTTTGTGAAAATTTCATTTGGGAAGTTCGGTGGAGGTGTGGCGGAGGTTATGGTTCCAGCATATTTAGGTTTGTATGCTGCCATTATTACATTCAGTCAGCTGCCAGTGATTGGAGATTACAAGGAAATCATTTTGGGATTTCCTAATTGTTCTGTTGAGGATTTGAACTGGGCTCCCATTCCATCAAAGCTTATGGTTTATTATGATTTATTCTTTAATGTTCAATGCAAGTGTGTTGAAGGTTTGAATAGTGGAGGTAATTCTATTGAATCTGAAGCTCATGTTTTAGTTTTGGTTTTTCAGATTTTGTTGATTCAAGAAGATCATAAGAATATATGTTATTGGCTTCTTGAGGTGGTTGTCGGTGTTATGGCTTTACATGGAATATAATTGGTGTTGCTCTTGTCAGTATGATGGGTGTGGTGGCGATTTTTAGTTTGTATGACTTTACTTGTGAAGAGGCTTACTCTTGGACTAATGAGGAGGGAGTTAGTGTTATTTCTTTGTCGTTGTTGATTGGTATGTTCTCGGTGGCTGTTGTTGGTTGTGTTGATGCAACAACAGCGATTTTTACTCTTGTTTGGAGCTTGTTGGACCCTTTGATCGATGGGGGTCTGGTTGATGTTTGGATAGCTGGTTTAGTTGTTGTTTTTATTTTTCTTGTAACTAGTTTTTATTTGCATGTTTTGCTTATAGGCTTCTTATACCTTTTTAAAACCATTATGATGAAATATGAGATTTTTACTAGGTTTCATTTTCCATCTTTTGGGAAAGCTAGGATACTAACCAACTTTTTAGGTTGTTTTAATATTTGGTATCCCCATCACCCCAATGGATCTAAAATGGAATTTAGTGGATCGCATATCCATTATGGTAGTTTTAAAGGGTTTGCTTTTGCTTTCTAGTTTGTATTAGGTATTTCTTCTTTTAATGCAATTTGCATTTCTTCAAAAAAAAAAAAAAAGTGACCATAAACCTAAGGTGGACGGTTGGGATCCAATCCCCAGGTGATTTGGAGGGAAATTGATCTGATCGGAATGGGATTTCAAACTTCCATGCATTAAGAGCCATTAAACCCATTAATTATGACATAAATTCACATAAATAGGTCATATTAACGTATTAAAGGCTTGGTTTGACTTTGACTTGGCCAAACCAGTAAAAATAGCTCAATGGGGGAAGAGGATTAAGCCATTATATGGATCAGATTTGATTTCAAATGGATTTGGGCTCTTAATGGGCCTAATGGGTCAAAATTGACCCATTAGGACTTGTGTTGACCAAGTCAAAGGTTGACTTGGTCAACTCAAATCATCATGCCCAGGGGTTTAACTAAATCAAGGTTAATAAATGGACCCCCAACAGGAGCAGCAAATAACTAGTGAACTGCTCGTATTGGCGTTGACCGAATATGCCACATAAAGTAGAGTGAAAATCACAAGTGAAAGAAAATCAGAAAGATGGTGGAAAAAGTAAGAGACTCTTCTCCTAGCTTTGCCCCATAGTGGGGGCAGAGCCTAGGAAAGAAGAAGAAGCAGCAGCAGTGCACAAGTCAAGTATCGCCAAAATGGTGAACTGGTAGTAGGGTCTTCTCATGGCCTTACCCTTATACAAGGGTAGATCCAAGGATAGAACCAACGGTAAAGATTTCCTAAAAAAAGGTGAAAAGAAGTAAAGGATCTCTCTCTTAGCCTTACCCTGTAGTGAGGGAAGAGCTGAAGAGAGAATCCAGGGTAAAGGTCACTACAAGGGTGAAATAGGTAGAGATCACCACAAGGGTGAGAAGGTAAAGGGGGATTCTCCCCTAGCCTTGCCCTGTAGCAAGGGCAGAGCCAAGGGAAGAACCAAAGGTAAGGTAGAAAAAGCAGACCAACTATCTGTCTAACTATATCGAATCAGCAGAATAGAAGGTGAAAGGGTCCCATATCCTCTTGCTCGTCTCATAATAGTGAATTAAGGTGGCTCAGTATCTGCCTGACTAAATCGGGTCAGCAAATAAAGGAATCACGAGACCTGATGTCTGCCTAATCGGAACAAGACACTCAGGGAAATGGGTGGCGAGGAGTTCCTATCACGTGCTTTGTCAGGCCCTCTCTACCAAGTAAGTCAAACCAGCTTCCCATGTGTTCATTTCAAATAGCCGAATAGAAGGTGAAAATGATCCCGTCCCTCCTGTTCATCTCAGAATAGTGGATTGGGGTGACTCAGTATTTTCTGACAACCTCAAGGCGGCAAATAAAGGGAGTCATGAAGTCTGGTGCCTGTTTGATCAGAATAAGACACTCAGAGAAAAAGGCGAGGATTTTCTGCCAGGTGCTCTGTCAGGCCTTCTCTACCAAGTAAGACTAACTACCTGCCCGACTATATCTGGACAGTGGGGTAGGAGGTGAAAGGGATCCCGCTCCTCCTGATCCTTTCGGAACAATGGATTGGGGTGACTCGATACCTCCGCCTGACCTCAGCAAAAGTAAAGAAGACATGAAGTGGAAGCCTGCGCAGTCTTTTACAGGACATCCGGAGTAAAAAGTCATTGAGGATGGCCTCCCAGTGACTCTGTCGGGTTTGCTCAACTAGGTAAGATAAGACCGACCACCTGTCTGTCCATATCTGGGCAGCAGGGTGGAAGGTGAAAAGGATCCTGCCCCTTCTGTTCCTTTCTGAATAGTGGATTAGGGTGGCCACTACTTCTGTCTGACCTCAGCAAGAAGCTCATGAACCACGAAATGGAAGCATGCTTGGTCTTTTATAGGACATCCGAGTAAAGGGTTGTTGAGTAATTGCGCCTCCCAGGGACTCTGTCAGGCTTACTCAACGGTAATGTAAAACCAACTACCAAGCTTACCGCATCTAGACAGCGGGTAGAAGGTGAAAGGATCCCGCCCGTCCTGCTCCTTTTGGAATAATGGATTGGGGTGGCCACTACTTATACCTGACCTCAACAAGAAGCTCATGAACCACGAAGTGGAAGTCTGCTTAGTCTTTTACAAGACATTCGAGTAAAGGGTATTGATGCGCCTCCAGGGACTCTGTCAGGCTCACTCAACGATAAGATAAAACTAACTACCAAGCTGACCGCATCTGGGCAGCGGGTAGAAGGTGAAAAGGATCCCGCCCCTCCTGCTCCTTTCAGAACAGTGGATTGGGGTGGCCACTACTTCTGCCTGACCTTAGCAAGAAGCTTATTAACCAAAAAGTTGAAGCCTGCTTAGTCTTTTACAGGACATCCGAGGTAAAAAGAGTGGTAAGGGCCACCTTCCAGGTGCTCTGGCAAGGCTTCACTTTAACCAAGTAAGCTTCAACATCTGCTCCACCAGCTCGGTCTTGCAAATGAAGAAGGGCTCAATACCCCTCAATCATTTCAACTAAAAGAATAAAGAGTCAAGCTCTGATGCTTGCCTGATCAAAACAAGACAATCAAAAGAGTGGTGAGGAGTACCTGCCAGGTGCTCTGTCAGGTCCTCTCTACCAAGTAAGGCCTACTACCTATCTGTTCATTTCAAATAGCAGGATAAGAGGTGAAAGTCACCTCAACATCAACCTGACACGTATCTGTGTAGGGATGTGAGGGAGAAATAAGTAAGTCAATGGGATAATTTTAAGGGTAGATCCACCTAGGGAACCCCTTCTAGCTCTTTGGTAATCACATGGTAGAGGACAAATCGTCATGGCCATGAGTATCCAAATGCCATCAGAATCTCCTAGGGAATCCTAACCCTACACAAAAGGGATGGAGGACATCAGAATGACATCTCCTAACCAAAGCTGGAAGAGATACACCCTCTGTAGAGTGTGCAAAGGGGTAATCTCATTCTGCAGGAGTAAAAAGAACTCAAGTAGCGAAGGGGCACCTCTACTATAGAAAGTAGGACTAAGCCTAGCAAAGACAACCCTAAAAGGGGCTATAATAGTAAACCCATACTAACTGATGGGGATCCTGTAAGAAGTGGAAATAGTATCAAAACATCCAAAGGACATCTCTTGCAGCTAGGAGACGGGTCACAATGGGGAAACAAGTTGTAAAAGATCTGGAAAAGCTGACTCTCTAGTAGAGAATCAAAGCTCCAGGGAAAGGTGATGGTGGCATCTAAGGCACGACGCCACATATCACCAAGTAGGAGAAAAAGAACTAAAGTAGTGAGGAAACACACTTGCTACTAAGGATAATAACTCTGAGTATAAACAAGCTCACAGTGGTGACACCCACATAAACTAGTGGGACCCTGTGGGAAGTGGAAGTGACCTCAACACATTCATAAGACTAATCTGTCATCTGAGCCTAGTGTATGAATGGTAGGATAGGTCAAAGAAAGGAGTAGAAGAACTGAACTTCTTTTAAAAGATTAAAGTTCTCAAAGTAGTGATATCAATATCCGAGGCAAGGCATACTACATCACTACATGGAAAGCAGCTTTAGGTAGTAAGGAGACACACTCACTACCTGAGGATAATAATCATGAATAAGATTGATACAACATCAAAAGGGCCACAGTGGTAACACCTACCCTTAATGGGTAGGACCCTATAAGGAGTAAAAAGCAACACTACCACACTTGTAGGACTACTCTAGCAGCTAAGAGTAGGGTACGAATGGTGAAGTAGGTTGATAAAAGAACTAAGAAGCCGATCCTCTACTGGAAAATTAGGACTCCTGAGGATGTGATGCTAACATCTATGGGTAGATGTACTACATCACAACTGAGGGAATAGCCTGAGGTGATAAGAGAGCACATTTTCCACCTAGTATAGTAATCATAAATGAAATCAATGATCAACAAAAAGTCAAAGTGATAACACCTACCCTAATCGGGTAGGACCCTATGCAAAGTGAAAGTGACACTACCACATTCATAGGGCTACTCTGGCAGCTCAGAGCAGTGCATGAATGGGAGGTAGACTACCAAAAGAGGGCATGAGGAGTTTGATCTTTCCTCAGATAGACCCAAGCCCACAAGGTAGTGATGTTGACATCTAGGTTATTGTTTATCACATCACTAGCAAAGAAAACTATTCAAAATCATAAAGATTTGCAACCAACTATGTGTCAACTCAACCTTGAAGAAATCATCAAAGTGTTTCAAGGGAGGAAAAAGAGAAATTTTGGGGAATTTGGGCTCTTAGAGAGTTTTACTGGGTTTCTCTTGTGATAAGAGCAACCGGTTTGCTCTACTAAGAGCTTCCCTCCCTTTTTTTTATCACATATAATTTTTTTTAAATGAAGATTATGAATGGTTTTGATAACTCAGACCATGTTCGTCACATGAACAAAATTGGGGAGAGAGAAAATCACACAGGCTCTTATAAGAAAGTAAATCATTGGTTTTGATAACCCAGACCACATTCAACTCATGTGAATGAAATGGGGAGCACAATCATATCAAAATTAATGTATAACCAAGATCAACATCAGGATAAAGGATCAACACTACCACCTCTGACTAGCATAGGATGGTGTGGACCTAGTATCCTACCTCCAAAAGAGTCTAAACTAATGACACTGGCATCCCTGATCATATTAAACATATATTAATGGACTGGGGCTACATCTATCAGATCAAGACTGATAGGTAGAAGAGAATCTCATAGGGATAATGGTTCGCTATCACCCCACGTGACTAACATAGGTGGGTATGGACCCAGTATCCTCTCCCTCTCAAAAAAAAAAAAGTCTAATGTAAAAAGACTACGATATTCCCGATCAGATTCAACTCATGTGAATGGACTGGGGGTTTCAACTATTAAAGCATGACTGATAGGAAGAAGAGAATCTCATCTTAGTCGAGGATCAACATCATCAAACCTAGCAAACGTAAGAGGGTGTGGACCCAGTCAAAAGTGATAAACGGGAACATATCCCAAAGGAGTTTAGTACTTAACACCACCTATTCTTAAAAAGAATCTAAATTTAAATTTACTAACTCAAATCAAGCTCCATACTAGCTAAATCATGATATCTCACTTATATAAGCATTTTCCTCTCTTGAATTGAAATCTAATCTAAAAAGGAATTTAAATTAAAAAAAGAAATTTAATTTTCTCCATTTTTGTATAAGAGTATACTTTATAATGATTTCAAAGACATAATTTTCAAAATCAAGTATCAAAAATATCAAAAGGATATAGATTTTCTGAGATTTAGAGATTTACTAAAAAAGGGAAGTCATTTACTTAACACTTTTGAGCTCTTTCAGCTACTTTCTCAACTTTGTGTGCTTTGCACAATCTTCATTTACTTGATACACTTTGTGTATCTTTCACTTTTGACGCTTTGCGCTTCTTTTCACTTTTTATAACTGGCTTCCTTTTTCATATCTCTAAAAGCAAACTATTTCTCAGTTGTAAGATCATCTTCCAAATATAAGAGAAGAAGACTTACTTCTTTTGAGTAAGGAAGAAGGATCTACAAAATAAATCCTATCCTCTAATAAGAATGAATAGCTTGATTAGAAAATTTTGAAGTTTTATTCATCAATATACTATAGTTACCTATGAGATAGAGAATCACAATATAATAAATAAAGTTTTCACTTCTAAATTCAATTTCAATTTGAAAAAGACTTTAGTTCAAGAGAAGAAATCTCTCCACCCCTAGGATGAGATAGAGAGATCATACTCTTTTCATGAATCATCACTACAAATCTAAAAGAAGTATGAGAGTCAATCATAACCACCAATTATAATTTTTTATTATATTGATTAATCATCAACATAAGGGAGAACAAGGTCCTTCAGCCCAAGTGCTGGAAGGGGGCCTGCCTTCCCTTATGAGGTTACAATAATCATTTTTTTAACATATTTTCTAGAACAAATAGAAGTAAAAAGAAAATGTGCTCATCTAGTACTACAATAGAAGAAAGAAAAGTAAAACTAGTGCTGACAAAGAAGCTGGAGTAGCAACTGTCAACTTGGCCTTGGGAGGCCTCCTCTCAACTACCTCTAAACTCTGTACAGCTTACTTAATCATCTACTAGGTCTTCTTGGAGAGTGCTAGCTACCACTCTCCCTCATAATTGTGGAGTGATCTGCCACTACTTCCCTAACTATAACTCTGACTGTCACTATGGCTGGAACTGTGGTTAAGACTGTGGTTGGGACTGGAGATCATCTAAACTATCTGAGTAGCCTTGTCCACAGACTGTGCCAAATCAATGCCTTGAGATGGATCTTCCTAGCGGCCATCTGAGTCTGTAAGTACAAGACTGTGGTGTCAGTAGTTACTGGTCTCGGAGACCCTCCTACCTCGGGTCTTCCTGCTCATCCTGGTCCTCGGACTCTCTCTGCTCATCCAAGTGACCTCGATGGGTAGTCTCATAGACCTGGTGTACTGGTATATCCTCATTTGACTCATCCTCCAATGAGTTATCCTTTGAAAAGATCTGATGGAGTGCCTCTATGTGGGGACTCATATGGGAAGTGATCCTATGAGTGCTGGGAGCTAAAGGTGTCTCAACTCGATCCGGTGATCCAATAGGAGTAACTACTGTATCCTCAGCACAAGTCATCGGGACCGCTTCGAACTTGGGAGAAACGGCTACATCCATCTGATCTACTGCATCAGCTTGCTGAACTGTCTCTGCCAACTGCACTATCTCATCTGGTCGTGCTGCCTCGACTAACTGTACTGACTGTACTAGCCCGACTGGTCGTACTGTCTCCACTGATTGTACTGGCACTACTAGTCATACTGTCTCCACTGACTATACTGATTATACTAGCTTGATTGGTCATACTGTCTCCACTAACTATACTGGCTCTACCAGTCATACTTCTATCTCCACTGACTGTACTAGCTCCACTGGTCATACTATCTCCACTGAATGTATTGGCTCGACTGGTCGTATTGTCTCCACTAATTATACTGGCTCAGCAAGGGTGTCCACCTGTCGACGTCTCCAAATCCATCTACTGCGATGGGGCTCTGTACGGGTAACTGGCTACTCTGGGGCTACCACTATTGAACTGACCTGAGGTCGGGCAGGCTCCTGCTTGTTGCAAATCTATTTTCATGGCTTATGTTTTGATGATTGACAAACACTATTTCTCTTGTTGCTTCTAACGTTTCAGGAATCGAAGATCGAACGAACAAGACGAAGCAAATTCAGGATTGCATAGGTTTAGGGTTGAGTCAGTCTGTACTTTTGTTTTTCACTTCTTGAGTCTACTTGAAATGGTCAAAGAGATTGATGCTAAGTAACTCTTCACACACACACTTGAGAGACTTAGAATTTTTGTTTTTACTCATATCGGTCAGGACGATTTTTGGATTGGCTTGGATGATCAGGCTTAAAATAGAAAGTCTAAATAAGGAATCTTAATTAAGGCAGCCGGCATTAACAGATCAGCCTGGATGATACATGTATCGGCCAGGATGATAAGCTCAAAATAGAATGAAACTGTCGTCGTAGACAATTAAGATATATTGTACTTTTAAATTATCGGCCAAGACGATCCTAGGATCGGACTGGACAATATTACCAAATTATGCCTTAATTGATCAGGAATTCAAGGGAGTAATTAACGATGATTGATACGATCATATCATCTTGGGCGATCTCAGGATCGGCAAAGATGATCCAGTCAAAAACCTTACTTCAGGACGATAAGTATCGGCCAGCTCGTATCCAGGGCTATTGTCAGAACGATTTGCCTCTGATTTGAACTGATCGGCCTGGACGATCAAGCCAAATTTCAATCGTCCAGGAGTACATCCAGGGCTATGCTCTGGACGATCTTCTTTGATTTGTACTGATTGGCCAGGCCGATGTCCATATCAGCCAGGATAATATTGTCGGCAACTTACAATTAATGAGCTCCTTTGAAGCTCTTCTATTTAAGAGCTCTTGTTCAACATTTTTTAAGACCTTTGGCTGCTGCCTTGACCTGAGAAGACCTTGAGGAGATAAAAAGAGAGAGGGAGAGAGAGAGAGGATCTTGTGAGGGGGAGCTTGTGAGGGGATTCACAAGGGTTGCTTCAAGGATCGCTCTGCTTGTTCTTCGTCTAGAGTTTCTCGTCCGTGGAAGGGTCGATAAAGGTAAGGAGTTAGCTTTTGGTTGTGGTTCTCCGCCAGCTTCAGGAGGAAGCAAAAGGAGGTAGGTTCTTTGCCTTACCGGGGTGGCAAAAAGGAGGTTCTAGTGAGGGCTTCTCCGCCTAGCCATGGGGGCTAAAGGAGAGTCACGTTTTGTAGTGGAATACTTGGAGGGTGCCTCCATGGAGTGGACGTAGGTCGAGTTGACCGAACCACTATAAATTTCTGTGTTCTTATTTTTACTTCCGCACTTTTATTTCAGCACTTTGTTTTTTCTGTGGTGATTTTGGTTTGTGAATTTTATTCTTTGAGAAAAGAAATTTTTAATTACCAATTCACCCCCCTCTTGGTTAGCTTGGGCCAGTTCTATAGGGCTTAACATCCCTAACAAACTTTCAAGTGTTTTCAGAGCACTTTCTAGTGTCATCTGAGAAATTTCAAGTGGTATCAGAGCGGGAATCAAAATTTTAAGTTTGAAAACTTTTTGAATTTGATTCATGGATAACGTTGGGAATCGTAACACTACGGAAGTGTATTTTATTACCCGACCTCTCCTGTTCGATAACGTACCTTTTGATTTTTGGAAAACCCGCATGTCAACATTTTTACACTCTACTGATTATCACATGTGGATGCTTATTCAAGAAGGTTATTCTCCATCTTCTCATGAAATTAATGGCATTTAAACTGGAATTTCTTTTACTGAATGGACTTTTGATGAACGAGATCTAGCTCAATTAAATGCAAAATATTTGAACTACTTTTTCTTTGCTTTAAAATCTGAGGATTACATGCGTGTCTCAACTTGCAAAATTGGTAAAGAGATTTGGGATAAATTGTGCATCACCTATGAAGGTACTAATGAGGTTAAATAATCCCGTTTAAACATTCTCTTGCATGACTACAAACTTTTTCGTATGAAACCTCATGAATCGATTTCTGACATGTACACTAGGTTCACTCAGATAGTTACTTCACTACATGCACTAGGAAAAGAACTTTCAAACTATGAAAAAGTAAACAAGATTTTGAGATGCTTGCCTTCGTCTTATGATGCTAAAATCACTGAATCTAAGGTTTTAAACACATATTCTATTGATAACTTACTTGGCTCACTCATTGCATATGAGCAAGGGGTGAATCAAAGAAATCTTGATGCAGATGAGAAGAAAAAGGAGAAAACAATTGCACTGAAGGCGCACAAATCTGATTCTGAATCTTCCGGGTCTGAAAGCGATGAAGTTGCCTTCATCATAAGGCAATTCAAAAGCTTTCTAAGGAAGAACAAAAGCATCATCAAAGTTGGAGAAAAGGTAAGGAAAATAAACATGTTAAATGATCTTCTGATGTTGTTTGTTTTGAATGCAGGAAACTTGGACATGTGAGAGCCGATTTCCCAACACTTCAAGATAATGCAAGAAAGGAAAAGATTGAGGAAAAATCTAAATTTAAGAAGGAGAAGAAGAGAATTCAAAAGGCATTCTGGGTAGAATCTGGTACTGATTCCTCTAAGACTGAACCAGAGGAAGAGACAACGAACCTGTGCTTAATAGGGGAAGATCATCTTGAGCAAAGTGAAGAGGAAGAGGTATGTAAACCAACATATGATGAATTGTTTGAAATTTATGAAAAAATTCATGCATCATACAAAAAACTTAAGAAGACACATGTTAGCTTAAAAGTGAAACTTGTGAATTTGCAGAAAGAGTATGAAGTCATTCTTAAAGATCATTCAACGATTGTTTCTAATCACATGGCTCTTCTTGATGAATTTGATGAGTTGAACAAACAGCATTCAAAATTAATTGATGAACATAAGGCATTGAAAGTTTCACACACCTCACTTAATTCTAATCTTAAGAAATCTAAATAGATTGAGAAAAACTTGAGGATTGATAATGAGGCATTAAAAAGAACTAACTTGAGGATTCAAAATGATTTGGATACAATTAAGAAAAATTGGATGACATCTACTTTTAATCCTAAGCTAGAATCTAGGAAGAGGCATTATAACTCAAACCATTTAAGAAACCCTTTTCCTGGAGTTAGATGTTTCTCATGTGGCATGCTAGGACACATCTCACACACGTGCACCATCTACCATAGTACACATTGGGTAAGGAGACCTAAGATGCATGATTCACAGCATACCACATTTGCATTACACTCTACTTTTCCTAAGAAGGGGCCCAAACCTGTTTGGGTTCCTAAATTTGACCTTTATTGAGTTTTGCAGGAGTGCTCTCACCAAAGACCTCGTGGGAGCATAGGATAACTGGACAAAAGGAGGCTGGCAGCTCAAAAATAGCTTAAACTCGCTGCCTTATAACTTGCTTGAAATTTTTAGTTTTTGTGATATTTGTTTTTATTTTTTGTGCTAGTTTTATGCTTGCTTTGTGTTGTTCTAGTTAGATTTGTTTTTATTTTTAAGTTTCTTGTGTTTGTTTTGTTATGTGATAGCTTTTTTGTTATTTTAGATTAGTTTGTTTTCATGTTGCTTTTATGTTTCATATGATGGATCTTTTCAGGATTTTAGATTTTTGGAAGTTTTTGGAGATAGGGTTTAGCTTTCTAAATCGGTTAAAGGAGAAATCTCGTTGATGGTTTTCCTCCTTCTGACCTTGTTTAGTGGTATGATTTTCTTCTCTAAACAAAAGTCTAAACTCATTTTAACCAATAGTTCTTTAATTAAGATCCTTTTCTTATCTTGCTACATTAATTTATCTTATGCATAATAGCCAAAGTTCTTATATATCTTTCAAGTTTTTTTAAAATCTTGCAATTGTATTTATCACATGATTTTCATTTTATGTTGTGGATTGTTCTTCCCTATGTTAGAGAGAGCTCCTATTCTCTAATATTTGGAGGATATACTCACAACTAAGTTTTTTTTTAAGCGTATATTAAAGAGTTTCAAGCTTGCAAGAGTTAAAAAGGAAAAGAGGCCAATGAAGCCAAATTGAAAAGAAAGTTATATACTCAAAAGCGTATCAAAAATCAAAAGATGCTCAAAGAGCAAATCAAAGTGACAAGAGGCATAAAATGAGTCCACTAAATGCAAGCTATCCTCTCTTTGCTAAAACCCTTAAAACTTAGAGAGCTCATGGATTATGTGATGCTTTCAAAGACTTGATTTCAATTTCCATGATTGAGAAAAATTATTTTGGTTTATTAAATATGAGATATTTTCTTTGTGAACAAGTCTTGAATGGATCTTCTTATCCTATTTAGTTATTCTGAGTTAGGCCTCTATTTTCTAAAAGAATTTTGTACTCTGAAGGATGTCCGATCTAGGGTTAATAGAATCAGATGTTCTACCTTCTTCTGGTTGGGATTTGTTAAACTCCTTGATCTCTTGGAACTTTAAAAATTTAACTTTTTGAGAAATTCTCACATGATGCCTCTATAAAAAAAAAAAATTTTTGGAAAATCCAAAAATATTCATTTTTTTTGTAATTTTTGCTTTTCTTTTACTGTGTTTTTCTGATTGTTTTTTCTTTTGTTTTTTGTTTGAGGGTCTTGATCATCACTATTTATTCCTTGGTTTCATTTTCTAGTCACATCGTCCTGGCCGATATTTTTATCGTCCTGGACGATAAGACAAAATCTCTTCAAATTCTATCTGCTGACCTTTTATGTTCTTGATGTAACTCATCGTCCTAGACGATCATATATCATCCTGGACGATCTGATCAAACTCTGAAGATAGTCCTAGACGATAAAAATTTTTGTCTGGCCGATGCATTTTATGTGCATCGTCCTGGCTGATACACTGGATCATCCTGGACGATCCACGTGTCACACGTTTAAATCTTTAAATTTGGCCCCGGACGATCCATTATTGGACAATCGGCCGGGCCGATCCACTGATCATCCTGGATGATAGACGTGGCACATATTTAAAATGTTTCAACTTTGGCCGGTATGATCAATTATTGTGCATCGTCCTGGATGATACACTTAATCGGTCCGGACGATCTACTTTTTTCAACGGTCGTCCGGATTGACTCCTCGGGCTGATCGCCTGTGTCTAATCAGCCTGGCCGATCGGACCTCCTTTTTGACCAATCGGCAAGTACGTAATTATTGAGCCATATCAGCCTGGATGATTCTGCGATCGGCCAGGACGATATGGCCGTTTCTTTAAATTCAAGCCATTCCAGCCATGGTTTTTCACTTTCAACCCTTTCTCCTCTTGTGTTTTTTTGCTAAATTCTCTCTATGGATGGTGGGAAACATGTCCGTCAAACTTTTTGGTGTTCTTCGAGGGAAAGGATTGACCCTCATTTCAGGGAAGCAGAAGATGAAGTCGCCTATCATCGTTACAAAGAGTGTGGAATTACTATCTCCAGAATCATCAATCCTATCCACATCTCTTACCCGGTAATGGATCTTTTCGCTCACACCTCCCTTTGCTTCATTCTGTCTCTTGCTTTACCTTTTAATTCAGAGTTTCTTCAAGAAATTTTTTCAAACATTCGCATCAACCCTACTTTCACAGCCCTGACCTCCTATGTGAATTGACGCCCTGTCGAAATCACATATCAGGATTGTGTTGATCTTTTACAGCTATCCACCAATGGGGATAAGCTGCACTTAATCGCCTCTGATCCTGATCTTGACAGGTCCACAGTGAATCAATTCCTTCACCAGACCAATATACCTTACCATGTTGGAGAGACTAACTCTTTAGTCAAAGATGCTAGGACAATCCAACATGTCATTCGCACCTCCGTAATTCCAAAAGCCGGCGACCGAATCCCCATCACCCCTCTACTTTCCCTCACTACTTTCTACATCATGGCTCATATGGAATTTAATACTACGGACCTAATTTTCTGATACATTGATCACTTAACCACAATCCGTTATCCAGGCCACAAAAGAAAACCCAATCTAGTCTTAGGACACATCATAGCCTATGTCCTTAAAACCAAATACCAACTTCAGTATCTTATTCCATAAAACCTCTACCTCCATCTAATGATCAGGATCCCTCGTTCTTTTAGTCTGTGCTTTTGTTGTTTGTTTCCTATTTTTTGTAGTTTGCTTTTTAGTCGTTATTTGTTTTTTGGACCCTCTTTTTGTGATGACAAAAGGGGGAGTAGGGTGCGGTAGGAAAAGTTGTTTGTAACTTTGAAATTCTAATGAATCTTTTTGGATATTTTCCTACTTGTGTTTGCCATCATCAAAAAGGGGGAGATTGTTGCAAATCTATTTTCATGGCTTATGTTTTGATGATTGACAAACACTATTTCTCTTGTTGCTTCTAACGTTTCGGGAATCGAAGATCGAACGAACAAGACGAAGCAAATTCAGGATTGCGTAGGTTTAGGGTTGAGTCAGTCTGTACTTTTGTTTTTTACTTCTTGAGTCTACTTGTAATGGTCAAAGAGAATGATGCTAAGTAACCATTCACACACACACTTGAGAGACTTAGAGTTTCTATTTTTACTCATATCGGCCAGGATGATTTTTGGATCGGCCTGGACGATCATGCTTAAAATAGAAAGTCTAAATAAGGATTCTTAATTAAGGCAGCCGACATTAACAGATCGGCCTGGACGATACGTGTATCGGCAAGGATGATAAGCTCAAAAAAGAAAGAAGTTGCCGCCATAGACAATTAAGGTATACTGCATTTTTAAATTATCGGCCAGGACGATCCTAGGATCGGCCTGGATGATATTCACAAATTATGTCTTAATTGATCAGGAAATCAAGGGAGTAATTAAGTATTATTCATACGATCATATCATCCTGGACGATCTCAGGATCGGCCAGGATGATCCAGTCAAAAACCTTAAGTTACTTCAGGATGATAAGTATCGGCCAGCTCGTATCCAGGGCTATTGTCAGGATGATTTGCCTCTGATTTGAACTGATAGGCCAGGAAATCGTGAGATCCGCCTGGACGATCAAGCCAAATTTTAATCGTCCAGGAGTACATCCAGGGCTATGCTCTTGCCGATCTTCTTTGATTTGTACTGATCGGCCAGGCCAATGTACATATCGGCTTGGACGATATTGTCGACAACTTGTAATTAATGAGCTCTTTTGAAGCTCTTCTATTTAAGAGCTCTTGTTCAACATTTTTAAAGACCTTTGGCTACTGCCTTGACCTGAGAAGACCTTGAGGAGAGAAAGAGAGAGAGGGAGAGAGAGAGAGGATCTTCTGAGGGGGAGCTTGTGAGGGGATTCACAAGGGTTGCTTCAAGGATCACTCTGCTTGTTCTTCGTCTAGAGTTTCTCGTCCGTGGAAGGGTCGGTAGAGGTAAGGAGTTAGCTTTTGGTTATGGTTCTCTGCCAGCTTCAGGAGGAAGCAAAAGGAGGTAGGTTCTCTGCCTTGCCGGGGTGGCAAAAAGGAGGTTCTTGTGAGGGCTTCTCCGCCTAGCCGTGGGGGCTAAAGGAGAGTCACGTTTTGTAGTGCAATACTTGGAGGGTGCCTCTAAGGAGTGGACATCGGTTGAGTTGACCGAACCACTATAAATTTCTGTGTTCTTATTTTTGCTTCCGCACTTTTATTTCTGCACTTTATTTTTTCTGTGGTGATTTTGGTTTGTGATTTTCATTCTTTGAGAAAAGAAATTTTTAATTACCAATTCACCCCCTCTTGGTTAGCTTGGGCTAGTTCTATAGGGCTTAACATCCCTAGCAAACTTTCAAGTATTTTCAGAGAACTTTCTAGTGTCATCTGAGAACTTTCACTGCTGTTGTCTTTGTCCTCAACGACGTGCCACAAGAGCAACTGCTGGCGACCTAGCAATTGGAATTATCTGCACTGACTGCTGGGGTGTCTGCCCCCTCTGCCAACTGTAAAGTCTCCTCACAATCTGCCTTCGTAACTGAAAAGTCACCTGAGAAATCTGCCAGAGTATCTTCTCCCGACTGGCAGGCCCCTACCACGAGCTAGGCGGATGATGTGTCGAGTCCTCTAAGTGAGGGCTCGAACACCAGCGTCCCTAGGGACCCTAGCCCGGGGTAAGGTAGTGGCAATAGGAGGGGCCACCACAATGCGGGCAAGATCCTCCTCATCCCCACTGCGTGTCTATGGGGAGAAGCGTCCTCCCTGGACTGCCTCTATCGCATGAGCTACAACAACATCTGGAGTAGGCACAACTGGAACTCGTCATGGTCTCCGCTGTCTGGGAGCCACTGTCCTCTGAATAAGCTCCTGGTGAGCTATCACCTCAACCATCTGATGTTGTGTTGAATACCCATAAACTAGATATGGGAGGGTGATGAAATCATGGACATTATAACCCTTATATAATGCATGAGTAAACCATATAAGACCAAGTCCTAATTCTATATTGGTTAACCTAAATAAAAATTTTAAATTATAGTTGAAATCTAACTTATGAACTTAGGGTAATTAATTGAAGCCAATAGAGGTTTTAAATTAACAAGAAATTTTGGACATGTGCAATGCATATCCTAGAACCTTCTCTATCAATTTCTCTTTATAGTGAATTATATTTTGTGAAGAATTTCAAAAATACCTCATAGGAAGTTTCTAAAATTACTTTTAATCTATTAAAAGTTAGTTTTTGAAATCATAAATTGTTTTTTGACCTCCTTAAGATGAATCCATAGTGCCTAAGATCTCATAATTTGGCCATTTGGTTGAAGAGTTGCAAATTTTCTAAGTTTAGATAACTTTCAGTGTAGCCTTTATACATGACACACTTTGATTGGCAAGCCAATCATTAGTGAAGTAATAGTAAAATGCTTTTTCCCTTATGGACGTTCAATAGGATCTGATGATTGTGATTTAATCCCAAACTAAATATAGCATCCTATAGATCTAATCCAAGCCATTGGCTGGAATTAATGGTTATGATTTCATCTTCAACCTCTTGCTTGAATTCTCATCCGTGAGCATATTTTGACAAAATCTAAGAGATTGGCTAGATAGATTCCTTTCAAATAAACTAGGGAGCATAATATAACTATAAACCTTCAATCTAATGATCAGATTCCATTAGATTGAAGGTTCACTTCACAATTAACCAATCCTACATAAATAGGTGATCGTGATTAGAAGTTTACCTCAAAGAATGCTCAAAATGCCAAGGCTTTAACCTATGGTTCACATGTATAATTTTAGGAATTTTATTTAGCTCTAACAACCACATGAAGGGGAGGCTAAGCTGGCTGGTGCATAGAAAGTTCTTGCATGCAAAGCTAGAGCCAATTGAGCTTGCAATAACTTGGTTATAAGATGTTTTTTAAGATGCAATATGTCATTGGGTTAACCCAATTTGTTTATGCAAGTTTGCTTAGAGGCTAGGCTAGTTAGGGTAGATGCAATATGTCATTGGATACCTAATACATGCATTATCTTAGACCAATTTGACTTGGATTGATAAATGGCTCAAAGTAAGCTTATTTTAGACACTTGGGTCAAGCAATATGGCAAGCCCAAAAGGACCCAAGGTTTAAGTCACTAATGATCGATCCATAGTGACCCAATAAATAGTCCCATGGTTTCAATTTGGTTTAGCAATGTTTGGTTCAATGAAATTGAATGAATTTAAGTGTCGATGTGATTGGTCCACCAAATTTAACTTGGTAAACTTAGCTTATCCTAGGGTTAGGATTGGGTTAAATTGATTTTAAGTGTAATTTTAGACTCATAGAACATGTTTCCTATAATGGAAGGCTAGGATACATGAAATTCATGTTTATGATTTAATGGATCCATTTGATCAAACTAGGTTGACTTGGTCAACCAAGCTTATCCTTTACTTGGGTTTTGGTTTAATGCACTCTAAATTACATTTAAAATGTATCAGAAGATGTTTTAAGGCTTGATTTTAAAGAGTCATTTTGAAGTTTAAGGAAAATTTAAATTTAAGAGGTTTTGGGGTTTAGGTTTTAAGTGGTTTCTTGGTCAACCAAAAGGTCCACTGAGGTTTTAATATTAACTCAATGCATCATGCCAATGAAAATGACATACTCAATACATTTTGGGAGGCTTCCAAGGATAATTTCCCTGATATTCCATGTATAATAGCATAGGCTATAAATATTTAAAAATTTTGCAGTCTTAGAAAATGGTTTGTTTAAGGTGTTATAGGGCTTGGAATGCTTCCAAATTGATTTGGTTAACCATAAGGAAATGTATAATCAATATGCAAGTGAATAATTATGAATCCAAGGTCTTTTGGTTGGGTTTTGAAATTATTGAAAATTCTTAAAAAATAGGTTATGGCCCAAAGGGTCTTAGGTTTAGATTTGGATTTTAGATTTTGGTTTTTGGTTTTGAGTTTGAATTTTGGGCAAGGACATTGGATTTGGAATTTTTTTGGATTTTGAGTTTAAGATTTTGAATTTAAACTTCACATAAAAGTGCGATCAATAGGTGTGTTAATTTCATTGAAGATGACTAGTACCCTCACTAAATATTAAACATGATTATATTGAAAAAGTCTTTGAGCAAGTGGAGGAAGTGCATAAATTTCATTGACCTAAAATTGGATTTCCACAAAGATAGCTAATTTTTTCCAAGGATAGATTCCATGGATGACTTATGGGTATGTTATTTTGTTATGAGCCTCTTAGATGGCTTCTCAGGTTACCATAAAATAAAACTACACCCTCATGATAATGAGAATGCTTCTTTATTTATTATGAATGGCTTGCATTTTTATGAGATGATGCCTTCTAGCCTGAAGAATGTTGGGGAGACCTACCAAAGAATGATGGATAAATCATTCAAAGAATAGAAAAGAAGAAATATTGAGGTACGTGGATGACCTCTCCATGAAGATTAAGTTCCCTATCCAACACATAGAAGATCTAAAGGAGATGTTTTCTACCATCAAAAAGTACAACATGAGGTTGAGCCCCTTTAAGTATAATTTAGGGATAGGTTCTGTAAAGATCCTATGATTTCTCCTTACACCAAAGGGGATCAAAGTAAATCTTGGCAAGGTGAAGGAAATTATTAAGTTACATTTTCCCATAATGGTTAAGGAAGTACACTGACTCACTAATGATTCATCAAAATCAACCATTTGATCTATCGACTGGGTGAGAGATGCCCACCCTTCTTTAAAGTGCTAAAATATGTAAATAAATTTTATTAGGTTGAGGTATGTGAAGCTACTTTCTAAAAATTAAAACTTCTTCTCAAAGCTCAAACCATGAGATGATTTACTGTTAAATTGAATGGTGTGCAAGGATACCATTAGTTCAATGGTTGTCTAAGAAGAAGAAAATAAATAGTGCCTGGTATGCTATATATGCATGACTCTCAAAGGTATAAAGTTAAGGTACCTTATAATGGAGAAGATCATGTGGTCCCTTGTTAACTCAACTAGGTGATTATGACCTTACTTCTAGGCCCATCAAATATATTTAGAAATTAAGCACATGTTCAAAGTGGTACTAGCTAAGCCAGATCACACAGGAAGATTGCATATGTGGTTGATGGAATTGAATAGTTTTAGATCACTTATACACCATAGATAATAATTAAGGATCAAGCACTCACTGACTTCCTTTCAAATATTAATGATCAAGGTATAAGTTTATAGGAAGTGAGTTTATAAAAGTATTAGATGCTTAACATGAATGAATTAGCTTTGGTTAAGAAAAGAGTTGGTGCAGGCATAGTGCTATAGATTATTGATGTAATCACCATTACAAAAGAAGTGAGAATCAAATTTAAGGTTACAAATAATCAAGCCAAGTATGATGCCCAACTTGTTGGTTTGCAACAAACCTTAGGGCCAAGAGTCATTTAGTTAGTTGTGTTTTTTAGTTAAAGATAATTGTGAGTATGATGTGAAAGTTTGTTAGGGATGTTAGGCCCTTATGAACTAGCCCAAGGCTAATTAAGAGAGAGGTGAATTGGTATTTTAAAAAATTTTGAAATAAAATCACAAACCAAAATCCACCACAAAGAAAACACAATGTAAAAATTAAATGCAGAAATAATAAAGGAAAGAACACACCAAATTTATAGTAGTTCGGTCAAACCTTCACCTACGTCAACTCCTCGGAGGCACCCTGCGAGCATTGCACTAAACTCAGTGTCTCTCCTTTAGCCCCCATAGCTAGGCGAAGAAGCCTTTACAAAATCACTTCCACCTTCCCCGGTGTGATGGAGTAGTCGGGTCCTTCGACACCAAAGAGATCTTCTTCCTTATAGAACTTCCCTCGAGATAAGCCTTGAATCCGATGCAAGCTGCCAAAGTAAGGTGCAAGCTGCCGGAGCAACCGTGTGGAATCCCCCTCTACACTCCCTTGAAAACTTTTCCAAGGATCTTCTCCCTCTCTCAAATTCCACCCTTTCCTATCTCCCTTTCAAGATCTCTCTTTAAGTTCCCTCCAAAAAAATGAAGCTATAATGGCTACCAACGACACTCTTCATGAGAAAGTAAGAGGTCTTTAAATAGATGTGTAAAACAAACATTATCATCCAGGATGATTGTCGGATCATCCCGTATGATATGCATAAAAAGAGAGCAACCCTAAAAACTTAATTTCGGCACCAAACATTGTCCAGCACGATCGCAGGATTGTCACGATCGCAGGATTGTCCTGTGTGATGTACTTAAAAAGAGGACTTCAGAAATCCCTGAACACTCAATTTCGGTGCCCAGAATCATTTTGGATGATCGCAGGATCATCCAATACGATGTGCAGAATTTGCCTTGATAGCCCTAAACTATATTAGGATAACCCAGGATGATTAGTACAAAAATGTACAAATCATCAAGGACAATATTATGGATCCCCCAGGACGATTAGAAAAAAAATGGTATTTTGGCTTGGACGATTTAGGAAAATCAAGTATGTCGGTAAACATCATCTTGTACAATATACAGATCATCTAGGATGATCCATTTTAAAAATTTAACCATAATTAATCACCTAATCACAGGATCAATTTAGGCATGATTTGTAGTGATTGTCCAGCATGATTTGATCGTCCGGGACGATTAGAACAAAATTTTAAACTTAAATCTTTGCCTAAATTATCATTGGTGGCTCTTTTCCAAGATCATAAGGGATCATCTTAGACGGTCCAAAATCATACAGTACGATTAGTTCAAAACTTGATATTTTGGATTTGACAAGATCTCAATCCCTTGAGTTTGTGTGTGCATGGTCACCAAGCAAGCATACTCCTTTACAAGATTTGACTCAAAAAATCAAAAATTACATCAATGAATATTACAAATTCTTTTATAACATTATTCAACCCAATCTAGAGCTCTGATTCTTTGTTTGTTATTGCATGGTATTCCTGAAATATTAGTATACACACAAACAAACATATATTGTAAATACAAGTAGACAATAGAAAGTGAGCCATAATATTTGTTATCATTAAAAACATAAACTCACAAGCTCGAGTTGCAACAATCTTACCCTTTTTGATGATGACAAATATTACTAGTTGAATTTATAAATTTGAAAACATTTTCTCCTAGTCTCCCTCTCACTAGAATAAAACTTTAAAAATAGGGAAAGAAAAAAAATTTGTTGTTTTTATTTTTATATTTTTTTAAAAAATAAAAAAGAGATATAAATGCAACAGTAAGTTCTCCCCTTTGACATTATTAAAAGAGGAGGGGAACAAAATAATTAGAATAATAAAAATAAATAAAAACCTAAATGATCCCTGATCTAGTGAAATGAAAAAATTAAATATTTTTAAAATGAGAAAGTTACCTCTTGATTTTTTTTCAAAAACTTAGTAAGGAATGGATTAACAACGCATAATCTAGAAAAGGTTAGAAATTCAAAAATATTTAATCCAAGCTCAAGTTCTTTTAAAGGCTCAAAAATGTTTTAATCTAATATCTAAATCAAGGAATAAATTAGAAAAAGAAACACTAATTTTTCAAAACTCCTTTCAAAAAACATATCTAATAGAAGATTAATGAAAAAATTGGTGAATCAAGAATCATGATTTTTAAGATCCAGTATTGAAAATATCAAGGGTTTTCTTAAGCTTTAAGTAATACAGAAAAAGTATGCATACTCTTTGTGGACTCATTTTATGCCTCTTGTTAGTTTTTGGTGCACTTTGCGCATATTTTACTTTTCGAGACACTTTGTGTATCTTTCTCAATTTGTCGTCATTACGCATCTTTTGATTTGGCATCATTAACCACTTTTTTTATTTGCTGTCATTGGCCATTTTTTTAAATTAAATATGCTACCTTTTTGAAATTTTAAAAACAAAAGTAAACCGATTCTATTGATAAAGTGAACTACATGATTAAGAAAATTATGAGATATATTCGACAACATGCAAAGGATCTCTATGCGATAAATAAAATGTAGGGAGATGAAAAATATCAATTTCAAAATCTAATTTATAATAAAATGAAGATTTTGAATCAAAAGTAAAATAACCTCTTTAAGAAAAGAGATGGAGAGATAAAATCATGAGTTTCCTTCCTTTGATTATTTTTAGAGAAGTCAACCATAACTTATATAAGAATTCTTGAAAAAGAGGAGGTAGGTTTTTCATTTTAGAAAGGTGAATGTGTGTGTTGATCAGAGAGAACTTCACAAAAAAAAAGGAAAGACAAGTTTAAAACTATAACGTAAAAGAAAAAGAACGAAAAATAAACAAATAAATAAAAAAGAAACTACAAAAAACAAATGAAAAATAACTAACAACAATAAATAAATAAACACACAAAAAAGGGTTTATGCATAATCTTGCTCCTGATCTGATGATTTAGAAGCTAGGTTTTCCTAGGAGATTTTTTGCTTTTTATTATTTATTGTTTTTAAAATTTGCTTAGCTTTGCCCTCTTCTTTTGCAGGAAGAGTTCTCAAATTAGGGCACTAATTTTTCATGTGTTCAGGCTTACTACATCAAAAGCAAACAACGTCACAAGAAATCTTAACAATCTTATAATTTTTATCTTTCTTCCACTTTTGTTGATGCTTATGCTTTGGTGATCTTTTTAATTTGCTTGATAAGTCATCGCATTCGTCACCAACTAAGCCACTTTTCTCTGAGTCTTCAGCGTTATAGCATTATCATCTCACCTGCATCCAAAAGTCTTTGACCCAATTTTTTCTCGCAAGCAATGAGTGAGCAATTCAAATTATCAATAAAATATTCATTCAAATTTTTTGATTTAAAAATAACAATAACTTTGGCATGCAATTTGTCATTTAAATAATGTAGAATTTTATTGACTCTTTCAAAGTTTGAAAATTCTTTACCTAAAGCATGCAATGATGTCAAAATTTGAATAAACCTAATATACATGTCTAAGATCGACTCATAATATTTCATACAAAACAATTCATAATCATGCATTAAAATATTTAATCTAGATTGCTTGATTTCACTAGTGTCTTCATATATAGTGTGTAATATATCCCAAATTTTCTTGCCAGTAGTGCACATGGAAACAATCATGAAATCTTTAGAATTTAAAGCACACAAAAAAAAGTTCATTGATTTAGCATTTAATTGAGCATTGATTTGTTCTTCTCTACTCCATTGATTAAAAGAAATATCAGTTTTAATTCCATCTATAATACGTGACGATACAGTATAACCAGTTAAAATCATTTGCCATATTCAGAAATCAATAGACTACAAGAAGTAGATATACAAATTTTCCAAAACTTAAAAGTAATATGTCAAATAAAGGTGGACTGGTGATTGAATAACCTTTTGCAATGTTACGATTGTTAAGTCCAGTAATTAGGTTGTTAAGCCTAAGTTAATGTCCCAAGGCTACCAAGAGGGGGGTGAATTGGTAGTTTAAAAATTTTAAACCCTCTTTGAAGATTAAGTTGAACCGAAATAAAAATTTCTTTTAAAGTTTGTAGAAAAATATTTTTCAACCACAGAGTTGTTAAAACTGAAATTTAAAGTGCGGAAACGTAAAAACAATAAAGTAAATGACACCAGATTTATAGTGGTTTGGTCTATAACCAGACCTACATCCACTCCTCAGAGGCACCCTCTGAGTATTGCACTAAAACCAATAGTGACTCTCCTTTAGCACCCACAACAAGGCAGAAAAGCCTTTACAACACACTCTTTTCACCACTAGCCGGTGCGGTAGAGAACCGTCGTCCTTTTACACAATCCACAGTGCTAGCAGAGAACCGTTGTACTTTTACACTCTCCTAGTGTGGGCAGAGAACCCTACGGCTGTTCACACTCTCCAAGTGTAGGCAGAGAACCTTTCGGCTGTTCACACTCTCCAAGTGTCAGCAGAGAACCGGATCTCCTTGACTGATCTTCTCACAAGAATCTAGAAGGAAGAAGGAAAAGAGTGAAGTAATCCAAATTCATATATAGAGACTCTTACCTTTGAAATCCAAGTGAAGCCTTCTCGCTCTAGTGGTAGGAATCCTCATTTGAATGATCTCTTCCACTCTCTCCTTGGCTATTCTCTCAAGAGGCACGAAGATCAAATGACAAAAAGATTGGGTGCAGTCTAATTTGGACTTTTTATATAAAAGACAAGAAAAACCGCCCAAAAACTGCAAGTGTTCAATTCTGTACGCAGTGGATTGTCCTGTACGATCATGGATCGTCCTAGACGATTTTACTTAAATGATCTGAAACGACCCTATTTGAATATGTGTACGAAAGGTCTTCGTACAGATGATCGTTCTGTACGAACTAGGTTCGTCGAGTACGAATGGTTATTACTAGGTCGGTTCTAGAAACTGGTGAAAACTGTTCTAAGTCGGTTAATCGTTTGGACGAGAATATCTTCGTCTGGACGAAAATTTCAGAGACCCGATCGTCCTGGACGATTCTTTACTTCGTCTGGACAAAAATTTTTCAGAGGACCAATCGCCACGGACGATAATTTATTTTCGTCTGGACGAAAATTTTCCAGAGAACCAATCGTCTGGTATGATAATTAATTTCATCCTAGACGAATAGGACTTAGAAAAAAAAATTTTGAGCAAGTTCCTATTCGTTCCATATGCCCTATAGGAGATAACTGTCTGATCGTCCCGTAAGATAGGATATCATCCAGTACGATCAGTATAAAATTTTATGATCCCTTATGTGTGTGTGTATGTTTTTTATTCACTCAATTACAATCACTCCCTTTCAAAATTAATTCAAAGAAAAAATGCAAACTTCAAATTAACAAATATCTCATGTTGAATTTGATTTGAAGTTATCATAGTCTGGAGTGATTTTCCTGAAATGTTAGTACACACAAGAGCAAATACAAATCTTCTAAAATTGTTAGGAGATAACTACACATTTGAACAATAATGTTTGAAATCATCAAAACTATTCAAGTTGCAAAAAATGTAAAAGCATTCAAATAGCAACTATTCTAACAATCTCCCCCTTTTTGATGATGGCAAAACAATTATTGTTTATATGGTTTCAAGTTAAACAAATCTCTTATTTCATAAACTCCCCCTGAATTGATGAGTACATTAAAATAAGGAGGCATAAAGAACAATATTTTTGTTTTTCAAAAATTTTAACACAAACAACCACAAAGTCAAATACTTGCAAACAGAATAATCAAAACAGAAAACACAATAATTTCAATAATTTCTCCCCCTTTTTGACATCAACAAAAAGTGAAGAAGAAATAGACGAGAAATGTAAGTAATTATATGTAATTCATTTTAAAATTTAATCTAAATGGTGATTGACATAAGGTATGCAATTTTAAACTAAAAATATTAGGTCAATCATAGAAATTCATAAAATTTAAGAAGTGATATAACATTGTAAGTAAGAAGAAATTTTTAAGGACATTATTCAATTTAGACATTCAAGTATAGAAAATCTTTACAAGAGAGATGTAAAAATAAAAATTTATATTTCAAAGTTCAATGGAATATAAATGAATATAAGATCAATTTGAATTAAGAGATTGAAAGAATTTGGAAAGAAGAGAATTACCACATGTGGCGCTTTGCGCATCTTTTTCAAAATTTTTGGGGCACATTTTTGTGCATTTTTTCTTTGTTGGGCTTATTTTGTGCCTCTTTTTCACTTTGCAAATCTTTGCGAATTTCTTTTGATTTTTGTATTTTTTGTACAATTTTCAAGAGTAATTCAGACCAATTCTTTCCAAAATCAATAATCTAAAATTTCAAATATTTCTAAGTGCATAAATATCACTTGATCATAGAAATACAAAATAAGAAAATATCTAAATTGCAATAGTAATATTAACTTTTATGTAGTCTAAATGAATAGACATGAATTTAAAAGTTCTAATTACAACAAGTTATAAACAACTTTTAAATTTAGAAAGACTAGATTTTCTAATATAGATAATCTCAAATTACAATCTAATTTAAGCACTATGAAGATTAAATAATACTAATGAAATTCATAAACATTAATCACATTCCAAAAACAAATCAAATTTGAAACAAGTACAACATCTATTGATATTAATGAAGGGATTACACATTTCATAATATCTAAAAACAAGTAAGAAAATACATTGAACTTAAAAGAAAAAACAAACATAAACACAAACACTTAACATTGAAACTGACACAATAAAAACATAAAATACGAATACAACAAACGCACAGAAATTCATCTCTACTGTTCTGGAGGAGGAGGAGGAATGCCGCCAAAAAGGTTGAAGTAGGAGGCCATCAACATTACATTGGTATTAATTTCATGTACTTCATTTCTAATATTACCAATGTCTTATTGCTGCTGCGTAAGTTGAGCATCAAATTGATCAAACCTTTGATCAATGTGAGTCTCTAATCTATCAAATCTTTCAATCAGATTCTGATAATCTGACTAAGGAGCAGAAGTTTGCACTCCCTCTTCTTCCTCTTCTGAAGCACTGGCATGTGCTTTTCCTTTTTCCTCCTTGAAAAGCAATCTAAAGGAAGCATCATTATAGTATATTGGCTCTTCGTATTCTTCATCAGGATGCACTAAGTTGTATTTCTTTTCCAAAATATAAGTGACTAAGTGTCCTAATGAGATGTTCTTTTTCCTCTTCTGATCTGCATGTCCTATTTCTGAAAGCCCATAGATATAATCTATGATAAGTTGGGCTTCGTCAATAGGATGACCTTCCATAATTAAAAAGGTTAGAGCAGAAAGGAGAGGGGTAATATTAATCCTATCACCAGCTTTAGGAATGATTGAAGATCGAAGGATATGCTGGATGATTCGGGCATCCTTAGTCATTCCAGAAACTCTAGCAACATGATAGGTTAGGCCAATTTCCCTATTCACCCTATTGACTTCATACCATTCGAATTTCTTTTCACTCATTAGGGTGTTGGCTCTATATCCCTCAGTTCTTAAGTTCAAAAAGGCACCAAGATCGTGCTTTGTGATTTCAACTTTTTGCTTGAAGACATAAGAACTAATGGAGGAGTGGTCGGAATTAAAACTCATGTTCGCTAGGAAATAGTTGTAGGTTTGCTTGTTGTAGAAGTGGACGAGAGAAAGTATGAAATGAAATTGGGTTGAGGCAAAGAGGTGCATTACCCAAAATTTTAACTCAGTTTGGATTAAAATGCGAGAGGGAGTTATTTTAGCGGATGCAAAATGAGGAAAGGATTCCTCATTCGCCTTAGACAGGAAGTTCTCTAAGGCATTCCTATTGGGTTTCTTCACCAACACCTTTTGTCTCTTGCTTGAGGAGGTCATTGTCGATTTGAAGTAGAAAGGGATTGAAAGTAAAGTTTGGAAGTGTGATTGTTAAGTTAGAAAGCCTTCATATTTAAAGAAAAATGATACGTTTGTCCTGGACAAAAATATTCATCCTGGACAAAATTATTTCGTATAGACGATCCAATTCAACCAAAATGTAACGGCTTTTCGTAATCAACACAACTTACTATGCGTCTCTTTGTACAGGCTTTTTGACTTGACCGATCGTACAGATGAAATATTTTCGTACAGACGATCAAAAAGTAACTCGTTTTAATGTCTCTTGAAAACCGTCCCCTACAATGAACCGACATCTGTTCGTCTGGACGAACGAAAAATTCGTACAGACGAAGTCCATATTAAAAACTGTCTTATCCACTCAACCACTCCATTCAATCGTCCTGACGTTTGAGAAAAAATATTTTCGTCCTGGACGATCGTCAGATCGTACAGACGATCTAATTAAAAACTGCTCTAAAAACGATTAAAATTCGTGCAAACTGTTCTTTCACATATCATCCCGTACGAAACCAGATTCGTCCCGGACAATTTCCACCATTTTTTTTTTAATTTTGATTTTTAAATTAAGAAAATCAAACTAAACATTCAAAAAACACAGAAAACATAAAACAAAACCATAGACCCAAAAACAATTCATTCAAAACATACAAAATTTCACAAAATCAAAAACAAAACAAAACAAATATCAATGTTGCAAAGACATTTTGTTTAGGCATTCAAATCAATAACACCAAGCCTTGTTCTTAAAGTACTGAAGGTATCAAAGGCTAAAGGTTTTGTAAAAATGTCTGCAAAATGATTTTCAGTTGAAACATGTATGAGTTCAATTTCTCCTTTGGATACATGATCCCTTATGAAATGATGCCTTATATCAATGTGTTTGGTTCTAGAATGTTGAATAGGATTTTTGGAAATGCAAATAGCACTAGTATTGTCACAATAAATTGGAATAGTGCCTATAGTTAATCCTAAATCAATCAACTGTTGTTTTAACCAAAGTACTTGTGCCACACAACTTCCTAATGCAATGTATTCTGCTTCTGCAATAGATAGTGTCACTAAATTTTGTTTTCTACTAGACCATGAAACTAATGAATTTCCAAAGAATTGACATGTTCCAGAAGTGCTTTTCCTATCCACTCTACAGCCTGCAAAGTCAGAATCTGAGTAACCAATAATTTCAAATGAAGAGCTAAACTTAGGATACCAAATCCCTAAGTTTTGAGTTCCTAGTAGATATCTAAAAATCCTTTTCACTGCTGTCAAATGTGATTCTTTTGGATTTTATTAAAATCTAGCACATAAGCAAACACTGAACATAATATCAGGTCGGCTAGCAGTCAAGTAAAGTAAAGATCCAATTATCCCTCTAAATTTCTTTTAATCAACAGATTTTCCCTTTAGGTCCTTATCCAACTGAACTGAGGAACTCATTGGTGTACTAACAAGTTTAGCATTGTCCATTTCATATTTTTTGAGGATGTCCTTAATATATTTAGTTTGACTAAGAAAAGTACATTCCTCAAGTTGCTTAATGCTAAATCCTAGAAAGTAATTTAAATCTCTCATTAGACTCATTTCAAATTCACTACTCATTATTTTAGAAAAATCATCACAAAGATGTTTATTTGAAGATCCAAAGATGATGTCATCCACATAAATTTGAACAATAAGTATATCCTTTCCAATTTTTCTTAAAAAGAGAGTTGTATCCACACTTCCTTTTCAAAAGATCTTTCAAGTAGGAAGGTGCTCAACCTCTCATACCAAGCCCTAGGTGCCTGTTTCAATCCATATAATGCCTTTTTTAACTTGAAAACATGATTTGAAAATTTAGAATTTTAAAAACCTGGAGGTTGTTCTACAAAAACATCTTCCTCAATTACCCCATTTAAAAAGGCACTTTTGACATCCATTTGAAACAATTTAAAACCTTTAAAACAGGCAAAGGCTAGTAAAACCCTAATTGCTTCAAGTCTAGCTACAGGGGCAAAAGTTTCCTCAAAATCAATTCCTTCAATTTGATTATACCCCTTAACTACTAATCTAGCCTTATTTCTAATGACTACTCCTGAGTCATTCATTTTATTTTTGAACATCCACTTGGTTCCAACAACACTTTGATCGTTTGGCCTTGTAGTTAATTCTCAAACTTTATTTCTTATAAATTGATTTAACTCTTCTTGCATGGCCAATATCCAAAATTCATCAAAAAGTGCTTGATCAATGTTAGTGGGTTCAATAGTTGAAATAAAGGATGAATGATTGACTTCCTTGTTTAATCCATGCCTAGTTCTAACACCCTCACTTGGTTCACCTATAATCAATTCCTTTGGGTGGTTTTTAGAAAATCTCAAATCTCTAGGAAAAAGGTTTTCTCTTTCCAAATTTTCTTCCACATTTTCTTCCAAATTTAATCTATCAATCTTTTGGGAGTTTTCTTCAATTTCTTCTTCAACAACATTTGACCCTTCCATGTTTCCACTTTCATCAAATACAACATGTGTGGTTTCTTCAATGACTAAAGTTCTTTTGTTGAATACCCTATAAGATTTTCCAACACTTGAATATCCAACAAAAATTCCTTCATCTAATTTTGGATCAAATTTTCCTAAGGCAGATTTTCCATTATTATGTATGAACACCTTGCAACCAAATACATGCAAATGAAACAAATTTGGTGTTCTACCTTTTAGCAGCTCATAGGGTGTTTTATTCAAATTTAATCTCACATTCACCCTATTCAGAACATAGCATGCAGTGCTAACCGCCTCAGCCCAAAAATACCTAGGAAGCGAGTATTCTGCTAACATTGCTCGGGCGGCTTCTATTAATGTTTTGTTCTTTCTTTCAACTACCCCATTTTATTGAGGAGTTCTAGGTGCATAAAAATTGTGATCAATCCCTTTTTCTTTATAGAAATTTTCAAATCTTTCATTTTCAAATTCTCCTCCATGATCACTTTGTATATAAATTATTTCACATCCTAGTTTTCTTTGTATCCAAGTTGAAAAATTTCTGAATTCCTCAAATGATTCACTCTTATGAAAAAGAAATTTAACCCAGGTGAATCTTGAAAAATCATCTATTATAACAAATCCATATACCTTCCCTCCTAGACTTACAGTGCCTACAGGTCCAAAAAGATCCATGTGTAGAATTTCTAAAGGTTTATTGATCCTAAGATCTTTATTGGACTTAAAAGAGGACTTCACTTGTTTTCCTAATTGACATGCATCACAAAGATGGTCTTTGGTAAAGTCTAGTTTAGGTATACCTCTCACCAAATTCTTTTGGGTAATTCTTCTAAGATTTTTCATACTAAAATGACAAAGTCTCCTATGCCAAAGCCATGATTCATCATAAATAGTTTTCAAACAAAAATCAGTAGGAGATTGAATAAAATTTAAATCTTGCATGTAGACATTGTTTACCCTTTTTCCATTTAAAACAATTTTACCATTTAGGCTTATTATGCAGCTAGTAGGTAAAAATTTTACATTATAGCCCTTATCACATAGCTGACTTATGCTAAGCAAATTATATTTTAAGCCTTCAACTAATAACACATTGTCTATGAAAAAGTTTTTCAAATTTCCAATCATACCTGATCCAACCACTTTCTTTGTGGTATTATCTCCAAGTGTAACCTTGCCTCCACTCCTGGCTTCCAACGTTATGAATTGAGTAGTATCTCCAGTCATGTGCTTTGAACATCCGCTGTCCAGGTACCATATACTCTCACGAGGTCTTGTGTGAGAGTACTCCTGCAAAATTCTCAAATGTTAGACCTGGGAACCCAAACAAGTTTGGGTTCACCTTTATGAAATTTATAATCAGATGCATGTATAATATGTCTAGGTTTATGCATCTTAGTTCTCCACACCGAATTGGTTTTCATCTTTAAAGTGCAGGTGTGAGATATATGTCCCAAAAATCCACAATTATTACATTTAACATTAGGAAAAATATTCCTATATTTTCTTTCATATGATTGTCTTCTAAGGGATTTCATGAATTTAGGATAATATTTAGGATTTGTAAAATCTTCAAGTTTAGGGGGGTTCCTATTATCCTCGAGAGCTCTTATTGTGAGTTTGTAAAATGAATTCATATCTTCCAAGATTCGATTGGTATAATTAATTCTATATGTCTTGCTCTCATATTCATCCTTAAAATTCTTAAATTCTTTTTCAAGTTCAGCATAGGATGATTTTAAATTCTCAAAATTTTTATTCAAGTCATCATATTCATCAAGTAGTTTCATGTGGTTGTTATTTATTAAAGCATGATCTTTCCTAAGGATTTCGTGTTCCTTATTAAGCTCTTCCAATTCTAAAACTAAACTAGCATGCATCTTTTTTATTTTCCTATATGCATCATGCATGTGTTCAGAAACTTCAAACAATTCATTATAGGTTAAATCACATACTTCTTCTTGATCTAATTGTTCAGCATTATCTGCCATCAAGCAAAGGTTGGTGACTTCTTCTTCTTTTTCAGTCTCAAATGAGTCTTAAGCTGAGTCCGCCCAAAAAGCCCTTTGAAACTTCTTCTTTCCCTTCTTTACCATTGGTTTCTCCTCTACCTTCTCCTTGCTAGGAGTGGATTTGAGTTTTGGACAATCAGTCTTTATATAACCTGGTTTCCTACATTCATAACAAATCACTTCATTAGAAACCTTGTCATTTCTGTTATACTTACCTCTATTCCATTGCTGGCGTCTCTTCTGCTTCCTCTTTAAAAAGCTTCTGAATTGTCTAGTCATCAATGCAATATTGTCTTCATCCTCAGGTTGTGAGTGTTCACTTTCTAACTCTTCCACATTTAGTGCAATATTCTTGTCCTTTCTAGGTTCACCTGCATCAATCTTTCTTTGACTTACTCCTTGCTCATAAGCAATGAGTGAACCAAGAAGATTGTCAATGGAATAAATGTTCAAATCTTTAGACTCTGTAATTGCAGTAATTTTAGCATCATATGCAGTAGGTAAACAACGAAGAATCTTATTGACCATTTCAGCATTAGTTAATTCCCTACCAAGTGCATGCAAAGAGGTGACAATTTGAGTGATTCTTGTGTACATGTCTGAAATAGATTCATTAGGTTTCATGCGAAATAATACATAGTCATGTAACAAGATATTGAGTCTTGATTGCTTAACCTCATTTATTCCTTCATAAGTTATACAAAGTCTATCCCATATGTCCTTTCCGCTTTTACAAGTGGAAACTCGCATGTAGTCTTCAGATTTTAAAGCACAAAAGAAACTATTTAAACATTTTGCATTTAATTATGCTAAGTCATGTTCTTCAATAGTCCAATCTGCATAGGGTGTTTCTACCCTAACTCTATCAACTAATTTTGTTGGTTTTGAGTAACCTTCCTGGACTAGCATCCACATGCGATAATCAAGTGACTGTAAGAAAGTAGACATGCGTGTTTTCCAAAAATCAAAAGGAATATTGTCAAACAGTGGAGGTTTAGTGATAGAGTAATCCTCAGGTGTGTTTCGGTTTCCAAATGTAGCCATCTACGTTAATCAAAAAGTAGTTCAAACTTATGATTTTGAAACTATGCTTTGATACCACTTGTTGAGTCCAGTAATTAGGTTGTTAAGCCTAAGTAAATGTCCCAAGGCTACCAAGAGGGGGGTGAATTGGTAGTTTAAAAATTTAAACCCTCTTTGAAGATTAAGTTGAACCGAAATAAAAATTTCTTTTAAAGTTTGTAGAAAAATATTTTTCAACCACAGAGTTGTTAAAACTGAAATTTAAAGTGCGGAAACGTAAAAACAATAAAGTAAATGACACCAGATTTATAGTGGTTCGGTATATAACCAGACCTACATCCACTCCTCAGAGGCACCCTCTGAGCATTGCATTAAAACCAATAGTGACTCTCCTTTAGCACCCACAGCAAGGCGGAGAAGCCTTTACAACACACTCTTTTCACCACTACCCGGTGCGACAGAGAATCGTCATCCTTTTACACAATCCACAGTGCTGGCAGAGAACCGTCGTCCTTTTGCACTCTCCTAGTGTGGGCAGAGAACCCTATGGCTGTTCACACTCTCCAAGTGTAGGCAGAGAACCTTTCGGCTGTTCACACTCTCCAAGTGTCGGTAGAGAACCGGAACTCCTTGACTGATCTTCTCACAAGAATCTAGAAGGAAGAAGGAAAAGAGTGAAGTAATCCAAATTCACAAGTAGAGACTCTTACCTTTGAAATCCAAGTGAAGCCTTCTCGCTCCAGTGATAGGAATCCTCCTTTGAATGCTCTCTTCCACTCTCTCCTTGCCTATTCTCTCAAGAGGCACGAAGATCAAATGAAAAAAAGATTGGGTGGTAGTCTAATTTGGACTTTTTATATAAAAGACAAGAAAAACTGCCCAAAAACTGCAAGTGTTCAATTCTGTACGCAGTGGATCGTCCTGTACGATCATGGATTGTCCTGTACGATCATGGATGGTCCTGTACGATTTTACTTAAATGATCTGAAACGACCCTATTTGAATATGTGTACGAAATGTCTTCATACAGATGATCGTCCTGTACGAACTAGGTTCGTCCAGAACGAACGGTTATTACTAGCTCGGTTCTAGAAACTGCTGAAAACTGTTCTAAGTCGGTTAATCGTTTGGACGAGAATATGTTCGTCTGGATGAAAATTTTCCAGAGACCCGATCGTCCTGGACGATTCTTTCGTTCGTATGGACGAAAATTTTTCAGAGGACCAATCGCCACGGGCGATAATTTATTTTTGTCTGGACGAAAATTTTCCAGAGAACCAATCATCTGGTACGATAATTAATTTCGTCCTGGACGAATAGGACTTAGAAAAAAAAATTTTGAGCAAGTTCCTATTCGTTCCATGTGCCCTATAGGAGATAACTATCTGATCATCCCGTACGATAGGATATCGTCCAGTACGATCAGTATAAAATTTTATGATCTCCTTATGTGTGTGTGTATGTTTTTTATTCACTCAATTACAATCACTCCCTTTCAAAATTAATTCAAAGAAAAAATGCAAACTTCAAATTAACAAAGTATTTCATGTTGAATTTGATTTGAAGTTATCGTAGTCTGGAGTCTGATTTTCCTGAAATGTTAGTACACACAAGAGCAAATACAAATCTTCTAAAATTGTTAGGAGATAACTACACATTTGAACAATAATGTTTGAAATCATCAAAACTATTTAAGTTGAAAAAAATATAAAAGCATTCAAATAGCAACTATTCTAACAACGATTACATAAATTAGCCATGGATCAAAATTCAAAAGTTTTTTAAAACTTATTTTTATGAATCCTGCTTTGATACCACTTGATAGTTTATTAGGGATGTTAGACCCTTATAAACAAGCCCAAGGCTAATTAAGGCAGAGGTGAATTGGTATTTTAGAAAACTTTGAAATTAAATCACAAACCAAATCACCCCACAAAGAAAACGCAATGTAGAAATTAAATGAGAAAATAATAAAGGAAAGAACATACCAGATTTATAGTGGTTCGGTCAAACCTTGACCTACGTCCACTCCTCGGAGGCACCCTCAGAGTATTGCACTAAACTCAGTTTCTCTCTTTTAGCCCCCACAGCAAGGTGGAGAATACCCTACAAAATCACTTCCACCTTCCCCGTTGCGGAGGAGTAGCCAGTTCCTTTGACAAAAAAGAGATCTTCTTCCTTCCAGAACTTCCCTCAAAATAAGCCTTGAATCCGATGGTACTAAGGTGCAAGCTGCCGGAGCAACCGTGTGGAATACCCCTCCACATTCCCTTGAATCCCCCTCCAAATATCTTCTCCCTCTCTCAAAATCCACCATTTCCTCTCTCCCTTTCAAGCTCTCTCTTCAAGTTCCCTCCAAAAGAACGAAGCTGCAATGGCTGTCAAAGGCACTCATCATGAGAAAACCAAAGGTCTTTAAATAGATGAGTAAAACAAACATTATAATCCAGGATGATCGCCGGATCGTCCTATATGATATTCATAAAAAGAGAGCTTCTAGAAACCCTAAAAACTTAATTTTAGTGCCAAATATCATCAAGGATGATCGCAGGATTGTCCCGTATGATGTTCTTAAAAAGAGGGCTTCAAAATACCCTAAAAACTCAATTTTGGTGCCCAGAATCATCCTGGACGATCGCAGGATAGTCTAGTATAATGGTCAAAATTTGACCTAATAGTTCTGGATGATATTAGGATAGTCTAGGACGATTAGAACAAAAAATGTATAAATCATTCAGGATGATGTTGTGGATCGTCCAGGATGATTAGAAGAAAAATTATAGTATTTCGGCTTGGTCGATTTAGGAAAATCAAGTATGTCGGCAAACATCATCCTGTACGATATACAGATCATCCAGGAAGATCCGATTGAAAAATTAAACCATAATTAATCCCCTAATCACAGGATCAATTTAGGCATGATTTATAGTGATCGTCTAGGATGATTTGATCGTCCAGGATGATGAGAACAAAATTTTAAACTTAAATTTTTGCATAAATTGTCATTGGCGGCTTTTTTCCATGATTATAAAGGATCGTCCTAATGGTCCAAAATCGTCCAGTATAATTAGTTCAAAACTTGATCATTTGGATTTGACTAGATCTCACTCCCTTGAGTTTGTGTGTGCATGGTCACCAAGAAAGCATACTCCTTTATAAGATTTGACTCAAGAAATAAAAAATTACATCAATGAATATTACAAACCCTTTTATAACATTATTCAACCAAATCTTGAGCTCTGATTCTTTATTTGATGTTGCATGGTATTTCTGAAATACTAGTATACACACAAACAAACATATATTGCAAATACAAGTAGACAATAGAAAGTGAGCCATAATATTTGTTATCATCAAAAATATAAACTCATAAGCTCGAGTTACAACATGATGTTCAAGAAAAGTTGCTGCAAAAATATCTATTTAAAGTGAAGGGAAAGGTTGTAAAGTTATAATATTTTAAGATCTAAAAAATCCCTTGGAAATAAAATTAACTCGCCAACCTCCAATCTAAATAAGGAAACTTGGATGTATGATCAACCATACAGATTGTAAAGCCCACTATTAAGAAAGATAAAGACATGTGAATCTAGGTTGACTGACTAGCAAGTTGGGCAGATCATTTCATAAAATACTTAAAGATGGGTTTATCAATGCTAAGGTTGACATGCCATAATGGTTTGATATCAATGATACAAATTATTTACTCTTGGTTGGAAATTTATTTTGAATGTCAGCAACCTCCCTCAATCTTAGGTGTGATCAGGATAACAAGAAAGATGTTATACTCAAGGAATTTCATTCAAGTGATTTTGTAAGTCATCTAGGAAGAGGGACACTAGGGGTGTTAACGAGCCAACTCAAGTTGAGCAATGGCCTTATTGAGTTTGATTCATTAGTTAAATAGTCAGATCGAGCTCAGAAGGTGAGCCTGAACTCGATCTCTTCCTAATGCAAATGAGCTTGAGCTAGCTCGGGAGCCTTAATGGGATTTTTTAAATATTATTAATTATTTTATATATTTAAATATTTACATTTTTATTAAATATTTTAAACATTTATCATTAAATATTAATTTATTTTTCATATTATTAAATGTTGTAACCATTTATTATTTTTATTATTATTTTAATATCTAAATTTAATTAAAAAAACAAATTTATTTAAAACATTGAGGTAAGGTTACTTTTGGTCAACACTAAGGAAGGATGCAAAGATCTTCTCAAATTAATGCTCTCAATGCCAATAATTTTCCCCTTGCAACATCAACCCTCTCATAAGCTACAATTGATTAATAGCCCTTAGCCATTTGGGATATAGGGTATGGATTTTTAAGGTCCATTCTTGCCTTCCACATGGCAAAGACAGTTCATTTTTATCATGATCAACTACTTCCTCAAATGGTTGAGACCAAAGCTTTTATATGGTCAACCACTGCAATAATAAGGAATTTTTTTCTGGACTAACATCATATTCTTATATGATGTCCTCCTATATGGACTAATAGTTTGTCAGCTAATGCCTAAAAAATTCTACTTCTCACAAAGAAATCGCCTAAAATTTATGTCAGTCTACCACCCATAGAACATTGGATAGCTCGAAGCCACCAGTAAGCTAACCTTAAATCTTCTATGAAAGACGTTTAAAGATACAAATGTTAAATGGGAACAAGTGCTCTCTTATGGACAATATTCCCTCAATATGACCCATCATTTGTACCTATGCACACGCCATTCTTAATCTCCCATAGTATTGAAACCCTTTTACAACTCAAGCTAAACTTTCATAGGTAGCATATGGTCGCAATCATTAATTATGAAGATAAAAAATTTGCCAAGTGGGAGTATATCAATTAGGAAGGACTAAATAAATTTTTAAATCTATTATATGATTTAAGGGCATAAGTTTCCTTTAAGTAAGAATAGGTTAAGAGACGAATGGATAAATACTATAAGTCACATGTCAAATGGAAGGTTTTCCAACATGGTGATTGAATTTTGAAGAAGGTTGAAGAAACATCTCACAATTTGGTACTTAAAAATATTAGTGAATATATAGGAAGGGCCATATATTATTAAGAAACATGTCTGGCTAGGCACCTACCAACTTTAGACTTACTCCAAGAATGTTGTCCAAAAAATATAGAGTGTTGATGACTTGAAAATTACTCTAACCATAAGGATAAGACTTTCTATCGTACTTGTACATTTTTTTATTAAAATATTAAAATTCACTCAAAACTCTTAAATGTTTATTCTACACATGAGGGAGTTTTGGAATAAAGAGTGTAATTTAAAAGCACAAGGTACTCATCTTGATTTCTTCAATAATGTTAAGGGACTCACTCATGTAGTATAGTCGCCCAAATGCTCAAAGAAATTGTGAATCCTTGGAATATTTTTGGAACTCATCCATTTAGCTTGTTTGCTCGATGCTCGGGGAGATTTCCCTAATAAGATCATTTACCTTGAAGAGCAAGCAAACTCATCAAACCAATGGAAACTCTCATAGAGGGGGTGAGTCATTACCTTATTAGAATAAAAACTTGTTAACCTTAAACACTAGTCTTTGAAATGTTTAAGTACACCTAATTAAAATAAGAACCAATCAAGTTCTCGTCCAGGTTCATATTAAAAAGTGACCTTAATTACTCCATGTTAGAGTGTCATGGGTATCAGGCACTCTAGACTAGTAGGCATTTCAAAGCCCTACAAAGGAAGCAAAGTCAGTGCTTAAATGAGGCGTCCCCCTATTTTTTATTAAGTATTTTTCCTTGATATGTTTGATTTCTATAAAATGTTTCAATGAGTCATATTAGAGTATAAAGGGAGTAGGATGAATAATGACTACTAATGATCTCTTATGTGTTATGAAAAAAAATATCATATCAATAGATTTGCACTTTATATTTTTCAAATCAAATTTGTATAGCCAACAACATACCACCTTGCAAAACAAACAAATGTTTGACTATCATTTTGATAATATAAATAGAATTTTTTTTAATAATTAAACTAAGAATAGAGAATTTGCTATTTATCTTTAAAGATAAAATAATATTCACCTATCATTTTGAAAATGAAATTAACCAATATATAAGACTTTTATCCACTTTTAGAATTTTTTTCCTTACTATATCAAACTAAAGTAGGATTTATTTTTATAAAATTCTAGATTCTCTATAAAGGAGAGCTTATATAGTTAATTACATCCTAAGATGAGTGTTCAGAAAACTATCAATTAAAGTAGTATCTAAATTTCAAGTGTGATGCAACCTACTAGGTATTCAGGGTTTAAATAGAGTTCTTGTTTGGGTTTTGCAATAGCAAGGGCATATATTCTGATTTAAAAGTGTTTAATGGAATTGAAATGATTTGGAGAATCTTGGTTTAATTATTAGGTCTAGATCAATTAGACAAGGCATCAAACATAAGGAAGAGTATCTCATATATGAACGAGTATATAATGTCATCATTTGGTCAACAAGGAAACTAGGATTAGTCCAAGGTCTTGGGTGACCTAGACTAGCTCAGGTGTGATCCTAGGTTTATTTAGATTGATCTTGAGGATTTGAATTGATTATAGGGTAGGATTCAATATAAGATCACAATATAATGTAAGAGATCTAGTGTTTGATAAAGAGTGATGTAACATTATAACCATATAGAGTTAGCTCGAAGTATACTTCAAAAGTTTATGATCTCAATGACCTTAGCTAAAAATGAGGTCAATAAATATATCCTAAATAGGTGTCTTGAACTTAAAAAATAAATCACACCTATTGGAATTGATCAAAGTATTCAACAAAATTGATAGAATCAAGCAGAATAAATTAAAATAGGTGAGAATTCAATAGGCAAAAGGTTTTAAGCATGCAATGATTGAAGGGAAAGTTCCTTTCAAACAATCAAACTTAAATAAGTAGATATTCAAAGAAGAAATTACTTCATACAGATATGATTAAGGAGGAAATTCTTGAAAGGAAAATAATCATAAATAAGCAAATTTAAATAGGTAAATACTTAAAAGAAAAATTATCCAAAATAAGGTGATTTAGGTATCCATAAAGGTGGCTAAACCAAGAATATACTAGGCAACATTTTTTATTTAGTTATTTTTAGTAGAAACCCACAAAGGGTCCTACGCATTTATATAAAAATGATTACACGGTCCTTAAATGGAACTAAAGCTCACTACAGCAACGAAGAGCTACCAAAATAAAAGCAAAAAAACCAACGAGATCGAGTTCCTTACTAAGCAAAATTACACATATACCTAGGTACATTATACAGTGCATAAGAGCGAGCACCCAAAAAACCATAAAGGTACGAAAAATAGTGTTCAAATCTAAAATACTCTTGAGCTACTCAACAACATGATCACTTGCATTGAAAGCACTTTGCAGAAAAGGGTAATTGACAAAAAAAACTATAATAACAATAGAAATATAGCAGAATCTTGTTATAGTACCAATGGAAGTCAAAATTATCACCAACATTAAGACAATGCAACCCAAGAGTATAATGTCTCTTATGCCACCAGTTAAGAGACATATAGTATAACATAAGGATCATATTAATAACCCCATGCGAAGCAGCCCGAGAAAAAACCAAAGGATCCTTGATCATAATAGCAAATCCCAACCACATCAACAAACTACAAAGAGCAAAGGGGAAACACCTAATCCAAAAATTTAAATAGCCGATAAATAGACTAGCAAAATGCTTCAAGAAAACATAAGCCCAGGACATAGCAGCAATGGAAAAATACCCTCCCTTAACTTGCACCAACACAAATCAAACAACAGGCAGATGAACCCAAAGGAAAACATATAACCCAAAGACCCTTGAAAGGCTTCCAAACCAGCCACACAACAAAACCAAAAAATATTTACAAGGTTCTCACCAAACTTATGATTCACATTAGCACACTCCCAGAAATACAATAGAGAGCAAATATATAACATCTAACCATTCTGATACATCTAACACCACAAGGCCTCATAGTTCCCAACAACACACTCCCAGAACAAATGAGAGCAAACGTAAAAACTGTAAGATAACCACCAAAAATTCTAAATAGCTAATACCACTAGGCCAACCCATAACAGCAAAAAGAAATGTACCAACAGCATAATGCTCCAAAAAAAGTGGGGAAAAGACAAAAGACACCTAACAGATATGCAAACGCACCAACCAACTGAGAAATAACATAAAAGAATAGACGGAATTCAACAAAAAATTCAGTAAACCCCAACCACCTTAAGGAATAACATAAGGAACACTAATCTTATCTAGATTTAAAAGACCCCTAATATGAAGAGGTAAATTAAAACTAAAGAAATCCTTCATGGAATCCAACCCACATCCCTACCTGGCAATGGCGTTAGCACAAGAATTACCATTCACCTCAATAGTAGAAAAAGAGAATTTAAGCATTCTTAACCATTTCTGAATTTCCCTCCTCATGTAAAACAAGTTAGAAGAAAAAATCTTATCATTACTCAAAATAAAAGACTAATAATAATAAGTAAAACAATCCTCCACCATAATATTAATGCAATTATGAGAGAAACACAACCTTAAACCATAGAGGATAGCAAAAGTGGTAGCACTATTAACATCACAGTTATAACGAGGACCAGCAAAACCCAAAATGCAATTACCATTACAGTCCCTGTTGACTCCGTCCCTCCCCGCCATATTCTTCCATATTCTTGGTGTAATTAACATCCACATTTAACTTAAAGAAATTATTAGGAGGTTTCAACCAAAGGATACTTCTGGGGATGTTATGAAAATTTTCCAAATCAAGATTAATCCCAAATTCACCAGCAGCTATATGATAATTTTTGAAGTTCTTTGCAGAGATTAACTTAGCAGAAAAGAGGTCAATAATTTTATCTTTAACATTTTCAATAATCCAATGATGATTCATAACCACACCATTAAAATGAGAATTATTCCTATCCAACCCTAAAAACCAAATGATAAGAGAGGGAATAACATTCCTAATATGACATATAGAATTAATAAACCAACAATTAAGTAAAGCATTAATAGAAACCTTAGCATTAAAGTAGTTTAAGTGCAAAATATCATCATAATAATCCAGACCTTAACAGCACAAGGACCAGAGACAAGGACATGATGCATATTATCCATATGATTACAACATTGGCATTTAGAGAGAAGAATGAAACCACATGTAATCAAATTATTATTCGTAGGGATGAAATTATGTAAAATATGCCAAGAAAAAATAGAAACTATAGAAGGAATAATTTTGTGCCATATTATTTTGAAAATCTTAGAAACAACTTTATTAGCTCTAAAGGAATTTCTGGCATCCTTTAAAGTAAAGTTACCAACTTCAATTAAGGCACAAAGCTGAACATCAAGAGAATTCATTTTTAAAGGGATCTGCAAAATTTGTTGAGTGATAAAATTAGGTAACACATTAGAGAGTTTCTCAATATCCCAACCATTATCAGTGAAAAAAATAATTAACCTTCATAGAAGCATTAGAAGAAGTATTAATAATAGAATCAATGGATTGGCCTCCCAACCAACGATCTTGCCAAAAGAAAGTATTACCACCACCAAGGCCCCAACAGATAGAAAGCTCAATGGCCCATTTCACTTTGCAAAGATGATGCCAAACTTTAGAATTTCCTTTATTAAAACAACATGTGGTGGAATGATTCTCCCCACAATACTTAGCATTCATAAATTTAGCCCAATGGCTCAAATTAGCACAAAAATTTATACCATAACTTGAATGAAAATGAATTAGCCAAATCCTTCAATGAGATACACCCCAAAGCCTCTTCATCACAAGTGCCACAATATTTATTCTAGGAAGACTAGTGGATTTTAGAACTTTTACTAGCCTCTTTCCAAAAAAAAATTATTAATAATTTTTTCAATCCTGTTACACACAGGCTGAGTAGGAAATAAGGTTTGGAAGCTATAAACAGGGATAGAGTAAAGGACACTCTTAATAAAAGTAAATCTACCACCGAAACAAAGAATGTTAGAATCCCAAGATAAAAGTCTTTTTTGCACAACCAAAATTAATTCATCGAAAATAAAATATTTCTTCCTACCCTTATAAAGAGGCACACCAAGGTACTTTAAAGGTAAACAAACATGAATGAATCTAGTTAAATTCTTAATAGTCACAATGCGATTCAAAAGAACTTTCTTAGTAGAAATAAAGCCATAATTATATTTATTAAGCGCCAAGCCACTCTCCGATTCAAATTGTTAAAAAAACCTCAATAATTTATGAATTCTATTAAGAGAGGCATTAGAAAAAATAATAAAATCATCCACAAAGCATAAATTAGAAATGTGGAAACCACCTAAAGTTTTAAAATAAAGACTAGGATACTTCTCAAAGAGGTTAGCTAGACCTCTAGAAAGGTAGTCAACTTGATGTTTTAAAATAAAGGCTAGGATACTTTTCAAAGAGATCAACTAGACCTCTAAAAGGTAGTCAACCCCAATAATGAAAAGGACCGGACAGATGGGATCACGTTCCCTAAGAACATGAGAGGTCTTAAAAAACCATCAGACTTATCATTAATAATGATAGAAAAATAGGGGCTTTCATTACAAAGCTTCATGAGATTGATAGAATTTAAATCAAAACCAAATAACTTCATAATATCATAAAAGAAATTCCAAGCAATATTATCATAAGCATTACCAATATCAAGTTTCAAAATCATATTATGACCTCTCTCTTTAACATCCAAATCATGACAAAATTCTTGTGCCAAAGGGATGTTATCAGCAATGACACGATGTTTGACAAAACCCATTTGAAAAGGAGAAATTAGCTTAGGTAGAAAAAAAGATAAATGATTCTTTAAAATTTTAGAGATCAGTTTATAATAAAACGTGCAAAGATTAATAGGTCTAAAATCATTCCAAGAAGTGCTAGAATTATTCTTATGGATAAGCACAATAAGTAGTAGTAAAAAAATTTGGTATTGCATTACCATCCAAAAAATCTAGAACAGCATAAAAGAGATCATTACCAATGATATGCCAAGTTTTCTGGAAAAGTTTGGTAGTGAAACCATATGGGCCCGACCACCGACTTAGAATTCATACCAAAAATAGTATCTTTAACTTCCTCCAAAAAAGGGGCTTAGGCAACAAAACATTATCATCATGGGAAATAAGAGAAGGAATAATATTAGGATTATCAATAGTGGCAGAGTTCAAATCTTTATTCAGATGATTCTGAAAATGTTGAATAGCAAAGGTAGCAATTTTAGTACCATATTCAGTAACAGAACCACAACCTGATTAATTTAATGAAAGCAATTAATAGTGCATTTCCTCTTAACCAAGGCATGAAAAAATTTTATATTATTTTCACCTTCAATAAGTTGTTTAATAGCCGCTTTCTGTTTCCAAAACATTTCCTCTTGAGCTTGTAATTTATAAAGCCCATCTTTAGCTTCTCTCAAAAGATAAAAGTTAGCTTCAGAAGGAAATAATTGGCATTGAGTCTCCTAGCAATTAACTTTATCTTCCATAATTAAAATGTTAGAAAAAAGATTCTTAAAAACATTATGATTCCACTAATTAAGAACAAACTTATGCCTTTTAAGCTTAAACCACAGCCTATGCATACCAGAAATAGCATTATCTGGATGTAAAGAGGCAAGCCAGTTATGCTTCACCACATTCATAAAAGACTCATGAAGTTGTTGAAACTTGTTCAATATGAATTAGGTTGTTAGACCTAAGTTTATGTCCCAACAGCTAATCAAGAGGGGGGTGAATTGGTAATTAAAAATTTATCCCTCTTTTTGAAATTAAAACCGAGATTAACTTTAGTGAATTTTTTTAGAAAAGGTTTTTTAGCCACAAGTTAAAATAGTAAAAACAAAAAACAGTGAAAAATAAAAAGACACAAGATTTATAGTAGTTCAGTCAAATACGACCTACATCCACTCCCCAAAGGCACCCTCCGAGTATTGCACTAATACCACTAGTAACTCTCCTTTTGCACCCACAGCAAGGCGGAGAAGCCTTTATAAAAACTCTCTTCCACCACTACCCTATGCAGCATAGAACCGTCATCCTTTTAAACTCTCCAAGTGTTGGCAGAAACCATCCTCCTTTTACACTCTCCAAGTGTTGGCAGAGAATCGTCCGTCCTTTCACACTCTCCCAATGTAGGCAAAGAACCCTTTGGCTATTCACACTCTCCTAGTGTAGGCAGAGAACCCTTCGACTGTTCATACTCTACAAGTGTCGGTAGACAATCGGATCTCCTTGACTGATCTTTTCACAAGAAATCTAGAAGGATGAGAGAAAAGTGTGAAGTAATTACAAATCACAAGTGGGGATTCTTACCTTTGAGTACCAAGTGAATCCTTCACGCTCCAGTAGTAAGAATCATCCTTCAAACACTCTCTCACACTCTCTCATTCACTCTCCCTTCAGTTGACACAAAGATCAGTAGGCAAAAATATTAAGAGATAGTTTTATTTAGACTTTATATAATAAAGACACAAAAAACCATCCAAAAACTGTTTATTTTCAAGTCTGTACATAGTGTATCATCTCGTATGATCGTCAGATCATCCCGTACGAATCTACTTAAATCAGTTGCATACGAACCCAATGTATATAGGTACAAACTGACTTCATACCCGATCATCATTCCGTACAAACTATGTTCATCCGGTACGAACAATTATTTCATGGGTTGGTTTCGACAAACTGCAGGACATTACCAAAATTTCAAAAGACAGAGCATATCATTCTGGGACAAATGGGAGTTCATCTGGTTGAAACTTTTCCAGAGTGCATTTCATCCGGGGACTAATAGGAGCTCGTTTGGACGAAAAATTTCCAGAGAGCATTTCATCCTGGGATGAATAGTATTTTGTCTGGATGAAATTTTTCCATAGAGCATTTCTTCCCGGTACAAAAAGGATGAATCGTCTGGACTATTCAGCACAATGTGAGAATCCAGTGCAGATCATCCCAGGATAAATTGAGAAATTCATTTAGATGATCAGGACTTAGAAAAATTTTCTAACTTCATGTTCGTTCCATTGCTCTTCCGAGGGGATTAGCTGACTTGATCGTCTCATATGAATAAGGTTTGTCCCGTACGATCAATGTGATTTTTAAAGATCTTCCCAAGTGTGTGTGTGCTAAGCTTTTTTAATTAAAATCATATTTTCTAAAACTCAATTACAATAAAAATTACAAACTTTAAATTACAAATTATCTCATGCTGGATTTTGATTTAAAGTCTTCATTAGTCTGGAGTTCGATTATCCTGAAATGTTAGTCTACACAAGAGCAAAAATAATTTTTCCAAAAAGTGTTAGGAGAAAATAAAGCTTAAAACAATAATATTTGAAATCATCAAAACTATTCAAGTTGTAAGAAGATAAAACATGCAAATAGCAACTCTCTTAACAAACTCCCCCTTTTTTATGATGGCAAAATAATTATTATTTGTATAATTTTCAAATTCTAAGAATCTCCTAAACTCCCCCTAAATTGATGAACGTATGAAAATATGGAGGCATTGCACAACAAATATATTTTTTTTCCTTTTTTTTTTAATTTTTTTTAAAAAATATGATAAGAAAATAATTCGATAATAGAAAACAATACGATAACATAAAACAATACAAACATTATTTTGATGAACAAAGAAAAGAAATAATTATGTATAAAAATCAGACTTTGGATTTTTGGACTGATTCCCTTTCTCAAAAGAGAGATACGCATGAAAGAAAAAATGGTAAATGATTTGATATCCCAGGAAGGATTCAATGACAGTCCAAGTTCTAGTTCAATTAGAAAGAGCCAATTTGAAAGAAAAGTATTGGCCTCTTGGCAGGGAAGATAGACATCCAGTAGTGTAATTTTTAAGCATCGTACTAGGGTTCGCTTGTCAAGTGAAATAGAAGAAACTCTCCCGATGGTATCTCGCCCCAATTGCCTGAAATAGCTCCAATGGTCGGTATTCAAAACGTATCTTTGTCTCATTCGAGTGGGAGTGGAGTTAACCTTTCCAGGTGATATCAAAGTTGTTAGCACTTTTCAACATGAATGATAGAATCCATTGTCGTAATTATGTAAGCTTTTGAAGTAAGGTTGGTTAGCCCCCTTTACATTGGGTTAAGCCAAGTGATCGGGTATGCCCTAGCAAGAGTAGAAAGTTTGATGAATTAGAATGCTTACCCATCTTTTTGTACCTAATTTCTGTTATTCCAGTTGTGATTTCATGAGATGGAAGAGTGGGCCTTAACCATGAATTCTTTTTTGGGGGTCAACCAATGCTATCCATTCTAGCCAGTCTCATTTTAAGCAATAGTCTCCTTTGGTCTTTAGGGCTTCAGTCTTTGAAGTCGAGAAATCCTATTCAAAAGAAAGCCCTATTCATTCTAGCGGATGCAAGGTTTGTAGTAAGGTAAGGTGTGGAGCAATTTCCCATCTCGTTCGATTGACGGCTGGTAGCTAATCTTCTTGTTTTTTCTTTGCCTCTACCTCCTTCCCCTTCGAAACTAGTCTAGCTATCAAAATAGAAAGCCAAGCCTTACCAAACGTCCCTGTCAGCTGGGCTCTTGTCTACTATAGTAACTATGGCGTGGTTCTTTATCTTAGAGCGCGTGAAGCTAAAAGAATGTATAGTTTTGATGATTCCAAATATTCTATACGTAATTCTTTTGATAACAACAAAAATAGGAGAAGAAAAAGAACAGAAATGTAAGCAGTCATATGATAATCCATTGATAATTGATCCGTGAAAGTGATTGAAATAAATTTCGCAAATAAAATTAAAATCATTAGGTAAATAAAAATGATTCATAGAACTTAAGAAGAGATATAACATCGATAATAAAAAAGATATATAAAAAAAATTAATCAATTTAGACATTAAGATAAAGAATATCATTTCATAAATGATGAATATAAAATTTGTATATTTCAAATTTCAATACGAAATAGAGATGTACAGATGATCAATTTGAATTAAGAGATTGAAAGATTGTGGAAATAAATAACTATCACATGTGGCGCTTTGCACATCTTTTTCAATAGTTTGTGGCACATTTTTTGTGCTTCTTTTTACTTGTGGGCTTATTTTATACCTCTTTTTTAAATTGCCAACCATTGCGCATTCCATTTGTTTTTGGTACATTTGTACATTTTTCAACAGTAATGTTGATCTTTCCAAAATCAATAAAAAAAATTTCAAATTTTTCTAAGTACAATAATATTTATTGATAAATGAAATACAAAATAAGAAAACATCATAATTACAATAATAATTTTAAACATTAATGTAGTCTAATAAGAGACATGAAATTGACAATCTTAATTACATCAAGTTATAAGCAAAACTTAAATTTAGAAAAAATTTATTTTTCTAATGAATTTAATTTTGTATTGCACTTCAAGATAAAGCACTCTTAAGATAAATTTTTTTAGATATTTTTATATAGGTTAACATACATTTGAACACAAAATTAAAACCAAGACAAGATAACTTAAATTGATATCATGATAATGAATATAACAATTTTGAGAAATGATATCAATACATCATAAAACATAAATGCTAAAACATAAATGAAAACTAACACATAACTAAAACATATCACATCACAAACTATCAAACTGCAGTTACATCAACTAAAGAAGATCATAAGCAAGTACATGAATCACTCAGATGGGCGCTGATATGGAGGAGGAGGTACAATATTGAAGAAATTAAAATAATTAGTTATCATAAGCATATTTGAACTTATATCATTTATCTGTTCTCGCATATATCCCATTTCTTGATTGTACTAAACATCCTGCTGCTGCAAGTGAGTTTCAATTTGATCAAATCTTTGATCAAAATGAAACTCTAAACGATCAAATCTCTGAACCAAATCTTGGTAATTTGGTTCACTAGAAGGTGCAGGTTCAGGTTCCTCTGAGTCACTAATAACATGTGTTTTAAGTGGTTCATCTTTATTGAAGATAGATCTAAAAATCCATTGTTATAGTAGAGAGGTTCTTCAAAATCTTGAACTAGATGAACCAATTCATATTTCTTCTCCAAAATGTAGACAACAAGATGTCCTAAGGCAATGTTCTTCTTTCTTTTATGGGCGACATGACCAATTTCAGAAAGTACATAAAGATAGTCAAGGATTACTTGGGCTTCATCTATAGGTTGGTCAGTCATTATCAAATAAGTCATGGTAGAAAGAAGAGGAGTAATGTTGACTCTATCACCAGCTTTAGGAATTATGGAATTTCGAAGAACAAGCTGGATGATACGAGAATTGCAAACAAGAGAGGACACTATAGACATATGCTCCTTAAATATAATTCCTCTAATCACTTGATTAATTTAAGTCCAATAAAAATTAAACGTTGTGGTCAAGGTATGGGCTCTAACCCCTTAAGTCCTTAAGTTAAGAAAAATTCCTAAGTCTGCCTTTGTGATTTCTACTTTCTTTTTAAAAACATATGACCTAATCACAGAATGGTCAGAATTGAAAAGTATGTTTGCTAGGAAGTAGTGAAAGGCCTCTTTATTGTAGAAGTAGACTAGTGTGAGAATGAGACCAAATTGAGTTCATTACCTTAAAAGTCAATTATTCTTAAAGAAGAACTCTAGAAGGGGTGATTTTAGTAGAGACAAATCTAGGAAATGACTCTTCGTTGGCCTTAGATAGAAAGTTATCACTAGTGTTTTTGTGTGGACCGTTGGCTAGAACCTTTTGCCTTCTGCTAGAACTTGCATAAAGAAGATCTAAGTGAAAAAGTGTTTAAAAGAGATGCTTGAAGTGATGACATTTGAGTTCAAAAGCCTTCAATTTAATAAAAAAAATATTTTCATACATACAAAAATAATTTCATCCTGTACGACTTTTAATTCATCCCATACGAAAAAATTTTGTATGGACGAACGAATGAGTCAAAAAATCAAATAGCTATTCGTAACCACACAAGTAATGATGCTTCCTTTCATACAGACTTTTGACCAAACAATTGTACAGAAAAATAGGTGTTCGTCCTTGACGATCAGACATTAAAGATCATTTTGATGGCAGTTTAAACCATCCCCCACATTGAACCGCCAATGTTCGTTTGTACGAATCAAAGGTTCATACTTACAATCATGCATATTAAAAAGGACCTTATCCGTTTAACTGTCCATCAATCATACAGTCGTTTGAAAAGTTTGTCCAGATGATCATGATGATCGTACAGATGAAGTGAAAATTAAAAACTGAAAAACTGTACGCAAACCATTCAAATCCGACAGTTAACACACTACATAATTCTTCCCGTATGAATTTAATTTCGTCCTGGATGATTTTCACTAAATTTTATAAAACATGCACTCAAAAATCTAGATGTGAGAACTTTATAAAATTAAAACACAAACTTATTCAAAAAACGAAAAATAAAAACACAAACTCAAAATACAGAAAATCACAAACTCAAAGATACAAACTAGAAAAAACATGCATCAATGTTGCAGAATCATTTTAATTATGCATTCAAATTGATCACACCAAGCCTTGTTCTTAATGCACTGAAAGTATAAATAGCTAAAGGTTTTGTAAAAATGTCTGTAAGTTAATTTTCTGTAGAAACATGAGTGAAATTTCTCCTTTGGATACATGATCTCATATGAAATTATACCTGATGTCTATATGTTTGGTTCTTGAATGTTGAATAGGATTTTTAGAATTGCAAATAGCACTAGTGTTATCATACAAAATTGGAATAGTGCCTATAATTAATCCTAAATCAATCAACTGTTGTTTCAACCAAAGTACTTATGCCATTCAACTTATTAATACAATGTATACAGCTTCAACAGTATATAGAGCTACTAAATTTTGTTCTCTATTAGACCAAGCGACTAAAGAATTTCCAATAAATTGACTTATTCTAGAAGTGCTCTTTCTATCCACCCTACAACCTGCAAAGTCATAATCTGAATAAACAATTATTTCAAATGAAGAGCTAAACTTAGGATACCAAATTGTTGCAAATCTATTTTCATTGCTTATCTTTTGATGATTGACAAACACTATTTCTCTTGGACTGCTTGTTTCTTCTAACTTTTTAGGAATCAAAGATCGAACGAACAAGACAAAGCCAATTCAGGATTACGTAGGTTTAGGGTTGAGTTAGTTTGTACTTTTTTTCACTTTTTCAGTCTACTTGTAATGGTCAAAGAGACTGATGCTAAGTAACCCTACACACACACACACTTGAGAGACTTAGAATTTCTATTTTTACTCATATCGGCTAGGACAATTTATTTTATCGGCCTGGACGATCAGGCTTAAAACAGAAAGTCTAAATAAGGATTCTTAATTAAGGCAGCCGTCATTAATATATCGGCTTAGATGATACGTGTATCTGCCAGGACGATAAGCTCAAAATAGAAAGAAGTTGCCGCCATAGATAATTAAGGTATACTGTATTTTTAAATTATCGGCTAGGATGATCATTGATCGGTCTGGATGAAATTCTCAAATTATGCCTTAGTTTATCAGAAAATCAAGGGAGTAATTATGGATGATTGATACGATCATATCGTCCTGGACGATCTTAGGATCAGCCAGGACGATCCAACAAAAAACCTTAAGTTACTTCTGGATGATAAATATCGGCCAGCTCGTATCCAGGGCTATTCTCAGGATGATTTTTCCATGATTTGAACTAATCGGCCAGGATGATCGTGAGATCGGCCTGGACGATCAAGCCAATTTTTAATTGTCCAGTCTTGCATCCAGGGCGATGCTCTGGCCTATCTTCTAAGTTTTGTACTAATCGTCCAGGCCGATGTCCATATCGGCCTTGACGATAAAGTCAGCAACTTGCAATTAATGAGCTCCTTTGAAGCTCTTCTATTTAAGAGCTCTTGTTCAACATTTTTCAAGACCTTTGGCTGCTGCCTTGATGTAAGAAGATCTTGAGGAGAGAAAGAGAGAGAGGGAGAGAGAGAGGATCTTGTGAGGGGGAGCTTGTGAGGTGATTCACAAGGGTTGCTTCAAGGATCGCTCTGCTTGTTATTTGTCTAGATTTTCTCATCCGTGGAAGGGTCAGTAGAGGTAAAGAGTTAGCTTTTGGTTGTGGTTCTCTGCCAGCTTCAGGAGGAAGCAAAAGGAGGTAGGTTCTCTTCCTTGCCGGGGTGGCAAAAAGGAGGTTCTTGTAAGGGCTTCTCCGCCTAGCCGTGGAAAGGAGAGTCATGTTTTGTAGTGAAATACTTGGAGGGTGCCTCCAAGGAGTGGACGTAGGTCGAGTTGACGTAACCACTATAAATTTTTGTGTTCTTGTTTTCTTGCTTCCGCACTTTTTAATTCCGCATTTATTTTTGTGGAGTGATTTTGGTTTATATTTTATATTCTTTGTTAAAAGAAATTTTTAAATTACCAATTCACCCCCCCCCTCTTGGTTAGCTTGGGTCAGTTCTATAGGGCTTAACATCCCTAATGAACTTTCAAGTGGTATCAGAGCACTTTCTAGTGTCATCTGAGCACTTTCAAGTGGTATCAGAGCGGGATTCAAAAATTTAAGTTTAAAAACTTTTTGAATTTGATCCATGGCTAACCTTGGGAATCGTAATACTACAGAAGGGTATTCTATTACCCGACCTCCCCTGTTCGATAACCTACCTTTTAATTTTTGGAAAACTCGCATGTCAACGATTTTACAATCTACTGATTATCTCATGTGGATGCTTATTCAAGAAGGTTATTCTCCACCTTCTCGTGAAATTAATGGTGTTAAAATTGAAGTTGCTTTTACTGAATGGACTTTTGATGAACGAAATTTAGCTCAATTGAATGCAAAATGTTTGAACTATTTTTTCTGTACTTTAAAAACTGAGGATTACATGCGTGTCACAACTTGCAAAACTGGTAAAGAGATTTAGGATAAATTGTGCATCACCTATGAAGGTACTAATGAGGTTAAACAATCCCGTTTAAACATTCTCTTGCATGACTACGAACTTTTTCATATGAAACCTCATGAATCGATTTCTGACATGTACACTAGGTTTACTCAGATAGTTACTTCACTGCATGCACTAGGAAAAGAACTTTTGAACTATGAAAAAGTAAATAAGATTTTGAGATGCTTGCCTTCGTCATATGATGCTAAAATCACTGCAATCACTGAATCTAAGGACTTGAACACTTACTCACCCCCACCCCCTCTTGGTTAGCTTGGGCTAGTTCTATAGTGCTTAACATCCCTAACAAACTTTCAAGTGGTATCAGAGCACTTTCTAGTGTTATCTGAGCACTTTCATAAATACCTAAGTTCTGAGTTCCTAACAGAAATATCTTAAAATTCTTTTTATTTCTATCAAATATGATTCTTTTAGATCTGATTGAAATCTAGTACACAAACAAACACAAAACATGATATCGGGCCGGCTAGCTTTCAAGTAAAGTAAAGATCCTATTATCCCTCTAAATTTCTTTTGATCAATAGATTTTCTCTTAGGATCCTTATCCAACTGAATTGAGGAGCTCATAGGTGTACTAACAGGTTTAGTATTATCTATTTCATACTTTTTGAAAATGTTCTTAACATACTTTGACTGACTAAGAAATTTTCCCTCCTCAATTTGCTTAATGCTAAAGCCTAGAATGTAACTTAAATCTCTCATTAAACTCATTTCAAATTCATTACTCGTTGTTTTAGAAAAATCATCACAAATATTTTAATTTAAAGATCCAAAGATGATGTCATCAACAAAAATTTGTACAATGAGTATATCCTTTATAAATTTCTTCAAAAAGAAAGTTGTATCCACACTTCCTTTTTCAAATGATCTTTTAAGTAGGATGGTGCTCAATCTCTCATACCAAGCCCTACGTTCCTGTTTTAATCCATATAATACTTTTTCAATTTGAAAACATGATTTGGGTATTTAGAATTTTCAAAACCTGGAGATTATTCTACAAAAACATCCTCTTGAATTACCTCATTTAAAAAAGGCACTTTTTATATCCATTTGGTACAATTTAAATCCTCTAAAATAGGAAAAGGCTAGCAAAACCCTAATTGCTTCATGTCTAGTTACAAGGGATAATATCTCCTCAAAATCAATCCCTTCAATCTGATTATACCCATTAGCAACTAATCTAGCCTTATTTTTAATGACTACTCCTGAGTCATTCATTTTATTTTTGAATACCCACTAAGATCCAACTACACTTTGATCCTTTGGTTTTGTAGTCAATTTTTAAACTTTATTTATTACAAATTGATTTAACTCTTCTTGCATTGCTAAAATCCAAAGTTTATCCAAAAGTGCTTGATCAATATTTATGGGATCTATGGTTGAAATGAAGGCTGAATGATTGACTTCCTTATTCAGTCCATGCCTAGTCCTTACACCCTCACTAGATTCACCTATTATCAACTCCTTTGGGTGATTTTTATAAAATCTCAAATCTCTAGGCAAAGGGCTTTCTATCTCCAAATTTTCATCCAAATTTATTTTATCAATCTTTTGGGAGTAAATCTCAATATCTTCTTCTACAACATTTGGCACTTCTAAAATTTTAGATTCATCAAATACAGCATGTATGGTCTCCTCAATTTCTAAAGTTCTTTTGTTGAATACTCTATAAGATTATTCAACACTTGAGTATCGTACAAAAATTCCTTCATCTGATTTTGGATCAAATTTTCCTAAGGAAGATTTTCTATTGTTATGAATAAACACCTTGCAACCAAATACATGCAAATGTGATAAATTAGGTGTTCTTCCTTTTAACAACTCATAGGGTATTTTATTTAATTTAGATCTCACATTCACCCTATTCAGAACATAACATGCAGTGATACCGCCTCAGCCCAAAAAATATTTAACAAGTGAGTATTTTGCAAACATGGCTCGGGCGGCTTCTACTAATGTTCTGTTTTTCCATTTGACTACCCCATTCTGCTGAGAGGTTCTAGGTGTAAAAAAGTTGTGATCAATTCCTTTTTTTTATAAAAATTCTTAAATCTTTCATTCTCAAATTCTCCTCCATGATCACTTTGTATAGCCATAATTTCACATCTTAGCTTTCTTTAAATCCAAGTTGAAAAGTTTCTAAATTCCTCAAATGATTCACTCTTTTGAAATAGAAATCTAACCCATGTGAATCTTGAGTAATCATCCACAATCACAAATCTGTATACCTTCGCTCCTAGACTTACAGTTCCAACTGGTCCAAAAAGATCCATATGCAAAATCTACAATGGTTTACTAGTTCTAAGATCCTTATTGGACTTAAAAGAGGACTTTACTTATTTTCCTAATTGATAAGCATCACAAAGATGGTTCTTAGTAAAGTCTAGTTTTGGTATACCTCTCACTAGGTTCTTTTGGATAATCCTCCTAAGGATTTTCATGCTAGAATGACAAATTCTCCTATGCCAAAGCCATGATTTATTAAAAATAGTTTTTAAACAAAAAATAGTAGGATTTTTAATGCAATTCAAGTCTAGCATATACACACTGTTTACCCTTATACCATTCAAAACATCATTTCTATTTAGGCTTAACATGCATCTAGTAGGAAAAAAATTTACACAGTATCCTTTATCACATAGCTGACTTATACTTAACAAATTATGCTTTAAGCCTTCTACCAATAACACATTCTCAATAAAAAAGTTCTTAAGGTTTCCAATCATACATGACCCAACCACCTTCCTCGTGGTGTTATCTCCAAGTGTAACCTTGCCTCCATTCCTGGCTTCCAGCGATATGAATTGCGCAGCATCTCCAGTCATATGTTTTGAACATCCATTATCCAGGTACCATATGATCTCATGAGGTCTTGTGTGAGAGTGACCCTCTTCTTGATCTGACTGATCAATATTATTATCCATTAAGCACAGATTAGTGACTTCCTCTTCCTTTTCCATTTATGACGAGTTCGAAGTTGAGTCCGCGTAGAAAGCTCTTTAGAATTTCTTCTTTCCCTTCTTCATAATTAGTTTCTCCTCTACCGTCTCCTTGTTAAGAGTGGCTTTGAGTTTTGGGCAATCTATCTTAATATATCTAGGTTTCCTCTTTAGAAAGCTTCTGAATTGTCTAGTCATTAGTGCGATGTCATCTTCATCCTCAGGTTGTGAGTGTTCACTCTCTGACTCCTTCACTTTTAGTGCTATGTACTTTTCCCTTTGTGGTTCACCTGCATCAATCTTTCTTTCGCTAACTCCTTGCTCGTAAGCAATTAGCGAACCAAGAAGATTATCAATAGAGTAAATATTTAGATCTTTAGACTCTGTAATTATAGTAATTTTAGCATAATAAGAACTAGGAAAACAATGAAGAATCTTATTAACCATTTTAGCATTCATTAGTTTCCTACCCAATGCATGTAATGAGGTGACTATTTGTGTGATTCTTGTGTACATATCAGAAATGAATTCATTTGGTTTCATACGAAATAGTTCATAATCATGCAACAGGATATTAAGTCTAGATTGCTTAACCTCATTAGTCCCCTCATAAGTTATACAAAGTCTATCCCATATGTCTTTTCCACTCTTACAAGTAGAAACCCGCATGTAATCTTTTGATTTTAGAGCACAAAAGAAACTATTCAAGCCTTTTGCATTTAGTTGTGCTAAGTCACGTTCTTCTACTGTCCAGTCTACAAAAGGTGTTTCAACTCTAACTTCATCAACAAATCTAGTTGGTTTTGTATACCCTTCCTGAAATAAGATCCATATACGGTAATCTAGTGACTATAAAAATATAGACATGCGTATTTTCCAAAAATCAAAAGGAATATTATCGAACAATGGAGGTTTAGTTATAGAGTAACCCTCAGGTGTATTTTAGTTTCCAAATGTAGCCATCTATGTTAATCAAAAAGTAGTATAAACTTATGATTTTAAAACAAAGCTCTAATACCACTTGTTGAAACTTGTTCAATATGAATTAGGTTGTTATAACTAAGTTTATGTCCCAGCGACTAATCAAGAGGGGGGGGGGGGGGGGGGGCAATTGGTAATTAAAAACTTATCCCACTTTTTGAAATTAAAAATCAAGAATAACTTTAGTGAATTTTTCTAGAAAAGGTTTTTTAACCATAAGTAAAAACAGTAAAAACAAAAGCAGCAGAAAATAAAAGAAACAAGATTCATAGTGGTTCGGTCAAACACAACATACATCCACTCCTCGGAGGCACCCTCCGAGTATTCCACTAATACCACTAGTGACTCTCCTTTTGCACCCACAACAAGGTGGAGAAGCCTTTACAAAAACTCTCTTCCACCACTACCTGATGCGGTAGAAAATCATCATCCTTTTACACTCTCCAAGCGTTGGCAGAGAACCGTCATCCTTTTACACTCTCAGAGTGTTGGCAGAGAACTGTTCATCCTTTCACACTCTTCCGGTGTAGGCAGAGAACTGATCGGCTATTCACACTCTCCTAGTGTAGGAAGAGAACCCTTTAGCTATTCACACTCTCCAAGTGTCGGTAGAGAACTGGATCTCCTTGAACAGATCTTCTCACAAGAAATCTAAAAGGACGAGAGAAAAGTGTGAAGTAATTATAAATCACAAGTGGAGATTCTTACCTTTGAGTACCAAGTGAATCCTTCACGATCTAGTAGTAAGAATCCTCTATTAAAAACTCTCTTACACTCTCTCCTTCACTCTCCTTTCAGTTGACACGAAGATCAGTAGGCAAAAAGATTAAGAGACAATCTTATTTGTATATATAGGAAAGACACAAAAAACTGTCCAAAAACTACTGATTTTCAAGTTTGTAATCGTCAGATAATTTCGTACGAATCTACTTAAATCAGTTGCGTACGAACCCAATGTATATAGGTACGAACTAACATCATACCCGATCAACATCACGTATGAACTATGTTCGTCTGGTATAGATCAGTTATTTCATGGGTTGGTTTCGACAAACTGCAGGACGTTACCAAAATTTCAAAAGACAGAGCATTTCATCCTGAGATGAATGGGAGTTCATCTGGATGAAAATTTTCCAGAGAGCATTTCATCCTAGGTATAATAGGAGCTCGTCTGGACAAAAATTTTCCTGAGAGCATTTTGTCCTTGGATGAATAGGATTTTGTCTGGATGAAATTTTTCCATAGAGCATTTCTTCCTCATACAAATTGGAGTTCGTCTGGATGAAAATTTTCTAGAGAGCATTTCATCCTGACACGAATAGGATGAATTGTTGGGACTTTTCAGCACAAAGTGAGAATCCACAATAGATCGTCCCAGGACAAATTAAAAAATTTGTCTAGATGATTCGGACTTAGAAAAATTTTCTCACTTCCTGTTCATTCCATTGTTCTTCCGAGGGGATTAAATGACTTGATCATCCCGTACGAATAAGGTTTTTCTTGTACGATCAGTGTGATTTTTAAAGATCTCCCCAAGTATGTGTGTGCTAAGCTTATTCAATTAAAATCATATTTTCTCAAGCTTAGTTACAATAAAAATTATAAACTTTAAATTACAAACTATCTTATGTGAAATTTTGATTTGAAGTCTTCTTTAGTCTGGAGTTCGATTATCCTGAAATGTTAGTCCATACAAGAGCAAAAATATTTTTTTCCAAAAAGTGTTGGGAGAAAATAAAGCTTAAAATAATAATATTTGGAATCATCAAAACTATACAAGTTGCAAGAAGATAAAACATATAAATAGTAACTCTCTTAACAGAAGTAACCACATGTTTTGAATTCTAAATTGAGAAGGAACATCTCTTATTCTAGGCTTAATTTTAACGAGAAGAGGGGAGTGATCAGAGAGGGTCCTACTAAGATGGTCAACATAAGTAGAGTCGAAAGAATTTGACCAAAAGTCATTTAATAAAACCCGATCTAAGATTTGCTATAAATCCCCATAATGCCAAGTAAAATTATCACCGAAGAAACCAATATAAATAAGGTTACAATCCATAATTATGTTATTAAAATCCTTAATAAAATAATAGATATGGAGAGAGCCCCCAATACGTTCAAACAAGTTAGTAATGGTATTAAAGTGTCCTCCAACAAGCAAAGGAATATTACAAATACTATGAAATTGAATTATTTGGTCCCATAAAATCTTTCTTGTATAACGAGAAGAAACAACATTGACAAAAGAAACATAGCATTGCTAATTAAAAATCTTAATATTATAACAAATAACTTGATTAAAATCACCAATAATGTCAAACCTAACAAAATCTTTCCAAAAAACTCAAATTTTATCAGCAACATTAGCTAAAGCATGTTTAAAACCCAAAAAATTAGAAGTACAAAGTAACTTAATAGAAGAGATAAGAGGCTTAAGCAAAATAAGAAGCAAGACATTATAGATACGACAAGAGTTTTAAATATGAGTTTAAAAGAAGAGCATCCAATGCCCCTAACATTCCAAATAATAACATTAAACATAAAAACAATATTAATGAGAAGTATGCAATTGGGTGTTACGAGGAGTTTGTATAATAATAGCTTTTGGCTTCCTATCTCTCCATCATGACCCTTGGTAAAGCTAGTATCTTTATCATCTCTAGAAAAACATTTAGCCCACATATTGAATTCCTCAATGTTAGTAAAAGCATCACTATTATAATTTTCATTAAAAGAAAAATAACTATCATTAATAATTCTTGAATGCCCACTACAAAGAGGCATTTCACTTTCCTCATAGAACACATCACCTGCCACATTGGTTTTATTGTGTACATCAATAGACACATTGGTTTCATTGTGTACATCAATACCACCTATCTTATCCACCTTAGTTTGGGAAATAACCTAACTAGTAACCTTAGCTAGCACAACATCCTCCTCCACAATAATATTATTAACCAACTCATCCTCCAAAAGAGGCTCAGTAGAGGTAGAAGCATTATTTAGATTAGCCACAATATTTTGGTTAGTCACATTATGATAACCAATAGGCATCGAAGAGATAGAGTTAGGATTAACTTCCTATACTTTAACCAACTCCTCCATGATAATAGGATTCAGTTCCACCTGAACTGAATCCAAATTTAAGGAACCATTAATATGATCTTTCACTTGAGAAGCATTAGCCACATTAGCAACATGATTGGGAATAACATAAACCAATTCTATTTAATTTAATTCGCTATTATGGGATGGATTAGTAGTCTCCTTAGCCTTTCATAGATGGGGGTGTAATTTATAACAAGCAGATAAACCATGGCCTTGCATCTTACATTGAGAATAGAAAATAGGTAAGTTTTCAAATTTAACTTTTTGGAAATAGCCATTAAGTTCAAAACAAATCCAAACCTTATTAGCATGCTTCTTAGATTTATCCAGTTCAACCAAAACATGAGCTACAAATGGCCTTGAAATGGACGCTGTAGCCTTATATGTTTGCAACAGTTTACCAAAAATAGAGGTCAAACCAAATAAAATTTGAAAATTGAAAAAAAATGTAAAATGAGATTACAAAAAGAAATCCAAACCATTGTTATGGGGGATTCTTCTTGCACATCAAAGTCTGGAGACCATTTAAGCAATCTCATTTGATAGCCCGGTATATAATATGACCTCCTATAAAATATACCATTGTAGTTTAAATCATGTATACAATTTTTAGTAGTACTTCTTAAGATATTACCAATTAATAGGAAATACATGATGACCTCCTTTACAATCTACCAATTGATAAGATCCTCCCTAACAAACCATATTTACCATGAATAGACCTTCCCAAGTTGGTTTAAATTTACCGCCCATCTTTTGATGGCCTAAAATGAGTCATCGAAAAACTAGGACTAAGTCTCCTACTTAGAAGATTCTTGGATGAACGATTTTATTATGGGCTATGATGGTACACACTTTTTATAACTTGAGGTTCTATTGATCTTGTAACCACTTCTCTTCTAAATCATAAAGCTCTTATAACAAGATATTGTCATTCTACTATGATGTTATATAATAATTTATAGCTACAATGTGAAAAGGAAGTTATACCTTTAAGGGAGAAAAACATATGCTCCAATGACAAATGTGAATGACGTAGATTGAGTTGGAGTTCTATTTATGGTTTGATATGCCCATAAAGTTTCTCCCAACTTTTCATGCCATCGATACTTATTATCATCTAACTTTTCTTTAGAATTTGCACCAAAGTTTTATTGAAGGCCTCCACCAATCCATTTTCTTGAGGGTAATGGATGGTTAAATATCTCAAATCAATGATGTGATGTCTACAAATATATATAATTTTTTGTGTTTCCAAATTATGAACCATTATTACATATAATTTTATAAGTAATACTAAATTGATATATGATATGACCCTTAAAGAAACTTTATACATGACGTACTTTAACATCTTTTAAAAAAATTACTTTCGCCATTTTAGAGAAGTAATTTATTATTGTTAGAATAAAACTATGACATTTTGAGTATGGTGGATAAATTAGATTGATGATATCCATACTCTTTCTTTCAAATTACTACAAATTGATTGTTACATATAAGACATTTGGTAGTTTATCTCAACCTACACTTCACACATAGCACTATTGATAATCTCATGTAATATTTATGGAGTCATTTATCATTGACAACCAATAGTATACTATTCATTAATCTTCATCTTTATTTAGGGTTATACTAGTTCGCTCCATGTAATCCAGCATACACTTCTTCTATAATTATTTGAGCATCAAGTTTATTAAGATAATGTAAACATATCTGAATAAATGATCTTTAATATAGGGTTCCATTGAGTAAGGCATATGATATGGATCATTTTTTAATTTGATCTGAAATAGATTTGTCATTGGGGAGCTTATGTTCTCACAAGTATTCAATGAAGCATTATCTCTACTCTACCACTTCATCATCCACAACAAGAATAATTTTCACCTTAGTAGGGGATGTTTTATTTATATATTCTAAGCCTATGGGGAATAAGATTTTATGACTCTACAATTACCCAAATATAATCTTCTTCTAGATAAGCTCATTCCTTTATAAGCGTTACTAGGGCATCCACCATAGAATTTTTTCTATATCATATTTGATACTAAGTCACATTAAAAATCTACTCATGGAGCATTATTGTATACTAGTGATAAGGTAAAAAACTTTCTTTTAACACTTTGTAGATACTAGCAACCTGATTAATAATAAGCTACAAATTTCTAAAGATTTTAACTTCTTTAATCTCGTTTAAGATGGTTAACTCTAAACTAATTATCAATTCTTCATACTCAATTTCATTTTTCATATAAGGTTTAGGTAAGCGCTAAGAGTAATACAGTGGGCTTTTCCATATAGTGATAAATATAATAGCAATACTAGCTTTTCTGAGGGAATTATCTTGTGGTCCTTTATCTCTTTGGTGAAATTAAACACCATAAAAAATAAAACTCCCATAGAATTCTTTTATTTACTTTTAAAGTCATGATTTCTCATCAAGTAATTTGTCTAATGGAAAATCTACTGAAACTAGATGTGTTAACTGCTAGGAAATTTTCTAAGGCTTATCCTTTCATAGCAATCAAGGGAATCTATTATCAAACTACAGTAGAATCATAAACCACCATGTTAATCTTAACTGAGTGATACTTATAGGTGGTTGCATATTCTGGATTACTTTAATTTTGGTTGGATCAATTTTGATTTTATGATGTCTTACCACAAAACTAAGAAATTTCCCTAAAGTAATGCCAAAGGAACACTTTTGAGGGGTTATTTTAAGATTTTGATAATGTAATATTTATAAAATGATTCTCAGGTCATGTAAATGGCCTTTCCTTTTATGACTTTCAATGACTGGATAATTGATGTAACACTCCACCTATTGATGGTTAAGTTTCTCAAAAATTCTCGTCACTTCCTGCTGATATGTTACTCTAGTGTTCCTTAGTTCGAAGGGTATAAACTTATAATAATAAACTCCTATCAATGTTTTAAATGTTGTATAATTTTGATCTTTAGAATCCATTTTAATCTATTTATAATAAGATGAGCCATCCATAAAATTAAATATTACATGCTAATAAGAAATATTTACCATAATTTCTTGTATGAGCAACAAAAACTCATTTTTAGATTTCACTTTATTTAAATCTCTATAATCAATGAAAAGAAGGACATGACCACTTTTCTTCCTTATAGTCACTATGTTGGCTAACCAAGTTTGAAATTGTCTCTTATTTGACAAAATTAGTAGTTGATAAACTTCTTGACTTCATTTAGAACTTATTATTTGACTTCAAGTTGCAAACATTGAGGTACATATTTTATATGAACCATGCTGGGTTGAATTTTGTGTTTGTGGAATGCTATATTTGGATATAATTTGGGAAAATTTTCATTACTCCAAGAAAAGTAAAGTTTTAAATCTAAAAGTAGCTTGACCACTTTAATTGCCTCACCCTTATTCTAAAAATAACTTATAAATATCAAATGAGGATTTTCTTTATTTTCCAGGTTAATTTATTTTAATTCATGAACTATTGATTTAATACACTTTTTATGTTTATGGGGTGAATCCTTACCCTAAGAGTCATCTGAATTATTTGAAGTCTCTAAATAAATTTTGTTAAATGATTTAACATCCCTTACAAAGACTATTAAACTCTAGATTATTGGTTATCACTAAGCAATGCACTTATGTTCAAATGGACATAATACTGAAGCTAAAACCTACTTTTAAATTTTGTTTATTAAACTTGATATTCCATAAGTTTTTGAATTATTGAAGTTTCACCTCTAGTTTGATCTGATTATATTAAGCTTTGCTTATTAAAATTATTTATTCAGGTAGAGCAGCAATCAAAAGGTAGTTCTACTACATTTAAAAATGGATTGTTAAGGATTACATCAATTTCAAATGTTTTAGTGGTGGAAGGGGTAAATATATAGGCTTTACAATCTAGAATTAGAGTAGGAGAGATTTTAACAACCAACCTAGTTATAGTATTTTGAGATAAATGGGTTAGAATCACATTCTCTACAAACTCCTTTAATCTTTCAAAGAAAACCTTTTTTGGAATATGTTATTTAGTTATTAGAACCCTATCCTTATTGTTATCTACTTTTATAAAAATTTAAAACTTCAGCCTTTCAATAATATTTATATATTTTATAGCTTATTTGTTTTTCTAAAACACATAGAATTCATCCTCCGAACTGGATTCCAAATCAATATGTGTTACATACATCTTTATTATCATATACTTCTTTTTGTTTTCTTTTATTCTTTTATTTTTTCACCCTCTTCCTCTCTCTCTCTTTATAACATTGAGCTATTCTACCACCTCTTTGTAAGGAAGGTATAGGACACCAGCAAATGTTTTGTTTGAGGTCGACATGCTCTACTTTCTTTTCATCAGTAAGTTTTAAGTTTTGAAAGACGACATACTACATTTTTTGGCAAGTAATATGAAGCATCTTTGTATATACCTACATGAATTGAGAACGATGGTAAATCACCATTAATATAGTTCTATTTTTTTATTATTTTTTTGTTTATTCCAATAAGATAACTTAAGTAATCCTAAACATGAGTTCTATTATTATAACCTAAAAATTAAATCCTAAATATGAGTTTTATTTTTTTAACTTTTTTTTTGTTTATTCCAAAAAAGATAACTTAACTAATTAAATGTGGAAGCTATTGATTTGATAATAATTACAACAATGGAGATGAAATTTTAAATCGTACAATTGTATACTAAAAATTTATTTTCACCAAGCTGTAATAGAAAAGTAAATTACAAAAAATGAAAAAAACACACTAGAAAGTTTTATAGTGGTTTGGTTAACTTTGATCAACGTCCACTCCCTAGAGTCCTCCACTCCGAGATTAGCACTACTCAAAAGTGACTCTCATTTTACTTTCACAGCAAGGTGGAGAAGCCTTTACAAAAACTCACTTTTACCTTCCCCGGAGTGGCAAAGTGTTAGACGCTATTTAACCGTCCTGGTGACGGTAGAAGACCTTCTCATTTTTCTCCCTCTTGGTTAAGGCAGAGAACCTTCAAGAATTTTGACCTAGAAGCCTCTCCCCTTAGCGAGCTCCCACAAAACTCCCCCAGGCCATAGGAGGATCAAGCATACAACTAGCTCATAACAACCATGTGATCCCCTCACACTACCTCTCCCTCATGCAACAGCTCACCTTCTCCTCTCACAAACCTTAAATATCTTCAAAAGACTCACTCTCTAGAGTTCCTTTAGCTATCACATTCCTCTCTCATCACTTTTAATGAATAACATTTTTATATATATAATAGGATTCAAGAAACTGTAAAAATTCAAATTAGCCAATTCTATTTATATAGTATGATAGCAAATCTTATAGTATGATAAGTACAAAATAACACCCATCCTTGTACAAAAGAGTACGATTAGGTAACAATTTTTTAATACATTATACTATACGATATATAAATATTGTCTAATATGATATAATTTTTTTCTTTTGTTTGAATGGGACGAATATTGGGATGAGCAAAAATCATCTTTGTTTATCGTCCGGTAAGATCCTATTCATATAGTATGATCTATTAATTTTAATCAGATCATCTTGTATGATCTAAAAATTATACAATATGATTAGTTCAAATATCAAGATTTCCTCTAGTACAATCTTTCATACAATAAAAAATGCATCGATTCATCATATATCCAATTCATAAAGTATGATCATCAATCATTAATTAAACATTCATTTAATTGACTAATTATAGGGGTTAATTTTAGCAAGTTTTCAAATCTTCATACAGTACGATTTGCATCATATAGTATGATATATTCAAAATTCAAATCTTAAAAACTTGCTTAAATTAATTTAGAGACTAGGGATTATGGTTGAAAACAAATCATATAGTATGATCAACATCATACAGTATGATTAGTTCATAGAAGTTAGTCATTAAGCCATAGTATTTTGTATAGTATGATTTAAAATCTTACAATAAAATCTACTTAAAAATAATTTTTTTCTTTAAAAATCTCTGCTCGTATGTGTGTGCATAATCACTCATTTTGTATACACTATTTTGTGGCCAGACTCATGAAACAAAAAAAAATTATAGACTCCTTCACATCTTATTATGCCAAGTTTTGAGTCTTTCATTGTCTTTAGTAGTTTGTAATCTCCTTGAAATAATAATACTCACAGACAAGAGTAACATTCAAAATATTTAATGAAGAATGAAATAATTCAATCAACATTATTTGTCATCATTAAAATCATAGACTAGGGATCCTAGATTGCAACATGTTTGAAACCTTCATGAAGTCTGGAAGTAACCATTCTATATTCATTAAGCTAAGGTCTATTCAAGAGAGCTTTAAAAGAAGAATAAAAATCTATAATATGAAATTTTACCCTCATTTTTAGGCTATCTATTCCTAGGAAAAAGTTTATTGAACCCAAATCACTCTAACCTTTTCATTCAATCCTCACAAAATCATTTAATTAGAACTAAGTTTATGATTATCCACTTTTAGCTATGCAAGAGTTTGAAGATTCATGATATTGGCTTATGTACCCAGATCAAAAGAGACCCATGATAACATAAAGGTATTCATATTTATTGAAATGTATAATATGCGATTGTGGTCAATAGTTTCCAACAATAAGACTTCATCTGAGAATGTTACTCTCAGAGCCTCTTTGAAATAAAAAGCTTCTTCATAATTAAAGTTTGATTAAAGCATCTCTCAATTCTTTCAAAAGGACCATAGCATTATATATACTTGGTCTTGTATGTAGCATTCTAAGAAGAGTATGAGAAAATAAAATATCATTTAGATTTGGGGTGCTCCAATTCTTTTGATCGAATACACCATTAAGAATAATGTATTATCTTTACAGATTAACATGACATCCTATATGACAAAATAGGGGTTTTTACGTTTTTGAAAAATTATCATTTTATTAATCAAATATAACACAAAGAATAACATATTATCTAGAAGGAGGACATGATATTCTAAAATAGCATTTAAAGATGAAATGGAGTTTTTGAAAATTACCATTTATATTATCAAATATAATGGTGAGAATACCACATGATCTCAAAAGGTGAACAAAAATTCTTTATAAGTATTTTAATATTAAAATGATTTTTTTTAAATAATTATCTACATTCCCACGGATCATTTCTCTACCTTATAAAAATAAGATAGGATTTATTTTAATCTAGAGTTCAAAATTTCCAATAAAGGCAATTCTTAATGGTTATTTATATCCTGAAAGAGGTGAATCCTGTTAGAATACTCTTGAATAAAGTAGTGGCAAATATTTGTTTTAAATTTCCAAGTTCAATTCAAGGATAAGAAGATTTAAAATTTTCAAAGGGGTTGCTTCATTATTGAATTATTCTTTCTAGAGTCTAAATAATCTAGAGTAGGGAGCACTAGGATTTTGAGACAACCTAGATGAACTCCAGTCTATCCTATATAAGGATTGAATATTTTAGGGAGATTTTTAAGTTTGAGTTGGCATTTTATAAGATATCTTGGATTATATTATTGGAGGGTGAAGACTTACATATAAGTAAGCTGAACCTATTCTAAAGAAGTGTGAAAGTGTATGAATCTTCAAACTTATATCATGCATAGTATGGAATGCCAACTAAACCTCCTAATAAATTTAAAAAAATGATTCCCATCAAATGTAAGATGGGTAAGCTATTGTTATTTAAGTTTTTGGAATATAAGGTCGGTATCTAGAGAAATTCATAAATTTCCTAGAACTTATGAAGGCTAATTATGCCTCTAAAACTAAATGTAATTAAATTTTATTAATTTTTAATTTATTTCTATTGTATTGTATGATTGTTGACACTTATACAATAATTAGATGTGATGTTTTAAAAAGGATTTAAAATATATATTTTTTTCCTAAAGGGGAAGAACTCCTCTAAGACAAAAATGCACCCTCATAGGTCAGGTGGTTTGCTTCTTCTTGAAGGTGAGAAGGTGCATGATACGAAAATAAGAAAGTGTGTGATTTATGAGACCCCAAATGAGCTCTGGCTTATTTTCTAAGTTGATTATATTTGGATGTTTTCTTAAAATTTTTATTGGAGATAAAAAAAATCCTAAGAGCCTAGAAAAATATCCAAGCAAAGTTTATGCAAGAAAGAAAATGATAAAATTAGGTAATTTTTAAGCCCAATCAATTATAATCATACAATCAATAAATAAAAAAGTAGAATAAGTAACGTCATAAGTCCATATGATAAGTGCAACTTAATAAGACTAGAATTTACAAAAAATAATCATGGCTAGGCTCCACTAATAAAACCCTTGATTCTACTCCTATCAAATGAAACAAGTCTTTACATAAGAAATTAGGCATTCTCTAATCTTCATCCTTCTTTTGAACCTTGATTCTTCATTCCATGAGTATGCATTCAAATGAAAAGTATCTTCCAATTAAATAAGTTTTTTCCCTTCAGTTCCTTAATTCTTTTTTTTTTTTTGAGAAAAAACCTCATTTTTAGACTTTCATGACTCTTTTTACAAATTACATTTAAAAAGCAAAATGACCCAATACTCTCTGTAGGTTAGAAAAGTAGTTTATACATAAATCTCAAATTACATTACGTCACAGCACGCAACTATTTATTCATTCTTTGAGAAACTTGTAATATATGTCATACTTTTATTAATTAAGGGGGGCTAAGAAACAAAAGCACCTAAAAAACTTGGTTAGTTTAAGCTAAAATTTATTTTAGCCCCGTTTTAATAATAGCCCTATGCAGCATAGCAACTTGCAAAAATTTTGATTAGTAATAAACATCTAGATTGCTCATAACCTAGGGAAATCTAGAAGCCCATAACAAACAAAAATATATACATTAAAAAAATTATTTCACATTTAAAAAAATACATGAAAGAATAATGATCTAACCTAAAGTTAAGGTTGGTTTTCCTAACCAACAATTTTTAATGTGTGTAGGTTGTGTGGTTTAGATAGATCCTAACTTTATTTTCATTTCAAGTTCTTTACCAGTGGGATTTTATTTGTTTAAGCTAAGGGAGATTTCATTTGAATTCATATTTTTAGTATTTTAATGTTTTGGGATTTATTTTAAGAAAGATTTTATTATTGAAGTTCATTAATGATTTGTTATCTAAAATTCTTATTTTTATTAACCATTTTAATCCTTACACTCCATAAATCTAATACACTTATGTCTTCCAAATGGAATCTAACATCATATATAAATTACTGATTATTTAGGTCAAGTCACAATTACCCTTGTTATACTTAATCCATAAAGCCTATTTCATCCTCCTTCAGACCATTAGCCTTGCAAGCCCGAGTTCCCAAATGAATACCCTAGTTATTATTTTTAATTTTGATTATTATTCCTTTTATTTTAACTTTTTTTATGGATTGGTTACTAAATTTTATTTTGATTATTAAAAAGGACTTTTTTCTTGCTTAATTATCATTATTTATTAGGTTTGACTTAAGTTTAAATTTCTAATATAATTGTGATTTTGAATTTTTATAAATTTAATAATTACTAGATTTTAATTTTGATTTCAACGTAATTCAGTTTGTATTTTTGGGATTTTTATTTATTTAATTATAATTTTTTAGTTAATCAACCAATCATTTTAATTAATTAATGAATTAATTTGGATTACTTTTATTTTATGCACTAAATCAACTCCAAACTTTTTGAAAATTTTACCATTGGTCAATAATGACTTCTAAAGATGATTAAGTTTAAATTTAATTAAATTTTTTTATATTTTATTCTTTTATTTATTTAATTATGAAATTTTCTAAAAATTTTAAATACTTATTATTTTAAAAGATTTCCATAGGGATTCTATTTTTCCATTGAAGAGAATTTAATTCTAAGTAGTATAACACTAGGAATACATAAAATGGCTCTTTCAAGAATTTTTCTATAGAGTCTGGGCTTATGTGAGCACATGTCCAAGTAGTTAGAGTATAACCCATGCTATTGTCTTATAGTTTCTTATATTTTAGCTAGCCCTGACAAATTCTTAGTAATTTAGAAAAACCTATTTATGATTTTATGCACAATAATAATTTTTCTTAAAATAACATTTTCAACCATAAAAAGTAAATATGTAAAAAATAAAAAGCAGTAAAAAGTAAAGATAAAGAAATGTCAAATTTTATAGTGGTTTGATCCAACTGGACCTACATCCACTTCCTTTTAAGGTTTAGAGTTCTGGTAAGAGAGAGAACGTCCACAATTGAAGAGAGAGAACGTCCACAAAAATAGGAAGGATTTTGTGATTTCCAGCTGTCAATGTTGAAGATGAAAGATGGTGGCTGCTCATGCAATGATGATCGGAACACCTCATCCTTAATATCAACCGAGAGTCTAACTCCGTTGAATTCAAAGGTAGATTTTCGTTCAACTGTAGCTTCTCTCACAATTCCTATTTCATGAACTCTCTTTTGGAAATCAGAGAGGGAGGTTTGGTCTCTAAGCAGAAGACTTTGCCAGAGTCAGGGAAAGGAAAAGAAGTTATTTCTGATTTGAACAGTAAGTCATTTTCACCTAGGTTGGTCTTTATCCCTAAATCAAATGATGTGGAGGCTTCTTCTTCGGGTTGCAAAGATAAAAATCCTTTGAAGAATGGTAATGGTGTTGATAATAACATTCTTGGCGATTTTAATATTAAAAATCCAATTTCTTCTTCTTGATTGGATAATTCTAATGTGTGGATTAAAAAACCACATATTAAAATAAATTTGAATGGAGTTTTTGATGGAAATGAGGATGCAAATGTTGTCAAGCTTGATATGGAGAATGAAAAAGCTAATGTGCAAGTTTTAAGAAATTCACTGGTGGTGAAAATTATATGCAAGAATTTTCCTTTTTCAAACTGTTCTCTTGAATTAAGGAGGCAATGGACTAAATTTGGAGTATTTCATATAACCTCGCTCGGATTAGATTGGCTTTTGTGGTTGTTTTAGTGATATTAAGCAATGGAGGTCCTTGGTACGTTGGGGGCTTCATCATTGGTTTAGATAAATGGTCGCCTAACTTCTCTCCTATCTCCATGGATGTGATTTCTTCTCCCATTTGGGTTCATCTACCTCATTTTCCTCCTCATTGTTGGGATAAAACCAATATTACTAGAATAGTTTCAAGAATTGGGACTCCTTTATTATTAGATGGCAACATGTTTAGATGGGGAAAAAGGGAAATCACTAGAGCTTGCATTCGGATTAAATTGAATTACAAGCTCCCTTGTGGTACTTGGGTTGAAGGTCTAAATGCAAGATTTTTTCAAAAATTTGAATATGAAAATCTTTTCTCTTTGTTTCAAATGTGGGATAATTGGATATAAAGGTTATGTAGGTCCAAATGTCTCTCATACTCTAAATCTGGTTGATAAAGAAGTCCATAAAAGTTCATTTCAAGTTGATGATAATTCTTATGGGCCATGGATGCATGTGAAGTTCAAGAACAAAAAAAGACAAAAAAAATTTATTTGATAAGAAGCAATCTGATTTTCTCACTAAAGGTAATCCTGTTAAGATGGATTCGGGTAGGAATCCTGTTGTAGATAAGGATAATTTTGTTGATGATGTATCTAATAAAATCACATTAGATCTTGAAAATTCTAATAAATATAGTGTGTTATCTCTTGAAGAAAAAGATAATATGGTTGCAGATTTATCTTATGTTAACAATGTTGAAGTTGTTGACAAAGTAGACTTTGAGAAAAGTCTAATTGAGGATGTTGATTGTCTGAATGTTCAAATTCTGAATAAAGATCCGAATGATTGGGCTTCAATAGTTAATTGTCAGGATGATTATGATGGCTTGATTGTTGATCAAGCTATCTTAATTCCTGAATATGTTCAAAATTTAATAATTGAATTCATAGATGCACGAATTCTAGAAGGAGAAGAGGAAGCCATTATTGCTGAGTTAGAATCTGTTGTTGAACCGAAAGAAGTTCAAAATTCAAAAATGGAATTCAAGATGCACGAATTCTGGAAGGAGAAGAGGAAGCCGTTATTGCTGAGTCAGAATATGTTGCTAAACTGAAAGAAGTTTCTCCTTCAGCTAATACCATGAAATATGATGGAATGCAACCTCCTTTAGATGGAATGGGAGTATTAAGTGGAACTAATCCTGTGGTTGTACCAAAATTTGTTACTCCTCCTTCTGAGGTTAATTTCAATTTTAAAAAGGCTATATTAGTGAAAGGGAAAACAGTAACTATTAAGATGGATTACTCTTTCGGGTCTAAACATAAACTTTTCAAAGAACTATAAACATCGGGATTGGTGGAAGATTTTCCTAGAAGAAGGATGGCAGATCTCAGTTCAAAGAAATTTGTGAGGGGTTCTTCCCCTTTAGCTCATTAATGATTTCTTATTCTTACATTGGAAACAACAGCATGGAATTTCTTAGAAGATGCTTGATGATGGATCTCCTAATCAAAGAGTATCTCAGATTACTAGCTTTGGATTATGGCCTTTGTTTTTGGATGTGGCATCAGAGAAATCTACTGAATGTTTTCTTAGGTGTTTCTTGGATGTTGATGAACACTTGTAATTAATTTCTAGAATTTTTATTTAGTTTCTTTTGCTTTCTTTTAGCCTTATATTTGTTTTCTAAGTTTATTCTAATTGCTTATGGGATCGGTACTAGGTCTTATTTTTTAACCAGTTGGGAACTCTGGGATGTTAATCAACCTTACAGGTTATTTTATATTTGGTATCCCCTCCACCCCAAGGGTTTTAAAATGGGAAATAGTGGGTCTCATTTCAATTATGATAACTTTAGTTTAACAAATATGCTTTAAATAAGGTTTCTTTCCCTATTGGATCAAGGTACCATTAGTTTTTATTGTGGTTCTAGTTCGCATTAGGGTGTTATTTCTTTCTTTTAATGCAAAATTGTATTTCTTCAAAAAAAAAAAAAGACCTACATCCACTCCTTAAAGACTATCTCTTAAAGTATTGCACTATTCCAAAGTGACTCTCCTTTTGCTATCATTGCAAGGCGGAGAAGCACTTACAATAACCTCTCTTCCACCAAACCCTGGGGCTAATGAGTTCAACCATCCTTTCTCACCTTCCTAGTAATGGCAGAGAACCAGCATCTTTCACACTCTCCTGGTGTTGGCAGAGTATCGGCGTCCTTTCTAACCCTCCTAGTGATGGTAGAATATCGGATCTTCTCCAAAGATCTTCTCTAAAGTCTTCAAATAAGTTGGGAAGAGATTTCAAGAAACTATAAAGAGATCCTCACCTTTAGGAAACCTTATGAAAGCTTCATAATTTCCACTTGCAAGATCTCTCAATCCTCGCTCCTAGACACTCTCCCAAAACATTCTCACTCTCACTATCAAAAGAAAATTCATAGAAGACTATTTGATATATAGTTACTATTTAGGACCCTTATATAGAAAGGATTAGAAAAACTATCTATAAGATTGAAAATTTCAAGTTGGCTGTCTTGGATCGTATAGTACAATTATACTTCATACGTATGAATAGTTCAAAAAATCTTTATATGATTTGTACGAATTGATTTCATACTTTGGTAGTCGTATGTATGAACTGACATCGTATTGTAAGAATATTTCAAAAATGAAGACATTTTTTTTGTATGATTATGTACAAACCCATTTCGTACTCTGGTCATCATCTGTAAGAACCCCACTTTATATAGTACAAACTATTCAAATCAAATCATGCTTCGTATGGTACGAACATGGACGAGCCCATTTCATACTATGGATATTATCTATACAAAAATGTTTTTTGTACAGAATAAATAGTTCAAAAAATTTACCTATTCATATGGGATGAACTTGTACGCACCCATTTCAAACTGGACATCATCTTTATGAAACTAAGTTTGTACATTATGATAAGTTCAAAAAATGATGAGTTCATTTGGTACAAACTAGTACGTATCCATTTCGTACTATGGATGTCATCTATATGAATCTAACTTTGTACAATATAAACAATACAAAAAAATTTCCAAGGCATGATTCGATTAACTTCTTTCTGGAGGAACACTTAGGCAAATCATCCCGTACGATTCTAGAATTATACAGTATGATTTTTTTGAAGAATACATATTTTGACTTACTCCCCTAGTATGTATGTCCATGGTTACCAAATTACAATCACATATTTTCTCAGACTTAAAAATATATAAAAAGATACTGACTTCAATTAGAAGAACTAATATAATCTATCTTGAAGTCTTCGACAGTCTGAATTATGTTTTTACTGAAATAGTGGTACACCTAAATAACACAAGCATAATTTTTCTAATATGTATTAGGAGAAATAGTAATCGATACAATAATATTTTGATATCATTAAAAACTCACATGATATGAAAGCATAGGTTTGAAAACTAAGTCACAACAATCTCCTCCTTTTTTATGATGGCAACACAATTATTGTTTGAATTAATATTTTAAGGTAACTTTTTTCCTATTCTTCCCCTAAATGAATGAACAATTTAAAACAAGGGGTTCCAATAAAACAATGGGTTCCAATGTTTCAACCCTAAATAAAAACCTTAAAACTTAAACAAAAACAACATCACGAACAAACAAATGCACAACAAAAATAACATATACACATACATATATTAAACACATACAAATATCACATAAATACATCAAATAATATGCATTAAACAAATAAAACTTCAAACAACAAATAGAACATCAAACAATAACTAATGACTCCCCCTTTTGATAACAAAAAAAGGGAAGTATATCATGAAACGAAAAGCTTCTATAGATAAATTAAAGTAGTTGATGAAAAAATAAGCTTTTAAACTAATCACAAATATAATATTAACTTTAAATGCTAAAAAATATCAAATTTTAAATCAAAGAATACAAAGATAAGAAAAGATAACCAGGTTCACTACTCATTCTGTACAAACTAAATAAAAATTATTATTACAAAAATGATTAAATAAAGATTAATTAGTTTCTAATTCAATAGTGAAGATGATTATCGATTATATGAATTTATATTAGAGATAAAATGTTAAATGAAAGAATAGTATGAATTTTTTAATTGGCAACATTGTACATCTTTTTAATTATTTATGGCACACTTTGTGCTTCTTTTCTATTCAGGCTATTTTTGTGCCACTTTTCACTTTGGCAAATATTGTGCATTTTTTCAAAATTTGGCACACTTTCTACATTCTTTTTTTTTTTTTTTTTTTTGACTTTTTAAGTCTTTCCAATATCAATAAATCTTAATTCAAATTCCAATAACTAAAAAAGAAATAAAAAAATACATATATTTTGCAATAATTATAGCTAAGTAATACTTGTCTATAAAAATAAGAATTTGATCTCCTACTCTATACCCAATCATAATTTTAATTTAAATTTTGAAAGATTAAATTTTGCAAGGAAATTAATTTGTAGAGAAAAAATAATTCTAAATTCCATTCTAGAGATCAACCACAAATGATTTGTCTCCAATAAAAAAAATATTTCAAGATGAGAAATTTCAAAGCACATTAAAGTAACATTCCATTATTTTATCTATCAATTGAAACACATAAAAACAACAACCTTCTAACTGGAAATTAAAATCACAATAAGAATACATGAAATCACATACCAACAAAATATCTCATGAACTAATACAAAAGTTTCATCATTAGGTACAACATAGAAGTATAACTAATATCCTGAGGGGCCTTGATTTAACATTGGTGTAGGGTTAAATATTATAAAGTAATTACTGGTCGTAGCTATATTGGTGTTGACCGAGTCTAATTTCCATCAGATCCAACCCATGTTCTCATTGTATCTAACATCATGGTGGTTCAGGTGATTCTCAATTTGATCAAATCATTGATTAAAATGGGTTGTTTCCAGTCTGTCAAAATGCTGGACCATTTCCTGATAGAAATTTTGATATGGTGCAGGTGCAAGTGTAGGTGCTAGACCTAGGGCTCCTTCTTCTCCCTATGAATCTTCTCCATCTGAACTTTATCCTGACCATAGAGTGCCCGAAAAGAGGCATCATTAAAGAAAATGGGAAGTTCAGTGGGTTGATCATGATGGATTAGGTTGTACTTTTTTTCTAAGATATAGGTGACTAGGTATCCTAAGGCCACATTTTTCTTCCTCTTATTGTGATGAAGTCAAATATAAAAATGTTTGTAAATTTAGTCCAAGATAAGTTGGGCTTTGTCAGAAGTATTTTTAGTCATTATAAAGTATGTGATAGTGAAAAAACGAGGAGTTAAATTTATATGATTACAAGCTTTGGGAATGATAGAGGTTCTCAAGATATGCTGGTTAAACCTATCGGTCTAATTATGATTATACATATGATACAGATGGCTTACTTGGGCAACACCTCTAAGAGTTTGTTTTATTTCTGATTAATCAAAATCTAGTCTAGAGTTTAAGGTATGTGCTCTAACTCCTTGGGTTCTATGGTGAAGAAAGTTGTCTATATCTTTCTTAGTGATTTCAACACACAGCTTAAAGATGAAAGAGGTAATCTTAATGTGATCATTGTTTACCTTAATGTTTGCAAGAAAATTTTGAAGAGTTTCATGATGGTATGCATAAATGAAGGTAATCATAAAGGAAAATTATATTAAGGTAAAAAGGGGCATCATAGAAAAGTTGATGTCACTTCGAATGAGGAGTCAAAAGGGGGTAATTTTGGCTAAAAAGTATCTATCAAAAGCTTCCTAATTTTCCTTATAGAGAAAGTTATCATCTCTATGAGATCGAGAGGATGAGACCTTAGAAGTGCAAGTTCGTTTGCTATTGCTGGCTTGGTCCTAAGGTATGGAATCAAGAAGGTTTTGAAACAAATGAGAATTTGTAGAAAAAACTTATCCAAGACATTTCTATTTTAAAGAAAAATGACATATCATACTGTACAAAATTGAGTTTGTTTATACGATTGTAAAATCATATGGTATGAAAAATATTTCATATATAAGAAAAGAAACAGCCTAAAATAAAATTGATTTTTTGTAAAATGCCATTTTCAGTGCATCATTTCAAACGATCATACATATGAACACCTATTTATCCGAGAATATCAGACAATTAAAGATCATTTTATGATGATCAGGTTCATCCACATAAAAACTGACAATAGGATCATATAGATGAAATGTGATTTTGTATGTACAGTCTAACAAAAATAATTGAACCTTTCGAAAATCATCCTCAGTCATACAAATGAAAAAGACTAAATTGTACAGATGATGATGACATCATACAGTATGATATGCATTGAAAAGCTCAATCATGATGCTCAGTACAAAAATAATATTATTTATACGCTACAAAATTCGTACAGTATGAAAAGTTTTGTATAGCACGAAGAGAACACTTAAAATAAGATATGATAAATTGAGAACCTTTTCAAACACCAACCTTTTAAGATCTAAGGCTATGCTACCAATAAAAATAAAAACTAAAAATCAAAAAATTGATGAAAGAAACTCAAGCAAAAATAAATAAAACAAAAACACACAAACATATAAACTCTAACAAACAACCTCAAAAAATAAACAAACACACAAATACATTACAAATTAAAATTGCAGATATTCAATTTAAGCATTAAGATTAATAACACCTAATCTGATTCTTAAGGTGCTAAACATTTCAAAAGCTAGTGGTTTTGTAAACATATCTGCAAGTTGATTCTCAATAGTAATATGGTGCAATTCAATTTCTACCTTTGCCATATGATCTCTAATGAAGTGATGCCTAATATCATTATGATTGGTCCTAGAATGTTGAATAGTATTTTTTTAAATTTATATGGAACTTATATTATCACAGAAAATTGGAATAGTGCCAATAGAAAATCCTAAGTCAATCAATTATATTTTAACCAAAGAACTTGTGTCATATAATTACTTAAAGTAATGTATTCTTGTTCAATAGTAGTGAGGGCTACTAAATTCTATTTTTTGCTAGACCAATAAACTAAAGAGTTTCTTATGAATTGATAAGTTTTAAAAGTACTTTTCTAATCAACCCTACATCCTATAAAATGTGAATCAGAATATCAAATAATTTCAAAAGAAGAGCTGTGCTTAAGATACCAAATCCCTAACTTTTGAGTCTCCAAAAGATATCTTAGAATTCTTTTAACTAATGTTGAATGTGATTCCTTTGGATCAGAATAAACTCTAATACACATATAAACATTAAACATGATATCTTGTTTGCTAGTAGTCAAGTAAAGCAATGATCTAATTATTCATCTAAATTTTGTTTTAATTAACATATTTTCCTTTAGATTCCTTATCTAACTACACTGAGAAACTCGTTGGTGTAGTCACTAGTTTAGGATTATCTATTTCATATTTCTTGAGGATATTTTAATATTCTTTGACTTACTAATAAAAGTTCCACCCTTATTTTGATTTATGCTAAAACTAAGAAAATAATTCAAATCTCCCATCAAACTCCTTTTAAATTTACTACTCATTATGTTTGAAAAATCATCATTTAGATTTTTATTGGTAGATACAAATAAGATATCATCAACATACATTTGAACAATAAGTATGTCATCTCAAATTCTTTTCAAGAAGAGAGTGGTGTCCACACTTCCTTTCACAAATGACCTTTCTAATAGGAAAGTGCCTAACCTATCTTAGCAAGCCCTAGATGTTTATTTTAGTCCATACAATGCCTTTTTAAATTTAAACACATGATTTGAGAATTTTGAAATTTCAAAATCTAGAGGTTGCATAACATAAACATCCTATTGTATCACCCTATTAAGAAAGGCACTCTTAACATCCATTTGATACAATTTAAAACAAATAAAATAAGTAAAGGCTAGCAAAACCCTTATCGCTTCAAGTCTGGCTACAAGCGTAAATATTTGTTCAAAATCAAATCCTTTAATTTAGTTATACCCCTCGGCCAGCAATCTTACCTTTTTTATAATCACAACACCGAAATTATTTATTTTATTTTGAACACCACTTAGTTCCAACAACACTTTGAACCTTAGGCCTTTTAATTAATTCCTAAACATCATTTCTAACAAACTGATTCAATTCTTTCTGCGTGGCCAAAATCAAAAATTCATCCAAAAGTGCTTGAATTATATTAGTGCATTCAATTATCGATATAAAGGCAGAATGGTTCACTTCTTTGCTAAGTCCATGCCTAGTTTTAACAACCTCACTAGGTTCCCCTAAAATCAATTATTTAGGGTGACTCTTAGAAAATTTCCATTATCTACGAAAAGAGTTTTTAGTTCAAACATTCTCCTCCAAATTTGTCTTTCAATATCTTGGGAGATATTTTCAATATTATCTTCCTTCAACCTCGGCTCTTTTGAAATACCATATTCATTAAAAACAAAAAACTTGTGTGGTCTCCTTAACTACCAAAATTCTCTTATTAAAAATCTTATATGATCTACCAACACTAGAATATCCTAGAAAATGTTTTTCATCAGATTTAGGATCAAATTTTTCTAAAAGAGTTTTGCCACTATTGTGAATGAACACCTTGCATCTAAAAACATGCAAGTGTTAAAGAATACATTTTCTCCCCTTAAGAAGTGAGTGTTATTCAATTTAGATCTAATGTTCACCCTATTCAGAATATAACAAGCCATACTAATTGTTTCAACAAAAAAAATATTTCAAAAGTGAGTATTCTACCAACATAGCTCTAGCAACTTCTATCAGTGTTTTATTCTTTCTTTTGACTACCCAATTCTACTGAGGTGTTCTAGGTACAAAAAAATTATAATCAATTCCTTGCTCTCTACAAAAATCTTCAAAATTTTCATTTTCAAACTCTCCTCCATAATCACCTTGAATTAATAAATTTTTACACCCTTATTTTCTCTGAATTTAAGTAGAAATATTTCTAAATTTCTCAAATGATTCACTCTTATGAAATAAGAATTTGACCCATCTGAATCTTAAAAAATCATTAACTATTACAAACCAAAAATATTTTCCTCCTATACTTATAATTCTAATTGGTCCAAAAACATCCATGTGTAGAACTTCCAACGATTTTCTAGTTTTAAGATCGTTAATTGAATGAAAGGAGGATTTCACCTATTTTCCTAATTGACATGCATCATATAGATGATCCTTAGTGAAGTCTAGTTTATGTGTTCTTCTTACCAAATCCTTTTGGCTAATCTTCCTAAGACTTTTCATACTTATGTGACAAAGTTTTCTATGCCATAACCAAGATTCATCAATAATTATTTTGAGACAAAAAGAATTAAAAGATTTAACAAAATTCAAATTAAGCATGTATACATTATTTACCCTATTTCCATGCAACATAAGAATTCTATTTTTGCTCATAATGCAGCTAATGAGAAAAAAAATTAATAATATAAGCTTTATCACAAAGCTGACTAATAATCAACAAGTAATGCTTTAAGCCTTCAATGAAAAAACTATTCTCATTATCAATCATATATGTACCTACCACTTTCCTAGTTGTGTTATCTCCCAATGTTACCTTGCCTCCATTCATAGCTTCCAAAGATATAAGTTATGTTGTCTTTGGTCATATGCTTTGAGCATCCACTTTCTATGTATCAAATGATGTCTCGAGGTCTTATATGAGAGCATTTTTATAAAATGAACAAGCATTAGACTCGGGAACCCAAACAAGTTTGGGAATACCTTTTAGCAACAATAATCTAGATGCCTTTTTATATGCAATAATTTATGCATCTTTGGTCTCCCCACTAGATATATTTTATTATATATAGCGCAAGTGTGAGAGATATGATCAATCATTTCATAAGAAAAATATTTAACTCCAACAAAAGGATTTACCAATCTATTTGAGTTATATTATCTTTTCCTAGGTTTTGATGTTTTAGGCTTCTGATCAGGATTATAAAATTATTCAAGTGTAGGGGGTGTCCTATTTTCCTCCAGAGCTTTTAGTTGCACTTTAAAATATGAGTTGGCACTTTCTAAAATAGTATTGTTAACCCTTAATTCATGTTCTCTTTGATCTAATTAATCCATAAACATTTCAAATCTTTTTCAAGTTTAGTATATGATGATTTCAATAGATCATGTTATTTGTTCAAATCATCAAACTAATCCAATATTTTCATGTGGTTAAATTTTTTTTTTTGAAGAAAATGCATAAAATTGCTTTAAAAAATAAAAAAGAATAAACTAAGGACTCACCACTCTAGATTCCTCCTTTAATACAGACATAAAGAGAGGAGGAACCATATCCTTGGTAACATCTTCCCAAACAAAAGAACTCATAATCCCATAGTTAGCACATAAATCCACTAACTTATTACATCTTCTATCAACATAATAAAAAAAAAATTTGATGAAACCCTTGAAAAAGTTGAATATTACCATACCTTGTGGTCCCTTTTTGTTTTGAATTTTGCAAGAACCTCATCACATTAGCATTGTCTCCTTCAATTATAATACCCTTATACTTGAACATCCAATCCTTGATCACCTCCTTGATAGATTGAGAAGCAAGAAGCTCCAAAGTAGAAATATCCCAATGAACATACGATTTACCAAAAGCCAAGAGAAATTTACCTTTATGATCACGTACCAGTCCTCCTATTCCAGCTTTATAAGTAGGTAGTAAGGATGCTTCCACATTGACCTTAAGCCAATCGGGTGGAGGGGGATATCAATGAATATTAGACAGCCTTGACGACTGGTTAGCATCCCATTTACCCGAGAAATATTAGATCCTTGAGCCATAAATGATGAGTATCTCACTGGATTTGCACCAATAATCAAAGAACAGTCTTCTTTACCTTTATGAATCATATTGTTCCTAGATTTCAAAGTAAAGAATGCCACATGAAATATAAATTAATCATGAAACAACTTTGTTTTGACATCCAGTTGTTGCATTCCATCAATGAATCAAAACCAGGAATATGGTAGCCCCACTTTCCAATTTGAAGAAAAACTTCCTTCAGCTTTTTGCACCTAGCTGCAACATGATTTATGTCTTCTTCTTCTAAACAATTCCTTGGACAAAGACAGCAATTATGCAATCTTCTATATTCCAACAGCTTGTTAGTGGGTATGGCATCATTGAAAATCCTCCACCAAAATGTCTCTACCCTTGCATTCAACTTGGCTTTCTTAATCCAGCTCCAATACTACTTTCTACCAGACATATTAGCATATTTTTCAATTATCATAGTAGAAATTGATTTACCACTAAACTGATGCATCAACTCCCTCTTATCTATAATTGTATCGGTGTTAATCTTAATTTGAGAAATTAAGTTAACAAGATCAGTACCCACATGGTTTCTAATAGCTTCCACATTCCATTTGGCATCACTGATGAAATTTGAAACCAAAAAATCTGCTATCATTATTTGGAATTACAAATGTTGGCCATTTGTTTAAACTCTTGTACAAGATACATGTATCATTAAAAACATCAAAGTCTATTCCATTGATAGCATTCCATCTAATAATTGGTCTAAGAGATTTACCTCCATCAGCAAAGATCATCAAAGAAGAAAATCCCACCCTCCTTGAAGCTCCTTCTTCCAGAACACTTCCATATTTCAGATATAGAATTTTATGCAACAGAGATTCCTTATCTTCCATGTATCTCCAAGCCAATTTAGCTCTCAAGGGTCCTACTATACTAGAGTAAGAGTGAAGCCCTCTTCCTCCACAAGCCAATGGTAAGCACATTACATTCCAATTGACATAATGAATACCATTTCTACCATTAGATTTGTTCCAGATAAAATTTCTGCAAATTTTGTCAAATTCATCAAGCAACCTCTTAGGAACCAAAGAGTTTGTACAATGAAAGATGGTGTATGATAAAAGAATTTTTTTAGTCAACAAAATCTTCCCTGCCAATGAAATCAACCTTCCTCCCCAAATGTTGTCATCTTCAATGCTTTGTCAATGATGAATTGGAAGTCTTCTTTATCTAGTCTTCTAGTGGCTAACTTTATTCCAAGATAAGTCAATTCCTTTGATTCCTTGAACCCCATGGTTCGAGCAATAGATTTATTCATCCTTCTATTCACCATCTTACCAAAAATCATAATATATTTGTTGAAGTTAATACATAAACCTGACCATCCACAAAATCTCTTCAAAACTGATTTTACTCCTTTACCATCTTAACTTTTGTTTCCGAGAAGATGATCACATCATCTGCATACAACAAATGGCAAAGTTTTGGACCCTTAGAGCACAACCGAATTCCAATATTGTCTTCTTTTTGTTTCAATGTATTTAAAAGCAGTTGAGCACAAAGTATAAAAAGAAAAGGAGACAAGGGACACCCTTGTCTAAAGCCACTCTTCCCTTTTATCCAATTAGACAAATTGCCATTGATAAGGATTGAGAATTTTGAATCTTGAACACATTTCATAATAAGACTAGAGAATTTGGAAGGAAATCCAAAATACTCCAAGGCTTTCCTTAAGGTAGGTCACCCCATCGAATCAAAGGCCTGTTCCATGTCTATTTTGAAACCAACCAATCCTTTAGAAGATTGAGAATGTCTGAATTTATGCATAACCTCTTGAGTAATAAGCACTTGATCTGAAAGAGATCTACCTTTCAAGAACACAGCTTGTTTTTTAGAGATGAATTTTGGGAAGATAGAAGACATCCTGTTCTGTAAAACTTTTGCTGCTACTTTATAAACCATATTACATAAGCTAATTGGTCTAAAGTTAGAAGGAACCAAAGGATTAGTGACTTTAGGAACAAGCACTATAATGGTTTCCTTCCAATTAGAATCCATAACTTAGAACTCCAAAAAAGCAATGATAGCATTCCAAAAGTCAATCTTAATAATTTCCCAATAAGCTTTTAAAAAGGAGAAGTTAATATGATCATTAACTGGGGATATATTGTTTCCAATTAGCTTGATCACATCCTCCACTTCCTTCAACATGAAAGCTTTATGCAGATAAACTCTGTCATCATCATCAAGAGACTTCCACAAATTAGGCCAATCTTCCATCTTGAATTCTCTACTCCTCCATTTCTCTTTGAAGTAATTGATCATCACATTCTCAATATAATGATGATCCTCTATAATCATGCCATCTTCATTTTTTATTTTTACTATGAAATTTCAGTTCCTTCTAGCCGAAGAATAAGTTTGAAAAAACTTAGAATTTCGGTCTCCTTCCATCATCCACTTTACCTTTGCTCTTTGTCTCCACCATGTCTCCAATCTAGCAAGAGTAGAATTAAACTCCTCCACTTTAATTTTGAGTAGCCAGCAATCATTTTTTGAGAGGAATCCTTCATCCACCACTTTCATTTATGATTCTTCTATTTGTTTCAGTAAATCACCTTTCAAAGTGATTAAGCATTTCATTTTTGCTTTACTGTAATAGAACAATGCCCTTAATGTCTTCCTCATATTTGTATTCAAAATTTGAGAAAAGTTACCTTCACATCTTCTAATCCATATGCCTTTAAACACTGTAGCCGAAGCTTTGTTGGAAGCCCATATGTCTTCAAACCTCAACACCTTCTAATAAGCATGATGACTTGTGAGATTTATGAGGATTGGATAATTTTCTGAGGCCACTCGAGCCAGATGCCTTACCACAAACCGATTGGAAGTGTTCAAAGCAACCGAGATTAAGAGCCATCTATCAAGCCTCTCAAGAATTCGATCAACTTCAATTTGGTTGTTGCACCAAGTGAATTTTTGTCCCACATAACCAATTTCATGAAAATCATTACTTGATAAAAAATTCTTCATTTCTTTTGGTCCAAGGGAAAACTTAAATCTTTTCCCTCCTCTCTTTTCTTCTTTAGAAAGAATGTAATTAAAGTCACCTCCTATCACCATATTCAATTCCTTGGAGGAATAATTTTCCAAGATCTCCCAAGGACTTCTTCTTCTATAAACATCCTTGTTACCATAGATAGTAATAATCCTCCATTTTCCTTTGTTTGGTACCTCCAAATCTCTAATAATAATCTAAGAAGAAGCCTCCAACAATTGAAATCCAGCAATATTTGAATTCCACAACACAAGAATTCCTCCTAATAAGCCTTTGAAGGAACTTGAACAAAATCCCATTCACTACCAATAAGATGATCAACATCCTTCCTATCAAAATAGGAAATTTTAGTCCCCAATAAACCAATGAAAAACACCCCATGCTCCTTAACCACCTCCTTTAAGTATAGAGAAGCGCTCCTCTTCCATGCTCCTCTACAATTCCAAAATAAAATGGAAGAATTCATCGAATAAGAGGGGAGTATGTCCCCGCCTTATCTTTACAATCAACATCTACTCTTCTACTCCTCGGGACAAAATTAATAGGCCCCAAGTTTTTCAATTGTTTAGAACCCCTCTTCTTAACATTAGAAGAGCTTCATTCCTTGAAATCATTGATTTCCTTCATATCCTGGATAACAGGCTTGAGAACATTGACTTAGGTATTTTTTAAATCAATCATCTCATCCACCACTTTTACAATTTCTTCCTCATTAATAACAATCTCCCCATCTTCCACCAACCCATCTAATATATTAAATTTGTTAGCATTTGTAATATTAGATGATAAGGATGTCATACCCTTCCTGCAATGGTTGAAATTAAAATTTTTGGATTTTCTTATATAGGTAGTTTCTCAGCAACAATTACTTCTTCAGCATTTTCATTCTGTCTACAAGTTTCTTCCAAACCAATCCAAGTAAGGTGAGATGAAAATTCCCAAAGGGAGACCATTGCCTCCTAAGTTCAGTTCTTACCACTGGAAATGGAACATTGCTTCCCAAAACTCTTATTACCAGGGAGTTTTGAAGCTTTCTAGAGTTCTCCAACACATTCTTCGTATGTAACTTCACAGTGGAATCATCTTCTGATAGAAATTCTCCAAGGTCCAGGTTATGAACCTTAATGTATTCCTTTCTAATCCACACAATTTGCTGGGTAGATGGCATCAGTCTAGCATTAATCGCATTCATTGAATCCTTGCACATTCCCAATTCTCCTGGATTACATTATCTTGCTCTAATTAAATCATAGTCATTCAGCATTCCATTTCCAGAATACCCTGCTGATGTTTCTTCAACAGAACCTCCTACAGGATACTTAGTTCCATCAGCAGTTCCTTGCAAACAAGTAGCATTCTCCATCTCCACATTATTCTATCATTTATTTTTCACACCCGACTTTCAATACAGAGGAACATCTATTTTTTTCTCAAAATAAGAAAATTTTCATTATTCAAATAAAAATTAAAAGAATCTTCAACCATCAAATATTTTCCATTGCCAATTACATCAGAAAATTTGTTAGATTAAGCTAACACTCCATCGTTATTAATGATTAACGGCATACCAGTTCTGACCTTATGTTTCAAAGCTTGAACAAAACCAGGTTTTCCATCTCCAAACGCCGGCGAGGATGAAGAAAATAACTTTCCTGCAGCGTGAGAGCCTCCGCTAAGTAGCCGACAAACATCCACTGGACCACCGACAGGAGTAGGTCGGCTAGCCTCCGATGCCATCCAATCCAATGGGAAACCCGCAGAATTAAATATTTAAAATTCGTTGAAACAAATTTGAATTTCCTCAAAGTCTCTCTCTCGAGCTTTCATTCTCTCAAGGAATATTAAGGTTCAAGTTAACTTTTAACTTTTTGAGTTTTCTATATGCAGTATGAATTTTCTCAAAAACTTGAAATAACTCATCATAAGATAAATTACATACCTCCTCTTGATCTGACTTATCAAGCTTATCTATCATTAAGCATAGGTTTGTGACTTCCTCTTCTACTTTTATTTCTAAAGAATCAGATACTGAGTCCACCTAGAATGCTTTATGCAATATCTTCTTTCCCTTCCTAACATTGGTTTTATCTTCAACCTTTACCTTGCTAGGCTTAGCTTTGAGATTCAGGAAATCATATTTAATATATTCAGTCTTCTTACATTCATAACAAATCACATTATTTGAAACTTTTGTATTTTTGAAGAACTTACCTTTATTCTACTAGTGATGTCTTCAATTCTTCCTTTTAAAAAAATTTTGAATTGCCTTATCATTAAGACAATATCATCTTCAACCTCAGGCTGACAATAATCACTTTCTAAATCATCCACTTTCAATGCAATATTTTTCTCTTTCTGCTTATCACCTGCATCAATCTATCTTTGTGTCACTCCATACTTTAAGTAATCAATGGTCTAAGTAGATTGTTAATAGAATAAACAACTAGGTCTTTAGATTCAATTATGGAAATAATCTTTGCATTAAAAGTTGTAGGTAAATAATGAAGTACTTTATTGACTTTCCAGATTTTGTTAGTTTCCTACCTAAAGCATCGAATGAAGTGACTAATTATGTAAAATTAGTATACATGTTAGTGATTGATTCATTCAGTTTCATACCAAAATGTTTATAGTGGTATAATAGAATGTTCAATATAGACTGTTGCACTTCATTGGTTCCTTCATAAGTTATGCAATGTCTATCTCAAATTTATTTTCCAATTTTATAAGTTGAAACACGCATATAATCTTTAGACTTAAGTGCATAGAAAAGGTTGTTTAAACATTTACCATTTAATTGAGCTAATTTGTATTCCTCTATTGTCTAATTAGTAAATGGTTTTTCAGTTCTAACACCATCAACAAGTCTAGTTAGTCTAATATAACCTTCTTGTACTAAAATCAATATGCGAGAGTCAAACTATTGAAGAAAAGTAGACATACAGGTTTTCCAAAAATCAAAAGGGATGTTATCAAATAGTGGTGGTCTAGTGATCCAAAATTCTTCATGTGTGTTACAATTTCCAAAAGTAGCTATGATCATTTTCAAAAAGTTGTCTAAACCTTAATTTTTGAATATAGTCTCTTGATTACATGTTAGACCTAAAGATTTGTCTCAAGGCTAACCAAGAGGGGGTGAATTGGTAATTTTAAAATTCTTGGTAATTTAGAAAATTGATTTATGATTTTATACATAATGATAAATTTTCTCAAAATAAAATTTTCAACCATAAATGGTAAATGTGAAAAAAAAAAAAAGTAGTAAAAAGTATAGACAAAGAAACACCAAATTTTGTAGTGGTTTGATCCAACATGTCCTAAATCCACTCCTTAAAGACTCCCTCTTCAGGTATTGTACTATACCAAAGTGACTCTCCTTTTTCTCCCACAATAAGGTAGAGAAGCCCTTATAATAACCACTCTTCCACCAAACCCTATTTTGGTAGAGTACCATTATCCTTTCTCACCCTCCTGGTGATGGCACATAACCAATATCCTTTCACACTCTCCTCATCTCGGTAGAGTACTAACATTAATTCTCACCCTCCTATTGTCTGTAGAGTACCTACATCCTTTCTCACCCTCTTGATGAAGGAAGAGTACAAGATATTCTCAAAATATCTTTTCTCAAGATTCTTTAAATAAGTAAGGAAGAGATTTGAAAAAACTACAAAGAGATCTTCACTTTTGGGCAATCTTGTGAACCCTGCATAATTTCCACTTGCAAGATCTCTCAATACTCACTCCCAAACACTCACCCAAAACACTCCTACGCTCACTCTAAAAAGAAAATTTGTAGAAGACTATTTTACAGTCAATTTTTAGGACCCTTATATAGAAAGGACATGAAAAACCATCCTGAAAACTAAAAATTTCAAGTTAACCATCTTAGATCATAATATACTATCGTACTTCATATGTATGAATAGTTTTAAAAATCCTTGTACGATCTTGTACAAATTGATTTTGTACTCTAGTATTCATATGTACAAACTGACATCTTAGTGTACAAATAGTTCAAAAATGAACATATTCGTTTGGTATGATTATGTACAAACCCATTTCTTATATTGGTCGTCATCTATACGAACCCCACTTCGTATAGTATAAACTACTCAAATCAATTCATACTTTGTAAGGTATGAACATGGATGAGCTCATTTAGTACTATGGACATCATCTATACAAAAATAATTTTGTATTTTCTGAATAGTTCAAAAAAATTACCTATTCATATGGGATGATCTGGTACACACCCATTTCATACTCTGGAAATTGTCTATATGAAATTAAGATTATACAACATGATCAGTTTAGAAAAAGATGAGTTTGTTTGGGATGAATTGGTATGTATCCATTTTATACTCTAGAGATCATCTGTATGAATCTAACTTCATATAATATGAATAGTACAAAAGAATTTTGTAAGGCATGATTCAATTAACTTCTTTTTAGAGGAACACTCAGGTCGAATCATCTCGTATGATTCCATAATTGTATAGTATGACAAGTATTAAAAGTATAAGTTTTAACTCACTCCCTAGTACGTGTGTGCACTATTACCCAATTACAATCACATATTCTCTCAGACTCAAGAAAAATTGAAAAAGATATAGACTTCAATTATAAGAAACCCTAATCTAATCTCTTTTGAAGTCTTCGACAGTTTGGAGTATATTTTCCCTAAAATATTAGTACACATAAATAACACAAGCATAATTTTTCTAGTTTGTGTTAGGAGAAATAGTAATCAACATAATAATATTTTGGTATCATCAAAAACTCACAAGATATAAAAGCATAGGTTTGAAACTAAGTCGCAATAATAGGTTGAGGTGGCAAGGTGTCTTGAATGATCTTGTGTATAATGCATTTGGCTTGGGTTAGCCTAGGTGTGTAGTACGGTTCGGTTTAAAAGTTTTTGTTTATTTGGTCAATACAACTAGTAAATTAAAGTTAGCCGGATTGATTAGGGTAGGTGCAGTAGGTCATTAGGAACCAAATGTAACCATTAGTTTAGATAAATCTAGCTTAGTATTGTAGATTGTTTAATAATAATCCATTTTGGTCACCTTGGTTAAGTCATATGGACAACCCAGGTTAACTTAAGGGTTTGGTCACTTAGGCTGAATTCTTAGGATAACGAGGTTGGGTTGTTTTGTTAAGGCTTGGAGCATTAGCTTTAAGAATGAAATACTTTAGGATCGAGTTGGTCAACTAAGTTTAACCAAGGGTTTGTGTAATCTTTAGCACATTCTGAATCACATTTAGAACCTTTTGGAAGAGATTTCATGCAGTGGTGAGGTCTCCTTTCCTGAAATGCACGGTTTGAGGTTTAAGGATCATTTAGGCAACTATAGTTAGCTTGGTCAACCATGCTTAATGAATGCTTAAATTTAGGTTTAACATGTATCAAAAGGAGATTTGGAGTTCTTTGGAAGTGTTTTTAAGGTTGGCATGATTTAGCCAGGATAAAGTTTATGCAAGGACTTTATTTAGGTGATTGAGGGCTTATAGATTTCTTGGTCAACCATTATCCATAAGGGTTTTAATGAGATTCAAATCAAAAGACAATGATCTTAAGCATGTTTTATGGTTTTTAAAGGCTTCTAAGGTGATTTTCCATAAGATGTTAGGTCTAGTGGCATGAGCTATAAATATTTAAAGGTTTTGTATGCTTAGAATAAGTTTTGGGTTTTAGGGTTTAAAGGCCTCTAAATGCTTTCAACATGACATCAAAGGCTCCTGGGAAATGCCTAATCAATATTTAGCTAACCAAACATTTTTATGAGGTCATTTGATAGGGTATTATAATAATGGAAAATTATTTTGAAAATAGAGAAAATTTCAAACCATTTTGGGTTATTGATCATTGAATTTTGAATTTAAAACTATGACTTGGATTTGAAATTAGATTTGATTCAAGATTTAAGTTTATCAATGATTGAAGAATTTATGAATTTAGAATACTTATATCATTAATAATCATTTAAGTGGATATCAAGGTTTTGAGCAGATGACCAAATTCTAATCAAAAGGTGATTATTAAAAGAATGATTTAGAAATTAATGATTAAATTACCATGAAAAAGCACAGAGTGGAGTAAGATTTAAAGTTTGAAATGGAGTTCAATGAATTAAAAACCAATATTAAAGTTTTAATTTAGATTTTTAATCAAACACAAAAATGAGGTCAACAAATAGACCCCAAATAGGTGTGATGAGCTTGGAAGAGTGAATCACATGTGGTGGTATTCATCCAAATAATTAATTCAAGTCCAAAAGATTTTAGCTCATTTAAAATATTTCTTTTACTTTTCCTTTTTGAATGATCATAACAGTTCGCCACTATCCATCTAAATGTCAAGGGCTACCTTGCATGTCATTTTAAATGATGAAAATAAGTTAATTGATAAGAAATCAAAAGAGCACTAGTAAAGGGGTGTGGAAGGGAATGAAAACAAATATGGAGGCAGGGAATGAAAATATTCCAGTAACAAAGGAAGAAGCAAATCTGAAGATCATAAACAAAAAAGTGAATGCTCTTAACAAGAGAAATGAACGGGATTTAAAGTCAGTTCAAGGTGCTAATGGGGTGGAGAGTCAAGACATCATGATAATGGAAAATCCTGAAATCATTACAGGAAAAAATTCGGTTACATTGGACGGTATGACATTACCAGATCACAATATAACTATGGAGGGTTGCCTGCGAACTCTAGTAATTCAGGAAGAAATACCAGCGAACTCAGGTATTCCTATTTCTTACGATAATAGCATGAAGAAGGATGAAGCTCTCACTGAACAGAGAGATCCTGATGGATATGGCAATGTTGAGTCTCCCAGTAAAAATCTGCTGCTGTCTGGTAACAAGTTTAACTTATTAAACTCCATAGGGGATAAAAACATTGATATGGAAGTTACAGCTGAATCAATAGAAGAGGAAGTGAAAGAAGGAGAAATTTTGGCAAACACAGAAGACTGTAAAATCTTGAAAAAGGAAATACAGGACAAGTATGAAGCGGTAAAGGGGTCTGATAACTTGGTGGAAAATTTGAGCTCTCAAAAGGTAGAGAAAAACTCCTCTCAGAAAGTCAAACTTTCTAAGGAACTCAGGCATTTGGGTCCTTTGAATTCAAATACAAGACTTGGGAGAAATAATTTAAATAGAAGAACGGATGGGGGATTACCCCCATTTGTTAACAAATGAATTCCATTAGCTTTTAGAATTGTAGGGGAGCCAACAAGAAAGAGGCCTCCCTATACTTCAAGGAGTACATCAAAAATGGGATGTGTTCTTTGTGGATATCATTGAAACAAAAATTGAATATCTTTCCAAAGATGATTTTGTGAAAATCATGGGAGATGACTTGAATTTTTTCCTGCATCCATCTAGAGGGAACTCTGGCGGAATCATGGTGATTTGGAATACAAAAGTGGCTTCATTTTCTGTTACAATTTCTTCTGATCAGTGTGTGATGGGGGAATTAGATATCTTCAACAAAAGCAAATGGATGGTGGCTACAATTTATGGAAGTAGGGAATTTCAAGGAAGAAGGGAACTTTGGAGGTCTATGGATGGCATGATTGAAAAAGATATCCCTACCATTATTGGAGGTGACTTCAATTGCATCCTTTCTCAAGATGAAAAAAAGGGGGTAAGAAATTCTCTTTCTCCCATGGACCGATGGAAATGAAGGTGTTTATGAACAATAATGATATTCTTGATGTTGGCACAATTGGGGCTAAATTTACTTGGTGTAATAACAAGAAGGGAAGCGCGCGAATCCTAGAGAAACTGGATAGATGTTTGCTGAATCCTAAAGCTCTGGAGTTGATCTTTATACCTTCTGTAAGGCATCTGGAAAGAATTGCATCTGATCATTGCCCCATCGTGTTGAAGTTGTTCAATCAACACGTTCAAAAACCAAGATTCCATAAATTTGAGGATATTTGGCTCTCTTATGCAGCGTCTACTGCAGTGGTAAAGAAGTCTTGGGATAAACCTGTAAGAGGAGATGATATGGAAGCTGTGAATAAGAAGATGTCTAGAGTTATTAAAGCCTTATTTTTTTGGAGCAAGGCTAAACACCAAAAACTAGAAGATTTGAAAGCAACTTTGAGAAAAGAGATTGAAGAACTGCAGCAGGAGGAAGCCTTGGAAGACCTTTTCTCGGACAACAAAGCTCTACTTCTCATTTCCAAAGTCAGGGAATACAATTGCACTCTTGCTAGATTGAGTACATGGTGGAAACAAAGGGCCAAAGCCAAGTGGATGAAGGAAGGTGATGCAAACTCTTCCTTCTTTCATGCGTTTGCGAATGGAAGGAGGAATAATAATTCTATCAAGCAATTATTGAATGAAGAAGGGGATTTAACTGAAGATCCAGCGAGCATTAGAAGTATATTCTATCAATTTTTCTGTAATAAATGGGAGTACAAAAATAGTGATTTGAACAATTGGCCTCCCAACAAAAATGTCCTCAAATCTGAAGATTGCAAAATGCTGGAATCGGTTTTTACTTTGGAAGAAGTGGAGAAAGTCATTAAAGAATTTGGCAACAACATTGCACCAGGTTTGGATGGAATTACATATTCCTTTCTCAAAGCTTATTGGAAGATCATTGGGAAGGATATTTGGAAAGCAATGCAACTCTACTTTGCATCCGGGAAAATGTCTGCTAGATGGAAAGAGACTCTAAAGAAACTTATTCCCAAAGTAAGTAATCCTCGGTCCCCTTCTAATTTCAGACCTATTAGTCTTTGTATGTCTATATACAAAATTATTGCCAAAGTACTTCAAAACAGATTGAAGAAAGTGATTCACAACCTTGTTTCTGAGGAGCAAGTTGCTTTTATTGAGGGAAGGGCATTATCTGAACATGTGATTCTTGTTCAAGAGATTTTTCATAAATTTAAAATATCGAAGTCTAAGAGGGGTTTGATGGCAATCAAACTAGACATGGAACAAGCATACGATAGTATGGCTTGGGATACCCTTAGTCAGATTTTTGACTATTTTGGGTTTCCTAGAAAATTCTCTAACCTCATTATGGATAGTGTTATTGATCCAGTTTTCTTAGTTCATATTATTGGAGTGGAATTGGATAAAATTCAAGGGAAAAGTGGATTCAGACAGGGGTGCCCTCTCTCTCCGTACTTATTCATTCTTTGCTCCCAATTATTTACTAATGTATTTTCAGCCAATGGTGATAGGTTGGGCTTGAAAATTGCTCCTTCTATTCCGAGAATATCTCATTTGTTATTTGCAAACGATATCCTGATTTTCTCAAATGCTAAAGTTGAGAATGCTAAGAAGATAATCAATATTACAAGTAGCTATTGCAATTGGACGGGTCAACGTATTAATGCAACTAAATCTTCAATTGTTTATAGTAAGAAGATGGAGAAAAAGAGGAGGAAAATCATTTCTAAACTTTTGGGCTTCAAGGAATCTAAAGAAATGTGCTATCTGGGTAACAAAATCACTTTAAATAGGCGTATGGCCTCTGATTACTCAGGAATCCTAGAGAAAGCTACATGTAAATTGGATACATGGGGTAAGAAATTCTTATCTACTGCTGGTAGGATTACTCTGATAAACTCTGCATTACTTTCCATCCCGATATTCTACTCAGCTATTTCTTTGGTGCCACTCTCGGTTTTGAAGAAAATTGACAAAATGAGCAGGAGATTTATCTGGAATAAATACAATGGTGATTATGGGCTACATTTTGTATCATGGAAGGAGTTATGTAAACTGAAAGAGCTAGGAGGTTTCGGTATTCAATCTGCTGAGGCTTCTATGGAACCACTCAGAACTAAAGTGGTGTGGAATTTTTTGAACAAGCCAAACTCTGTTTTCAGCAAAGCAATATCTTCTAAATATGGAAGAGATGTATGGGAAGAAGAGAGGAAACATAACTCTTCACCTACTTGGAAATTTTTAAAAAGTGGTGCCAAAGCTTTAAAGAAAATCGTGAGATGGAGAATTATAAATGGTGAATATGTCAATATATTGAAAGATATATGGATCCTTGATAAAAGTTTGGATAGCTGGCCTACATTCATTTCAATTGAGGTTGATCGGTTGAACAGCCTGGCATTCTTTATCTCAGATGGACAATGGATAGAAGAAAATCTTCAGGAATACTTCGTCGAGGAATTGGTGAAACTGATTAGCAGCATAAAGATTGATTTAGGGAACCAATGTGATAATCTGCAACTAATAAAAATGCACTCGGGTAGAACTCTCTCTGGGATGGTTAAACTTATAAGAGCCGAAAATGAAGTTTTTGAGCCGTGGTGGATCAAGTACTGGAATAGCATCAGGAAATTTAAACTGAATCCAAAAATATGCTTTTTCTGGTGGAAAATTTTGAAAAATGCAATACCTTCTATGGATTTCTTAATACATAGAAAATTGGAAAGTATAAACCTTTGTCCTAGAGGTTGCAATATGATTGAAAATGGTGAGCATGTAGCAGTGAAATGCTTGAAATTAAAGAAGATTTTTACAATGGCTGGAAAATGGGGATTCGATTTCCCAACTTTAAATAGCCTAGAGGAATGTTTGAAATTCTTAAAAATGACAGGGGAGAAGAACATTTTTTTGACTAATCTTTATTGCTCGCTGGTTTTCTATTCTTGGAAGAGTAGAAATAGTTTTATTCATAATGGAAAAGAACTTGGAACTACTTCCATTATTTTGAATGCCATATACCAAGCTGCCAGCTCTTCTTGCTTGATTCTTACGGACCACTGGGATGTTAAACAGCATAATAAGCTGATCTCTTCTTATTGGCATCCCCCTCCACCCGGTTGGATCAAGGTAAACTTAGATGCAGCTCTTCTAAGATCTAATGAAGCTGGGATTGGAGGAATAATTAGAGACCATAAAGGAAGGATGCTCTTGGCCTTTGGCTTCTCCTTATTGCACTGGGATGTTGGATTTCTTGATGTCTTTGCAGTTTGTTCTTCGAAGAAGGTATTACAAAATTGGATGTTGAGTACTAAAGGTTTAATTGTGGAAGGAGACAACCTAAATGTCATCAATCATTTACAAAAAGGTGCTATGAACCAGAATTTAAAGATGGGAAATTCTAATGGAGAGGACTTCGACTTTCTTAAAGATTTTGAGGTATTTCTATTCCAATTTGTCAATAGAGGTTATAATAGGTTAGCTCACTGGTATGCTAACCATGCCTTGAGAGGTGATTTTATTTGGGATTGTTTAGAAGTGAATAAGGTTCCTCCTACTTTCTTTTCTTTGTTAAAGGAGGAAAGTGATAGGATTACTAGCACTTAGTTGGTTGTTCCTTTATTTCTTTTATTAATGCAATTTGCAGTTTATCAAAAAAAAAAAAGGGGTGTGGAAGGATTTATCTGATACTAGTGATTGTAGCTATAAGAAAACAAAGAATGGGGACTCACACTTACTCTTAACATATTAGAATTATCATATTTTAGTTTATCTTGAGGAAAGGAAGCATATGGACTCTCACCTAACCAAAAATTTAAAGGATGGTAATAAAAGAACTTAAACTAGTATATAGTTTTCTTTTAAATTTGATTCACCTCTAGATCTTGGGGAAGAAAGAATAAAGACTCACACCAAACCTTAACATGATAAAGAGTGATGAAGTTATGAAGGGGCCTAAAAGGTGAAAGTTCGTTAGGGATGTTAAGCCCAATAGAACTGGCCCAAGCTAACCAAGAGGGGGGGGGAGAATTGGTATTTAAAAATTCCTTTTCACAAAGAACAAAAACACATAAACCAAAATCACACCATGTGAAAAAAATAAAAGCGGAAATTAAAGTAAGGAAGCAAGAAACAAGAACACAGAAATTTATAGTGGTTCGGTCAACTCGACCCACATCCAATCCCAGGACGCGCCCTCCGAGTCTTGCACTACAAACGTGACTCTCCTTTAGGCCCCACAGCTAGGCGGAGAAGCCTTTACAAGAACCTCAATTTTGCCACCCTGGCAAGGTAGAGAACCTATCAATTTTTGCTTCCTCCTGAAGCTGGTAGAGAACCAACAACCAGATGCTGACTCCTTACCTCTATCGACCCTTCCATGGATTAGAAACTCTAGACAAAGAAGAAGTAGAGCGATCCTTGAAGGAACCCTTGTGAATCCCCTCACAAGCTCCCCCTCACAAGATCCTCTCTCTCTTTATCTCCTCAAGGCCTTCTCAGATCAAGGCAGCAGCAAAAAGGTTTATTCAAAACGTTGAACAAGACCTCTTAAATAGAAGAGATTCAAAGGAGCTCATTAATTGCAAGTTGCCGACAATATCGTCCAGGCCGATATGGACATCGGCCTGGCCGATCAGTACAAATCTCAGAAGATCGGCCATAGCATCGCTCTGAATGCAAACTGGACGATTTAAAATTGGCTTGATCGTCCCGGTCGATCAGTTCAAATCATAGGAAAATCGTCCAGAGCATCGCCCGGAATTCGAGCTAGCCGATATTTATCGTACTGAAGTAACCAAGGTTTTTGAATAGATCATCCTGGCCGATCCTGTGATCGTCCAGGATGATATGATCGTATCAATCTTCCTTAATTACTCCCTTGATTTCCTGATCAATTAAGGCATAATTTGTGAATATCGTCCAGGCCGATCAATGATAGTCCTGGTCAAAAATTAAAAAATACTGTAAACCTTAATTGTCTATGGCGGCAACTTACTTTCTATTTTGAGCTTATCGTCCTGGCTGATACACGTATTGTCCCGGACGATCTGTTAATGACGGCTTCCTTAATTAAGAATCCTTATTTAGACTTTCTGTTTTAAGTCAGATCCTCCAGGATGACGTAATTATCGTCCTGATCGATATGAGTAAAAATAAAAATTCTAAGTCTCTCAAGTGTGTGTGTGTAGGATTACTTAGCATCAGTCTCTTTGACCATTACAAATAGACTCAAGAAGAAAAAAAAACAAAGTACAGACTGACTCAACCCTAAACCTACGCAATCTTGAACTGGCTATGTTTGTTCGTCCGATCATCGATTCCTGAAAAGTTAGAAGCAACATGCAGTCCAAGAGAATCAATAGTGTTTGTCAATCATCAAAACATAAGTCTTGAAAATAGATTTGCAACAATCTCCCCCTTTTTGATGATGGCAAAACACTACGAAGACAATTAGCAGAAAAAATTTCAGGATCGACAAGTGTAAAAATATCATAAACTTCTCCCCCTTTTGACATATCAAAAAGGTGGAGGGAACACAAAAGAACAATAGCAAATCACAAATTTTTTTTTTTAACTAAGGCATGAAAATGATGTTGTATTCCATGTGATTAATTTAAAAACTTGTGGGTTAATGAGTTAACAATCTCAACCATCCATAAAATAGTAGAATATCCGATCATGGTTACCTCAGACATTTTCTTAGGGTAGAATCATCTTTTGAAATCAATGACCTAACTCAAATAAATAATTGAATATGAGAAAAAGAATCCATCCATCACTTGGTTTAAGAAAAAACTATCTTTATAAAATAATGAACCAAAGTAAATCTATCATGATCGCAAAACAATCGAAATCAAGTCTTTGAGAACCAAAACTTCTAAGTTCTAAAAGATTTAAAAAGAGAGAATAGCTTGCTTTTGAGTGGGCTCATTTTATACCTCTTGTCAATTTGAGTGGCGCTTTGTGCATCTTTTTATAGATTTTTGAATTTTGGAGTCTTTGAGCTTCTTTTGTTGGCATCATTGGCCAAAAAATTTTTTATTTTTGCAAGCTGCATTCTCTTTTATAACCTCTCAAAAAAACTTAGTTGTGAATATATCTTCTCAGATATTAGAGAATAGGATCTCTCTCTCTAACATAAGGAAGAATTACCACAAATAGAATTAATAATCAAAGACAAGAGTAACGAGGGATCTTGATGTGACAAAAACCTTAAACATTATAAATACAAGATATATTTACTTAAGAAAGCTTAAGAAAAGATCTCAATTTCATAAACAATCTTTAATTTGAGATAGACTTTTGATTAAAAAAGAAAACTATGTCACTAAAATAGGTTAGAGAAGGAGACACAATCACATAATATTTTTAACATCTAGGAGATTAAGAGATGAAAACCACATTGACTACAAATTTTTTTAAAAAAATAAGGGCTTGTAATATGTTATCATTTGAACGATGATTTTGAAAACTAAGTAAGAGAAAGAAAAAAGCAAAAGAAGGTAAAACACACCAAAAACTAAAAAATAAAAAACAAAAACAAAAGAAAGTAACTAAAAGATCAAGTTTCATGCAGTTATGTCAATCACACCCAATCTGGTCCTAAAAGAACTGAAAGTGTCGAAGTCCAGTGGTTTAGTAAAGATGTCAACCAATTGATTTTCAGTTGTCACATGGTGTAACTCAATGTCTCCTTTAGTCACATGATCTCTAATAAAGTGATGCCTAATGTCAATGTGCTTAGTCCTTGAATGTTGGATAGGATTCATAGATTTGCATATGGCACTAGTGTTGTCACAAAAGATTGAGATGGTGCCTACAGGTAATCCTAAATCCAATACCTGTTGTTTCAACCAAAGGACTTGGGCCACACAACTTCCAAGAGCGATGTACTCAGCTTCAGTAGTGGAAATTGCAATAGAGTTTTGCTTCCTACTAGACCAAGAGACCAAAGATTGTCCAATGAATTGACAAGTTCCTGAAGTGCTTTTTCTATCCACCTTGCATCCTGTAAAATCAGAGTCAGAAAATCCAATAATCTCAAAAGAAGTGCTGTGTCTAGGGTACCAAATCCCTAAGCCTTGTGTCCCCAAAAGGTATCTAAAAATTCTCTTAACAGCAGTCATGTGGGACTCCTTAGGGACATCTTGAAATTTAGCACAAAGGAAAACACTAAACATAATATCAGGTCAGCTCACAGTTAAGTAAAGTAAAGATCCAATCATGCATCTATACTTCTTCTGATCAACAGATTTACCACTTGGGTCCTTATCCAATGGAGCACTAGAAGTCATGGGAGTGTTAATTGGCTTGTCTTTGTCCATCTCATATTTCTTCAAAATGTCCTTTATGTATTTTGTTTGATTTAAAAAGGTTCCATCCTCCAATTATTTTATGCTAAACCCCAAAAAGCAGAACACCTCTCCCATCAAACTCATCTCAAACTCTCTACTCATTATTTTAGAAAAATCATCACACAATTTCTTATTAGAAGATCCAAAGAGTATATCATCCACATAAATCTGAACAATGAGTAAATCATCTCAAACTCTTCTAAGAAAAAGGGTGGTGTCTACGCTCCCCTTGACAAACTCTCTCTCTAGTAAGAATGTGCTAAGCCTCTCATACCAAGCTCTTGGTGCCTGCTTTAAACCATACAAAGCCTTTTTTAATTTAAAAATATGATTTGAAAATTGGGAACTCTCAAAACCTGGGGGTTGTTCTACAAATACATCTTCTTTTATTTCCCCATTTAAAAAGGCACTCTTGACATCCATTTAAAAAAACTTAAATCCTTTATAACAGGCAAAGGCTAATAGCACTCTAATGGCTTTCAATCTAGCTAAAGGGGCAAAAGTCTCCTCAAAGTCTATCCCTTCTATTTGGTTATGCCCCTTAGCCACCAATCTTGCTTTATTCCTCATCACCACTCCTGAATCATTCACCTTGTTATTAAAGACCCACTTTGTCCCAACTATACTTTGTCCCTTAGGTCTTTCTACAAGCTCCCAAACATCATTCCTTACAAATTGATTCAATTCTTCTTTCATTGCTAAAATCCAAAACTCATCAGTAAGGGCTTGGTTAATGGTGGTGGGTTCAGTCATTGAGATAAAGGCAGAGTGGTTCACCTCCTTCCTAAGTCCATGTCTAGTCTTAACTCCACTACAAGGGTCTCCTAAGATCAAATCCTTGGGGTGACTTGTAGAGTATCTCCAATCTCTGGGCAAGGTGTGTGAAGGTCCAACCCTTTCATCCAAATCCAAATTTTCTACTCCTTGGGTGACTTCTCCTACTCCTTCATTACTTTGGTGTTCTACCCCCTTCCCCAAATTTTCTACTCCACTAGTAATCTCTCCAACCTCACCATCATTCTCAACTCAATGTTTCTTAGTATCAGACTCATCAAATACTACATGGGTTGTCTCTTCCACCATTAAAGTTCTCTTGTTAAACACCCTAAAAGACTTCCCAACACTAGAATATCCCAACAATACTCCTTCATCAGATTTTGGATCAAATTTTCCCAAGTGAGACTTCCCATTATTGTGAATAAAAACCTTACAACCAAAGACATGAAGGTGGGAAAGATTGGGTGTCGTACCCTTAAGGATCGCATATGGTGTCTTTTCTAATTTGGCTCTAACATTCACCCTATTAAACACATAACAAGCTGTGTTAACTACTTCAGCCCAAAAGTATTTTGGAAGTGAATACTCAGCAAGCATGGCTCTAGCAGCTTCCACCAAGGTCCTGTTCTTCCTTTCAGCTACCCCGTTCTGCTGAGGGGTCCTAGGAGCTGAAAAATTATGGCTAATCCCCTTGTCTTCACAAAATTCTCCAAATATTTCATTCTCAAACTCTCCCCCATGATCACTATGGATGGTCAAAATCTCACAACCTTGCTTTTTCTGAATCCAAGTAAAAAATGTTTTAAACTCTTCAAAATACTCATTTTTATGTGAAAGAAATCTAGTCCAAGTGAACTTAGAGTACTCATCAATAATCACAAATCCATAGACTTTCCCTCATTTTTATGTGAAAGAATTGCACGATGAAGCCTTTGTCACAGAATTGACTGATGCTGAGCAAGTCGTGCTTCAATCCATCTACAAGCAAACCATTTTCAATCATAAGGTTCTTGGAATTACCAATTATTCCTACGCCTACCATATTCTTGGTGGTGTTGTCTCCAAGAGTAACCTTGCCTCCAGTCCTGAATTCTAGTACAACAAACTGGTTGGCATCACTAGTCATATGTCGAGAGCATCCACTGTCTAGGTACCACTTACTCTCACGAGGCCTTTTGTGAGATCCCTCCTGCAAAATTATCAAATGTTATATTTAGGAACCCAAGCACGTTTGGGTTCCTTCTTATGAAGAGTAGAATGCAATACATGTGTGGTATGCTATGGATCATGCACCTTAGGTCTCCACACCCAATGTGTACTATGGTGTACTGTGCATGTGTGTGAGATGTGTCCTAGCATGCCACATGAAAAACATCTAACTCCAGGAAAAGGATTTCTTAAGTGGTTTGAGTTATAATGCCTCTTCCTAGGTTTTGGAAATTGATCAAAAGTAGGTGTCATCTTAGTTTTCTTACATGTTTCTAATTCTTTTTGAATCTTCAAATTTGTTCTTTTTAAGACCTCATTTTTAATTCTCAATTTTTTCTCCATCTCTTTAGACTTCTTAAAATCAGATTAAAGTGATGTGTGTGAAACTTTTAATGCATCATGCTTTTCAACTAATTCACAATGATTTTTATTTAACTCATCAAATTCATCAAGTAAGGTCATGTGATTTGAATCAATTATTTGATGGTCTTTAGTCAAAATTTCATTCTCTTTTTGTAGGTTCAAAAATTCTAATTTCAAGCTAGCATGAGTTTTCTTTAATTTCCTATATGATGTATGAATTTTTTCTGAAACTTCAAGAAGTTGATCGTAGGAAAGTTCACATACCTCTTCTTGATCAGAATTGTTGTCTACCATCAAGCACAATTTTGATGTCTCATCTTCTGGTTCCGTTTCTGATGAGTCCGATGCCAAATCCGCCCAAAATGCTTTTTGTACTCTCATCTTATCCTTCCTTAGCTTAGGTTTCTCCTCACCCTTTCCTTTGCTTGAGTGATCTTTAAGTGTCGGGCAAACAGTTCTCACATGTCCTGGTTTCCTGCATTCATAGCAAACAATATCAGAAGATCCTTTAACATGTTTATGATCCTTACCTTTTCTCTAATTTTGATGATGCTTTTGTTCTTTCTTAGAAAGCATTTGAATTGCCTTGTGATGAAGGAAACTCCATCGCTTTCAGACCCAAAAGATTCAGAATCTGATTTGTGCGCCTTTAGTGCAACTGTTTTCTCCTTCTTCTTCTCACCTGCATCAAGATTTCTTTGATTCACCCCTTATTCGTAAGCAATGAGTGAGCCAAGTAAGTTATCAATAGAGTAAGTGTTCAAATCCTTAGATTCAGTGATTGCAGTGATTTTAGCATCATATGACGAAGGCAAGCATCTCAAAATCTTATTTACTTTTTCATAGTTTGAAAGTTCTTTTCCTAGTGCATGCAGTGAAGTAACTATCTGAGTAAATCTAGTATACATGTCAGAAATTAATTCATGAGGTTTCATATGAAAAAAGTTTGTAGTCATGCAAGAGAAAATTCAAATGGGATTGCTTAACCTCATTAGTGCCTTCATAAGTGATACACAATTTGTCCCAAATTTCTTTACCAGTTTTGCAAGTGGAGACACGCATGTAATCCTCAGATTTTAAAGCACAGAAAAAATAGCTCAAACATTTTGCATTTAATTGAGCTAAATCTCGTTCATTAAAAGTTTATTCAGTAAAAGCAGCTTCAGTTTTAACACCATTAATTTCACGAGAAGGTGGAGAATAACCTTCTTTAATAAGCATCCACATGCGATAATCAGTAGATTATAAAAATGTTGACATGCGGGTTTTCCAGAAATCAAAAGGTAGGTTATCGAACAGGGGAGGTCGGGTAATAGAATACCCTTCCATAGTGTTACGATTCCCAAGGTTAGCCATGATCAAATTCAAAAAGTTTTCAAACTTAAATTTTGGAATCCCGCTCTGATACCACTTGAAAGTTTGTTAGGGATGTTAAGCTCTATAGAACTGGCCCAAGCTAACCAAGAGGGGGGGTGAATTGGTATTTAAAAATTCCTTTTCACAAAGAACAAAAACACATAAACCAAAATCACACGACGTAAAAAAAATAAAAGCGGAAATTAAAGTACGGAAGTAAGAAACAAGAACACGGAAACTTATAGTGGTTCAGTCAACTTGACCTACGTCCACTCCCCGGGGGTGCCCTCTGAGTACTGCACTACAAACGTGACTCTCCGTTAGCCCCCACAACTTGGCAGGAGAAGCCTTTACAAGACCTCCTTTTTGCCACCCCCGGAAAGGCAGAGAGCATATCTCTTTTGCTTCCTCCTGAAGCTGGCAGAGAACCAACAACCAGATGCTGACTCCTTACCTCTACCGACCCTTCCACGGATGAGAAACTCTATACGAAGAAGAAGTAGAGTGATCCTTGAAGGAACCCTTGTGAATCCCCTCACAAGCTCCCCCTCATAAGATCCTCTCTCTCTCCCCTCTCTCTCTTTCTCTCCTTAAGGCCTTCTCAGGTCAAGGAAGCAGCAAAAAGGTTTATTCAAAATTTGAATAAGAGCTCTTAAATATAAGAGCTTTAAATGAGCTCATTAATTGCAAGTTGCCAATAATATCGTCCAGGCTGATATGGACATCGGCCTGGCCGATCAGTACAAATCTCAGAAGATTGGCCAGAGCATCACCCTGAATGCAAACTGGATGATTTAAAATTGGCTTGATCGTTTCGGCCGATCTCACGATCATCCCGGCCGATCAATTCAAATCAGAGGAAAATCGTTCAGAGGATCGCCTTGAATTCGAGCTGGCCGATATTTATCGTACTGAAGTAACCAAGGTTTTTGAATAGATCGTCCTGGCCGATCTTGCGATCGTCTAGGATGATATGATCGTATCAATCATCCTTAATTACTCCCTTGATTTCTTGATCAATTAAGGCATAATTTGTGAATATCATCCAGGCCGATCAATGATAGTCCTAGCCGATAATTAAAAAATATAGTATACCTTAATTATCTATGGTGATAACTTCTTTCTATTTTGAGCTTATCATCTTAGCTGATACATGTATCATCCCAGACGATCTGTTAATGACTGCTGCCTTAATTAAGAATCCTTATTTAGACTTTCTATTTTAAGCCTGATCGTCCAGGATGATGTAAATATCATCCTAGCCGATATGAGTAAAAACAAAAATTCTAAGTCTCTCAAGTGTGTGTGTGTGTAAGGTTACTTGGCATCAGTCTCTTTGACCATTACAAATAGACTCAAGAAGAAAAAAAAATAAAGTACAAACTGACTCAACCCTAAACCTATGCAATCTTGAACTGGCTTCGTTTGTTCGTCCGACCTTCAATTCCTGAAAAGTTAGATGCAACATGTAGTCCAAGAGAATTAATAGTGCTTGTCAATCATCAAAACATAAGTCATGAAAATAGATTTGCAATAAAAGGTTTAAATCTAGCACTAGCTAGTCTAGGTCCTAGGAAATAAGAAGCTCAGAGACTCACTCCTATTCCTAAAAGATTAGAATTTCATTCATTTTTTATTTCCTATTGGTCTAAAGAAAGTTAAGATAAGTCTGTATAAGTTATTAAACCTATGCAAATGTCCCAAGGCTAACCAGAGGGGGGTGAATTGGTAATTTTAACAATTCTCTTGGATATTAATGAAAATTGATTTTATATTTTATATAAAAATATATTTTTAACCATAGAAAGTAAAATGCTGAAAAAAGAAAAGTTTGGAAATAAAATGAACATAAAGATTTATAGTGGTTCGGTCCAACAAGACCTACGTCCACCCCCTGAAGACTCCCTCTTTAGGTATTGCACTATTACCAAAGTGTCTCTCATTTTACTCCCATAGCAAGGCAGAGAAGCCTTTATAATTTTTCTCTCTTCCACCAATCATCAGTGTGGTAGAGTACCGTCATCCTTTTATACCCTCCAAGTGTCGGTTGAGTACCGTCATCCTTTTACACCCTCCAAGTGTTGGCAGAGTACTGTTGTCCCTTCACACCATCCAAGTGTCGATAGAGTATCATCAACCTTTCATACCCTCAAAGTGTCAGTAGAGTACCTTCATCTTCTTCGAAGTTCTTCTTTCAAGCAACTAAAAAGAAGAAAGGAAGAGAAGAGACCAAAATACAAATAAGATTCTTACCATTGAGTAACTTTGTGAATCCATCACACTCCACTTGCAATAACTCTCTCTCAAATACTCTACCAAAATACTCTTTCACTTGCTCTCAAAGAGATCATGAAGAACAACTCTTTTCATGTCAGTTTCTAAGGACTTCTTATATGAAAGACATGAAAAATCATCCATAAAACTAAAAATTGCTATTTTGAGCGTGCACAATCATACAATATGAATAATTCAAAAACTACACCGTATAAACCTATATGAAATATTTTTTTAAATGATAATTGTCTAGTATGAACCATGTTTGTACTATACAAACTATTAAGAAAATTTTTCTAATTCTTCAGGATGAAAAGGTTGCACATAATTTTGTACTCTGGACATCGTCTGTATGAACAAGACATCATACAGTATAATCTATTCAAAAAAATTTAGGAGTCGTCGGAATTAAAAGGGCCTATTCTTTTCATAGATTATACATCGTCTATATGAATAAAGCATCGTATAGTACGATCAACTCAGAAAAATTTGGGATTCATCGAGAAACAAAAGAAGAAAACCGTTCATTTCATACTCTAAACATCGTATATATAAAGGTCACTTCATATAGTATGATTAGTAAATAGAAAATTTTTAATTGCATAGTTCGTCTAACTACTCATAGGAGGAAATAACATAATAAATTATCCAATATGAATTAAAATCATACAGTATAATTAGATTTAAAATTTATAAATTTTAAACACTCCTTAATGTGTATGTGTACGATTACTCAATTACAATCACACTCTCTCAAACTCAATAAAAAAAATACATACTTCATTTACAATGAACCCTAATCTAATCTTATTTGAAGTCTTAAAAAATCTAGAGTATGATTTTCCCTAAATTGTTAGTACACACAAACAACAAAAATAATATATCCAAAATATGTTAGGAGAAGTAGTAATTAAAATAATAAATATTTGGAATCATCTAAAACACACATGGTACAATAATCTCAATAATAAAAAAACTAAGTTGCAACAATCTCAACAATCTCCCCCTTTTTTATGATGACAAAATAGTTATTATTTGAGTTAACATTTATACCCTAAATTTCTCCTTAGCTCCCCATAAAAGAATGAACATTTGAATATAGGGATATTCCATGAAGATTAGAAACACAAAAAAATCCTACAAATAACGAAATACACAAACAAAGATGCAAACACAACAAAACAAACAAGATGAAACACAACGACAAACATAAACAACCACTAAAAAAAGGAAAACATGAACACAAATAATATTTTTCTCCCCCTTTTGACAACAACAAAAAGGGAAGAAGAAATTTGAAATGAAAAATCTCAAATGATAAATCAAAAGAATTGATCTTAAAAATTATTTAAAATTAATTACAATAACACTATTAATTTCATAATACTAAAAAGAAAGATTCAAAATTTTAAATTAAAGAAGAACTAAGATGAGAAAAGTTAATCAAGATCATGATTCATTCTAGACAAAATAAATAAGGATGATTTTTGAAAAAGTGATGAACTGAAGTCTAATCAACTTCAGTTTTAATATAGAGTATAATTGAAAATTGGATTGATTTGAATTAGAGATTAATTGATAATGGAAAAAACACAATAAAGATAAATTTTAATTGGCAATATTACACATCTTTTTCAAATATATGTGGCATTTTGTGCATCTTTTTTCTACTTGGACTCATTTTATGCCTCTTTTTACTTTGCGAACCATTGTACAAACTTTTGATTTTTGCACACATTATACATTTCTTTTTTTTTTGATAGTTTTTTAGCCTTTCCAAAATCAATAATCTAAAAAACAAACTTCTCTAATAATAAAAATAATCATATTAAAAAGAAAAAAAATAATAACACATCAATATTGCAATAATGATATTCAAATTAAGTTTGCCTAAAAGAACATGAAATTGATCTCCTTAACTTAATTCAGTTATAATTTAATTTAAAATTTTGAATAATTAGATTTTGTAATGAAATTAATTTTTTAATGCAAGTTAATTTATGCACATTTTTAGATTAATTACAAAAGGCTTTTTTTTTTTTTTTTTTTTTTTGAGAAGATGCATATAGCAATTTTATTAAAAGTCAAAGAGAACTAAACAAAGTTAAGATTATCACATTCCTTCTTCAACAATTTGAAGAACACTGGAGGAACAGTATTGATAATCAAGTTATTCCAAATAAAATCACCCAACCTAGCATGGTTAGCACAACAATCTTCTAACTTATTACATCTTCTATTTACAAGTTGAGCAATGACTTGATTGAAATTCCTAAGAAAGAAAAAATCAAGTAATTCGGGATGATTACTTACAGTTGGACCATTCACAAAAATTTCTTGGATATGCTTCATAATATTGTAGTTGTCTCCTTCTATAATGATACCTTTAGCTTCATACATCAACTCTTGAGTTTTTTTCTTTAAAGCCATCAAAGCATCTAATTCAAGTGCCGAGATATCCCAATGTATACTTTTGAAACCAAAGGCAAATAAAAATCTACCTTTGTTATCTCTAATAACTCCATCGATTCCTGCAGAATAGTTGCTGTCGAGAGAAGAATCCAAATTTAGTTTGATCCATTTGGTTGGAGGGGGTTTCCAAGTATCTTGAAATAGCAAATGCTGATTAGAAACCCAGTTAGCCAAAATGATATCTTGACTAAAGGAAGAAGAAGCAAAAATGATTGCATTGGCTGCAATAATTGATATGCTATCTTCCACCGTGCCATGCACCAATTTACTCCTACTCTTCCAAGAAAAAAATACTGCAGAACAATACAAATTTTCTAAGAAAGGATTGAGACTAGAGATAATAGAGAGCCAGTTTAGACAATTCTCAAATTTATTGAAAACAGGGATCTCATATCCCCATCTAATTAAGGAGTTGATGATATTAATCATGAAAAAATAGTTAACAGCTAAGTGGCTAGCATCCTCAACAGCACAACATCCTCTTGGGCAGACATTGTGATTGATAATCCTTCTATACACTAAGAATTCATTTGTTGGAATTGCCTAATGTAACAATCTCCACCAAAATATTATTACTCTTGGCCTCAACTTCAGCATTTTGAGCCATTTCCACCTAGCATCTTCGTCTTCATTAAAATTGTTTTGATCTGAAATCATTGCTGCAAGTGATTTCCCAAAGAACTTATAAATGATTTCCACTTCATATTCATGAGCTCCAACATTTGTAGGGACCAAATAAATCAAATAAGCTAACTCCTTACCGAATGATTCATTCAATCTCTGGATATTCCAGCTACCACCATTCAGAAAGAATTTCAAACAACATTGATTTTCATTTAAATTAGACACAAGCGTGGGCCATTTCTCTAAACACTTATCAAGGATTTTTGTATAGACATACTCACATCCCAAAATAAGAACAAAAAAAAATCAACAAAACATGACATTTTTTATTGATATCAAATAAATATTAGATACATTCAAGCCATTGATACCAATATCAAAATAATATAACATCCAAACATAAACATACCACAAAATAAGTACTACAAAAGAGAAATACAAAGACATCATCACATTACATCACATCATCAGTAAAAGTCTGGTAGAAGCAACAATAAAGAAGTATATCTAAAAGTCAGAGTGGCCCTTGTCTGGAGGAGGTGGCTAGTTGAACACTGAAAATAAGCTATTCTTCATAGCTACATTGGTAATAACCATGTCAAACTAACCACAGATCCACCCCATGTCCTTCTAGTACCTAGCATCTTGCTGATTTAAACGTCTCAATTTGATAAAAATGTTTATCAAAGTAAGTTTCTATATGATCAAAATGATGCACCAACTCCTGGAACTAGTGCTAATCAGATATAGGTGTATGTGCAACATCTCCCCCTTCTTCCTTAGAATCTCCACTAGAACTTTTGTCTCTCTCAAATAAAGATCGAAAGCAAGTATCGGGAAAAAAGATTGGCATTTCAATGGGAGGATCAAGATGAATAATGTTGTACTTATTGTCTAAAAGGTATGTCCTAAGTGTCCTAGAGCAATATCCTTCTTCTCTTGTGATGAGGAAGTCCAATATCATAAATATTATTAATGTAATCCAGGATGAGTTAGGCCTCATCAAAAGGTTGTCATATCGTAATCAAATATGTAATGGTGGACAGGAGAGGAGTCATATTTATACGATCACCAGCCTTACGAATGATTGAAGTTCTTAAGACATGCTAGATAATTTGAGCACTTTGGTTCAATGTGTATACTCTCACTAAGTGACATACTTGAATTATACCTCTAAGATTTTTATTGATCTCAGACCAGTCATAATCAGATTTAGAGGTTAAGGTGTGAGCTCTAGTGCCGTGATTCCTTAAGTGAAGTAAAGTTCCTAAATCTTCCTTTGTGATTTTGACACATTATTTTTTGACAAAAGAGGTTATCCTATCTTCATCCTCACTGAACCTCATGTTTTCTAAGAAATAATGAAGGATCTCTTGGTGGTAGGTATAGATCAAGGTCAAAATAAAAGACAATTGAGTTGAAGCACAAAGTGGCATGACAGAAAAATGAATTTCATCTTAGATGAGGAGTCTAGAAGAAGTAATTTTGTCAGCTATATACCTATAGAATGCATCCTCATTATCCCTGAACAAAACGTTATCATCCCCACCCCTAGATTACGATCCCTTATAAACTCAAAAGCGTTTAATGGAGCTTGTCATCCTAGATAAGAGACTCGAGAGAGTTTAGAGAAGGGTTTAAAAGTGAAAGAAAATGGTTTCAATAACACTTCTATATAAAGAAAAATGACATATCATACAGTACAAAATTAGCTTCGTAAGTATAATCTTGAGGTCATACATGATGAAAACATTTTTGTATATACGAATGATAACGACCAAAATGAAACGACTTTTTATTAACACAAAATTTACGAAGTATCCTTTCATACTGACTTTTTTACTATATATTTGTACAGATGAATAGGTGTTCGTTCAATATGATCAGTTATTTAATATTTTTAATGATGGTTAGGTTTTTCCCCTACAGAAATTGACACCTTGATCGTACAGATAAAAGATGATTTTATATGTACGATCAGTTATAATATCTTATCCTAATCGGATAACCATCCATATGCATATAGATGAATCTGTACATATCATATGATATGATGACATCATCATATAATATGAAGTATGTTAAAAATCAAAATTTCCATGTTCAACTCTAAAAATAGACATAGACATGTTATAGAATTTGAACAATATGAAAACAATTTTGTATAATAAAAATAAAACACGTAGAAACTAAAGCATAAAAGCTATAATTTTTTTTTAATCTATCATCCTTCGATAAGTGATAAATATCCAAACCAAAAACTCACAAAATAAAAAATAAAAATCAAAACACTGGCAAAAAAAAAACAACAACTAATAAAATAGAAAAACTAAAACAAATACACATAAAGAACATATCAAGTTTGCTTAAGATTTTATCTAAGCAATAAGATCAATCACACCTAACCTTATTCTTAAGGTGCTAAAAGTATCAAATTCTAGTGGTTTTGTAAAAATATATGTAAGTTGATTTTATTAGAAACATGATTCAATTCAATTTCTTCTTTGATTATATGATCCCTAATAAAATGATGTCTTATATCTACATATTTGGTTGTAGAATGATGAATAGGATTCTATGAAATTCAAAAGGCACTAATATTATCGCAATAAATTGGAATTATGCTTATTATAAATCTTAAATTAATCAATTATTATTTCAACCAAAGAACTTGTGCTCATAACTTCCTACGGCAATATATTCAGCTTTAGTCTTAGATAGGGCTATAGAATTTTGTTTTCTACTGGACCAAGAAACTAATGAATTTCTTATGAATTGACAAGTTACAGATATACTCTTTAAATCAATCCTACAACCTATAAAGTCTGAACCAGAATATCCGAGAATCTCAAATGATGCGCTATACTTAGGATACCAAATTCCTAAGTTTTAAGTTCCCAAAAGATATCTTAAAATTCTTTTCACTACTATTAAATGTGATTCTTTTGGATAATTTTGAAATCTAACACACGAATAAACATTAAATATTACATCTGGTGTACTAGCAGTCAAATAAAGCAATGATCTAATTATACCTCTAAATTTCTTTTGATCTATAAATTTTCCCTTTGGGTCATTATCCAACTAAACTGAAGAACTCGTTAGTGTAGTTACTTCTTTAATATTATTCATTTCATACTTCTTGAGGATATCCTTAATATACTTTGACTAATTAAGAAAATTTTCTCGTTATTTTTTTTAATGCTAAAACAAAGAAAATAACTTTGATCTCCTATTAAACTCATCTCAAATGCACTACTCATTATTTTTGAAAAATCATCACAAAGTGTTTTATTTGTATATTCAAAAATGATATCATCAAAATATATCTGAATAATAAGTATATCATCTCCTAATTTCTTTAAAAAGGGCGTAGTGACCACACTTTCTTTTACAAAATATCTCTCTAATAGGAAAGTATTTAACCTCTCATACTAAGCTATAGGTGTTTGTTTTTATGCATATAATGCCTTTTTTAATTTATATACAGGATTAGGGAATATTGAATTTTCAAAACCTAAAGGTTGCTCAACATAAACATCCTCTTGTATCACCCCTTTCAAAAAGGCACCCTTAATATCCATTTGAAATAGTTTAGAACCTCTAAAAAAGGCAAAGACTAACAAAACCCTAATTGTTTCAAGTCTAGCTACAGGAGCAAAAGACTATTCAAAATTAATGGCTTCAATTTTATTATACCCCTTAGCTACCAATCTAGCCTTATTTCTAATTACAACTCTTGAATTATTTATTTTGTTTTTAAAAACGAACTTGTTTTCAACTACACTTTGATCCATTAGCCTTTCAATCAATTCGCAAATGTCATTCCTTACAAATTGACTCAACTCTTCATGCATAGCCAACATCTAAAATTCATCTGAAAGTGTTTGATTAATATTTATGGGTTTAATCATAGAAATAAAGATAGAATTGTTAACCTCTTTACTAAGTCCATGCCTAGTCCTAACACCCTCACTAGGTTCACCTAAAATCAATTCCTAAGGATGATTTTAACATAATTTTAATTCTCTAAGCAAAGGTTTTCTTTCTACAGATTTTCTTCCAAGTTTTTCTTCTTAATCCTTTAGGAGTTATTTTTTATATGATCCTCTTCCAAACTTGGTTGTTCCAAAATGCTAGATTAATTAAATACAATATGTGTGGTCTCCTAAACTATCAAAGTTCTTTTGTTAAACACCCTATATGATTTTCCAACACTGTAGTATCTAAGAAAAATTCCTTCATCTAATTTTGGATCTAATTTTTCTAAAGAAGATTTATTATTATTATGTATGAACACCTTACATCCAAAAATATATAAATATGAAAAATTAGGTGTTCTCCCCTTAAGAAGCTCGTAGGGTGTTTTATTAAATTTTGATCGAACGTTTACCCTATTCAGAAAAAAATAAGTTTTACTAATTACTTCAGCCCAAAAATATTTTAGAAGTGAATATTCTGCCAACATGGCTCTTACTGCTTTAATTAATATTTTGTTCATTCTTTCGACTACCCCATTCTGCTAAGGGGTCCTAGGTGCAGAAAAATTATGATCAATTACTTTTTCTTTACAAAAATCATCAAATTTTTCATTTTCAAATTTGTCTTAATGATCACTTTGAATTATTAAAATTTTACATCCTAGTTTCCTCTGAATCTTAGTCAAAAAGTTTTAAAATTCATCAAATGATTCACTCTGATGAAATAAAAATTTAAAACATATGAATCTCAAAAATCATCAACTATCACTAATCAGTATACCTTCCCTCATAGACTTACAGTGCTAATCGGTCCGAAAAGATCCATATGAATAATCTCCAATCGTTTTGTTAGTCCTAAGATCTTTAGTGGAATGAAATGAGGACTTTACCTTTTTTTTTCTTGTTGACATGCATGACAAAGGTGATCATTAGTAAAGTTTAGTTTTGGTATACCTCTAATAAGTTCTTTTTGGGTAATTTTATTAAGATGTTTCATGCTAGCATAATAAAGCCTCCTATGTCATAATTAAGATTCATTAGAAATTATTTTTAAACAAAAAGCATTAAGAGATGTAATACAATTTAAATCTAGCATATAAATATTATTTACCCTATTTCCATATAGTATATCAATTCCATTTTGGATTAATATGCAGCTAGAGGGAAAAGTTTTAACATTATATCCATTATCACATATCTAACGTATACTCAAGAGATTATTAATTAAGTCATCTAAAAGTAACACATTTTCAATAAAAAATATAATTATTAATCGTACCTATTCCAACCACTTCTCTACTAGTATTATCTCCTAGCGTAACAATTCCTCCATTCCTTGCTTCCAGCAATATGAATTATGTAGTGTTTCCATCATATATTTTGAGAAATTGATGTCTAGGTAACAAATTCTCTAATGAGGTCTTTCATGAGAGCGTATCTATAAAATGATCAAATGTTAGTCTCAAAAACCCAAATAAGTTTGGGCTTTCCTCTTGGCAAAATTAAATTAAATGCATATATAATATGACTTATTTTATGCATCTTAGGTCTCTATACTAAATGAGTTTTGCTAAGTATAGTACAAGTGTGTGAAATATACTTAATAATTCTATAAGAAAAGCACTTAATTCCAAGAAAATAATTTTTTAATCTATGATAATAAAATTGACTTTTCCTAGGTTTTAAAATTTTTAATTTTAAAATAGGATCAGTAAAATCTTCAAGTTTAGGGGGTATCCTATTTTCCTCAAGAGCATTCAATTTCACTTTAAGAAATAAGTTTACATCTTCTAAGACAATATTATCATATTTCAAATAGTTCTCTCTATTTTCAGATTCATCTTTAAGAGATTTAAATTCCTTTTCCAATTCATTTTGTTTATTCAAATCATCAAATTCATCCAATAAACTCATGTGGTTGTTATCAAACTATGTGTGATCTTTCCTAAGGTATTCATGCTCTTTCTATAACTCTAAAAAATATAAATTCAACCGACAATACATCTTCTTAAGTTTTTTATATGCAGTATGAATTCTTTCAAAAACTTCTAGTAATTCGTTATAACTTAAGTCACATACCTTCTCTTGATCAGACTGATAAAGATTATCAACCATTAAGCATAGATTGGTGACTTCTTCTTCCTCTCTTATTTTTGATGAATCCAAAATTGAATCGGCCCAAAAAACTTGCTAAATTTTCTTCTTGCCTTTCCTCACATTAGTTTTCTCCTCCACCTTCTCCTTACTAGGAGTGCCTTTAAGATTGGTGCAATCCAATTTAACATGTTCAGGTTTCCTTCATTCATATTAAATAACATTGTTAGAAATCTTACCATTCTTATAGAACATACCTTTATTCCACTGTTGGTGTCTCCTTTGCTTCCTTTTTAGAAAACTCCTAAATTGCCTGGTCCTCAAGGTAATATCATCCTCATCCTCAAGTTGTGACTGATCACTCTCCAAGTCTTTCACATTCAAAGCTATGTTCTTCTCCTTTCACTTTTATCTTACATCAATTTTTCTTTGAGTCACACATTGCTTGTAAATAATTAGTGATCTAAGAAGATATTTAATAGAATGCACATTTAAATCTTTACTCTATAACTGCAGTAATTTTAGCATCATAAGTAGTAGGCAAACAACAAAGTATTTTATTAACCATTTCAGCATTTGTTACTTGCCTACCTAATGCATGTAAAAAAGATACTATTTGAGTGAATCTTAGATATATGTTAGATATGGATTCATTTGGTTTCATGCAAAATAATTCATAATCATGTAACAAGATATTTAATCTAGATTGTTTAACTTTATTAGACCCTTCATATATAATACAAAGCCTATCCCAAATATCTTTTCCACTTTTATAAGTACAACCCAGCATGTAATCTTTAGACATAAGTGCACAAAAGAAACTATTTAAACATTTTGTGTTTAATTATGTTAAGTCTCATTCTTATACAATCTAGTATGTAAAGGGTGTTTCAACTCTAATGCCATCAATAAGTCTAGTTGGCCTAGTATACCCTTCATGAACTAAAATCCACATGCGATAGTCAAGCAATTGGAGAAAAGTAGACATATGTGTTTTCTAAAAATTGAAAGGAATAGTTTCAAATAATAGAGGTCTAGTAATCGAATACCCTTCAGGTGAGTTATGGTTTCCAAAAGTGGTCATTATCATTTTAAAAATGTAGTTTAAACTTAAATTTTTTAAACAAAACTTTGATATCACTTGTAAAGTCCGTATAAGTTGTTAAACCTATGTAATTATCTCAAGGCTAACCAAGAGGGGGTAAATTAGTAATTTTAAAAATTCTCTTGGATATTAATGAAAATTGATTTTTATATTTTATACAAAAACAATGTTTTAACCACAGAAAGTAAAATGCAAAAAAAATAAAAGTGCAAAAATAAAATGAACACAAAGATTTATAGTGGTTTGGTCCAATAAGACCTACGTCCACTCACTAAAGACTCCCTCTTTAGCTATTGCACTATTACCAAAGTGTCTCTCTTTTTCTCCCACAGTAAGATGGAGAAGGCTTTATAATTTTCATCTCTTCAACTAATCCCCAGTGTGGCAGATTATCATTATTCTTTTAAACCCTCCAAGTGTCGGTAGAGTACCATAATCCTTTCACACCCTTCAAGTGTCACCAGAATACCATCATCCTTTCAAATCCTCCAAGTATCGGTAGAGTACCATCGTCTTCTTTAAAGATCTTCTCTCAAGCAACTAGAAAGAAGAAAGGAAGACAAATAACCAAAATACAAAAGAGATTCTTACCTTTGAGTAACCTTATGAACCCTTCACACTCCACTTGCAAGACCTCTCTCTCAAACACTCTCCCAAAACACTCTCTCACTTTCTCTCAAAGAATTTATTAAGGAAAACTCTTTTCACGTTAGTTTTTAAGGACATTTTATATGAAAGACACGAAAAACCATCTAGAAAATTAAAAATTGCATTTTGAGCGTATACAATTGTACAGTACGATTATATTTCATACGTATGAATAGTTCAAAAATGTCTACATACAAACCTATACAAAATATTTGTGTACTCGATAATCATCCAGAATATACCATGTTCGTACTGTTAAGAAATTTTTTTTGATTCATCAGGATGAAAAGGTTCCACATATTTTTGTACTCTAGATGTCGTCTGTACGAACAAGACATCGTATAGTACGATCCAGTCAAAAAATTTTGGTGTTTGTTTGGACAAAAAGGTTCCCCATATTTTGGTACTCTGGATGCCATCTGTATGAATAATACATCATTTCATAAGATCAATTCAAAAAAAATTGGGAGTCATCTAGTTGAAAGGGACCTATTCTTTTCGCACTCTGGACATCGTCTGTATGAACTAGGAATCGTATAGCATGATTAATTCAGAAAATTTTGAGATTCATCAGCACAAAAAGGGGCCTGTTATTTTCATACTTTGCATGTTGTATGTACGAAGGTCACTTTTCATAGTATGATCAATACTTTGAAAATTTTTCTTTGCTTAGTTCATCTAACTGCTCGTAGGAAGAAATAATTAAATAAATCAACCTGTACGAATTAAAAAATGTACAGCACAATTAGATTAAATATTTATATATTTTAAATAGTCCAATATTATGTGTATGTATGGTTACTCAATTACAATCATACTCTCGCAGACTCAATAAAATAAAAATACATACTCCATTTAAAATGAACCCTAATCTAATCTAATTTGAAGTCCTTAGTTATCTGGGGTATGATTTTCCCTGAAATATTAGTACACATAAATAAAAATAATAATATTTCCAAAATATCTAAGGAGAAGTAATAATTAAAATAATAATATTTGGATTCATCAAAAACACACATGTTGCAATAATCTCTACAATCGAAAAACTAAGTTGCAACAATCTCAACAAGTAAGCATTAGGACTCATCCCTAACCTGAAGAAACTAAAGAATGGATAGACTACAAAGGGGCACAATATGCTTAAATCCAATAAAAGCTAGTATAGTTCTAAGGAAATATTATTAAAGGATAATAATTTCTTTAATTTTGATGCTAGGATGGTGCCATAGAGGCTTTTCGCAATACTAGAAAATCTAATCTTAAGAAATGAAAGAATAGAGACTTATACCTATCCAAGAAAGATAAGAAAATTTTTATTTTTGATCATAGGATGGTTCCATAAGGGTTTTCTCTAACACTACTAGATTTAATCTCAAGGAAAGAAAGCAGAGGGGCTCACACCTATCATTAAAAGACTCAAAACATTTTTTATTTTTCTATTCTTATTTATATAACCTCAGTCAAATATTAAGAGCAATATAATAATATATCATCTAGAAAAATATATTAGCATTGATAGAATGATGAGGAGCAAGAGTAGTTTCACATCCTTAATAAAGATGATTTTTTAAAGAATAGGAACTCATGGGAATTTTGATTTGAATTTGAGTTTAAATTTGAATTTCAATTAAGATTGAGATTGTGTTTTGAGAGATTTTGATTTCAGGTAATAATTTGAGTTCGAAGGATTCTAAATTTGAAATTCTAGAGAATCAAATTTGAAGAGTTTTTTTTTTAATTTTGATTCAATTTATATAAAGCATAGTATTTCTTGAGGTACTACCCATTAAGAAGAAGTATTAAGTGGTGTTCCTCACAATCAATCAGTTTATAAGGGACTAACTTTATAAATTGTTTTTATGGAAAATGATCCCTCCCACATTGGTTCAAACATTCTACAATTTTTTGGTGGGCTAAAATAGATCTTTCAAGAACCAAGACTACGTATCCTACATGGAAGGTTCTAGGTTGAACCCATTTATTAAGAGCTTGAACCATCTGTGCTTTATATAATTTATGATTTTGTTGACTTTGTAAGTGGCATTCTTCAAGTCCTTCAAATTACTCTAACCAGAGTTATTCATTTTTTTCAATTTTGATTTGACTTTGAATGAAAATTCTTAGTAAGGTAAGCTACACTTCTAAATAGAGAATGGCCTTAGATCCATAAACTAAAGCAATAGAGTGGATTGGGTCAAGGTCTAAAAGTGTCCCAATAGGACCAGAAAGCTTCAACCAATTTTGCATACAACTGATGTTTGTTATCTTCTAAGTTTTTTTTATAATATGAAACAAAGTTTTATTAAAGTCCTTAGGTAGTCCATTAGCCAATGGGTAATAAATGGTTAAGTATCTCTGGTTTATACTACGGTGTAAAATTATTTATTTTAGTTGACTTGAATGTAAGATAATTATCAAATATGATTATGTGGGGTACACAAAATCAAAATAAGCATTCTTATAAAAAAATTCAAAATATGGTACGTATTATAAGGGAATTGATTTTGCCCATTTGGAAAAAGATTATAAATCGTAGCTAAAATGAAGCGATGACCTTTTGAAGAAGGATGGTCAATAGGCCTACTATTATCAATGAGACAACTTTTTAAGGGCCACAAATCTATCTTGGAATGTAATACATTAGGTGGCTAATCTAAAACCATACCACAAACTTGACACTATTAATAACATCTTATAATATTCATACAAGTATATAGTATATAAGGCTAATAATATCTAAGTCTTTTAATTATCAGCTTCATTTTTAGATTGGATTGGTGAGCACCACACAATTTGGCATACACCTCATTCATGATTTTTAGGGCTTGATGTTTTTTTCTAAATAATGCAACCACACCTGATTGAATGACTGGCAGTACAAAGTTTTATTGATAAGTGAATATGATAAACCATGCTTCTTGATTTGATTCATAAGTGATTCATCGTATGGAAGTTTACGTTCTCATAGATAATCGATGAGAAGGCTATCTGTAATCATTTTCTTCATCATTTATTTCAAAGGTATATAATACATTCCAAACGTTTAGTATTGAACTTTATAGGAATAGAGTCTTCTTCTACGCAAGCCATTTCTTTTGTAAGCTTTGTTAAAGTATCTTCCATAGAATTGCTTCCACAAGAAATTCTATACAAAGTTATAATAGGAATCACCTCAAGAAGGTTCTTTCTGTATTGATAATATTTCAAGGGTTTAGTTTTTAAAACTTTATAGGTTCTTACAATTTTGTTGATAAACAACTAAAAATCTCTAAAGATTTTGACATATTTTATTTACATTAATATGAAAAGTTCAAAGCTAATTATCAAAGCCACATATTTGGCTTAATTGTTTGTGTAGTGCTCTAATAAATGATACAAAAATTTAACCATTCCCTTATCTGGTGTTATAAAAACCAAGCTGATCTCAAATTTTCTAGGAAGAGTAGATCTTTGTGCTTCACCTCAATAAAATATACCGCGCCATCAAAATATTATTCCCAAATATGATTATCATATTCATTTAAACTAATATTTTCTCATGAGGTAAATCATCATTTAGAAGATACTCTATCAAAAGAGGATGCACTGTAAGGAAGTTAGTGATGGCTTAGCCTTTCACAAAGAGTTGTGGAATGAAGGTTTTATCAAATTGAATCAATATCATAGACCACAATGCCAAACATCCTTATATTTTTAGCATGGTCATAAGATATTACAATAGATTCATTCAAGGGATTAAACTTACCTATTTAAAAAGCATATAATACCTTAGTTTTTATGCTATGTATACTAAGGCAAGATAATGGTTCTTAATATAGGGTACCTTATTTCACTTGGAATGACTTATTGACTAAGATAATAGAGAGCATTTTCTTGCAATCTTCATTTATTTAAGCTAATAAGATACTAAGTGACTCATTTAAAGTTGTGGTGCATAAAATTAGCGACTTCCCAGGAATTAGGGATACCAAAATTATAGGATTAGTTAAATATTGCTTAATACTTTTAAAGGCATTTTTGACATTTTTCATCCAAAATGAATTTGGTGTTCTTCTTAGAAAGAATATTAAAAGGATGACATCTTCCAGATAGACTTCAAATGAAATGTCTTAGATATGCTAACCTGCCTTAAAGAGATCTTAATTAAGTAAGACTCCTAGGAGGTTGCATGTCTAAAATGATTTTAACCTTAGCAGGATTATTTTCAACTCCATGGTTCCCCACTACAATGCCCAAAAATTTTGCCAAAGTGATGTCGAAAGTGCACTTTAAGGGATTTATTTTGAGATCATAGTAAGGTAACCATTCAAAGATAGATCTCAAGTCATAGAAATAAGCCTCTTTGACCTTACTTTTGATGACTAAATTTTCTATGCAACTTTCCACTTGATTATGAATAATTTCATCGAAGATCTTAGTCGTGGCTTGTTGGTAGGTTGTACCACCATTTTTATGACCAAGGGCATCACCTTGTTATAGAAAATTCCTATAGGAATTCTGAACGTTTAGTTTCTCTCATCCTCTGAAGTCATCTTGATTTAGTTATATCTCAATGAACCATCCATGAAAGAAAAAATAACATGAGAATGGGTAATATTAACCATGAGTTCAGGTATAGGCAATGAGAACTCATATTTGAAGCATCCCTACTTCAGATCCTTATAATTGACATAAACACAACATAAACGCAAATTTGACCATTTTGTTTCTAATTGGAATGATGTTGGCCACCAAAAAGGAGTATTATTCCACTTGAATAAAACTAGCCTTACCCAATTTCTTTACTTCAATAATGACTTATTGTTCAATTTTCATAAGCATGTGTTGAGGATCTTTCATAATTGGGATGACATCAAGTTTAATTATAGGTTTATGAATTACTACTTTAGAGGATAGGCCTGACATTTAATCATATGACCAAGCAAAGCAATCTATAAACTGAGAAAGAAATTTAATCAAGTTATTTGATTCATCCTTACTTAACATGGTGCTAATAAAATTAGGGTGAAGGTCATCTTATGTTCCAAGATAAATTTTTATTAGCTCATCAACTATAGATTTAATTTCTTCTTCAAATTCAAGGGGTGCATCGTAAATTTGAATCTCATCTTAGTCAAATGATATTTCTAAACAAAACTCATTAAAAGAATTAATGGCCTCTATAAAGACCCTATCAGATTCAAGATGATTAGTTATCATAAAATAAAACTCATCGTGCCAATACTAAGTGGGGTTTTTTAAATTTTATATCAAAGAAAATCTAAGTATTATTGAGGGATTGATGGAGTCCTAAATCATTTTACTAATTCTTTTGGTTACTCCACCACCCCCATCAATGATTTATACAATAGATTAGATACAAAGGAGGGTGTAAGATGTATGTATAAGTTAAGCAAACAAAGAAATAGGATTAGTAAGTATTTGGTTCAAACAAAGTGTATTAAAAATAAAGATCAAATAGTGTTTTTACTATAGAAGGATATTTAATAAAGATGGATGAGATATTTTGCTAAACTTTTCAATGAAGATTGTAAGAATGTGATTGACTTTAGTGACTTTAGCACCCAAAATGAAAGTAAAGATTTTTTTAACGATGAATTAGTGAAACTGAAGTTAGAGAGGCTTTAAAGAAAATGAAGGATGTAAAAGCTATTGAATCTTATGATATTACAATAGTGGTGTGTAAAAGCTTAGGAGATGAAATAATTTCTTGGCATACTAAATATTTTAATATTATTTTGAAGACTAAAAATATGCCACATGAATGGAGAATGAGTGTGATGATTCCTATTTTTAAGAATAACGGGGATGCACATGATTGTGTGAATTATAGAGGAATTAAATTAATCTATCATATTTTAAAAATATGGGAGAGTGTTTTAGAGCATAGGTTACTGCATGATACTAATATTTCTTTAAATCAATTTGGATTCATCACGGCTAGGTCTACTAATGGATGTTATATATTTATTGAGATATTTAATGGAGAAGAATAGGGAGAATAAGGAGGATCTACATATGACATTTATTAATTTAGAGAAAGCATATGATAAAATTCCAAGAGAAGTACTATGGAGAGCTCTAGAAAAGAAAAGGGTTAATAATTCTTATATTTAAGACAATAAGAATATGTATGTAAGAGTTGTTACTTGTGTTCAAAAACAAGGTGGTTTGGCTCAATTTTTTCCTATTTCAATTGGATTATATCAAGGATCAGTTTAAGCACATATCTTTTTGCTTTAGTAGTGGATATTTTTACTAGACATTTATGAGAGGTTGTACCTTGTTTTGTGCCTTTTGTTGATTATTGATAATACTAGAGAGGGATTTAAAGGTAAACTTTAATTATGGAGAACGTTTTAAGATGGGTTGTCAAACCAGTTGAACTGCCCAAGGCAAATCAAGAAGGGGTTGCATTAATGTTTTAAATTTTTCTCTCAAAATTTAATTTTGAAATAACAAAACCAATTACATAAGCTTCAGCATAAGAAATTAATAAAACAAATATTTTTGCTCTTTTGGATTTTTTTAGAAAAACAAATGTTTAGATATATTTTACTTTATTTTTTTTTTCAATAATACTCAAAATAAAATAAATCTCAATAATCTCAACAAATGCTAACAAGAATATAACATGTAGGGAAAAAACAAATGTAGAAAAATAAAATATAAAAATAAAAGTATAATGAACACACCAGTTTAATAGTGATACGAACAAAACTTCACCTCTTTACACTCTCCAGAGTCCTCCTCTCCAAGTATTGCACTAAACCTTTTAGTGTTTCTCTTTTAGCTCCCATAGTAAGGTGGAGAAGCTCTTACAAAATCTCTTCCACCAACTTGGTATAATAGAGTACCAAAATTTTTTCCACCCTCCTGGTGAGGCAAAGAACTTAGAATCTTTTTCAACCTCCTAATGAGGCAAATAACCTTGAATCCCTTTCATCCTCTTTGTGAGGTAAGGAACCTAGAATCCTTTTCACATTCCTGGTGAGGAAGAGAACATAAAATCATTTTCACCATTCTGGTATGGCAGAGAATCTGATGATCTTTGTCCTTGAAGAATTTTCCCATTATAACTCGAAAGATCAATGAAGATACATGGAGGAACTAAGGTAGAAGCTTTGTTTGAGAAACCATGTAAATTCCCCTCACAATACTTCTCCCTCAATCTATGATCTCTCAAGGAGTCAACCTTTCAAAAAAACTCTCATAAAAAATCTATAAACAACCAAAGACCTTTTTGAATTTTATTGAGAGAGCTTGAATACGAGGCTTCCATGAAACACTAAATTTTTAATTTTGTTTTTTTTATTGTATAGTATGATAGGTGATCATACATTATGATTAGTTTAATTCATCCTATTAATAATGTACAATGAACAAGTGAATGTGTGATTAGTTCAATTCTTAAACTGATCATCCAATAAAATTTCAAGATCATATCATATAATTAATTTAATTAAATAGGATTTTTTGTTTAATATGATCAATGGAGATTAAATATCATCAAGGGAGCGATTATATCCTTTGCATCATCCATTTCATATTTTTTAAGAATATCCTTAATATATTTTGATTACCAAAGGAAAGTTCCATCATCATTTTGCTTCACACTAAATCCAAGAAAATAGTTTATCTCTCCCATCATACTCATCTCAAACTCCTCACTCAAACGTTTTGATAAGTTATCACAAAGATTTCTATTTGTAGATCCAAACAGTATATCATTAACATGGATTTGAAATATGAGTATGTCTTTTCCTTCTTTCTTTAGGAAAAGAGTTGTGTTTACACTACCCTTAACAAAAGCTTTATCTAGAAAGAATGTGCTCAGCCTTTCATATCCCATGCTAGAAGCAAGCTTCAACCCATACAAAGTCTTCTTTAGTTTAAAAGCATGATTAGGGAATTTAGAGTTCTCAACACCCAAGGGTTGCTTAACATATACATCCTCTTTAATTACCTTATTTAAGAAGCTACTTTTTAACATCCATTTTATATAACTTAAGTCTTTTAAAGCAAGCAAAAGCTAAGAGCACCCTAACAGCTTCTAGCCTAGCTATTGGGACAATAGTCTCTTCAATATTAATCCCTTCAATCTAATTATACCCCTTAAATACTAATCTAGCATTATTTCTCACTAATATGCTAGATTCATTTTTTTGTTCTCAAAAACCCATTTGGTTCCTACAGTACTTTATTCTTTTGGTCTACTCACCAACTCCCAAACATCATTTATAACAAATTAATTCAATTCTTCTTGATCAATATTAGTGGGTTCTATTATGAAGTTAAATTTTAAATGACTAATCTCCTTCCTAAGTCCATGCCTAGTTATAACACCTTTAGATTGGTCTCCTAAGATTAGTTCTTTAGGATGACTAAATGCGTATCTCGATTCTCTAAGCAAGGGTATCTGAGATTCTACTTTATCTCTTTGGTCCATGGCTTCTACCCCTTAAATAACCTCTACTTGTTCTTCTTCTGGTTTCGATATAGAAGTCCTATCTAATTCATCAAACACAACATGGGTAAAATCTTCTACTACTACGGTCCTCTTTTTGAAGATTTGATCAGCCATATCCCACGCTTGAAAGAATGTGCTCAGCCTTTCATATCCCACGCTAGAAGCAAGCTTTAACCCATACAAAGTCTTCTTTAGTTTAAATAGATGATTAGGGAATTTATAGTTCTCAACACCCAAGGGTTGCTTAACATATACATCCTCTTTAATTACCTTATTTAAGAATCTACTTTTAACATCCATTTGATATAACTTAAGTCTTTTAAAGCAAGCAAAAGCTAAGAGCAGCCTTTCAGGTTCTAGTCTAGCTATTGGGGCAATAGTTTCTTCAATATCAATCCCTTCAATCTATTTATACCCCTTAGATACTAACATAGCCTTATTTCTCACTAATATGCTATATTCATTGTTTTGTTCTTAAAAACCCATTTGGTTCCTACAGCATTTTGGTCTTTTGGTCTACTCACCAACTCCCAAACATCATTCATAACAAATTAATTCAATTCTTCTTGATCAATATTGGGGGGTTCTATTATGAAGATAAATTTTAAATGACTAATCTCCTTCCTAAGTCCATGTCTAGTTCTAATACCTTCAAATTGGTCTCCTAAGATTAGTTCTTTAGGATGACTAAATGGGTATCTCCATTCTCTAATCAAGGGTATCTCAGATTCTACTCTATCTCTTAGGTCAATGGTTTCTACCCCTTAAATAACCTCTGCTTCTTCTTCTTCTGGTTTAGATTCAAAAGTCCTATCTAATTCATCAAACACAACATGGGTAAACTCGTCTACTACTACGGTCCTCTTTTTGAAGATTTGATAGGCCATAGCTATAGATGAATAGCCTAAGAGGACTCCATCAAACTTGGGATCAAATTTTTCTAAGCTTTATTTACCATTGATCAGGACAAAACATCTACACACAAAGACATGCATGTAAGAAAGATTGGTTGTCATACCTTTAAGGAGTATATAGGGTGTCTTATTTAACATATATATAACATTCACCTTATTAAAAAAATAATAGGTAGTATTTACGGCTTCTGCCTCAAAGTATCTATGGAGATATTATTCAGCTAGCATCGCTCTAGCAGCTTCTACCAAAGTATTATTTTTCTTCTCAATTTTTCCATTATGCTGAGGGGTCTTAGGTGTAGAAAATTTATGTTCTATCCCTATCTATTGACAAAAAGATTTAAATTTGTCATTTTCAAACTCTCCACCATGATCATTATGAATGATTGATTGTTCAAATCCTAATTTTCTTTGAATTCAGGTTGACAAGGTTCTAAATTCCTCTAGTGATTCACTTTCCTGTGCTAGGAATCTAACCTAAATGAATTTAGAATAGTCATCAACTAGCACAAATCCATATAATTTGCCTTCTAGGCTTGCAATACTAATGGGTCCAAATTGATCCATATGTAGAATTTTTAGTGTCCTAGAGGTGTTTATGTATTTGATTGAATGAAATGAAGACCTAACTTGTTTTCCTAGTTGACAAGCCTCTTAAAGGTGAACCTTAGTGAAGTCCAGCTTAGGTATGCTTCTAATGAGCATTTTTTTTGTTAATGATCCTAAGGTTCTTCATGCTTGCATGAGATAGTCTCCTATGTCATAGCTAGGAATCATCGACAATAGTTTTCAAACACAAGGAATCAGAATATTCAATGCAATTCAAATCAAGAATATAAATGTAATTTACTTTTTTTCCATATAAAATATATTTTCCAATTAAGTTAATCATGCATATAAAAATTGCATATCAAAACCCTTATCACCTAATTGCCTAATGCTCAGTAGGTTATGCTTTAGGCCATCAACTAATAAAATATTTTAAATGATAAAATTTTTGGAATTGATAATTATACTTGATCAAACCACTCTCTTAGTGGTATTATTCCTAGTGTGACCTTGCCTCCTAACTTGGCCACTAATATGATAAACTACTTCAAATTATCTATCATGTGGCTCGAGCATCCACTATCTAGGTACCACTAGATGTGACCTAAGATGGATAGCGTAAGTTTGGGTTGTGTGTCCTAGCATGCTATAAGAGTAACATCTAACACTTAGAAAAGGATTTAATAATAGATGTGGGTTATCGTGTCTCTTCCTAGGGGTATATGATCCATGTTGTGATGAGTTATGCCACTGTGCCAATGTAGGTGATATTTTATTGTCTTGAAGTGTATTAACTTTTTTCTTATAGGAATTTATTTGCACTTTTTAGAATGTATACTTCTATTTTCAATGCATAATCACTATCATCTATCTTTATTTCATATACCTCTAAGTTTTTAAACAAGTTTTCTAATTCAACATGCTTTGTTTTGAAGGAATGATATGCAATAGATAATTTAATATGCTTCTTATTTAATGTATCAAACTCATCAAGTAAAAACATGTGATTACTATCCAAGCTAGAATGATCATTTATAAAATAAGTATGCTCTTTTTGCAAAGTAGTAAAATCATTATTCATTTTCTTATGCATATCATAAATTTTGTCAAAAATAATAAACAATTCATCATAGGAGAGTTGACATGCCTCTTCTTAATTTGATTCATCAAGATTATCATTAGCCCTAAGACACAAGATTGTTACCTCCTCCTTTGCTTCTAGTTTTGATGATTTTGAGGTGGAGTCAACCCAAAACACCTTTTGTGACCTGTTCTTTCGCTTCCTAAATTTAGACTTCTCTTCACCCTTCTCCATGACTGGGTGTTTTCAAGTTGTGACAATCTGTTCGGAGATATCCTAGTTTCCTACATTAAAAACATATCGTGTCAGATGATGCTTTGAAATTTCTATTTCTTTTACCTTTGCACCATAGTTGTTGATGATTCCTTTTCTTGCTTTTTAAAAATATTTTGAACTGGCAAGCCATCAACATAATGACTTCATCCTCCTCCACTATAGAATTGTCACTATCCAAATTATTCACTTTTAAAGCCACATTTTTCTCTTTCTTTTTATCACCTACATCATTTAGCCTTTGACTCATGCCTTACTTATAGGAAATGAGTGACCTGAGTAAATTATCAATAGAATAGAAATTTAAATCATTTGATTCAATAATTGCAGTAATTTTAGCATCATGAGCACTAGGCATGCAATATTGGATTTTATTAACTTTTTTAGTAGTTGATAGTTCTCTACCCAATGCATGTAGGGATGTCACTATCTGTGTGAACCAAGTGCACATTTCTGTTATAAATTTATTAGGTTTCATATGAAAGAGTTTGTAATCATGTATCAAGATGTTTAATATAGACTATTTTACTTTACTACTTCATATGTAATGCACAATCTTTCAAAGATTTCCTTTCTAGTAGTATAAGTTACCACATGCATATAGTCCTCAGATTTCAAAGCATATAAAGAATCGTTAAGATATTTAGCATTTAACTGATAAATTCTCTATCCTCTTAACTCTAATTAGTATAAGGAAAATTAGTTTTCACAACATTAACAATACATGATGGTAAAGAAAATCCTTATTGAATCATATGCCACATCCTGAAATCAATAGATTGTAAAAACATTGACAAGCATATTTTCAACAAATCAAAGGGAATATTCTTAAACAAAGGTGGACGGGTAATAGAGTAACCTTCTATGATGTTCTTATTTTTGAAGTGTGTCATATTGACCTCATTTTTATATGAGGTCATTGGAACTAATCCAGGTTTAGCTCATATATCATGTTAAATTTCAATCATTCAATCATTCATTTCAATCTATACATACTCAATCTTTCAAACTTCAATTATTTCAATCAAAACATCACTCAATCTTATAGCATGCATTCAATCAGCATTTAATCAAATTCAAATCAACTTGCATATGTCAAATCTTTAATCAATCACCTAGTCTACAATCAAATTCAAATGCTTCAATCATCATTCAATCAATACCCTATATTCAATCAATCAATAATCTTGCAAATCTCATCCATACTTCAATCATCCAGTTCCTAGTCAATCAAGCTTCAACCCATCAATGATCTTACAAATCATATCTTCCACACATCCTACTATCCAATTTGTTTCAAGAGACTTGAAACACATCCCATTCAATTCTTTAAACCTTCTTTGATTCAACATGGATTAAACTGAAGCTAAGTTGACCAAATCAACACATTAAGACTTGGTCAAAATATCTCAAATTAATTCTCGTGCATTCAAATTCCAACTTGCAAGCCTCAAACCTCCTTCAAATCACTCAACCAATAAACATTACTTTCCCCATGTCCATCTAAGTATATATTGACTATTTGACCAATTAAAAGTCAATAAATGCTTTAAATGGGGCTTTAAGTGGTCAAATCTTATTAAACACTTATCCCCTTTCCTTTGGGATTTGGCCCAATGTATCCAAATAGCTCACGAGTCCACCTTGGTGTCACCTCACCCACCTTGACCCTTGTTGACTGGTCAAATAGTCAACAAAAACTCAAGTGAGCATATATGGTCAACTCGATCCATCTAACACACTTAGCCTAACAAATACCCATCCAGCTCATGGGATGAATTCTAGAAGATTCCTAAGACTCAACCCAACCTAGCCCAATCATTCCCATGGCTTCAAACAGTTCAGCCAACCCGAATGGTCACCCCTCCATGTGAGAAGGATGTTTCATCCTTACTGCCAGTACAGTCCTCACCTCTACTGCATAACCACTTGAGCCAGGTATATTCCATCTAGAGAACCCCTATAATGCATCCCAACCATCCATTTTGGCTCCAATACTTGGAATAGGCCAAAGGAGATGGATCTCTTCATTCCAACCTATCTCCGATTATATTGATTCCCATAGAGCTCTTGCATTTCATTTTGAAATCCTAGAGCTTACTACACTTTCTGGTGACCTTTTCTAGTGTTTAGAGCCTACCGGAGATGAGATCAATGGAGATCCAAAGCCAAACTTGCCTCAACCTTCCGAAATTCCACTTCTGGTAATCCTCCAAGCTTGAGGTCCTCAAGGAAATTAAACACGGACAATCTACAAGTTTAGAGATACTTAAAACATTCAAATCCCTCATTTATACATTGCTAAACCCTAAACCATAGGATCTTACCTAGGTTTCTAAATAGACATCCATATAAGACATTTGAACGCATGAATATTATTCCCCACTATTCTTCTCGATGACTGTCATCTAAATCTCAAATATCATGCCACTTAATCTTCTATAAATGGAGTTTAAAATGATTATTGAGTTTACAATTTTTGGGTTCTTGAACTCAATGAAAAAATTAGGATCGCCTGTCTTCTTTATTTATCACAGAAGGCCAGGTTTGTGTTGGATCAATGATCATATTTTATCTCTTGTAATCATGGGATAATAAGATCTTGTCTGGCTACATCTCGATCATCTATCCAAACTGTAGGCACCATCATAGCTATTTGATTGTGGGTTTAATCTACATCATTGGATCAACGTTGTCGTAGATCCAATGTCTTACCTAGCTATTGACTCATTTAAGTGAGCACAGTCAGCTGACCGCCGTAGTCTACATGGTCCAATCACCCATTACCGCATGTAAATCCCAGATTAACACATTTTTTAATTATTTTTTACTAAAGAAGCTTCGAAAAAATCATAGAATAAAATACTAAGCCATATTTTTTGTATAACCACTCAATTTTCTTGGAATAAAATCTACTATTATTTTCTAAAAATGAAATTAGAATCTAATTTTTATTATTTTAAATTTATATTTTAAAACTCTAGATACTTTTTTAAATTATATTTTAATTAAATATTTAATTTGACATAAGTTTAAATGGCATGCTATAAAGATTTACTTACACACTAAATGTATTATATGAAATTATTGAGAATTTCATTTCATTCATATTTGAATTTCTTTTCAAAATAAATATATTATTATTTAATATAAAATTTTGAAGGTAATTCATTATTTATCAAATGATATTACAATAATTACATATAGACATCATGGTAAATGAGCAAACAAATATATTTAAGAATGTATCTAGTGTCTATTAAATATTTTGAAAGTAATCATTTCAGTCATATTATTCCAATTTCTTTTGATTACTCTCTAAATTATTAATACATCAAATATATTTAAATACACTATATTATATCTTTCATATAATATAGTTTATTTTAATCAATTGAGTATATGATTGTTCATTGAATGAACATTCAAATAGTCAAGGCTTTATTTAGATATAAAATTTTAAAACCCCTTTGATTCATTCTCTCTTAGATTTAGTACACTTATTCTTAATTGCTTTGTGGTGTGATTGTAATTAGTGTCCAAAAGGGTTAGTAGACAATGATTTTGATCCCATAACTTAGTGACAACTAAGGACAATAACTAAGGACTTAAGTCTTAGCTAACTTAGTCAATTTAGGATGAACTTCGCACATCCATATTAGATGAAATTCAAACTTAGAAAACTAGTGTCATAAACATTTAATTAAATATACCTCGATTTGACATTAATCAACCTTCAAACAACTATTAGATTTAGGTGACCCTTCATTAAGGGTCTTGATTTGAAATAAATCCAAATAAATCAAATCAAATTTCTAAAAATCTAAAATCAATTTCATTTAATTCCAAACTTCTAAAATCATGTCTAAAATCATTCAAAATCAAAATTAAGACCTAAATTTCTTTAAACATTAATTAACCTTTAATTAAATTTAATTAAAGAAATCATAATAATTTAAATAAAATTTATTAAAAATAAAAATTAATTCCAATTAATCCTATTTTAAGTATATAATCAATCAAAAATCAAATTTAAATTTAAACCCCATTTAAACTCTAATTAACTTATTAAATCCCCTTTAATTAAACATTAATTAAATAAATAAGTTAAAATTATATAAAATTCAAATAATATCAAGAATATAAAAGAAATTTAATTAAAATCAAATAAAAATTAGAAACATACTAATTTCAATTTTACATAACTTTTCAATTAAATTTCGATTAATAATACATTATTTAAGTAATTCTATTAATAACTAATTAAATATAATAAATAAATCACAAAAATTATAAAAATTTTAATTTAAATTGAATAAAATCAGAGAATAACATCTTGAATTAAAATAAAAATTTTAAATAAACTTCAGTTATTAACACATTCATAATTCATTAAATAATCCATTTTTTTAATAATTATTTAAATAATGATAACAAATCCATAAATTCATTAAAAATTCAATTTAATTCAAACAAAATTTAGAGTTCAATATCTCTAATTTAAATAAAATTTTTGGGTAATTTTCCAATTTTAAATTTATTAATAAATCACTTATATTTAATCAAATTTATTAAAAACCCAATAAATGATTTAAAATTATAAATATTATAATAAAATTCATAAAAATTTAAATTATATTCTAATTTATTTAAATTAAAATAATTTAAAATTTTGATGGATGAAAATTTATTTTGGATCAATTAAATTTGAGAATTAATTTAATTTAAATGAATTAACATCTTTATGCCTAAAGCTTGATTTCTTTTGGAGGGCTTTAGATATTTTGATTTTAAAAGACCATCAATACACTTAAATATCAGAAAGAACTCTCATGTGTTGGGAACAACTCCTTTTAAGAAGGCACTAACATATTAGATTTAGGAGATCTTCAAAATAATAATAATACATCGACCTTATGTGTCATACTCGACTCCATTTTGAAAGTGTGTCATATTGCATTGCAAGGTCCCTTTTCTCTCTCTAATAAAATTTTTAGGACTCTCAAATGTACATCTATCTTATCTATAAGATGGGTGTTCATTTTGAAAGTCCTAGGACTTATAAATTGATAACTTCCAGCACTTAGGAGGTTATGAATCTATAAGTTCTTTAAAATTAAATATATAACTCTAACACCTAAAGTTGGAATAATTTTAAAGGTCAAATACACACTACTTAAATTTCAATTAAATCCCCATTTTTCCTTTAATGAAAAACCTTAGTAATACATGTAATTCAAATATAAATTCCTTTAGTACCTATTCAATCCACACGACCTCTTTCACATACTTAGATGCTTGCTAGGACAACCAACTTTAGCCTAGGCTAGGATAGTGGTTTGACGCGATTTGAATGCGGGTGTCTTGCCTAGAGGACACCCATGTTTGTTTGCTTACTTTTTTGCAAATCATAACATGCATGTTTAATTTATGTCAGTTCACCAGAGAGCAGAGTGAATAAGTGAGGGTCGTGTACTTTACTTTTCTGTCATTACTTTCCTATATTTATAACTATTCATAATGCACTCATAGCATGCATTTACTTTTCTTGTTTTTACTTTATTTCTTTTACTTTCCTATAAAGTAGAATGTTCCTAGGAATTGATGTACTTATAAAGAAATGTAATTTTCATAAACTAGATTCTTTTATATAGATTGAGTTGTAAAGTGTCTTGAGTTGTAAAGAGTCAAAGGTAGTTGCTTGTATATATACAAGTGGGCTTTAAAAAGTAATATCCCTTCTCAAAAGGGAATGTCCCTTTTTGGAATTCCATATAAGACTTAGAGCCTGAAGACCGTACAAGCAATTACATTTGATTCCATTTCTCCTATAGGATTAGAACTCAGGTTTGTTGTTGGTGGGGTCTAACCACCTTTACTTTATTGCAGACCCTAGGTTGTAACTTGTAAATTTTATATAAATAAAATCAGCTCTTTTCTATTAATTTCCTATTCATGCATCATTAGCATATGAGTAGATTTTCTATTTTATGTAAGCATATTCTTTTGCATCTGATTCAAGTTCTTAATTTAATAAATTCTTTGATGCCTAGGATAGAACAATCTTAAATCTTGCATTCATCGGTAATTATTTTGATTAGGATTGTTAGCTGGTAGCTCACTCTAGGTAGGTGGTAAATCCAAATTAGATACACCTTTCTCTCTGCACTTTTCTTAATCTAATCAAATCTAAATTTTTAAATCCAGTGTTAAAGTCTATAATCTAAAGCCTAATAATGAAAATTTAAATTAGCCCAAAATTTTAGTTATACTTGTATATAAATTTTGAAATTTAATTAGTCTTTATTTTAATCGAGAGTATTCTCTTAGGAGACGTAATTAACTATAGGATCTTACCCCTATATAGAGTCTATATCCTAGAATAATCTAAACCCTATCTTAGTTTCCTTCTAAGATAGGGGAAACATCAGTGAACGTTGATTATTTGCTTTATCTCTATTTAAAATTTAACTCGATAACCAAGAATAAATAGATATTAGATTTATTGTTACAATGAATCCAATATCTCCTGTATTTGATTATGGAGATAAATTTATAATTTAATTTTCCAATTAGAATGATAAGAGAAGATATTCATTATCCCTCACGATGATTTGTATCTTCCACATAAAGTATCTTATTAGAGAAGTAAATTATAGTTTTCTTTCTTTCAAATTGATAGAAGAACATTAGTCTACCCTTCAAGGTGATATAATGTCTAACTATATAGATTTAATTGAAAGAAAACATTCAAATATAAATAAGGCAAATTATGTGGGAAACGAAGCATTTCATTTTAAAGAAAAAATATTTTCTCACAAGCCATTAATTATTTTCCTTTAGGTTTTCTAAAACACTATTTTATGTACCTCTCTAATACCAAATGAATGTTCAATAAGGATGCTAAGCCTTAGTGAACTTGTCCCTAGGCACATCAAGTGGAGGTGAGTTGGTGAATTTAAAATTTAATTTCTTAAATTAAAAATAAAGACAATATTTTTGGATTTTTCAATATTTGAAAAATAAGTAACAATTTTCACTTAGTATGGAAGTGAATGAATTTTCCAAAACATCAAAGTAGCGATGATGATATTCTATTCAGTAGAACAAAGTTTTGAGTATGATTTTCACCAAGCAGACATAAAGATATTAAAATGAAAACAAAAGTAAAAATATGAGAACAAAAATTAGAACAAATACACCAAAGATTTATAGCGATTCAGTCAAACAACGACCTACTCCCTCTCTCTAGAGTCCTCCTCTGAGTATTGAATTATCACTATAGTGTCTCTCCTTTTATCATTACAACAAGGTGGAGAAGCCATTACACAAATCAAATTAACTTAACCCAATGTGGTGGAGAGCCAAAAGGTTTGTCACCCTCTTGGTGATGGAAATGTACCTTCAATCATTTTCTCCCAATTGGAAAAGGCAAATAATCTTGAACTACTTTCTCACCCTCCTAGTGATGGAAGAGAACCATGCCCTTGAGCTAAATAATTTCTCCCCATAGACACCTAATAAACCTAGATAAAATCTTGGAGGATTAACTTAGGACACTTTCATGGAGATACCGTGTGAACCCCTCACACTACTTCCTCACACAAAAGCTCTCCCTCTTCTTCCCAAAGATATCTTAGTTCTTCTTCTCAAAGCTCCCACTCAAGAACACTTAATAGACAAAGAATTTAAAATAGGTCAATGGAAGATTTTAAATATAAAGACTAACAAAAAGCCCTAAATTTAAGTCTTTTGAAACTGATTATACAGTATGATCCTAGAACATCCAGAATGATTAGTGTAAAGTTCTCCTATTTGTATTATATGAAGAGCTAGGTGTTGTATGATCAGTTCAAAGAATGGAGATGATCGTTCAGGAAAACTCAAATTATCATCTATTATAATTAGTTTAAATGATTTGGATTATCATCATGAATGATTAATGATTAATAAATTATCATCCCATGCAAGAATTGGGTCATACAGTACGATTGGTCAAATCATCCTACATGATTTGATTGGATCAATTAATATAAATTTGTTTCTTATTCATATCATTAATTTAGGTAATATTTAATTACATCGTATTGTACAATACCTATCAAACAGTATGATGAGTACCAAATTTAACTTTCAAAATATTGCCTAAATAAAAAGTTTGTGAGGGTTGTTAAACCCTAAAAAATTAGTCCTGAGGCTAACCAAGAGAGGGGGTGAATTGGTGATTTAAAAACTTCTTTAAACACAAACAAAAATCCCCTTTCTTTAAAGCTTTTTCAATATCTAAAAATATCAATTTTATCTCTGAATATGAAAGCAAAATAATTTTATAATAATAATAAAGCAGAGATTTTAAACCAAGCATTTATCACAAAAATAAATCCCAAAAATAAAGTGCAGAAAAATAAAACATAGAATAAATACCTTAGAGATTTATAGTGGTTTGGTCTATCTGGCCTACATCCACTCCCCAAAACCTTCCTTTTCAGGTATTGCACTAAACTCTTTCATGACTATCCTTTAGCCCCCATAGCTATGCGTTGAAGCCTAATAAAATCTTTCCACCAACCTGGTATTGTAAAGGACTGTACTCTTTCACAGGTAGAGAACCTTGACTCTTTTTCACCCTCCAAGTGAGGTCGAGAACCTTGACTCCTTTTCACCCTCCTATTGAGGAAGAGAACCTGGAATCACTTTCACCTTCCTCGGTGTGGTTGAGTAGTCAGGTCCTTTGACACCAAAGAGATCTTCTTCTTCCCAAAACTTTCCCTTAAGATAAATATTTAATATGATTGTACTAAGATGAAAACTTGCTGGAGCCACCATATGAAACCCCTTCCACACTCCCTTGAAATCCACAAGGATCGTCCCCCACTCAAAATCCACCCTTTCCTTTTTTTCTTTCAAGGCTATCTCTTCAAGTTTTCTCCAGAAGAATAGAGACTCAATGCATTTCAAAGAAAATTACAATATGTTTGGAGAAAGCTTAAATAGAGGGATTAAAACCCATAAAAAATCAATTCTATCATTAAAGATCATCTAGTACAATCCTGTATGATCGTCTTTTATGATTAGATTAAAATAGCTTTTTTTTACAGTATGAACAACATTTCTTGGTATGATCAGTTCAAGTATTTGAACAAATCATCCAGTATAATTATGTGATTTTCTAGGATGATTAGTTCAACCAAAATGCAATTCATCCAGAATAAAATATGGGTCGACCAAAATCATCTTTATTAATCATACAATAAGATCCAATTTGTGCAGTACGATCAAAATATCAAAATTAAGTAGGTTTGATTGACTAATAAAATAATCAATTTTGGAATGATTGTAATTGATCATCAAGTATAATGTACATTATCTTGGATGATTAGAATAAAATATAAAATTTAAAATTCTACCTAAATTATTATTGGCGGATATTTTTATGATCATAACTAATCATCTTTTATGATCAAAATCATATAATATAATTTATTAGATAAGCTGATCATATAGTATGATATAAATCATACAGTATGGTGAGTTTAAATTTTGAACTTCTAGTTTTGACTCAATCTCACTCCCCCTGAGTGTGTGTTTGCGTAGTCATTAAGCTAGCATACACCCTTACATGACTTGACTCAAGAAATCAAAATTACATAAATGAATATTACAAAAATCTTTACAACATAATCTATTATACCCAATCTTGAGCTTTGAATCTTCATTGGATGATGCATGGTATTCCTGAAATGTTAGTACACACACAAATAAATATACATTGCAAAATACAAGTAGACATAAAGATGCGAGCCATAATATTTGTTATCACAAAAACATAAACTCGTAAGCTTGAGTTATAACATAAATTTTGATTAGCGATTGCGATCCTAATTTCAACTGATCATCCTATGATATATATAATATAGGATGATTAGTTCATCTTACATTAATTATCATAATTAGCAATTTTAATTATTTTATTATCAGTTGATCATACAGTACGATATGGATCATAAAGTAAAATTAGTTTAAAAAATTCAACTTTTTATATTGTCACTAACTCACTCTCTTGAGCATGTGTGCATGGTGACCAAGCTTAGTATCCACCAAATACATGATTTGACTCAACAAAGGTAAAAATATGTAAGACTTGATGTTGAGTCTAGTAAATAGGTTGTTAGACCTAAGTTAATGTCCCAACGCTACCAAGAGTGGGGGTGAATTGGTATTTTAAAAATTTAAACCCTCTTTGAAAATGTATTGAACCGAAATGAAAATTTTTTATTAAGTTTTTATAGAAAACGTTTTTCAACCACAGAATTTTTTAAACCAAAAATAAAATGCGGAAAAGTAAAACAGTAAAGTAAATGACATCAGATTTATAGTGGTTCAGTCTAAACCAGACCTACATCCACTCCCTAGAGGCACCCTCTGAGTATTGCACTAATACTAATAGTGACTCTCCTTTTGCACCCACAGCATGGCGGAGAAGTCTTTACAAAATACTCTTTTCACCACTACCCGGTGCGGCAGAGAACCGTCATCCTTTTACACAATCCTTAGTGTTGGCAGGGAACCGTCCGTCCTTTCACACTCTTCTAGTGTGGGCAGAGAACCCTTCGTCCTTTCACACTCTCCTAGTGTGGGCAGAGAACCCTTCATCCTTTCATACTCTCCTAATGTGGACAGAGAACCCTTCATCCTTTCACACTCTCCTAGTGTGGGCAGAGAATCCTTCATCCTTTCACACTCTCCTAGTGTGGGTAGAGAACCCTTCGTCCTTTCACACTCTCCTAGTGTGGGCAGAGAACCCTTCGGCAGTTCACACTCTCCAAGTGTCGGCAGTGAACCAGATCTCCTTGACAGATCTTCTCATAAGAATCTAGAAGGAATAAAGAAAAGAGTGAAGTAATCCCGATTTATAAGTAGAGATTCTTACATTTAAACTCCAAGTGAAGCCTTCACGCTCTAGTGGTAGGAATCATCCTTTGAATGCACTCTTACACTCTCTCCTTGTCTATTCTCTCAAGAGGCACGAAGATCAAATGATAAAAAGATTGGGTGGCAGTCTAATTTGGACTATATATACAAAAGAAAAGAAAAACTGCCCAAAAACTGCAAGTTTTCAATTCTGTACGCAGTTGATCGTCCCGTACGATCGTGGATCATCCTGGACGATATTACTTAAAAGCTCTGAAACGAACCTGTTTATATATGTGTATGAAATGTTTTCATACAAGCTGATCATCCCGTACGAACCAAGTTCGTCCGGTATGAACAATTATTACAAGGTCGGTTCCAAAAACTACAGAAAAACTGTTCTAAGTCAGTTGTATCATCTGGATGAAAATTGATTCATCCAGACAAAATTTTTACAGAGACAAGATCGTCCTGGATGATATTTAATTTTGTCTGGACAAAAATCTTACAAAGAGCAGATCGTCCTGGGCCATATTTAATTTTGTCTAGACGAAAATCTTACAGAAAGCAGATCGTCCTGGACGATATTTAATTTCGTCTGGGCGAAAATCTTACAGAGAGAAGATCATCCCGGATGATTTTTAATTTCGTCCTGGACGAATAGGACTTAGAAAATTTTTTGCTCAGTTCCTATTTGTTCCATGTGATCTTAATAGGATATAACTGTCTGATCATCCCGTACAAACTGATATCGTCCCGTACGATCAGTATAAATTTTATATGATCTCCTTATGTGTGTGTGCATGTTTTTATTCACTCAATTACAATCACTCCCTTTCAAGTTTATTTCAAAGAAAAATATAAGCTTCAAATTCACAAAGTATCTCATGCTGAATTTTGATTTGAAGTCTTCGTAGTCTTGAGTTAGATTTTCCTGAAATGTTAGTACACACAAGAGCAAATACAATAATTTCTCCCCCTTTTCGACAACAACAAAAAGTGAAGAATAAATAGACAAGAAATGTATGTAATTATATGAAATCCATTTGAAAATTTAATCTAAAGAGTGATTGACATAAGGTATGCAATCTAAAATTAATAACATTAGGTAAATCATAGAAATTCATAGAATTTAAGAAGTGATATAACAGTGTAAGTAAGAAGAATTTATCAAAGACATGATTCAATTTAGACATTTGAGATATAGAAAATCATTACAAGAGAGATGAATAAAAATTCCATATTTCAAAGTTCAATAGAAATATAAATGAACATAAGATCAATTTGAATTAAGAGATTGAAAGAATCTAGAAAGAAAAGAATTACCACATGTGGCGCTTTGCGCATCTTTTTCAATTTTTTTTTGGCACATTTTTGTGCATCTTTTTACATTGGGCTTATTTTGTGCCTCTTTTTCACATTTGCGAACCTTTGCGCATTCCTTTTGATTTTTGTAGTCTTTGTACAATTTTCAAGAGTAATTGAAACCAATTCTTTCCAAGATCAATAATCTAATATTTCAAATTTTTCTAAGTGCATAAATATCACTTGAGAAAAGAAATATAAAATAAGAAAGCATCTAAATTGCAATAATAATATTAATTTTTATGTAGTCTAAATGAATAGACATGAAATTAAAAATTCTAATTACAACAAGTTATAAACAAATTTTAAATTTAGAAAGACTAGATTTTCTAATGAAATTAATCTCAAATTACAATCTAATTTAAGCACAATTAAGATTAAAAAGACTAATGAAATTCATAAAAACTAAACACATTTCAAAAACAATTCAAATTTAAAGCAAATACAACATATAAAGATATTAATGAAAAAGATATTAAGTCATTTTCTCTAATCACCCTATTGATTTCAAACCACTTGAAGGTGTTATCGTTCATAAGGGTGTGGGCTCTAGAACCTTCAGTTCTTAAGTTAAGAAAAGCACCTAAGTCATGCTTAGTGATTTCAACTTTTTGTTTAAACACATAAGAACTGACAGAAGAATGATCGGAGTTGAAACTTATATTGTCTAGGAAGTAAAGAAAGGTCTGTTTGTTGTAGAGGTGGATGAGAGATAAGATAAATCCAAACTGAGTGGAAGCAAAAAGGTGCATTACCTTGAAGTTTATTTCGCTCTGGATCAGAATGCGAGAAGGTGTGATTTTTGCAGAGGCAAATCGAGGAAAGGATTCCTCATTTGCTTTTGAAAGAAAGTTTTCAGAACAATTCCTATGTGGTTTCTTTGCTAACACCTTCTATCGCTTGCTAGAGGATGTCATTTTGATTTGGAAGTTGAAAGGGATTAAAAGAGATGTTTGGAGATGTGATTGTTGAGTTAGAAAGCCTTCTAATTTAAAGAAAATGATACGTTCATCCTGGACGAAAAAGTTCATCTTGGACGAAAATTATTGTTCGTCTGGACGAAACAATTTTGTACAGACGATTAAATTTGTCCAAAATGTAACGGCTTTTCGTAATCAACACAATTTACGATACATCCTTTCGTACAGACTTTTTGACTTGACCGATCGTAAAGACAAAAAAATTTTGTACAGACGATCAAAAGTAATTCGTTTTAATGTTAGTTGAAAACCGTCCCCCGCTATGAATCGACGTCTGTTCGGTTGGACGAACCAAAAGTTCATACGGACGAAGTTCACAATTAAAACTGCCTTATCCATTCAACCGCTGCATTCAATCGTCCCGATGTTTGAGAGAAAAAAAAATTTCATCCTGGACGATCATTCAGATCGTATAAACGAACTACATTAAAAATGGCTCTCAAGATGTTTCATACCACGCAAACTGAATTTTACACACATCGTCCCGTCCGAAAAATTTCGTCCCGGACAATTTCCATATTTTTGGATTTTTTAATTTTTATTAAATAAAATAAAATAAAACATAAATCACACTACACTATGACAAAAGAACAAACTCTAAAAATAAAATCACTCAAAACACAAAAAAAATCACAAAAACAAAAATCTGGTCGGCTAGCAATCAAGTAAAGTAAAGATCCAATTATCCCTCTAAATTTCTTTAGATCAACAGATTTTCCCTTAAGGTCCTTATCCAACTGAACTGAGGAACTCATTGGTATACTAACAGGTTTAGCATTGTCCATTTCATATTTTTTGAGGATGTCCTTAACATATTTAGTTTGACAAAGAAAAGTACCTTCCTCAAGTTGCTTAATGCTAAAACCTAGAAAGTAATTTAAATCTCTCATTAGACTCATTTCAAATTCACTACTCGTTATTTTAGAAAAATCATCAAAAAGATTTTTATTTGAAGATCCAAAAATGATATCATCCACATAAATTTGAATAATGAGAATATCCTTTCAAAATTTCTTTAAAAAGAGAGTTGTATCCACACTTCCTTTTTCAAAAGATCTTTCAAGTAGGAAGGTGCTCAACCTCTCATACCAAGCCCTAGGTGCCTGTTTCAATCCATATAATGCCTTTTTTAACTTAAAAACATGATTTGGGTTTTTAGAATTTTCAAAACCTGGAGGTTGTTCTACAAAAACATCTTCCTCAAATACCACATTTAAAAAGGCACTTTTGACATCTATTTGAAACAATTTAAAACCTTCAAAACAGGCAAAGGCAAGTAAAACCCTAATTGCTTCAAGTCTAGCTACAGGGGCAAAAGTCTCCTCAAAATCAATTCCTTCAATTTGATTATACCCCTTAGCAACTAATCTAGCCTTATTTCTAATGACTACTCCTGAGTCATTCATTTTATTTTTGAACACCCACTTGGTTCCAACAACACTTTGATCTTTTGGCCTTGAAGTTAATTCACAAACTTCATTTCTTACAAATTGATTCAACTCTTCTTGCATGGCAAATATCCAAAATTCATTAGAAAGTGCTTGATCAATGTTAGTGGGTTTAATAGTTGAAATAAAGGCTGAATGATTGACTTCCTTATTTAATCCACGCCTAGTTCTAACACCCTCACTCGGTTCACCTATAATCAATTCCCTTGGATGGTTTTAAGAAAATCTCAGATCTCTAGGCAAAGGGTTTTCTCTTTCCAAATTCTCTTCCACATTTTCTTCCAAATTTATTCTATCAATCTTTTGGAAGTTTTTCTCAATCTCATCTTCAACAACATTTGGCTCTTCCAAATATCCAGATTCATCAAATACAACATGTGTGATTTCTTCAATGACCAAAGTTCTTTTGTTGAATACCCTACAAGATATTTCAACACTTGAATATCCAACAAAAATTCCTTCATCTGATTTTGGATCAAATTTTCCTAAGGCAGATTTTCCATTATTATGAATGAACACCTTGCAACCAAAAACATGCAAATGAGACAAATTAGGTGTTCTACCTTTTAGTAACTCATAGGGTGTTTTATTTAAATTTGATCTCACATTCACCCTATTCAGAACATAGCATATAGTGCTAACCGCCTCAGCCCAAAAAAGTGAGTATTCTGCCAACATTGCTCCGGCGGCTTCTATTAATGTTCTATTTTTCCTCTCAACTACCCCATTTTATTGAGGGATTCTGGTTGCAGAAAAATTGTGATCAATCTTTTTTTCTTTACAAAAATTTTTAAATCTTTCATTTTCAAATTCTCCTCCATGATCACTTTGTATAGAAATTATTTCACTCCCTAGTTTCCTTTGAATCCAAGTCAAAAAATTTTTGAATTCCTCAAACGATTCACTCTTATGAAAAAGAAATCTAACCCAAGTGAATCTTGAGAAATCATCCACTATAACAAATCTGTATACCTTCTCCTCCTAGACTTATAGTTCCTATAGGTCCAAAAAGATCCATGTGAAGAATTTCCAATGGTTTACTAGTTCTAAGATCCTTATTAGACTTAAAAGAGGACTTCACTTGTTTTCCTAATTGACATGCATCACAAAGGTGGTCCTTAGTAAAGTCCTAGTTTTGGTATACCTCTCACTAAGTTCTTTTGGGTAATTCTCCTAAGGTTTTTCATACTAGAATGACAAAGTCTCCTATACCAAAGCCATGATTCATCAGAAATAGTTTTCAAACAAAAAGCAGTAGGAGATTGAATACAATTTAAATCTAGCATGTAAACATTGTTTACCATTTTTCCATTTAAAACATTTTTCCAAATTAGGCTTAATATGCAGCTAGTAGGTAAAAATTTTACATTATAGCCCTTATCACATAGTTGACTTATACTTAACAAATTATGATTTAAGCTTTCAACCAATAACACATTGTCTATGAAAAAGTTTTTTAATTTTCCAATTATACCTGATCCAATCACTTTCTTTATGGTATTATCTCCAAGTGTAACCTTGCCTCCACTCCTGGCTTCCAGCGTTATGAATTGAGCAGTATCTCCAGTCATATGCTTTGAACATCCGCTGTCCAGGTACCATATGCTCTCACGAGGTCTTGTGTGAGAGCAACCCTCTTCTTTATCTGATTGATCAATATTATCTTCCATCAAGCAAAGGTTGGTGACTTCTTCTTTTTCAGTCTCAAATGAGTCTGAAGCTTAGTCCGCCCAGAAAGCTCTTTGAAACTTCTTTTTGCCCTTCTTTACAATTGGTTTCTCCTCAACCTTCTCCTTGCTAAGAGTGGCTTTGAGTTTTGGGCATTCAGTCTTGATATGACCTGGTTTCCTGCATTCATAACAAATCACTTCATTAGAAACCTTGCCATTTCTGTTATACTTACCTCTATTCCATTGTTGGCGTCTCTTCTGCTTCCTCTTTAAAAAGCTTCTGAATTGTCTAGTCATCAATACAATATCGTCTTCATCCTCAGGTTGTGAGTGTTCACACTCTGACTCTTCCACTTTCAGTGCAATATTCTTCTCCTTTCGTGGTTCACCTGCATCAATCTTTATTTGACTTACTCCTTGCTCATAAGCAATGAGTAAACTAAGAAAATTGTCAATAGAATAAATATTTAGATCTTTAGACTCTTTAATTGAAGTAATTTTAGCATCATAAGCAGTAGGTAAACAATGAAGAATCTTATTAACCATTTCAGTATTAGTTAATTCCCTACCAAGTGCATGCAAAGAATTGACAATTTGTGTGAATCTTGTGTACATGTCAGAAATAGATTCATTTGGTTTCATGCGAAACAATTCATATTCATGTAACAAGATATTGAGTCTTGATTGTTTAACCTCATTAGTCCATTCATAAGTTATACAAAATCTATCCCATATGTCCTTACCACTTTTGCAAGTGGAAACCCACATGTAGTCTTCAGATTTTAAAGCACAATATAAGCTATTTAAACATTTGGTATTTAGTTGTGCTAAGTCACGTTCTTCTATAGTCCAATCTGTAAAAGGTGTTTCTACCCTAACTCCATCAACTAATCTAGTTGGTTTTGTGTAACCTTCCTGGACTAGGATCCACATACGATAATCAAGTGATTGTAAGAAAGTAGACATGCGCGTTTTCCAAAAATCAAAAGGTATATTGTCAAACAGTGGAGGTCTAGTTATAGAGTAACCTTCAGGTGTGTTTCGGTTTCCGAATGTAGCCATCTACGTTAATCAAAAAGTAGTTTAAACTTATGATTTTGAAACAAAGCTCTGATACCACTTGTTGAGTCTAGTAAATAAGTTGTTAGACCTAAGTTAATGTCCCAAGACTACAAAGAGGGGGGTGAATTGGTATTTTAAAAATTTAAACCCTCTTTGAAAATGTGTTGAACGGAAAAGAAAATTTTTTATTAAGTTTTTATAGAAAATATTTTTCAACCACATAATTTTTAAAACTAAAAATAAAATGCAGGAAAAGTAAAAACACTAAAGTAAATGACACAAGATTTATAGTTGTTCGGTCTAAACTAGACCTACATCCACTCCTCAGAGGCACCGTCTGAGTATTGCACTAATATCAATAGTGACTCTCCTTTTGCACCCACAGCAAGGCGGAGAAGCCTTTACAAAACACTCTTTTCACCACTACCCAGTGCGGTAGAGAACCGTCATCCTTTTACACAATCCCTAGTATTGGCAGAGAACCGTCCGTCCTTTTACACTCTCCTAGTGTGGGCAGAGAACCCTTCATCCTTTCACACTCTCCTAGTGTGGGCAGAGAACCCTTCATCCTTTCACACTCTCCTAGTGTGGGCAGAGAACCCTTCGTCCTTTCACACTCTCCTGGTGTAGGTAGAGAACCCTTCGGCTGTTCACACTCTCCAAGTGTCGGTAGTGAATCGGATCTCCTTGACAGGTCTTCTCACAAGAATCTAGAAGGAAGAAAGAAAAGAGTGAAGTAATCCCGATTTACAAGTAGAGATTCTTACCTTTAAACTCCAAGTGAAGCCTTCACGCTCCAGTGGTAGGAATCCTCCTTTGAATGCACTCTTACACTCTCTCCTTAACTATTCTCTCAAGAGGCACGAAGATCAAATGACAAAAAGATTGGGTGGAAGTCTAATTTGGACTATATATACAAAAGACAAGAAAAACTGCCCAAAATCTGCAAGTTTTCAATTCTGTACGTAGTTGATCATCCCGTACGATTGTGGATCATCCTGGACGATATTACTTAAAAGCCTTGAAACGAACCTGTTTGTATATGTGTACGAAATGTTTTCGTACAAGCTGATCGTCCTGTACGAACCAAGTTCGTCCGGTACGAACGGTTATTATAAGGTGGGTTCCAAAAACTACAAAAAAATTGTTCTAAGTCAGTTGTATCGTCTGGACAAAAATTGATTTGTCCGGACGAAGATTGATTCGTCCGGACGAAGATTGCTTCGTCCGGATGAAAATTTTACAGAGACTAGATCATCCTGGATGATATTTAATTTCATCTGGACGAAAATCTTACATAGAGCAGATCGTCTTGGACGATATTTAATTTCGTCTGGACGAAAATCTTATAGAGAGCAGATCGTCCTGGACGATATTTAATTTCATCTGGACAAAAATCTTACAGAGAGCAGATCGTCCCGGACGATTTTTAATTTCGTCCTGGATGAATAGGACTTAAAAAATTTTTCTGCCCAGTTCCTATTCGTTCCATGTGATCTTAATAGGAGATAATTGTCTGATCGTCCCGTACAAACTGATATCGTCCTGTACGATCAGTATAAATTTTATATGATCTCCTTATGTGTGTGTGCATGTTTTTATTCACTCAATTACAATCACTCCCTTTCAAGTTTATTTCAAAGAAAAATACAAGCTTCAAATTCACAAAGTATCTCATGCCGAATTTTGATTTGAAGTCTTCGTAGTCTGGAGTTAGATTTTCCTGAAATGTTTGTACACACAAGAGCAAATACATATCTTCTAAAATTGTTAGGAGATAACTACACATTTGAACAATAATGTTTGGAATCATCAAAACTATATAAGTTATAAAAATGTAAAACATGCAAATAACAACTATCTTAACAATTGAAAATACAGACTTTTCATGACAAACTTAACTGTAGTTTACCCAATCTTGAGCTGAACAAACTTGATAGTGTATGGTGGACCTGAAACATTAGTGCATAGTAAAAAGTAGATATATAATAATAGTAGTTAATAGGAGATATCATAGTAAGGAATCTAATATTATTTGCTATCATAAAAATTAGGGGACTTGGATCTAGATTTGTAATACAAAATAATAAACTAAAGAAAATTTTCTAGATTATTGACTTTCTTTGAACTTAAATGATATACACTTAAGCATAGGCTAATGATTTGAATATTGTATTATTAATTTTTTATATAGGGAGTGTGTAGATTAAATTACAAAAATTATTATAAACTTTAGTACAAAAATGGTGAGCCAACTAACATCCTTACATTAATTCAATTTTTGGTTACTTGAAAGAAGAAAATAGTTAGATATTCAAAATCATTATTATGTACTCAAAAATTAAAATATATATATATATATATATATATATATATATATATATATATATATATATATATATATATATATATATATATATATATATATATATATATATATGTGAAAATCAAAAGAAAGGAAGAAAATTAAACATAAAGATGAGTACTTCAAAAACTGGTATCTTATAATGCTTAGTTTCTAATGTATTATAAATACTTAAGTCAAATAAAAAAATGTAAGAAAACTAATACATGATGGTTCACAAATAAACTTAAAATTTAACTACAAACACAAAGAATTTCTAAATGATATCTATAAGCTTGACTGAGATCTTGGGATGCATATGCTCTAATCCACATCAAACATAGAAGAGTCTACTTGAAAAACTTATGTAATTCATAGTCATTAGTTCAAAATATTCATTCATCAGGTACATTATCTTTACTTTTTCATTCACCAGCAGAGATAGAATTTGAACCCATATTTTGGTTTAGTAAGATAAACATTATAATTTTATTAGGTAATATTAGTTCATTTGCATGTTAACAAAACACTTTTTCATGGGATCAACACTCTCTCAATCACTTTACTATTACTTGATTGATACATGTGCTTTCATATTTTGTGCGTACTACATATCAAAGAAAATCTAGACATATTTCAAACCATAGCATAAATATAATTCACGCACCTGCCATCCCATCAATAATCGAACCTTATAGCCCAATTTTTCATTTTAAAACTCACTATTTTCTCTAAACTTATTTTAATCTCCCAATTACTAATTTCAACTTGGCCACTAGTTTGCCTATACTGGATACCATACTTAGTTATTACTCCTTCCACTCATTTAAAATAGAAGTGACTTCCCCCATAACTAATTAAAACTCTAGGCATTCTAAACCTAAAAAATATATATATTTTTCTTTAAATATTTAAGCACTAGTTGAGCATCAATTTTAGAGGTTTCCACTCCATCATTTTGATACATAGTGAATGATAATCAAAATATATTGGCATCCATTGGATTGCACAAATGGACCTTTGAAATCAAGTCCCCAAACATCTAACATTTCAATAACTAAAATATAATTTAAGGGCATTTCTTTTTTTTTTTTAGAAATATTGCCTAATCTATGACATCGATCACACTTTTTAATATAATCATTAACATCTCTAAATAAATTAGGTCAATAGAATCGTAATTGAGGAATTTTAGAAGAAACTCTAAATCCTTCAAAATATCCTCCATAATATGAATCATGGCATACTCTAATTAAAGGTTCTATTTTATCCTTAGGGACACATTTCTTAATGATTTGATCATTACACTTTTATAAATAAGTATGGCTCATCCAAAAAGAAATATTTGGATTATAATTAACATAAATTTTTGAGAAGATGGTAAATCAAAAGGAATCACACCACTAATAATGTCAGCTTAACAGGGAAATTTACTTAAATATAAGGCAAATACATGTTCATTAGAGAAAAACTCATTGATGTCATTTTCATGAGAAGTATGTTCTTCAATTATAATTCTTGAAAGATGGTCAGTAATTTGGTTCTTGGTACCTTTCAAATCTAAATTTTTTATATCAAATTCTTGTAACAAAAGTATCCACCTTACCAACATAGGTTTGGTTTCCTTTTTTTTCATAAGAAATTTGATTGCAAAATTAAATCCTATTATTTGAATATCACTTGGTTCACTAAGGTTAAATTTCATGTCAACAAGATGTGAAATGAAATTTTCTCAAAATTTCTAAACTTACTAAACCTAGACCATGTTCAATTACATAGCTTTTTCTATTGTTCCAAATGGTTTACAATCATAGGTGTCAAACCCTTATTCAATCATACACAATTCACAAAAAATATCGGCCCTAATTCTCTTTGGATTTCATGTAAGGAAGCAAACATTTGGGTCAACATCGGACCCATGTATTTAAAAATTCAATCATAGCCAAAGATGACTTCAAAATGGACTAAGAATATTTTGGGATGTGTGCAACACCTTATGGGGTCCTTCAACAAAATTTAAAGCCATGGTGATGAGTAATTAAGGTTTAATTAAAGAAAGTCACAAAATCTCTTTTACATGTAATTAAGTTAGATTTAGTCATTAATAAGTTAAAAAAAATATTTTTTTTTGAATAGAGCTTGATGTCATGAATCCATAAGCCTTAGATAATTAAATTTGGTTTAATGGATCATTTTCTAGGAAATCTCTATTGCATTCAATTAATAAAATTAACTGATTTAAGCCATTATCTATTACATTGTGCTGATGAGGAGGCAGTTTTCAAGTTGCTCATAGATTGGCCATCTGGAAAGGGTGGTAGTATCACTTAACCATTTTGGCATGGATCATAGACATTTAAACTAAGATTGAATGGTTATGATCAAATAGCTCAGAACTGCTGGAATGGGTAGTATGTAAACTCTGACATGCAGAATCATATTCATGCGAAATGAATAGAAGGGAATAGATGAATGATATTTTTTTCTCCTTTCACTAGCCAACCAACCCTATATTTTATTTAGCTTAAATATATTAATTTGTTTCACCATTTTGCATGTAAATGGTTTCATAGATTTATAGGAAGTTAACCTATAGATCTAGAGGGTTTTGAATAACTAATTTATTAGTTATGTTCACTATTTTTTTTTTTTGGACAAGAAATGCAAATTACATTAAAAAAGAAAGACCTAGATACAAACTACTTAAACAAAAGGCAACCTATCACATTCCTCCTTCATCAGAGCAACAAAGCGGGAATATTATTCTCACTAAAAACATCCCAAATAAAATTAAACTCATAAGCTAAGTTAGCACAATAATCTGCTAACTTATTGCAATGATGACTAACAAAATTAAATAAAACATTATTGAAATCCTTCATGAATAATAGGACTTTATCTATCTATTCTCACATCATCTTCTCTGGAATACTATACAATTTGTAGGGAAAGTTAATGACATTTCGATTATGCCCTTCAATCATAATACCTACTTATTGCAAATTTATTTTTCATGGCTTATGTTTTGATGATTGACAAACACTATTTCTCTTGGATTGCATGTTGCTTCTAACGTTTCAGGATTCGAAGATCGGACGAACAAGATGAAGCCAATTCAGGATTGCGTAGATTTAGGGTTGAGTCAGTCTGTACTTTTGTTCTTCACTTCTTGAGTCTACTTGTAATGGTCAAAGAGACTGATGCTAAGTAACCCTTCACACACACACTTGAGAGACTTAGAATTTCTATTTTTACTCATATCAGCTAGGATGATTTTTTCTATCGGCCTGGACGATATGGCTTAAAACAGAAAGTCTAAATAAGGATTCTTAATTAAGGCAGCCGACATTAACATATTGGCCTGGACGATACGTGTATCGGCCAGGATGATATTCTCAAAACAGAAAGAAGTTGTCGCCATAGACAATTAAGGTATACTATATTTTTAAATTATCGGCCAGGACGATCCTGTATCGACCTAGACGATATTCACAAATTATGCCTTATTTGTTCAGGAAATCAAGGGAGTAATTAAGGATGATTGATACGATCATATCGTCCTAGACGATCACAGGATCGGCCAGGATGTTCCAGTCAAAAACCTTAAGTTACTTCAGGACAATAAATATCAGCCAACTCATATCAAAGGCTATTGTCAGGACGATTTGCCTCTGATTTGAACTGATCGGCCAAGACGATCGTGAGATCGGCCTGGACGATCAAGCCAAATTTCAATCGTCTAAGAGTGCTTCCAGAGAGATGCTCTGGCCAATCTTCTTTGATTTGTACTGATCGGCCAGGCCGATGTCCATATCAGCCTGGACGATAAAGTCGGCAACTTGCAATTAATGAGCTCCTTTGAAGCTCTTCTATTTAAGAGCTCATGTTCAATATTTTGAAAGACCTTTGGCTGCTGCCTTGACCTTAGAAGACCTTGAGGAGAGAAAGAGAGAGAGGGAGAGAGAGAGGATCTTGTGAGGGGGAGCTTGTGAGGGGATTCACAAGGGTTGCTTCAAGGATCGCTCTGCTTGTTCTTCATCTAGAGTTTCTCATCCGTGGAAGGGTCGGTAGAGGTAAGGAGTTAGCCTTTGGTTATGGTTCTCTGCCAGCTTCAAGTGGAAGCAAAAGGAGGTAGGTTCTCTGCCTTGCCGGGGTGGCAAAAAGGAGGTTCTTGTGAGGGCTTCTCTGCCTAGCCGTGGGGGCTAAAGGAGAGTCACGTTTTGTAGTGCAATACTTGGAGGGTGCCTCAAAGGAGTGGACGTAGGTCAAGAAGACCGAACCACTATAAATTTCTGTGTTCTTGATTTCTTGTTTCCGCACTTTTATTTCCGCATTTATTTTTGTGGTGTGATTTTGGTTTGTGATTTTCATTCTTTGAGAAAAGAAATTTTTAATTACCAATCACCCCCCCCCCCCCCCCCCTCTTGGTTAGCTTGGGCCAGTTCTATAGGGCTTAACATCCCTAGCGAACTTTCAAGTGGTATCAGAGCACTTTCTAGTGTCATCTGAGCACTTTTACTACTAAGCTACGATTTCTTGTAGTAATATTATTCTTCACTATTAAGGGAACCTAACCTACTAAGCTACAATTTAAGTTTTACCTTCATCAGTAAATATTTAAGCAAGAAATTATTTTTGTGAGCTTCCACTAATCCTGAGGAGTGATTTTGTTGAAGGATTTTAGCATGAAGGAAGCGTGGGAAGGAAGTTACATAAGTCGAGCATGTCCTTTCATCGATGTTGAATAGATTCAATGTCGGATATACTAGGGAAGAAGGGATGTGATTGGGAATGTAGTAGGGACTTATGGAGAGTGGGAAGGAAATGAATGCTAAGGAATTCAGTGGTGTAAATACAAATGAATCCTCCTATGTTTTTTTTTTTCAATTCCACTCTAATCTTACCAATCGAGTTAGTGTAATGTCTGTGATTGATTAGGTGAGCCACTCGGGATGTTTCAATGTGTCCAAAGTCATTAGGGGGTAAGAGGTGGAGCAGGCTATAGGAAGGAAAGGTGAAAATGACCCTTGGACCTGTTAGCTTGTGGGGATAAATGGGTATGGCCTAGACTAGTTTTTGCAGTGGGATGGGTTCAGGAGTGTATGAGAATGATGAAGTAATCCATTAGAATGATTCTCAGGTACTAAAATAGGTTGATTCAATATATTTATTAACTCTAACCAATTAGACTATTAACACATTTTAAATGAGTTTAATAGTATAACCTAAACTAGGGAGCAATTAATGGTAACTAGGTTTTAGTTTTAAATAATTATAAGAGCTTATTAGAGTTGATATAAGGGATTTAGATAGGTGAATTTAACTTGAATAAGTGATTGACTCAATTAATCTAATGTGACCTATTTTATTAGTTGACTAGTCAAACCTAGCCTAGGAAGCTATGGTAGATTATGGCAAACTCCTACAAGCCAATTAGGTCAAGTCTAATTGAATAAAGAAAATATTTAGAGTTTATAAGGGTTTTACTATGCTTAGCCTATGTTGACTCAGTCATGTGAGTTGACTAAGTTAACTACACCTAGGAGCTAGGGTAATGTTTAAGGATATTGTGTGTGACATTTAAATTGAATTGGAATCATTAGAGTAGGCTAATTCAATATATTGAGGGGATTAATTTAGACTACACTAATTTGACCCAATCTTAATGAGTTAAACAACTCAACCTTTTTTTTTTTTTTTTTTTTTGGGGGGGGGGGACCCCACAAAGTGACATACACATTAATTAAGAAAAATATTGCAAGGTCCTTAAGATGGACCTCAAGCTCACTACTACCCAAAAGTGCTGCAAATCTAAATAAAAAGAACATATGACCTCAAGTTCCCAACGAAGCATTTGAACAAAAATCCTAGAAATAATCTAGGGTGGTAAGTTACCAGCACCCAAAAAGATAAAAAATCAAAATGAAGACTTTCAGCCCCATCTTTCTATCAAAAAATCCACAAACCAAGGAACCTGCACAAATCATCCTCTATAAAATGAATTGAGTAGAAGAAAAATAATTTCTTATAAAGGATAGGTTGTTATAAGAACCATTCAATGAAGTACTATAACCTTTTTTTATTAAAATCCATAGGATAATCATTAGTGAGATTAGTAAACTAATTAAGTTGCTAAGTTGTTATATTAAAACATAAAGAAAAGAATATACATACTTTAATGAAGCTTATATTCTCCATGCCACTTAAATCTGGACCATATCCAAATCAAGTAGATAAAATTGTCACACCAATTAATGCAATAGAGGACATCAAAGTCACCATGAAACAAGCCAATATTCATAAAACTGAAACACAAACAACCACTAAATAGGATAAAAATCTACGACAACTCCAAATATTATAAAAGAAAATAAAACTTATGTCAGTGTATTCCATATTAGGAAAAAAACTACAATGACTTTGCCCACACAGATAAAGAAAATCTTGATGCAAGCTTGCAAGCACAGCTTGACAACCTCTCCTACCATTCGAGAAAGGAGATGGACCAAAAGAGCAACAATTGAGACTGAGGCCATAACTCGAAAGATTACAAACATTGCAAAAGAAACCCCACCAACCTTATAAACAAAATCACTAAACAAGAGATAAACAAACACCAATTGTAGCTCAAAGAACACCAAAAGCATGAGACAAACAACACAGGCACATCAAAGTAAAGCCCAAAAGAAACAAAACCTATGATCAAACATAAGGAAAACCAAGCTTCTATAATCTAATGAGACCTTTAATTAAAGATGGGAAATAATTATAAGAAATCTCAGTAAGAAAATCAAGATCACAACCATGATTAGCAAACCAATCAGCACAAGCATTACCTTCCGTATAGACATGAGTTAAATTCTAATTGAGAAAAATAATAAGTAGCTTAATTTCCCAAATAATGTAGAATAATTCAGGATTACAAATCTTGTCATCATTATCTTTTAGGCAAGAGAGCATGTACAAAACATCAACCTCAATCTAGATGTTAACAATACAAAGAGAAAGACATAATTTCAAACCATATTAAATAGCAGATAGTTCAGGAAAACTAACAGAGTACTTAGAAAGAGAACTAGCGTAAGCCATAATAAAATTACCATAAGAATCTCTAATGATACCACCACATCGCCACGAGGTATCTTTAACAGAACCATCAATAATAAGTTACTTTGTCTTTAGTGCTATAGTTTTCCCAAAGAAAAATACCAAAATCCCTAGAACCAAAAGAAAACCCTAAAATTCTTCGTAGTCAATAGATTCACATTAAATAATTTAGTAACTTTGTCTTTAACGTTCATAATACTATGATCATGGTTCATCTTAATATTATTAAAAAGAGAGCTATTCATAGTAAGCTAGAGGTACTGCAGAATAAGAGAAGGGATAAGATTAGTAATATGTCGGCTCGAACTAGAGAATAACAAATTGAGAGTTTCCTTGATGGAAATGTTAGCATGAAAATAAGTAATTTTAAAAAATGTCCTAGAAATAAATCTAAATCTTACCAACAGTGGCACCCAAAATAAAGACATGATGCATATTTCTCACATGATAACAGCATTGACAATTAGAAGGCAAAACAAAACCTCTTTTTAATAAATTCTCATAAGTAGGGACATATTTAAGCATAATTTTTTAATTCAAAATGGCAATAGTAGTAGGAATGCTATTATGCCAAATCATGTTAAGAACATCATTAGCTTTATTCCTAGATCTAAAAGTAGTCAAAGCATGCTTAACCCTAAAAGTGACATTACTAGCCATATCGTATAATAATAAATCATCTGCTCCAGTGTTTAAAGAAATTTGTAAAATCTTATGAATGATCGGTGCAGGAACAAACATAATTAATTTAGTTATAATCCCAACACTTATTATAAATAAATAAGTGAACTTTGATAATAGTAGTAGGAGAAGTATTAAGCATATGATCAATAGATGTTTTCCCCAACCATTTATCCTACAAAAAAAATAAATTAGCACTTCCAATAACCAAATTAATATGGGGTTCAACTTCCAATTTGATAGTGCACAATCCTTTCCAAACTCTAGAATCCCCATTTTGTAACAGAAAATAGTAGTATGTTTGCCAACATAATACTTAGCAGTCATGAATTTGGACCAAAGGTTATTTGGTTACAAAAATTAAACCATAATTTCAAATAGAATGCATGAGCTAAGTCCACCAAATTCTTGCAACCCAAACCACCTTCTTCTAACATGCCATAATATTTTCTCCATGAAGTTTAAATAACTTTAGAATTACCACTTTTCACTTTCCAAAAAAACTTATTGAACAATTTTTCAATTCTATTACACACAGTAAGAGTAGGATGAATAGTTTTAAAATCATAAATAGGTAAAGAGCATAAGACACTCTTAATCAAAACCAATCTCCCACCCAAACTTAAAAAATTAAACTCCCAGGAGTTAAGCTTATTTTAAACAATAGTGATAAGATCATCAAAAATAAATGATATCTTCCGCCCTTTAAAGAGAGGGTCACCCAGGTATTTTAAAGGTAAAGATCCTTGCATAAAACTAGAAGTCCCATCCTGCAAACTAATTTAATGGATAAAATTCATGGCTATATTCTTCTTATCTAAAGCATGAAAAAACTTAGAATTGTTAGCACCCTCAATTAAATGTTTAGAGGTGGATTTTTGTCTCCAATAAGGTTCCTCCTGGTATATGAGCTCCTTGAAGACTCATATGATTATCATCAAAAGAATTAGCTTGGTATATGAGCTCCAACTAATTGACTTTATCTTTAGTGCCAAGAATATTATCAAAAATAGTTTTGTAAATATTTCTATTCCACCAGTTAATTTTGAATTTAAGTTGTTTGAGCTTGAAACACAATATTTTCAAACCCATAACAGAAATATCAGGATGCAAAGGAGCATGCCAGTTATCATAAACTAAATTTAAAAAAGATGTATCTAAAATCCATATATTTTGAAATCTAAAATAAGAAGAGATACCCTCCTGCCTTAAATTTATACCAATAAGAGGGGGGGGGGGGGGGGGGGGGGGGGATCAGAGAAAGTTTCACTAAGATGCTCCATAGGTATTATAGCAAGAATTAATCTAGAGATCATTAAAAATAACATGATCTAATTATTGCCACATAATACCATGATTCCAAGTAAAAGGGTTTCCAAAAAGACCAATATCAATGAGATTATAATCCATAATCATATTATTAGAGTCATCTATTGCTTGATAAATAGGATTAGAGCCACCAAGCCTTTCAGGAATAAAAATGGAATTAAAGTCTCCTCCCACTAACCAAGGAGAGTTAATTAAGCCACAAAAATCATTAAGTTAATTCTATAATTCCTTTCTAGTAAAATGAGATGAAGATGCATATATGAGAGAAGCATAAAAATTAAACTTCATGAACTTACTACAATGCAGAACTTGAGAAAAATCTCCAATAACATTAATGATAATAAGATCATTCTAGAATATCCAAATTTTATTAGATACATTAGCCAAACTATGCTTGAAACCTAAGCATCTAGCAGTTTCATCTATTTTAGTAACATATATAAGAGGCACAAGTAATACTAAAAATAAAACATTGTGAATATGTCATAAAATTCTCACCCTCAATCTTGAAGAATGACAACCAATTCCCCTAATGTTCCAAATAATGGTATTAATCATTAATTTTCTTTTTATTAGAAGTTTGGGAGAGGGTACTTCTAGGAGAATGAACATTCATGCTTTAAGTTTTCTTATTTTTCTTATTTTGGACTAATGTAAAATTATACTTTTACTAATATTGCTTCCATTAATATCACCATCAGAAATATCATCCAACATAAAGGCATTGTGAGAAGGAGATGATGGAACCTTACTACCTTTTGCTTTACCATTACTATTTACTTCTTCTTCTCCCATATTATTATTACCCAAGTTCATAACTTCTTCAGTCGAGCCATCCTGAACAAATTGACCTTCCTTCATAGCCCCTTTCGTCTCATTTTCCTATTCATTAGAAATGGATTTGGTCAATTCTCTAATAGCACATTAAAGATTATTAACCATAAAGTAAAGATCACTCAATTTTTTAGTAACATAAGATAAATGAGAAGACATATACATATGCTCGCAAGTAATTGCAACCATTTGCTCATCCACATTTTTTGTAATAATAGTAATATTGCATTGATTATCTAAAATAATATGAGAAGGGTCATGAGTCACTCCCTGAGGAAAATAGCGATTTATTGCTTCTTTTATACTATCATGTCTACCTTTTCCCACTGGTTGAGATTTAATAATAACTTTATCACCATCTATAATTAATGGTTAATAACCAAGTCAACCTTGACTAAGGAGTCAGTGTAACTAGGTTTTCTCTTTAGGAGGATATACAAATTCAATTAAGTGAGTTTAAGTGATTGAGGATAGAAATGTAGGGTTAATATAGGGGTTTGACCTACATTGAGCAAGTTTGGATTTCTCAAATAGGTTGAATAGGTTAAACCTTAGCTTTGGAAGCTAGGATTGATAGGTTTGATGTATTAAGCTTCTAAGGTTAGGGTTTACATAGGTTTTAAAGTGAATAGGTTAATTTCAAGTGTGGTACCATAAGCTTGGTGTTTATGGTTTCAACCAGAGATTTACCTTTGGTTTAGGGTTGACCTGGACTGGCTTAGATATAACCTTAGGTTGATTTAGATTGATTATAATGATTTAGATTGCTCATAAAGCTGGCTTGAATGGAATATGATAGACTAATATAAAAGACCTAGTGTTGGACCCCTAATGCTTGTTTTTTTTTTTTTTTTGAGAGAAATGCTGAAATTGCATTAAAGAAAAGTAGAGAACGACAAGACAAAGTTATCCTAAAGCATCACATTCCTCCTTCAAGCAATACAAGAAAGAAGGAGGAATCATAACATCATCTAGATCTTCCCATACAAAAGATCTTATAAGTCCCAAATTAGCACATTTATCTGCTAGTTTGTTCCCATTCCTAAAACAATGAGATAAGACAACTTGCTTAAACTCAAGTAAAAAAACCAGATTCTTATCGATTTTCTTACTAACCTTCCATTCTTTGATTGCATTGTTGAGCAGGTTGATAATATTTAAGTTATCTCCTTCTATTATCACACCTTGAGCTTCCATCATCCATTCTTTAAGCAGCTTTTTCAGATCAAGAATAGCCATTAACTCCAAATAAGAGATATCCCAATGCATATAATTGTTTCCAAAAGCCATTAAAAATCTTCCTTTATCATCTCGGATAACTCCACCTATCCCTGCCAAGTGATTTTTTTTAAGAGCTGCATCAAAATTTATTTTAATCCACCCGGTAGGAGGAGGATGCCAAGTAGATTTCAGCAAAAGCTGGTTAGCATCCCAGTTTTCCGATTGGATCTGAATAAAGTTGCTTCTCACTGCAAAGGAAATAGCATTGGCAGCAATATGGTTATCTGAGTCTTCATATTTATTATGAATAAGCTTACACCTACTCTTCCAAACCAAAAAAGATCATGTTGCAAAAGATATTCCCAGACAGTAAATTATTCTTCATGTCATTTTTCAAACTGTCTAAACATTCTTCAAAGTCATGGAAATCCGGCATTTTGAATCCCCAGCAATTCAATAAGACAATAACTCTCTTGATCTTAGAGCAATTTCCAATTAAGTGACTTTTATCTTCATCTTCTCCACATCCTCTAGGACAACCCGAATAATTGCTTAGTTTCCTTTTGAATAAAAACGTGTTGGAGGGAAATAGCATCATTACAAAGTCTCCACCAAAAAAAATTCTATTTTTGGTTTTAACTTTAACTTCTTAAACCACTTCCAATGAACCACCTCTTCTTTATGATTTAAACTTGCTTCATATGCTAAGGCGGTAATGGACTTCCCAGAGAATTTAGATTTTAAAATCACCGTATCAGCATCTCTATTGTTCCAGATTTTGATTTTAAGGATAAGTTTTATGAGATGATCGCTGAAAACAACTCTCAGTTTATCTATATTCCAGCAGCCATTAATGATAAAAGAGTTAAGAAGTGGTTCCTGATGTATTGGATTGGATATTGAAAAAGGACGGCCACTGAGCAAGAGATCTGTCCAGAATCCAGAATCCTGCATCCAATTGATTGAAGAGCCATTTGATACCTCCCATTTAATAATCTTTTAAGGTGTTGAGCTCCCATTTTTACAATTTTCCATGTTTGGGAAGAGCCTTGCTTCACCATATCTGACCATAAGTCTTCCCCATATTTAGCTTTGAGAATGCGATTCAACAGGGAATTTGGCTTGGTTAAGAAGTTCCAAGCAAACTTGCACGTAATGGACCAGCCATTAAAGTGGCTGAGAATAAACCTCTTCCTCCCTCATTTTTAGGTGTGCAAAGTAGATCCCAAGTGGCATAATGAAGGCCTGCTTTACCATTATTTTTACTCCAAATAAAGCCTCTACATAATTTGTCAAATTCTTTAAGAATTCTTACTGGAACAAGTGAGAGAGACGTTAAAAACACCGGAAGAGAAAGGAAAGCTGATTTAGTTAGAATCAGCTTACCATCAACGAAATGCTGCTTTTACCCCATGTGTTCAACCTACTAGCTGCTGCTTCCAAAAGGGGCTGAAAATCCGAAGATACCAATCTTCTTAGTGTCATTTTAACACCAAGATAGTTCATCTCCTTAACAGTGTTGAATTTAAGAAGCTTCCCAATTTTTCCTTGGTTTCTTCTTTTAGTATTCTTTGAAAAAAGAATCATTGATTTGGAAGAATTAACCTTCTGTCTCGTCCAACTGCAGTAATTAGAAATAATTTTCTTTACTTCTTTCACCTCTTTCATTCTTGCTTCAGCAAGTATTAAAATGTCATCCGCGTAAAGAAGATGAGAGATTTTCGGTCCAGAGGCAGAAATAGAAATACCTCTACCAATCCTTCTTTGTAAAAGAGCATTAGACAGAATTTGAGAACATAAATGAAAAGAAATGGAGATAAAGGGCAGCCTTGCCTAAATCCACATTTCCCTTCAATCCAACTAGTCTTCTTACCATTAATCAAGATGCAATATCTGGGATCAATCACACAATGCAGTAGAAGCTCCATAAATTTTATTGGAAAATTAAAAATATACAAGAACTTGCCTGAGAGTATCCAAGACATGCTATCATAAGCTTGCTCCATGTCTAGCTTAATAGCCAACATTCCTTTTCTAGATTTTGACCATCTGAATTTGTTAAAATTTCCTGAGCAATCAGCACATGATCTGATAAAGATCGACCTTTAATAAAAGCAGCTTGGTCCACCGTGATTATATTAGGCATGATTCTTTCCAATCTGTTCAGCAAACATTTTGCTATGATTTTATAGATGGTCATACATAAGCTGATGGGGCGGAAATGAGAAGGCTCAACTGGACTTTTAATTTTTGGGATCAAAACAATCAGTGTTTCTTTCCAATCCTTTATCAATTCACCAGAAATTAGAAATTGATTGATTGCAAGCCAAACATCCTCTTTAACAGTTTCCCAAAAATCTTTGAAAAAGGAGAAAGTGATCCCATCCCCTCCAGGAGAAATGCTTCTAGCATAGCTGTTTACAGCCAGCCACATATCTTCTCTAGTGAACTCAGCATCAAGCATAATTTGATCAACATTACTAATGACATTGGAGGATCTCGGCCACCCTTCAATGAGCATTTTCTTTGTTGCCATTTCAACTTGAAAAAATCTGAGAAAGTGAGATGAATCAAATTAATGTCCTCCGAGATATTACCTTCTTTTGTCATGATATGGCTAATCCAATTTGTGTTTCTTCTAGCATTAGCATAAGTATGAAGGAAGGAAGAATTGCAATCCCCTTCATCCATCCATCTAACTTTAGCTCTCTGTCTCCACCAAGAGTGGAGTCTAGCCAAGGTTACATTGAGTTCATTAATTTTGAACCTCAATAGTTGTAACCTTTCAAAAGAAATCCAGCCTTCTTCTTCTTCTTTTGAATATCTTGAATTTCAACCATCAGTCTATCTCTGAGAGTATTCAGCTCCAAGATTTTAGCTTTACTCCAGTAGAAGAGTCCCCTTAAAGTTCTCTTAAGCTTTAGATTGAGGCCAGCTTGCGGATCAGCCAAGCTCTTCCTCTTCCAGATTTTCTTCACCAAAGCCGAAGCTCCATAGTAAGATGCCCAGGTCTCCTCATACCGTATTTCTCTACTAATCCTCTCTCTTTGTTTATAAATTTCCAGAAGTAAGGGACAATGATCCGATGCAATGCGGGGGAGGTGTTTAATAAAAGCAATTTGTAAGAAATTCAAAGCTTGGGAGTTAATTAAACACCTATCTAGCTTCTCCAAAAATGGGCATTACCATTTTTATTGTTACACCATGTGAATTTGGATCCCATAGAACTTAATTCATGTAGATCATTTTCAATCATGAAACTACTAAAAATCCTTTGCTCCTTGAGTTAAGCAAAATTTCTTACCTCTTCTTTTCTCAGCTTGTGATAATAAGCAATTGAAATCTCCTCCCACAATCATAGGTAGATTATTTGAACAGTGCTTTTCAATATCCCTCCAAAGGCTTTTTCTTAAAAGGGCATTAGTACTGCCATAAATAGAAGCCACAATCCAGTTGCCTTTGCTGTGAACCTCCAAGTTACCCAAGATCATTTGAGATGTTGCTTCAATGACCGAAAAGTTAGCTAAGTCATTCCTCCATAGCACCATTAACCCACCAGATAATCCAGCCGCAGGGACAGCAAACGAACTCCAGTTACAACCCAAAAACTTCAACAGTTGATTATTATCTTGAGAGCTGATTTTTGTCTCCAACAAACCAATAAAGAACACCCTATTTTCCTTGACAATCTCCTTAAGGTATAGAGCAGCCTCTGTTTTTTTGGCTCCTCTACAGTTCCAAAATAATATAGAAGACATTATTTGGAAGAGGGGTGAGGTCCCCCCACCTTTTTGGTCCTACTACTTCCCACCTTCCTGTTGTGAGAGATAACATTACCAGAGCCAAGTGATTTAAGTTCTTTTAAAAGTTTTGATTTCTTCTCAGCTGATTGATTTCCATCCACTGCTGACTTGTTCACTGGTTCTACTCTGTTTTCAGCCCAGGATGTATCATTTTGCCGAATAAGATCAATAACTGCTTCATGAATACCAGGTTCAGAATTAGAAATCCGGAATTCCCCTTCCTCCAAACATTCTTCAATATGGTCTTCTACACAATTTGCTTCCTTGCTAACCAGAAGATCTGATAATACTTCAAACTTATTGATATTATCCACATTGGATGTGCTTACTGATTTATTACCAACATTGTTTTCTGTGATAGTATTAGCCACTACCGCATTAACATTCACTTCCAGAACAGGTTGATATAAATCATCCATGACTTGAATTTGTTTTTCTACTTCTTTTCCACTCTCTTTCACCAAAGAATATCCCGTTTTTGGGATAAAAAATTTCTTCCTGGGAGCCAACTTTTGCTTGATAAGAACCTTTCTTCTGAAAGAAGCTTTGCTGTTTCTTTTTCTTCCATGCTTTACTCGGATCCAGGGATTGTCTTCAATCTTCCTTTCTTCAGTAATCACCTCCTGATTACCCTGAACTTTTCCTTCCTCAGATGGAATAGCAGAGTTCTTTTCCTTTAATCCAGTACATGATTTGAGCTCATGTCCCATCTTACCACAAAAAGAGCAGAACCCAGGAATTCCTTCATATTCAACTTTCTGATAAAATTTGCCAGCTAGACCCTTCACCCATACACCTTGTGGTAGTGACAGGTCAAGAGGGATACGAACGCACACACGAGCGAATTCCCACCTACTCCACTGAAATGTGTTCCCATCAAGAAGAAATGGTTTTCCCACCAGAGAAGCAATTCTACAAATGTTAATTTCATCCCAACATTGTAGTGGAAGGTTATTCAACCTGATCCATACGGGAGCTGTAATTCCCTTCAAAGACGTAGGATTGAAATTCACAGACCATTTGTCTAAGCCAATGATTTTTCCCTGATTAGCCAAGGGCCTCCTAAAAAGAATGCTTTTCCACGGCAGCAAACTCCTCAAAAGCACATAAGAACCATCCAAGTCCCAGTCCCGTGATATGGAATTTTCCAAATTTATCCCATAGCCTTCTCAAATCATTACTGATTATGTGAAATGGGATGTTTTCCTCAAAGATTTTCACCACAAGGACTTGTTTAGTCTGTTTGCATTTTCAAATTCCTTGTCAGCATGTAGCAAAGCAACTTTACCATCATCAGATAGAAAGGATCCCAGCTCCAGCTTGTCCACCATAACATATGGTCGTCTATTCCAAACTGAATTAGACTTCACATTTCCTTCTCCAATAGTCGCAGGTTTGATTTTATCTGCACTGGCTTCTAATACCACCATTGGCCGATTAGATTTCTTGTTTAGAGACAATTCCACATCCACCATACTAGCATCCACTGAGTTATGAATAACCGAAGATTTAGAAAGATCTCGTAAAATCGGAGATGAGGGAAGAGATTTTGAATTAAAATTATTAAAAGAAATCTCTTATCTTCCCTTAGAAGACGAAGCCCCTGCACTTCTTTCGAAGGTTCCATGCTTATTAGGCGTCTGCAGAGGTGACAAATCCTTCACCTTCAGATGATGGTCTACTACCAGCTCTTTTCCTTTGCCAGGGACGTAGTCAGGAACAAATTTCTTGCTCAGTAAACCACCTTCGTTGATAACTAATGGTTTCTCCTTTAAACTCTTGAAATTCTGATTAAAATTGTCAAACATCTTTGCACCGCCATTAAAGACTTCCAAAGCATCCGTGACCGGAACCGCCAAACCTTTCTTGTAGTTCTTCCAAGCATCCGACGAAAGGATTCGTTTGTTATCCATAGGATCCTTTCTGACACGCCGGGAGATCCGGCGGATCGCGGATCAATCCGCCGCGAAGAAAGAAGAAAAACCGCCGAAACAGATTTTTGAAATTCCCAGAGCTTCTCTCACTAGCTTCTCTCACTCATACTTGCATAACTTAAGTCTGATAAATAAAGATGAAAAACCGCGAAGAAAGATGAAAAACCCCTAATGCTTGTTGAAGAATGATGTAACAATATAGTAATAGAGTGTTAGCTTGGATTAATCCACAAAATTTTATGATCTCAATAATCTTTGCTAAAAATGAGACCAATAGATGTAATGAACTTGAAAAGTAAATAACACATTTAAAATTTAAAATGCAAAGATTTAAGCAAGAAAATGCTTGAAAGGATAATAATCCTAAATAAGTGGATTTAAGAAGGAAAAATGATTGAGAGGGGGAGTGATCCTAAAAAGGGTATTTCAGAAAGAAAATGCTTCCTAAGTGTAAATTATGTAGTATTTTCCATATTTTATTTTTAGTGAAAATATTTTTATTTTAAATGTGTTTGTAATGAATAAACTCAAAATGGCATATAATTCTAATGAGTTTACAACACCGTGGTATCCTAAGAAATAATGGCACAGTGCCACCTTTAAAATCCATGAGGCATAATAAATTGGACATTAAAATGCTAAGTTCTCTATTTGTCAGTGTTGCAGCATAAATAAAGCCAATGCCACGGCATTACCAGCATCTCGATGTCAAGAAGTCAACTTGGTATTGATGGATTCTATATTTTTAAATGTCACGAAGCCATAATTTCTCATTCCTTGAGAACATTTTTTATGATCGAGCGTTACACGTTTAAATGTTAATAGCACTATATAATTATAGTTATAACTTTTCAGGGTCACTTTCTGTCAGTGAAAAAGATATGACTATTCACTAAGTAATCGATCAACATCAATAAGCATCACGATGGTGCAAAATTTTTAGTGCCTAGGAATTAGTTCACTTCAAGGGCATCATGGTACCACTCTTTTAACTACTGCAATGCTAGATGTCTTTTCATATTATCCTATAAATAGTTATGATGTTATGTTCGTAAGGGAGTTTAGTCACTTGTGTAAAATTTAGTATTTGTTAGATTACTTTCCTAATTCCCTCTTAGAGTAAAATCAAATGGAGGATAGTAAAATATAAGATACAACCATTTTGAGTATATAGCCTATGTTTTGTGAATTAACTTGATGGGGGGCTGTGGAGTAAACTTTTGAATTGTATAATACTTTAGGGCTCTATCACCCCTTAACAATGATAGGTTTTCTTTGATATAAATAAAAATAAAATCCACTTAATATACATAAGTATGTGTATTGAATCAAGCAATAAAATGCAAGTATAGTGTCAAATCCATAAGAAAGTATGTTACTTGCAATAAACTACAACTGTTTACTCTAATTATAATAATTATCCACTAAAATAAATATAATATTTTTGGTGATTTTATTACCTAATAGAATAGTAAAATATTTGGTCTAATATTTAATTAAATGTTTTGGAAATTGAGTATAAATTGCATATTTGTCATCATGAGACTTTTCAAGGTAATGTGATTCAGAGTATATATATCCCTAAATCTATATCGAGCTTATAGGGGTGAAAAGGATATCTTCTAACCTCTTATAGTTATAATATTTCCTTAAGAATCTAGAATATTTTACATCCTATTTCTAGGCATGCAAACATGCTATCTCAATATTCCTTGTTATTCTTACATTCCTCTATTGAGGCTATGCATCACACTATATATTAACTACACATATGAACACTATGAGTATTAGAAAAAGAGAAAGATTATATTGAAAATATCTATTAATAGTTATATAGGAAAAGTCTTCATTAGTACTTAACATACAATTTATATCATTAATCCAAAATTAGAGAATTTGTCAAACATAGAATGAATAACTAGCAAACTCATTTCATTAAACTTATGGAATAATAAAAAAATACAAGAGAGTGATATCTTCATGAAGGATCAATGTATCCATACTACAATCATTCTCCCTTTAACTTATTGAGTTACTTTAAGAAACACAAACTAAACACTCTAAAAAATTGTATCTTATACTTCATTAGTATCACATAGATTTTATTTAATAGGGAACTAGAGAAGTACTCTAAAAAGTATTGAATTTACACAAATGATTGAACTCTCTTATAAATATAACAATATAACTATTTAAAGAAAAAAAACATCTATAATTAAAATGCTTAAAAGAATGGAGTCGCAGTGTCCTTGAAGTGAATTTGCACCTCGATGCTGAAGCCTTTACACCGCCATGGTGCTTGCTAATGTGGATCGGTTAATTGGAGAACAGTCACATCTCTTCACTAATGGAATATGACCAGAAAAGTTACAACTACAGCAGCACGGTGCTATGGACATTTGAGCTTTATGGTACCCAAGTGCAAAAATTGGCACCAAAGCATGAGAAATTATGACATCATGTCTTTTAATAATAGGGAATATGTGATGTAAAGTTAACTTTCTAATTTCATAGCACTGATAATATTGAAGCATTGTCTGTGTTATTTCCACATCACTTGCAAACAGAGAAATCAGCACTGCAATGTTAGAATTGGGATGCTTCGATGAATTTGTTGCGGATCAATGGCTTATAATTTTGATGATAGCAAACATTTTTATTTCTCTACGATGCCTTATGTACTGACATTTCAGGTTCACACGATCAGACTGCAATTTGGAACCAGCTCAAGATTGGGTAGACTAGGTCTGTGTCAATTTGTAATCTTTTTCCTTTCTTGAGTCTGTTGTATTTGGTGTGGCATCTAATGATTTGTAACTTGGAAGATTTTCTGTTGTGCCCTAAAAGATTTCTATTCTTGGTAACATCATCCGAAATGATATTTATATCATCCTGGATAATCTGACAAAAGTAGATACCCTAATTAGGGCATCCTCATTAAAGCAGCCGTCTTTATGCAAAACACATCGTCCTGGATGATTTTGTATCGGCCAAAATGAATGGCTCAATTCAGCAAGAATCTGCCGCCATATCTACTTAGGAAAATCTTATTTTTGACATCGTCCCGAAGGATCGTCCTGGACTACAAAATATCATCCCGGACGATCTAGAGCAATTTTTCCAAAATTTCTCTGGCAGTTTTGGAAAGCAATTAATGGGGATTTTGTCCAGGACGATCGCAAGATCATCCGGGATGATTAGACTTCATCCAGCTTCATTTCAGGGTGATATTCAAGAAGATTTTCCTCATATTTGAACTAATCGGCCAGGTGTTGGTGGAATTTTGAAAACATGTTTTGAAAAATATTAGTTTTCTTTGGGATTTTAAGATTAAGGTTAAGTTCTAATTCTAAGGTCGAATCGACTCGTTAGAAAGAGTATATCACCCCGGAGGACGAAAATAAACTTTCATAACGGTGTTCAGACTTAGAATTATGTAAACTCACCTTGAATATTGTGAGCGGATGCTAAAGAGAAATTCATATGACTCCGAAGGGTCAAAATGAGGTTCAACTGAATATCCAATACAATATTCAAGAAGTGTGATCATTAGGTTCACATCCAAAGTCTTCTCAAAGAAAGATGTATCTCTCCGAAGGGAGAAAATATCGTTCAATGATAATTCTTTAAATATGATAATAATGATCACTAGTATTTTAAGTTCTCCCAAGGAAATCCAATTGAATTTTGAAAAATCAATTTTAAAATCAGTGTGTGTGTGGTTCTAAAATCTCCTACGAGCGCAAGCCCTCGTAGTTAATTACATCGTAGGGAGATAAAATCTCCTACGAAAACTCTCGATTAAAATAATGGCAGAATTTTGTTTAGAGTTTCTAGGAGTGATATCAAAGTATGAATAGAATTATTGGAAAATCAAAAGGGAATGGATCAAAATTGAACAGTTATTAACGGAGTTAAAGGATGAGAGGTAGGGGACACTTTGAGATTCCAGAACCGTCCGGAAGTGTCCCAACTTAATCTAAGTGTTGGGCTTTATGTTTTGGATTTGAAATGATATTTAATTAGAGTTGAGCATTTTATTAGAAATTTGGGACTATATTCCCGAAGTTTGGGGTCTTATAATCAAAGATCTGCCCCGAAACCTAAATCTATTTTGGACACTGGACCACAGTCGTCCGACCCTAACTAATGCAGTGCAAGGTCTGGACTTACCCCGGCCTGGATTGGGGAGCCAGCTAACCACCTAATCGATTTAAAATAGATGAATCCGGTCTTTTATGAAAGAGTGGTAGGGACGTTATAATTAAAGTTTTGGGGAGGCGGGGCCGACATCTAGAGATTTTCCTAATTGGCCCCTTGACTTATGTTGGGTGCTAAAATGCTAAGGACTATGAAATTAAAATTTAGACTCTTTAATTTGTATCTAATGCAATGCATGCTGGTTAACAACCTCAAATCAAATATGCTTGAAATTTTTTTAAAAAAGGCTTATAAAATAAATTTTTAGAAGACTGGACTTCCCCAGGTCCGGCACCTCGTCCTCATAGGTCAGACTATCCGGACTCTACCCGCAGGCGGGGAAGGGTCTACAGCAAGGAAAGAGTAATGCAAAAATATGCATGCGACCCCGGGGTCGATCCCCGGCTAATTCCCTAGATTCGTTATCTTTCTATGTTATTTAGAGTCACTAAAATTTTAGACTTTTAAGATTATGAGTATAAAACTTTCACACCCTCACGAGCCTCACGTATCCAGGCGAAAACAAAGAGCGGCATGCAATCGCCAAAAAACTAGTAAAAACAAGTAATCCTAAAGGCAATCAAATCATCAAATCAAATACAAATTAATTAGTAAATGTCCATAGGCAAAGTTGCCTTGCTTATTACAAACCAGAATATTACAGAAAATAAAGTGGCCGGGCACCACTGACAACAACCCGGATTCTAAACCTAGTAATGACGCAAGTTATTTTGAGTGGGATACTCTCAATATTCAAATCTTCAAATCTTCAATTTCATTCTTCTTTGGACTCCTTTTCTTCAATCTTCTTGGAATCTTCGTAGCAGATTACCCAAATGGATAAGAGGGCACTTCCTTCTAAGGGGAAGGCCACTCTTTCCTCTTTGGGTAAGGAAGAGGTATGATCCAAATTTGGATTTCCAAATGGAAAAGGAGTGTTCCCCGAAGGGGTATCCTTTCCTCTTTGGAATCCAAGCTTTGGATCTATGTATCCCAACTCAAACTTAACTTTCACAACACTTAACAATTATACAAATTACATTTATATCAAATCAAAATCTAGACTCACCTGCAGGGTTATCCTAAGCAATTAATATATAAAAAGCAGTTATTCCCAAGCAGTTGTATATGAGCAAAAAAAAGAAAGTAAACACACTGGCCACGCTCTTTTTATGATTTGGGGCTTTAGCAGCTGAAGCACCTGTGTGCAAAGAATTTATAATATTTATGCATTTTTATTTGCCCCTTTTTTATATTGCCCTGCATGAGCGTGGCCACCTGCAGAAAACGGTGTCAACATCCAGATCGTACCTAACCTAAGGGTAATCTAGTCGCCAAACACATCAATCCATCCACAGAGTACAGAAAAAGTAAGCAGACACAGCAAAGCAATTTCATCCACAACATGCAGTGAAAACTACGAAAAATCCGGCACACAGCAGTAAAGTAAACACCGGCCTAACCTAGATCTAGAGTTGGTTGTCCTAGCACATCATCTAAAGTGTGTGAGAAAGGTCGTGCGGCTGGGATAGATCCTAAAGTGGGTTATTAGTTGAAGTTATCTAAAAGTCTGGTTTGTTAAGGCTTAAAAGGGGATTTAGATTAAAATTTAAATATTAATGAATTAAGAATTTCAATTAACATATATTTTAAAAAATTAATTGATTGCTACCTTTGTTTCACACCGAGGCCGTGAAGTTTATTTCACCTTCCTTGGGGCTAAGCTAATAGCCTCGTAGGCCTGGGTTACCCAGTAGCAATCGGGGTTGATTAAGTTATTTAAGTTGGTTGGAATTAAAGGAGTAGATTAATACAAAAATGAGTTAGTTACTGATTTTAAAAGCTTGATTAATTTAAGTTTGCCATTAATTGATTCGTGGCGTTGTGCCACCAGGCTCGAGGAACCAGCCTCCTTAGGACACTTAGCCCCGCAGCCCGGAGTAGTCCAGCCGATAAACCAAATTAATGTAATTGAAATAGAGATTTTAAAAATGTTAAATAATTAAAGATTAGTCTATTTTAAGATTTAACACCCCTTAGAATTCATTCGTGGCGTTGTGCCACCAGGCTCGAGGAACCAGCCTCCTTAGGACACTTAGCCCCGCAGCCCGGAGTAGTCCAGCCAATAAACTTCATCTTTAGGGTGGTTGTTGTGTTTTAAAGGATTTGTTAAATGTTTTAAGCATTAAACCAATATTTTCTGAGTTTTAGAATGATTTTTGAGCTTTATGAATATTTCAGAATATTTTAATGAATTGATTAAAGGGTTGAAAATTGACTTTTTGATTAAGCTCAAATTATAGAATGTTTGTATTTTATTAAAATACTAGACCTTACTACGATCAGTTAGAAGGTAAGTACGTTGAAATCGGATTTTTCTACATTTTATTACGAAGGTTTGAAGTTTTGAACTAGTTTTAACTACGGTTTGACCAATTTGTTGACTTTTTAAAATATTGCAAATTTCTGGAATTTGATATTTTAATAAATACTAGAGCTTATTAGGAGTTGAATGCAAGTGAGTTTGGGTGATTTGGATTTTATTTGAATTAGTTATGAATTATCGAAGTTTGGACATTTTAATGGATTTTAGGAATTTCTTAATTAAAGGGTCTCTTTTGTGGTTTTGCTCCAAACAAGTTCCCAATCTCTTGAAACACATCCAAAGGTCAGGAACAACCTAAGGAGGGGTCCCAAGTGTTTGGGAGATTTTTGGATTTTTATATATTATTAATTAATTATCTTAATTAAATATTGGTTTTCACTTAAAATTAAATTAGGGTTTAAATTACTGTCAAATCAAGGGGCTTTTAATTATCATAGATTAAGGACTGAATTCTGGTCAGTTTGAGGGTTTATATGTAATTTTTGGATTTAAATTGGATTTATTACAATTTTTAGAAGTTTTAAAGGCTTAATTAAGGGTTTAAGACTTAGAAAATTAATTAGGGGACCTAAAGACCTCAAAAATCAGTGAAAATTTGCCTAGGGGCTGAGGGTGTCACTAAGTTCAAATGTTCAAAGTTTCAACTCAAGGGGAAGTGAATCCTAATTATTGAAATTTTTCTAAGTTTTCTATACATGAGTCCTTAATTATTGTCCTTAATTATGTCACTAGTTTTGAATAGGTTCAAATCATAGTTCCTCTAACCCTTTGAATAAACATGACATGCATGAATCACATAAACATAATCAACACCTAAATCTAGGAGAGCCCTAGACTAAGTGGTGTGTGCACCTTAAGCATGCAATTAACTAATTAACATAATTAAGACAGAATGATTATTCACTAATCATCCCCTTCATTTCTATTCAAACATGCTTAATCAACATTTAAGATCTCAAATGACTCTTGAACACTTAAGAATTTACATATATATATATAGAATTTCAAAATAGATATTTAAAATACATAAATATAAATGAATTATATATATATATAAATAAGAAATATATATTATAAAATAATTAAATATATTATCAAAATACATGTTAATGGGTTGAAGGATCCACTGATCTCCATAGAAGTTTGGAAGTAATAAAATATATTTCTTGTAATTTCAAATACTTAATATTTAATTAAATATAAAGAAAGGATGAAAATACTCCAATAGTTCAAATTATCTTCAAAACCTATTCAAACAGTATTGAAAATTTTTCATGAGACCAGCCATGCACTCAACAACATGCATGCCAAATTTCAGATAAAAATACTTTGTATATAATTAATTAAAAATGAAATACACATTTCTGTATTTCTTAAATTACCAGTAAAATAATGGTCAAAATAAACTGATTTTATTTTTAAAATAAACTAGATAAAAAAACTGAAAAGTTTGATATATTATACTTAATTTTGGTTATATATTTGATTTACTATGATTTATTTAAGTTTCAGCAATTAAAACTAATTAAAATACATTATTTTTAATTAAATGGCGGCGGTCAGACACGCGGCGCGCTAGGATTGGCGGGATCGAAACCGCGCGGCGGCGGGGGACACGCGTCGGTCGCTGGCCGCTTCACGCGGTTTCCACTTAACCACGTCAGCGGCGCGCTACAGCCGTTGGATTAACCACGGGTTCGATCCAACGGCTGAGATCAGATCGCGCGATCTGATTTCAGCAGGAGAAGATCAGACGGCGAAGATTCGATCCCGCTATTCCGAATGGACGGCCTAGATCTGCCGGACGGCTGATCGAGCGAGAGATCGAACGCGCGGTCGGATCAGACCGCGGAAGGGCTCGATCTGACCGTTGATCGAACGATCAACGGTCCAGAAAACGTACACTCGCCGGAGACCGTGAGTGACGCCCTAGAAACGTATTTCGCCTCATTCTCTCGATCGGATCGATCATTTCACTTGAAATTTTAAACGTAGATTAAGGGGATGAACAGAAACCATGGGG